>CM053977.1:23015011-23615011 GCA_028641955.1 Protonibea diacanthus | reverse complement strand
GAGAATTGTCTGTATTGTCTCTTTTGTAAGTAAAGGGAAAGAAAAAGATTTGACCAAATCTTGCAGGGTTCAAATGAGGAAACCGAGTAAACATTCCCCCCATGACTCCTGACTATCGTTTTTGTCCATCTGGCACCCGGCGAAGGTCAAAGAGAGCCAGGGAAAGGAATGGTGTCTCAGCTGACTAACGTGCTCTGTGGCTACATCTGTATTCCTCTAACCCCACATGCTTGGCTTGTGATATCCGGCTCTTGAGTGGCAAGTAAAGCCTTTGATTCGAAGATGTTTCTCCCCTCTGGGTGGTGGGCTGCTCCACAAAGTCATAACACAGCACAATGGGCTTCTTGTTGTCAGATGATTAGACAGACTGGTGTGCGTGTGTGTGTGTGTGTGTGTGTGTGAGAAAGAGAGAGAGAGAGAGAGAGAGAGAGAGAGAGAGATGTGGGTAGAGTGTGTGTGTTGTCTAGTTTGTCTGACAGCAGTTTCAAATAACAATACATGTCAGAACCGGTGAATAAGCAGTCTGACTGGCAGAGCCTTTTGTCTTCCGGACCTTTTCAATACTGTGTAAGAATGTCAGTGTGTTGATTGGGGATTTGCCGGAAGGGGCACATATCGGAAGAAAAGTGAGCTTTAGTCAGTTTAAAAAAAAAGCATTTCACGTTTGTGTGTCTCATCTGAAACAACTTTGCTTTTCCTCTCTTTGTGTGTGTGTGAATGTTCTCCCTCCCTGAGTCATGGGTCACTGTTAATGACAGAGAACGTGACGATCAAAGACAAACAGGTGGATGGATATTTATTTTTTATTCTTTCGCACACTTTTCTTCCTGTCAAACTCTCCTTTAACACATCCGTGCTGTGACTGATCTTTCTTCTCTTACTCTCGCCTTGTTTATTTCATCTTAAAGAAAAAAAAAGAAACAACACAATGAAAAGAAAAAAATAATCAAAAATGTGCTGAACAGTTAGTGGTGTAAGGTAGATATGACAGGCTCCAGCGCACACTATCATTGTTGTGATGGAAACAACACATTGTTGAAGGACCTGCTCTTTCTACAGGGGCCCCACACACACCTCACAGGCCCCAGTGCAACCACACTGCCTGTCTTTAACACTCTTTAAATACTAATTCACAAGTTAGTGTTTTTAGCGCACGGTTGCAGCACCATCGGTGCCAGCGCTGGCATTATTACAGCTCAGGCGGCAGCAAATTAGGTCGGGAAGGGCAAGAGGAAACCCTACATGGAAGAAACCCCCTTTTTTTTTTGAAGACAAAAGCAAAGCAGAGAGAAAAAAAAAAGGTGAATGTGACTAATTAAATTAAACATAGCTTGGCTCTAGGGCAGCTTCGGGGGAAGAAGTGCAGGAAGACAGGATGTGTGTGTGAGTCGATGGGTGGCGGGGGTGGAGCTGGGAGACCAGGCAGGATATCTAACTGCATATCAGGTCATAGAAACGCAAAGCCCTGGGGCACAGCCGAACCAAACATGTCCCGCCCGATGAGGTGCGAGCGCAGAGACAAGCTGTGATCTTTGAACTTCGACCTCTGTGTGTTTTGGAAGAGGTCACGGAGTCACATTTACCTCTGTGTTTGGCATGTCGGGCCCCGAGGGGAGTGTTTTTAAGCTGACAAGGATGCATTGGCGGGGAAGATAATGGTTGATAACGCATTTGATATTGTGCATTATTTTTTGGATTTTTTTTTTTTTTTTTTTTCTTTTACACGGGGCTCTTTAGGTGGTTTTTAAGCTCTGAAGGTGGCTTATTTTGCATACGACGAGGTGGAGGGTTCATGCTTGGATTGTATAATGAGTTGTAATATAGCTAAAGTGGAGAGTCCTGGCGAATGTGATTTCAACTCATTTCTCTTCAGTAAGAACCTAATGCATTGCATTGTTCCCACTCGGTATATATTTGGCTATTAGTGTTGCTATATTGAATTCACTGAAGCAGAAATATATGATGTAGGCCACTTAACCAGCATCACCTTCAGTTTATTGTCTTTCTAAATGTTTCCCACTGGACATTAAAACTGATATTTAGCCAGCAGAATGTGAGTCACAAGTCCCACAGGACTCCACTTAAAGGAGAAACCCAGCGAGATTCAAAGCTAAGCGCTAAAATAGAAAATTGAGATAAAGTTCATTTTGTTAAAATTAGTTTCATACCTGCTTTTTTTTCTCCTTTCTTTTCTTCCTTATCTTCTCAAGCGATGACCCCACCCTCCTTTTGATTTCCATTCTCGTTCCGTGCCACATTCTCTTTGTATTTCACTCCACTGTCTCAATCACACGTATCAGGAATCACCCATGTATGTCCAAAACAATAAGATTCTCTTCTTCTTTTTTTGCTGAAAACGAGTGCAATTAGGACTGCTGAATTTTACTCTTTGGCAGCACTGTGTCTGCTACAGCCTCGGGGCTTTCTTGAGATGGGATTATTATAGCGTTGACGTGCAGCCACTTCTGCTCCTGCAGAAACACGCACAACCCCAAAACAAATGCGCACACACACACACACACGCACAATTTATTTTTCCAAATGACTATTGCCAAGGTATGATGCTACCTTATTTTGGCACAATTATTTATCTGCTGGGTGGGCTCAATGGGATAGAAGTAGGCCACAAGAGACAATGTGTGTGTGTCTGTGTATGAATACACACCATCAATGCAGGTTTGCAAGCCCAAGGCCACGTTTAGCCATCCTACTTAATAAACTTTCACTGAGCTCGCTGCATGATATCTGACCTGAAACAAGACTGGAAAATAGCAGAGGCAGAAGGATAAGGAAACAAGTAAATGGAGATAATGAATTGGAGAGGAAATGAAAAACAGAGAGAATCTGTGCTGGAATTAATGAGAAAAAGTTGAACATTTAAAAATGTAAGGATGTACAACATAGTGAGTCATAGTGTGCACTGGTTCTAGATGGCCAGGGGTAAACTGGGCTTGATTTGATTGACAGAATGTTATTTATTTATTTTAATTTAAAGTTGCAACAGTGTTTAAATTACTAAAAATTTAAGCAATTCATGCCATTTTTAAATATGCTCATTTGTTTTTTTCCTGAAAGTTAGATGAGGAGATTGATATCGTTCTCAAGTCTCTGTGGTATGACATAACTACAGCCAGCGGCTAATTAGCTCATTAGCATTAAGACTGGCTCGGTCCGAAGATAATAATTCCCAAGAACCAACAAGATACAAGTATTTTTTTTAAAGGTCACTAATTAAAATGATTGTATTTTGTTTCTTCAACCTGCGGGTTGTTCAACTATTGATTGGCTTGAAGGGCCAACTTAGCTTTGGACAGAGACAGGCTAGCTGTTTTTATGCTTATGCGGTCTTGATGCTAAAGTTAAGCTAACTCTCGGCTGGCGCTGGCTTCACGGGTGCCCAGTACATATGATAGTGGTGTTAGTCTTCTTGTCTGACGAGACTGGGAAAAAGACACAAAAAAGCACACACTCATATGTAATTTGGAATACTAGTTAATACCAAGCTAACTAGCTAATAAATTACACGCAGACACATTCACTTTTGCATTTAGATTTCCGCACAAGTACTCAAAGAAATTCACCAAGAATAATTCATTGGGTCTGAAATCTCTGCCATTTTCTAACTTTCATTTCAATGTGTCCATACATTTAAAAAGTGAGAGTGAAACAACTTTATGTGCGCAGGAATCGTCAGTAATGATCAGAATAATGAGTAGTTGGGTGAAATGCCAGAGCCAGACAGATAAGGAAGTAACGAGGAACAAAAAAAAAAGATCATAGCTGACTCAAATTGTAATTCTCAAGTTTCTTCTTCCTTCTTTCTCTTTCCCTCTCATGTGTCAGTCTCTTTTAGCGCTCTCTCGCCGCACGTCCACCTCATTCCTCATCTCTTTTATCTGCCTGTTTCACCCGCTCATCTTCACCTCTGCCTCATTTACAATTGCTCCTCTCCTCTGGGGAGCGTTAACCTCGGTCGTCCATTCGCCGAGCCCTTAGGCCATGATTAGAGTGAGAGGAAAGAGAGAGACGGATAGAAGGAGGAAGTGAGTAATGCTGAAAAGGTGGGTGGGTGGCTCGGGAGGGGCTCTGCGTGTCTGCAATGCGCACAAGCCAGCTGCAGCCGGTGACCCACCAATCAACCCCAAAACTGTGCCGTGCATACGGCTCATTTGAAGGAAGCGCCTCTCTCCCATACACCCAAAGGGCCTGTTATTTACAGCTTATTCCAAAAAGTGAATTAAACACACGTCTTCAGCTTTCACACTGCAGTTACACGTCTGTAAAGATCTGCGACAGAACAATTATTGCAAAACATATCAGGATGTAAAAGTCAATTTTGGTGTCTCCTCACAGATTTCCTGCTCCTGGCTGGATGTGTGCTTCCTGCTGGACTCCAGCCAAAAGGCACCCACAACCACAAAACTTGCTCAAATTTCAGATCATGGATAATCAGGAAATCGAACGTAGGCTGGTCCCAGTGCATTAGGGTGTCTAAAGTGTTTAATGTTTTGTTTGGGACTGGCTGTCGGAGTGCACTGGTGCAGTGGGTGTTTGATGGACAGCAACACTCCCAGAGGCTGAGAGGGTGACTGAAGTTTAAGCAAAATGAGTTATTACAATGACAAAAACTAGGAAAATGAAGGTGGGGAAATCCACCAGGAACCATTAACCATTATGAAGTCTCGAAAATGAAAAATCGTAGTAAGATATTATTTGTCAAGTCAAACATATGACTGTAATGTTATAGTTTTCCATCTGTGAACTTCTGGTTCCTATTTGCTAGCTAACATTTTTAATGTTAGCTTGACGACTAAAATGCTTTAGCAAGAGTTTATGCAGTGATGCCACAGACATATGCCATATAGCATATAAATGACTTAGATTATATACCCTCGCTGGGGTAGTTAGCTAGCTGTTAGAAACTGTTAGCTAGCACGGTATGTTTAGCACAAGCGGCAACCTCCGATGCAATGTAAGTCCTCAAGCGACCATATTAAAGGTGCAGTCTGTAAGATTTGGGGCCTTTATTTTCAGAATAAGATAGACATGGAATATAACGTCATGCATGTAATCTCCTGAGAATGAGATTTTTTTTTTTTTATTACGTAAAATTGATCCTTTCATATCTACAGTGTGAGCGGGTCCCCTTTCATGGAGGCCGCCATTTTGAAACGCCATGTTTCTACAGTAGCCCAGAACAGACAAACTAAATACTGACTCTGGATAGAGCCTCACAAGTGTTGCTTCTCCTTTACATTATGGTGAGGGTGATGTGAGGAGATTCCAATGCAGCAATTACACCACCAGATACACCTAAAGTCTACACACTGCCAAATTGCATAGCAGAAATAAACATGTCCACAGCCTGGTTCAGGCAACAGTTTTGGTCTCTATAGCTAATTTCCACATCCATGACAACATTTCAGATGATAGTAAGGCTCAGAGTTGTGCATAATTACCAGCATGACCATTTGATTGACTGGCGGCATTTGCTGTTACAGATGGCTTATTCGAGCACCTGGGCATCATTTAGCCCACCTCAGGTCTGCCGATGATGTACGTCTTTGCCGATATTTAGATCAGCCTGGAGGTGGAAGAAGCAGTGCATCCAACATGGTGGCAGCCAGCATCACTACGGAAACCTACATTTGACATCATTCGGGTGTGTCCATTCCTTATACTGTCAGTGGTTTAGTAGCTGTGTTTCCAGAAACACAGTCCTATTGCTATATTAATGTTACACATGCACAAAGTCCGCGCCAGTCATTTCTCTTGACATGTGTGAATGTGCATGACTGTAATAAGTTATGACTTCCCAAAAATGTCTTTCTCTTTCTCACCTCCATCTTTACTCTTGCCATCTTTCATTTCATGGCTCACTTGACCTCTATATAGTCTTCTACTTCCAGTTTCCCATCATAAATCAGATAGATAGACAGACAGAGTTTCTTTCATTCTTTTATCCATCCCTTCTTCCTCTGTCTTTTCATCATTCCCCTTCCTGTCCCCATCTCCCCCCTCATCTCCAGACAACTTATTTTATCTTTCCCTTTAACCCGTGCTCGTCAATCCTTTACATCCATCGCTCAGTCTTGACCTTTGCCCTCTGTTCAATCACCGTCCCTCCTCACAGCCATTTTCTCTCCATCGTCTGTCTTTCTTCACCTCTCTGATCCTTCCATCCCCTTCGTCTACTGTATAGATTCCTCTATCTCTTTCTCCCGACGTCCCTGCAATTAGACGTCTATTTCTCTTTTTCCATTCTCGGGCTCTTTAGCTTTCTTCACCTCTCTCCTGTCTGCCTACGGACCTCTCGCCCTCTCCTCTGATCGTCCTTTTTTTTCGTTCCAAATATCAATCCTCATTTTAAACCTCCTTATATATCCCCTCCACTGCCTGATCATTCCTTCTGGCTTTCGTTCTCCCTCCACCCTCTCTCTCCCTCCCTTCCTCCCTCCCTCCCTCCCTTGCTGGTTCCTGACCTCCATCCTCCCTGTGATCATCCCTCCAGAGTTGAGGCCATCTGTTCCTGCAGGAGAACCAAGTGCATCCTCGCCCCCACCCACCCCCAGCCGCCAGCCAGGTTGTGCGTATTTATGCACATGCGTGCCAATTTAACTCTCTGTGTGTGTTAAAGTGTGACCACATATTCCACGGTGAGCGCCTGTAAAAAAAAAAAAAAAAAAAAAAAAAAATGGTAGTGTTGCATATTCATGACACTAAGGGTGGAGTGCCATTTTTACCTCTTTACGGAATTACCTTTTAGGTGTTCCCCATCAGTGACGGACTGCTGCATAAACAAAATCACTTTGATGTCTAATGTGTGATAGATCCATATGGATGATATGGAGATGATTATAGCTAATAAAGCTGATACCTGTGTGCGCTCTTATGTGTGTGATATTGCATTTGCATGCATAGGTACACGCTTGTGTGTGTGTGTGTGTGTGTGCGTGCGCATGCACGAGGAACAGTTAGAGTTCAGGCCCTCGGTGCTCTCCCTCCTCGATTAGGAAGTAAACAATGTTTATTCAGGAGCAGCTGTCTATGGGAGATGGCAGCGTGTGCACGCGCCGACACACACACACACACACACACACACACACACACACACACACATACGCATGCATTTAGAAAGATGAAGATGAAGGCTTCGGGAAAAGAGAGAAGCTGATTAGTGGTTCTGTGAAGCCGAGGAGGAGAGGGCCCAGTGGAGTACACGTGCACACACACACACACACACAAACACATACCCATACACACGTACACACGACTGAAAACACAGACAAAGGATGAACGATAAATCAGTTCACACACAGCTGCTTCTTCGGAGACACACTAGCACTTAAAATGACCACTGTAAATAAGTATCTATTCTGCCGTATTGAGAATCATGGGTGTCATTGCAAAGAGGCGTGCATGGCTGCACTGACTCTTCAGCCTGTAACTGAAACAGAATGTGGAACTCAGAGTGAACTCTACCCAAACCATAAAGTAAGACCTCCCTGTGACTTTTTACTCTTCATAGAAACACGTGAGGTTTCTGCTTCTTTTTTTTCCCCCTCCCCACTTTCATTATTTTAACCTCTTAAAATGACCCGTGATTACTTTTAGGGGGGAAAAAATGCTATAAGCCATATAGTCGCTGGTATTTTCATTTTCTTGTAAAAAAACAATAAAAGACTATTTGTTACATCTAACAGATGTCAGGGAGTAGAGGAGCACAGAGAAACTTTTCTTTTGGAGCCGCAGTATACACTTTCCTCTTAAAGAAAAAAATAAAACCCAAACTTCAGAAATCTGCCTTTACAACCCGAACTACCACAATTCGCTGTCTAGTCCACCCACCCCCTCTCTCTCTCTCTCTCTCTCTCTCTCTCTCTCTCTCTCTCTCTCTCCCTCTCTCTCTCTTTCTTTCAATGTTCCCGATTCTTCCCTCCTGTCTGAGCAGCAGCTGTGCGTATTTCTCCTCAGGGTGAATCCGCCACGAGCAAGAAGGCCTCCTTTTACAAGAATGACCCAATTTATCAGACACAGCACTCACACTGTTGATGGATCTAATTAAAATCTGTGTACAAATCTTATAAAGGCCAGCGGTAATCATATTTACGGTGTGAGCTTTCAGTCATTCTTTCACGATGTTAAACCGGGATAATCCATCATACACAGTGTAAAACAGAAAGGGACCCTTTTCAGCAAGTTTGATCCCATCTTGTGTTTTTTCTTCTTCTTTGGTTTGTCGTTATTGTTTTCAGTTATTCATTTTCAATTCACCGTAATCACTTAACTCTGCTATGTTTAAGAGTGCACCGAGTGTAAATACAGTACTCTAAATGTGATTCAGCGCAATTACATGATAAAAAGCTGTTATTATATGGTATTCGTCAGAGTCTCTGGGAATAATCCAACAAAAAGCTGTTCCATTGTGCCAAAGAAAAACAATTGATTTAATTCAAAAGCTCTCAGTGTGGGTCTCCCAGTGAGCCTCATATTGGAAAACAGTAGTGCAGCCACAACCAATTTCTCTCCCTGATCTAAATGTATTTTAAAGACAAGCATTTGTTTAAACACTGCCCACCTCCCTCACCGCACCCCTGCTATTAGCACATTTTATTGCGCCACAAAATGGTGAGTCTCTTTCATTCCAGCAAATGCTGTTACAAACCCCTGTCGATACATTATGAATGAATGTGTGTGTGTGTGTGTGTGCGCGTGAGCTTTGTGTGCGTTGAGACTGGAAGTACTTTAACTTCATATGGAAATGAGCGAGTTTCATCATACGCAGTGTGGATCGAGTTGTTTTTAATGGACTCTGAAACTAGCTCCCAAAGATTCAGAATAGAACTCAGCCACTCTGCCGCTTGTATCTGAAAATATCAATTTTTAGGTGGTGAAATATCAACCATTTGGGAAACGGATGAAATCCAATCTTGACAAAGCAAGTGAGGCGGGGAAAATGTATTTGTATAGTAGATTACATACACAATGGCAATCCAAACTAAAGACAAAAAAAAAACACACACAGTTGAAAATTACAGTCATATTGCACAGTAAAACGAGATTTAATATGGATTTGCAATGCCAGAAGAATGCAAACATATGTTATATATAATACTCGCTCTCCTTTACTGCACTGTTTTTGTTTTTGGAAAAAAAAAAAAAGTCTGTGTCTTAAGATGCTAAATGCTACATTTTTGTTCATCAGCTAACAGTTAACTTTTTCTCTCAAATGTTTGATGCTGGCTACGTAGACCCATCACGGTCTTTATAAAACAGATACATGCTGAATCTGAAACCAAAGCTGCTAAGGGCAATGCGACTGAACCAAAACAAGCTGAAAGACACTAAAACACTGCATAGAGATGAGTGAAATTGAGTTTTGTGATAATTCGCTTTGGGTTCACCATGTCATGTAATCCATTATTATTTAGTTGTCTTTGACAGTAAAGTTTCAGATTGCAGCCCCCTTCACTCACCCTCTCCTTCCTGGCATGAAGAAGAAACTATGGTGGCCGAGAACTGTGCAACAAATGTAAAAAAAAAGCCCTATGAGCTACTTTGGCAACATGGTGTACTTTGTGGAAGAGGACTGGCATCTGTAGATATAAAACACTCATTCTTAATTTTAGACTATACACTATTGAGTTATGAATATTACATGTTTGCCATATGCCACTGTTTTAGAAGTGTTCCCTTAACACTATTATTTTTTATTACATATTTTCTGTTTGTGTTGGCACAACTGTCTCAGTGAAATATGTTGCTTTCACTTGTGTGATCAACAGAACACAATTGTCAGACTGAACATTTATTGACGCCCACTCTTGGACCAATCACAATTGAGTGTTCAGCCAAGGCCAAACCATTGTTTAGTCCCATTATAACACACACGTTCGTACACCAATGTATACCATAACCAGACAATAGATAATAGACAAAATGACGAATGCCAACCACAGTCAGGTGGACCTGCACTGCATAGGCACAAGTGATATGAAGCGTAAGCTGTCCTGGCAAGATTTAATCTCGTCCACCTTCAGGGAAATGCTGCAGACTCACTGCAGTGTACCAACATGACCTCCTCCCATGAATCCAAATGGTTCCTGTGAACTCTTAAAACATCCTCTTCTCAGGTAAACTTCCCTCTTGGGACAAGCCTCCCAAACTTGAAACTTTTTTGCAGACCACTTTAATATGAGGTAAGAGAATGCCCCTTCGGCAGCGTAGGGGGAAATGATTTTTGTGGAGCTATTTGTCTGTATTACACGCATGAACTTTATTTGCCATTGTTATTCATTCTGAACTAGTTTAATTTCCCCAGAAAATTTTGACAAGGTCTGTCACACTCCCCGCACAACATATTTCAGTGCTCACAGTCAGCATTAGTTGAGTACACAGACACAGTTTCAGGGCCATGGCGGTCTGTTCGATGACATGCAGTCTGGCTCAGCCTTTTGGTTCAGTTTGAAAGCATTAACTTATGGCTGCTGTTTGTTTTAATGTCAGGCAGCACTCGTGCCTTTTTTTTTTTCTTCTTCTTTTTTTTTTTTTTTTTTTTTTTTATCCAGCTGACTCCATTTGGCCAGATGGTGTAGTCACATAGTGTTGTGGTTTACAGATCTAGATTTCTTTGCTTAAGTCTTTACAGATGTGAGAGAAAAGTGGTTGAAATAGTGTTATTCAATTTTTTTTTATATATATATTTTTTTTGCTGCTATTTGATATTTTTGTAACAGAACCTTGTGCCTTTTAGTACTGCTTGGTCTGTCTCTCTCTCTCTCTCTCTCTCTCTCTCTTTCTTTCTTGCATAATCTGCTTCCCTCCCACTGCCCCGTCCCTCTGCAAATATGAGCTCAGAGCACAACGGAGCCGTCTTAATTAAAAGGGCTGTTTGCACAAACGCTAAAAGTCCTGATAACATGATGTTTTCTATCCGTCTAAAATGAATGCTGCTCAGTGTGATAGCACGGCTCAGGCTGAAATTAAAAACTGTTATTATGAAAGACAGACAAATAAATAAGAGTATGTGGCCCCACCAGCAAGTGCTTTATCTATATATTTAGGTGCCAGTTAATTAAATCCTATGTAATATATATGATATAGCTATATAGAATAGTGGGAATTAAGCAGAACAGCCCAGGACATTTTGTCCAGGAGTGATTCTGAGCAGGCTGGTTGTAATACGACGGAACAAGATTACCTTCAGACTCCCAAGATAACCATATCACTGTGGACTCCTCTCCAATGGATCTCTATTTTACCCTCACTTGTGCGACCTCAGAATACAGTACATGAATCCATTTGTTTGGGGCTGAGCCTGTTGTTATTTTAAACCCAAAGGAGGCAATCCAGCATTGTCTGTCAGGGTGCCATGGCCTAAGACTTAATCAGCACCTAAGAATCAGCATTCCTCCTCCTGAACCCAAGGTTCACCGTCATTTTGAGTCTCCTTTCCAGTATCAACAGGCTTGCTGTGAGAAGCTGAGCAGTGTGAAACCCTGACATACTGCTTGTATTGCTGGAGCATACTGTCCAATCCACCTTTCTTAAAAGATGGGACCCAGCATCCCATCTGCCAGTCCATACGTAGGCCAGGTGAATAATTCTCTTTTCCTGCTGAGAGCAGCCTTGATAAGGCCCCGTCCCCCTTTTCTGGGTCGTCTGATGTCTTGCCAGGGGCCGACCAATAGATATACAGTATATAAATATGATAAAATGTTTCTGCATCCTCTTTACATCCAAGCCTCCACACGCTCCGAGTGTTAGCTCAACTGACATGCCAGTTTATCTTATTCCAGCGACATCTAACATTGACTGGTAACCCCATTAAGCATAATTTACCTCCCCCCCTCCTCTCTTCTCTATTTCTCCCTCGCACACTCAGTCTATAACGGATTACTAATAAAGTCACTAAGCAAGAGTGATTCTCTTTTACACATAGGAGTACATCTTCTCCCCCTTCTTGTTCTCTCGTTCTCTCCGTCCTCCTCCTCCTCCTCCTCCTCCTCTCTCTCAATCTTTCTTTTGCACTCTATCTCACACAAACACACACAAATGTGCACACACAGTTCAGATGTACAACAAAATTGTTGATCCTTGTCTTCCTACCACAGAGGATTCTCCTGGGTATTGAAGTATGTACTTGCTGGCATGATGTCTGGAACAACAGATGGGAAAAATTCTCCCAGGTGAAGGAAATATCAGAGGTCTTCTGTAAGAGAACATGGGGAGAAAAATGAACCGAGGATTGCACAAGCAGACACGCATGCGAGAGTGATATACAGTATCTGAAAATCCTTCAAAAACTCAGAAGATGGAAGATTTTATTATTATTTTTTTTATTATTATTTTCAGAAATGTCAGCGGATGCAAAATGTAACTTTTTAACTTTTTTTTATTATTTTTTTTTATATACAGCAACCATCAAAGAAAAAGACAGGTACACTCCACGCAATGTGTGTGTTAGTAGTTTGACATGTATTTTAATGTATTTTGAAGCTACGGTATGAAGAGGACCTTTGGGTCTTTTAATATTTATTTTACAAAGTAGAATCAAAACAGAAAGAGCCTCTAGTCCTCAAGACCATCTACATGTATAAACAACAACATACGCTTGTATATTTCATGAACGCATGCCCAAAAGAAAAAAAAAATCAGGTTAGCAGGTCTTACCTTTCATAGACATTCAAAGTGCTGAATGCTGCAGATAAAAACATATACAAACAAATATGGGGGATTTCAAAGGATAACATTATCTGTCCAATAGCAGACTCCTCAGCTGGTATTCCCCGAGGGAGAAAAATACACAGCAGGATCCACCAGCTTTTTTCTACACTGACAATGTTATTCCCTAAGCTTGTAGGATTCGGGAATATTAATCCTCTGTAGAGTAAACTCACAGCTACAATGCCTTAGCCCTAAACTGTGGCCCATTCTAAAATCTAAATCCAGTAATAAAATCAGCTGTTACATGTGAGCCATGTTGACATTTAGAGATGCGCATTTGGCTTTAAATCAACTTCATTTGCGATAGCACTGAATGTCACAACACCCCACATCCCAGTGTTTTTATGTCTTAATAACTATGACCTTTTCTGTTTTCCAATTGGACGCGAGGCAACAATCAATCTGCTGGTTCTGGTACAAAGAAAAAAAAAAAAAAAAAACACAAAACAAACAACTGATATATGGATTTTCTAGGAAGGAAATGGCCAGCTGATCTCTGTGGTCAGAGAGCGTGGTGGTTGGAGCTGCACTGTGTTTGTACGGCTCTCAGCGACCTTAGATTATTAGCAATAAGGCTGAGTCTCCACAACATCAGAACATCAGAATGACTTGTCTGTGTGCACACATTCTTACTTTTCAAGGCTCAGAGCACAAGGTGAATAAGATGACCACAAAGCTACCCCCTCAGTTCCCCATCTGGCTCATTGAGGCTCAGTACAGTGTGACTGGGAACCGTTTTCACATCTCAGTTTTTATTATGGATTAAACAAGCATGTCATAATGTGATAATCAGTGAGCTTAACAGGTGTTTACTCATGGACAGAGCTAGGCTCACTACTTCCACCTTATTTCAAGCAAGCAGCAACCTCCGTGGCTGTGAAACGAAGCCAACACGTAAGTGCCAAAAACTTCCTCAAACAGCTACTCGCCATGTTAAAATGTCCAACTTCACAGCAGAAATAGAAACAGGTACAAAAAACAATTTTGGTCTCTATAGCTAATTTCCTTGTTCATGACAACTGTACTGAGGGTGAATTTATATATATATATAACTCACCCATTTAGATTGTGTTATGGCTTAAAGTTAGGTAGAATTAACAGCACAGCGGCTTTGATTGACAGGTGCGTGCCGTTACAAGTGCCTTTTGTCGATTTTCAGATTAGCCGGGAGGTGGAACAGGCACAACCGCTAACGGGTCAGGCGGTAGAGCGGGACTGGGTAGGTCGTCCACTGATCCATGGTTCGATCCCCGGCTCCTCCAGTCTGCATGTTCTTGCCTTGGGCAAGAACCCCAAATTGCTCCCGAAGGCTGCGCCATCGGTGTGTGAATGTGTACGAATGGTTGGATCCTTAAAAAACTGATGAGCAGGTGGCACCTTGCATGGCAGCCAATACCATCTGTGTACGAGGTGAGCGTAAGATGTGTGGCAGTATGTAGAGGTGTGATGATTATTTGATTAATCTATTGATCAAATGACAGAAAATTAATTGGCATCCATTTTGATAATTGGTTAGTTTAATTTTTTTTTTTCAATAATAATCCCCCAAAAAATTCATAGATTCAGTTTCATACTATTTTCTCATTGTATGCTTTCTACCATTTTTCATTCTGACATTAAAAAAATAAATAAATAAATAAAAACAATTGGCTGATTAATTGATAATTAAAATGATCACTGTCTCAGATCATCATCCCCACCTCTGAATGAGTTAGTAATTATGACCTGTAAAATCCAGTAAAGTGTTACATTTCACTGGGAAAAATATGAAATGAATCTTCAGCGGCTTGAAAGTGATCACCACGCCACCTTCTTTTACCTGACCTTGTTTTTAGTACCAACACGTGAGCTCAAAGTGATCCCGCTTTTGTCTTGTATGAAACCACAACTTTTGTCTTTGATATTAGATTAACGTGTTTGTCTTTGACACATCTTGCTCGAGTCTATTTTAGTTTATCTTAGCATAAAAAATGAATATTAACCACATGGGGGCAAATGGTAAATCAAAATGTGGCATCAGACGTATTTATAAATGTAGGGGTTGAGAGTTGATCCCTCATTAAGACACCTAGCCAAATAAATCAAAACATGGAAATAAATACAAGAAAAAAACAAAAAAAAACAAAGGCAGAACTATAAAAGATGTTGCTTGATTTCATCGTGACAGCCGAGTCAAACAGCTTAAGTAAAAGAAGAAGAAAAAAAAAAATAAAACATTCCAAACACAACCACCCAGTGTCAAGCTAGGCGGTGACACCATGAAAATGCAAAACTCCATCTTATTTCATTTTCATGTTTCTCCCTTTGTTTCCTGCAGAATGTTGTTGTGATTTCTTTTTTAACCTCGCCTCACCTCGCTCAAGTGTTTGTCTTTGCCGTCTTAAGTAGACTGACTCGCGGGTCGCTATCAAGTGGATGTTTTTACTATCTCTCTGAATAAAGATTATTCAGTCTTTGCATATTTAGGCACTTTGCTCAAACAGAGAATTGACTTTTCCGGGAAATAGGGCGACTACAAACAAAACAAAGCTCTGGATGCCTTTTCTGTTTACCATGGGACTAACAGAACTGTACAGTGAGGGAACAAACTGTAATGATGCATTTTGGAAGCCCGATCCATTTAATTAGTGAATAATCTGGTCTGCTAGTGTTAATAAGGCTGCAAGCTTAGTTTGAGTTTGTCACAATGAAACAACCGTATCAAAAGAACAAAGCAGCTGTTTTATGGGAAATATGGATGCTGCAAAACACATACAAAAACACATAATTATTCGGGAAGCTGCATTTTTTTTTTTTTTTTTATTTATTTATTTTTTTTTATTATTACCACTCATTGCCAGTCATGCTGTTTTTTTTTAATGGCATCAGTGACAAAGAAAATGAGACTTATTCAAGCTACAATTTCCTGATTGCTGCGTTTATCTTGAAATGAAATTGCCCAATCAAAAGCCTTCAGCTGTTAGAGAAACAATCCCTTCATTATAATTTTGAGAAATAATAATTATTTTTTTTTCTCCTGCATCTAACTTTGTGAAAATGCACAGAGCGCCTGAACCTCAGTGCGAAGATGCTCTCATCGCCACGAAGCAGACACTGAGATGTGTGGAGTGCAGGCCTCTGAGGAGACGAGGTCTGCAGCTGACAACTGAAGCATTTTGTATGTAGCAAACTGAGTAATACACACACGCACGCACGCACGCACGCACACATGCACACACACACACACACACACACACACACACACACACACAAATGTGTTCTAACAGACACACTTGATGACACCTGCACTGACTCGCAAACAAACAAATGCAAAGACAGATAGTGACAGGTGAGGTCATGTGCATGCTCACACACACTCACCTAAACGCACACACACACACACACACACACACACACACACTCTTCTCCAGCTCCTGGGTTGATCAGAGACTGTTACAGTGTCACCTCGCTCCCCAGCTCAAACCCCCCAGGAGATCGTTCTCTGTCACTGACGCCACACTGTAGACAGCCTCACACAGCCACTGTCTGCTACCTCTGTGTGTGTGTGTGTGTGTGTGTGTGTGTTTGTTCATGAGGGAGTGAGAGAAATGTTCCCTCCCTGTGGAAAATTTGTACTATTCCATCAAATGTTTTCCAGCAAGTATTTTTTACAATACAAACCCAGCAGAGCAACAAAGCGTTAATCACATCAATATCAGTTTAACTGCTTATGAAATAAAAAAAAAAGTAAACAGTTCAAATATAGTTAGCGTTAATGCTCCTGAAAAAGGCTGACAAAATCAACTTTAAAGAGTCTTTCCCAGAGCTGCAGTTCAAAGTGTCTAAATTTACATCTTGTTTTACAGTTTTTTGGTTACATAAACCCAAAAAAAAAAAAAAAAAAAAATGGCTGTTTGCAGTTAATATTACATTGTTTCCCAGCTGAGAAGGACCTAATTCTTTTCATCTCTCACAAAGCCCGGGGAAATGTGAATTCTACGCACAGAAGCAACAAAGAAATAGCACAGATTCTTGTAGTCTCCGTGTTTTGACATCTCTAGGCAGAGTGCCACAGCTGAGCTAATGGTGTGGTAAGCGATAAAATGTAGGTTTATGAGGGATTAGTCGGCTGTGTGTGCGTGCGTGTGTGCGTGCGTGCACGCACAAGAGACACACACACACACACACATGCAGGCATGCGCACGGAGGCGCACGAGATTCCCCAAGTTTAGCGATGCATTAGTGGTGTTTACGACAGCTTTGAGTAAGCTTACCCTATGCTCCAGCACGGCCCACCACCACCACCACCCCATTCCCACCAGCGGCAGTGCTACACACAGTAGCCACAGAGACCAGTATAATGGGGAGGGGGGTTAGCTAAAGACTGGAATTCACAGTCACAGATGGTCAGGTCGCTGAGATTGGGAGGGTTGCTGTTGGCGGAGGTAGTGGTGGGCGGGGTGGGTGAGTGTGCTCGTCCACGGTTGTTTTTTCATGCTGTGGGTTGAGAGGGAGATGGATGGAGAGAGAGCGAGATAAGGTTTTGGGAAGACAAAGAGGGTGACAGGCGGGTGAAGTATTGAAAAAGATGAGGAGGAGAGAGGGCAGCAAACACAGGGATGCCTGAAGAGCAGGAAAGCTAAGACACTATTGACACCGCTCCTCCGAAATCTGATTGGTCACCCTTACCAGAGTCAGACGTTAAGGTTAATATCATGGGTGGATTACTGAAGAGCCTTAGCGAGCACTGGCCCCGGGCACTGGCCCTGGGGACCAGATTCTCTGTATGAAGTGACATTTTTATGACATTTCTCATTAAAAAAAAAAAAAAAAAAAGTCAGTCAAATTTCAAACGACCTCAAAGGGATGTATACCAATGTCATAGAGAAGCAGAATGACCTCAGAAAGACGCAAAATTATTATAAAGAGATGCAAAACAGCTACAGAGGGACACAAAACGAGTTCAAAGAGACAAAAAACCTCAAAGCGACGCATGACAAGATTATGAGAGATACAAGACGACTTCAAAAAGACACAAAATTACCACAAAGAGACGCAACACGGCTTAAAAGAGAGGACCAATGTGTGTTTCATCTCCTTCTGTCAGGGTGTCTGCTCTTACCTTGGAGTTGCACATGACTGCATCGAGGAACCCTCATGATCTGTCCACACACTCGCACACTGTGTTGATATTATTTCATATTAGAATATTTAAAGTTGATCTGACTTCGGTTTATTACTCTGAATAATGAATAAACAATGTAACTATTAATAATGTACCATTTCTTTTATTGGCTGGAAGTATTAACACGTTTGTACTCATTCATCTTGGAGCGTCCGACTCAAAGGTGTCGGATCCTACTTGCGACTGCAGAGGCAACAGGAGGAAAGTAGGTGCCGGTTACAGGCAAATAATAAAGTGAAAAAATCATAAGACTGAGACGCACATGGGGAAAGAAATTATGTTAAGTAGAATTTAATTGGCTTTTCCAGTTTGCACTACAGTAATCTTCACTCCATGCATTATTGCTCTATTATTAAAATCCCAAATAGCCTGCATTTAGCGGGAGCGCACACACACACACTCATACGCTCTGACAGTCCACGGTTGGGATCTCCAAGTGTTCATAGCCCAAAGCGCTTCTTAAAACAGTCCGTGCTCAACGCCACAAAGCATCTCATTTAGTGTAACAGATTTTGTGTCCACACAAAAGGCTCGTGCAGTCCATCCAACAGAGTACACATGGATATGCTGTAATGCTACAGTGAATCTGTGTGTGATCTGTGACGCGTGCGTGTGTGTGTGAAGGATTTTGGCTGTTTGTTTCTTGCTGGGATGACAACACGCTTAGCAAAAGGTGTGTATCGTCAGACATATGCAGTTATTCTCTCGACGAAAACACGAGCGAGCGCTCCCTCATCCCATCTCAAGTGACAGATTAAATACGGCGTCTTTATAATGGACTTTTTTTTTGTTGTTGTTTTTGTATCTACTGTAAAAAGACAAGCTGCTGTTTGATATAGGGCACACACGTGCACGCACACACACTTAACAAGCAGTGGAATCTTCTTAAATCTATACTAATCCATTATCCTCTGGGTGCGCTGTTTCCATCTCCTAACGGTGGGAGGGACCTGTGTGTGTGTGTGTGTGTGTGTGTTGTACTATACTGATGTTGTTAATGTCAACTATCATCTACATGCACTCTGTGGGTGTATAACTACACATACACAGGATGCTTAGAAGAAATATATGTTCATTTTAGGTTCATTTGAATCCTCATTGTGACTCAGATTACTGCTTCTCTTCTCTGGATTGCACACAAAAACTCGACAACATCCAAAGCCAAAAGAAATAATAAATAAATAAAAGCAACAAATGATCCATCACGCCCTCTTCCTGTGCACATTCTTGCGCGCGTGTGTATTCAGACACGACTTTATGGGTAATGAGGCAGCATCTGTTGTGATTCTCTACTGCGACGAAACACCAATCAAAGATGATTATGATGTTGAGTTACCCAGCAGATAGCACTTATTCAGCCTCTGCAGGAGTCGACTGTTTTAAATGGAGCCAGAGAAAACATTTTTATTGGGCAGGTTTTTGGTGGAGCTGGTGTGTTTTGGCGTTGTGCTGTCGAGGATGCGAGCAATATAAATGATTTCTGAGCTGTAATGAGCTCAAAATGCCACACGCAATGAATTAAATAATGGACAGTTATTGGATGCAAAACTCCATTGATGAACAGCACTCTCCCCTCCCTGCAAAGTTTAAAGAATAGAGTGAATCATCCTGGTTGGATGTCTGTAGACATCAGGCACTGCTGTGCCTCCTGTCGGCCACTAGGACAGATCTAACAGGAAGCGTGTGAAAGAGTAAACGAAGGCATGATTGAATACACAAACAAATGAGTGGGTATTAAAACACAAAGGGATGAATGGGTGCAAAATGTGATTGACTGTCTAAAACAAAAGAAGAAATCATTCAAACGTTGATGCATTATGTACAAAAAAAACCTTCCCTTTTAATGATTTGATGCTGAAATGGTTATTTGATTTATTGATTGCTCAACAACAGAAAATGAATCACCAACATGTTTGATAATTAATCATCCAGGTCATTTATCAAGTAAAAAAATCCCTCAGTTTTCTTCTTTGAGCTTCCCCAGTGTTTGGGATTTGCTGCTTTTCTTTTAATTAATCTCATTTTAAATTGAATATGTTTGGGTTATGGACTCTTTTTTTGAGCCAAACAATCAATTTGAAGATGCCACCCGGGGCTCAGGGAAATGGTAAATGGATTTTTTTTTTTTTCGTAAGATTCTGTATTGATAAATGGAAAAATAAAGCGATGAAGCAGTGATAATGAGAATCACTGATACTTGCAGATCCACAATCCCTGTCAACCTGCTTTTTTTTTTAAAGAATTGTTCATCTTGATGGATAGCAAATTCTGACTTGAGATTTTGGCATTTTATTCTTGTATAAGTGCTATATGCTGCGACGGGGGATGTTCCCTGTGATGGTTGATACTGTAGCTAGTCTCTTTGCTCACAGGCAGAGCCTTTTTTTTTTTTAGCTCTTAAAAAAAAATTTAAAAAAAGGCTCTTTGTGGTCCAGTTTAATAAAGGTGATGATATATCAAAATCTTTGGGTCTTTGGCTGTTAGTATAGCAGATACAACAAACAATATTAAGTATTAATGGGCTCTGGGAAATTATTATGGCACTATTTTCTGATATCATGCAGGTGAACCTATTATAGTTAATTAATTTTCTCTCTTTCATCTTTTTTAATTTCTTTTGATATTATTTGATGATTTAATGTCATACCTTGTATTTCTTGTTCAGTGTTTTTATAGATCAAAGAACATTGTGCTGTAGTTACGGCACTGTGTGTGTGTGCTGTACTGTATAAAAATAACCACCTCTTAGTCATACTGTATCAACATTCTCGGGAGCATCGGTTTTACAGTTTGTTTTTCACAAGACAACACCTTAAACAGACGTCAACATGTATGAATATCCTCCTCACAAATGCCCTGATTCCATGAGCTTTGGGCAGATATATAGGAGGTCTAATTCCACGAACACATGTTGTTAAGGGATTGTTGCTTTATAATACCCGAGAGTCATCTAGGCATGGTGTGAGCCCCCTGTGATTATGACAAACTCTTAACGCTGACAGCTCTTACAATAGAGCCATTGTCCTGATCTTGAGGCTGATGGTCCTATAGTTTGACGTATACATAGGCGTCATAATTAAACGGCTTCTTTCTTTGTTTTTTGTGTATTTTATTTCTATTTATTTTTCTTGCTCCACTTTTTTTCATAGTGCACACTGATCTAATCCATCAGTGTGAACTCTGATGCACTCAGTATGCAGGCCTTCACTAAATGTAAACGTACTCTCATGCTGAGTGTTTAGGGTCGTTTAAATACAAACTATAAACTGTAAAAGACATCTTTTTTTCCCCATCATTTGGAAGGCATGTCATCTCCGTTTTTACTTAATTTTGATGTACACTGAAAATTCATTCATCTTTTCTTCCATCCCGTATCTATGTTCTTCCATCCCGGACACATCCATTATTCATGTCCCTTTCTGCTTTATCTGTCTCTAACAAATGGGCTCCACTTGAGTTGTAAACAGATACATGCTACCTCCTCGTTCATCTATTTACCCATATTTTCATCGCCCTGTCCTTTCTAGAAGAAACACATTTGTTTTTTTCACATCTGAATCATCTTTTTTCTTTTTTTCTTTTTTTTTCACTTTCCATTACACGGCTAGATGAGATGGCTGCCCCATCCATTTACACAGCAATTACAGGCCACCTGTGCCAGAATGCTGTTTCTGCTTATGGCATTACCTGCTTTCTTACGCTTATTATTACAACTTATGTAAGGGAAAATCAATATGGAAAATTTCTATATTAAACTGCCAACATGTGAAAGCCAGATCTGTGAAAAGCTAGAAAGAAAGAAAAAAAAAAAACAAAAACAAATCTGAATACATTGCAGACCTAAATGAGCACAACTCCAATCTTTTACTCAGGAAATGAAACAAGAATCCACTTAAACCTCAAGCACACTCCCTGCTCTTGTGTGACATGCAAAATACACAACATGCAATTTAGATCGAAACCACACACGTATGTGTGTACTAAACATGAAGCTAGAACTTAGCTTAGCACTGCAAAGAGACTAGCTAGCTCTTTAATCTCTGAGACTCTTGGCACACTGCTGCAACCAACTGAGAACGAGTCACATGACCAATGAGCACAGCTGATACATTTGCAAAGGCCAGAATAGTGATATGAATTAAGCAGCAACCTCTGTAGCTGTGAAGTGAAGCCAGTGCAGTTTTGGGTACCAACACATGTCACTTGTTTGTGCAACCAAGCTTCGTTCAGTCAGCCTCAGCTCCACCCACACTCCACGTCTTTGCCCTTTATTGGGTCGGGTGGGAGACAGCAGATGCAGGACAGTGGAGGTGGCGACAGTCAGAGCCACCTATTGATGACATCATGGTAGTATGTCCATGTTTTACACTGACTGTGCTGTCAGTGAAGTTTATTCCATTCATGTGTGGGATCCGACAGGAAATCAGGGGGCTTAGCCAATGGAAGTCTTGGATACACGAAATCTCAACAGTCTCTACCGTGGGGACTTTTCATAGAAATGAATGGGGCACCATCTTTTAGTGCAGTTCTCTGTGGTCAGGAGGGTAAGTTTAGGTCGGCTTGTCTACTTGTACAGATTACGGAACCAGTGAAGAAAAACACAAGAGCCCTCGGTAAATTTCTAAAACTCTCTTCGGCAAAGGGAAGAACATTATAGCTTGTTAACCAACCAACGGAACCCAAGCCATGTTGCTTTATTCTTTCACCTCTATTTAGCCTTTACAAATTCTGCTGGGAACAAGGAAAACTTAGTCTCCCTTCAGTGTTCCTTTCTTTTACATTTCTGCATTACAGTTCTATTAAGAAACAAACAGATTTTACTTCTTTCTTTAATTTGTGATAATGCTGTCATACAGAATTGCACCAGCTTTAAGGACACATCTTAATGCCTTTGACAATTATGACACAATAAATTTCAGATGTATAAATTGTGTCATTCTCATCAAATCAAAACTCATAAAACAACTTAGTAAAACTTAGTCAATTACATTGCAGTAGATAGCTGATGAGCCTTCTAGCAGTAATTGCACTGACCTCGCAGGTCATAGCGGTCTGTCGAGTCACTCATTTGCTCCTCCTGCATAGAGTCTTCCTGCTCTGCTAATTTAACCGCCCACTTGCTAAAACTTCATGCTTAGCGCACAGACGTGAGAGTGCACGTTCAGTCTGTTTATCTAAGTTTCGTCAGGAAAGCAAATTAGCATTTGTTCGAAATGTCTCACAGGCGTAATGATGATAAACGCGCAGCCAACACGATTTTAGCCATTCCAGCCCCTCCGCTCGCATCTGCATGACGTTTTTCTCTGTTTTTCAGAGTTTATAAAGAAAGCAGTTTTGACATTATCACTTTACATCTTCAAGGGAGTCAGTCAAGAGTGATAAAAGTGCTCGAAACGGCACACAGATGCACAGAAGACAATGAAAAGGAGTGTGGTGATGCTTCAGAAACACAGCGTCCTGGAGTCTTCCAGTGTTTTGATGTTTGCCTCTTTGATCTTGTTGGATGCTCCACTAAACTAGATGGCACTCAGTTGAGACCCTACCTGTGCCAGTGCTACACAATTGTCAGAATATGCCAGTTTCATAACTCAGAGTTTCGCCAGAAAGTTAGTCAGTTTTTTTCAGGCCTCATTACCAACTTGTTTCATATCAGGCAATGCTTATGAATGTACGTACCTGGGACATATCATATGATTGATTACCACACAACGCTTATCTTTTTTGGGAGCATTTGAGCTTATCTTGTACTGTTGCAGCATTCCGCAGCACTGCTGTTATTACGATTGGGCAAGTGTGAGCTTGACACTTTTAATGCACACAATTTAATGGATAGATTGATCTGCTCTCAGCTATGTCATGACCACAACGCCTAGTAGCCATTTGGTAGAAATTGGTATGGGCTGGAACGCTCACCAGAGTCAGGTGAAGTGAGCTGACAACTCAAGTTGACAACAGGTCCTTACTTTACTGTAAGTGCAATGATTTATAATATATGATGGACGGATGACATAAACTGCACTGGCTAGTGTAGTTTCATCACAAAGGTTAACTTGAGTGACATAGTGGCTAATGGCTGCTGCTCTATGTGTCTATCTATGAGCATTTTAAGTTAAGCTAGCCACACAGTCTGATGAAAAGTGAAGAGGAAAAATGAGAAATGTTGTGCAGGGGAAACAGATCATCTATTGAATATGTGAAAAGACCAAGAAGGAAGCTTGGATTTAATTTGTTGGATCAACTGGTTGCTTTGAAATTAAATAGAAAGCCTGTTGGTATTTTTTACTAACTGATCAGCTCTTGGGCGGGAGGTTTCTGATTCAAACCCCGGCTGTGGAATTTGCCAAACCCTGTGTCTGCAGTTCTTTCCAGGTACTCCAACTTCCTCCTACAGTCCAAAGACATGCAGTCGACAGGGGAATTGGTAACTCTAGACTGCCCAAATGTGTGAATCTGGGCATGGATGGTTGTTGGTCTCTTTGTGTCAACCCTGTGATGAACTGGTAACCCTTCCAGGGCCTGGAGCCTATCCCAGCTGACATCGGGTGAGAGGTACCCCACCTCTCGCCCGATGTCAGCTGGGATAGGCTCCAGCCCCTGTAACCCTGAAACAGAAAATGGATGGATGGATGGATAAATAGATGAAAGCAGATTTTTTTCAAGAAGCAACACATGTAGAAACCCTGTACAGCTGCCCATGTGGTTACACCAGATCCAAGTCCTATTTTAACTGCTGCAACACTTTTGTCAATCTGACCAACCTTTCAACCATGCTGCTTTTTTGAGATTTCCAAACACAGATACAGACGGAAACAAATAAAAGAGACATGTGGCCTCAGCTCAGCTCTTCAGTCAGGAGTCACATCTCAAACTTTTAAAGGAGAAGTCCACAGTGAATCACTGTCAGGGCACAAACTATGGATTCAGTACTCTTTGTGGCAACCCAGCAATTAGTGATGTCAGCCGGCGTTTTGCATCATCTGTCAGACGTAAAACACCTGCGGTGACATCACCAGTTAGGGTATTGGCAGAAAAACTCCACCCACAGAGAGCAGTGCAGCAGCTGGTATGATTCAGTGTGGATTAAGGGAAACAAATATGTGACTGTGGAGGGGGTATGTTTACTTCATCTCCAGGGGAGGAAGATACTGTGTAGTTTGTCCCTTATAGACTATTACAAAGGTCATTAAGTATCAACGAACACCCCCTGCACAGCGCAGTATGTGCAGCTGGAGATGAGCTGCACTGTAATACATTTACTGTAATTACATTTATTATATCTGTTAGACTGATCCCGGTACCATGTTCACTACTCCCATTGTAATGGGCACAATTAGTTTGTTCTATAGCTGACACTTTGAAGCGGCCACTTAATAATAACCCTGATTAGTCATCACTGGCAGGAGTCTGTACTTTTTCAATCCTACTTATGTGATGCACTGCATTACCGGATTGGTAGTAGAAAATAGTGCCCATGCCATGGAAACCACTTGTTTTGTACCATTGTGAGGATTTGTCACCGTCATACACATTTCAGGCATTACCAGGCAGTAGTGAAGTGGAACTGGACCCTAAAAGAAGTACAGTACGAGATGTAGGATGCATTTTACTTTCAGGAAATCAATATACGTATTGTTTCATTTTTTCTTTAATTAGCCAGCTGTTGTTATATATTTAGAAAGTTAGAATGACAAACTGCACAGATGGTTAACATCCTTCACAGTATTAGCATTAATGCTCTTGAATATAAAAGTTTTATTTATGAGTCTCTGTTTGGAAGACAGATGCAACTTCTCAGTAAACAGAAATAAGAAACGCCAAAGAAACTCACAGTGTGTGTGTGTGTGTGTGTGAAAGAGAGAGAGAGAGACAGCAATTTAAAGGTCATTGTCACAACGAGGCCTACTAAGGAGTGTGTATCGCACACAGCCTGACCCAGCATAAAACCAAGGCAATTAAAGCCCGGCCACGGACAGGGGAATCGACATGGCACAGCAGTCGAGCGATCCAACATGGCCCCGGTCGCACAGAGTAAACAGAGACTGAGGGAGAGGCTGAGGCAACTGGCAGTGAGAGAGGGGAATAGGTTATGCAAATGACCCTGGCCTCCGACAGAAGGGAGTCAATGGAGTTCCTCCACGCTGACGGGAGCAGAAAGTTAACTACACAAACAAGTCACTGGAGCTCTGAAGCCATTCTCTCCTTCACTCCGCCTGTCTCTTCCTCGCGCCTGACTCGTTTAACTAAGCTCACTCTCTGCATCTCTCTGCAGGTTGTAAAGTTCTGACCTGGATAAAAAGACATTTGGCAATCCAGATTTTGTATTCAAACCTACCATAAAATAAATTCACCTTAACGTATTTTCAAGTATATTTTCACCCTCAGAGGCCACATCCTGCGTGTCCATTGACCCACCAAATTCTTTATATTCCATTCAAGCCACGAGCACTCTTATCTGTGCTAGTAGTCTGCGGCTGACTTGAGAGAGAGAGCGACAGGACGGCTGGGTATATGTGGGTATATTTTCATGCCATTCTGGTGGGAGAGACTTGGCCTGGTTTTCAAAGCCTGGTGCCAGATGGTGGGAGCAACTTGCGAGGCAAAGGAGGAGAGAGAGGAAAAAAAAGAAAAAAAAAGAAAAAAACAAGCTTGACTCCATAATGCCAAGACCAGATGAGAAGATGTAACCCAAATCACACACACACACACACACACACACACACACACACACTCATGGAGACAAGCATCGTCCTGACCACAACTTCAAAGACCACGTTCTTCCACAGGAGCCTTAGATATTGCTGAGGCATACTATTGTTAAAATCCAAATGAAACCCTCTGTTCATCCCACTTCGAGGACACAGAACACAGTTGCATTAGAGCACGTTGTCACGCTCCCCCTTACATGTACAGTGTGCATCATCTACCACTAAATTTCTGATATGTTCCACCATTTTCTTTTCATAACAGTGTCTTTTATAAGCAATTGCATGTTTCACCGCTGGGCCGTGTAGGTATTTCTCTATGGGAACAAAAATATACATGTGCCGCGCTGTTCAATATATTCACTATAGCTTCTTCCTGAGCTTTTTCATTAGTGCAGCATAGTAGTTCATGTAGACTGGCATGATAGAAGTTGATATTTCTGTAATCCTTGAATCAAATTAGGTGGGGGATTGACCTCCTTACCCCGTCTGGCAATCCCATATATATGAAGTGGCATTTGGAAGACTTACAGTGTATTACAGTATCACATCAATGTTTCATATTTCAATCATCTAACATCACCATTATGCCACAAGAGCTAATAGGTGATGCATGTTCAGTAGTTCATTATAGGCAAGGGACCGAGATATTGGTGTTGACCAATCATTTTGGAGTTCTCTTCACATGCAACAGTCTGTGTGGGGAGTAGGATTTATTATCCAAAGTGCAATGTCTTGGAATGCGTCGTCTGTCGTGATTGAGCTCCTTTAAAAGTCGTCTGAATTCATGGATGGATGTTTTTTTCAGAGATTAGCAGAAATGTGTCTTTCTCATCGTTCTTGTGCATTAAGTTGCTAATCTGACTTTTTGTGGTTATCCGCTGGCTATTTGGCTGTTCTCCAAAGGCTAATTCATAGCCAAGAGGGTTCCCGAGATTGCATAGTGTCTATTGTACTTTACAGATCCACAAACACATTTACAGAGGGCAGAACAGTTTTTCTTTCTTTTTTTTTTTTTTTTACTGACCAGACAGACATCATACAGGGACAACAAGCCTCTCATACAGAAGAGAAGGCAATTTGTGTCAGTCTGGTCAGACAGGTGGATACAGAGGAAGAAACAGCAAGAAAACAGAGCCTTCATGCTGCCTGTCAGGAGGTCATGGCAGAGATATGTACGGGGTTACATCACGCTGAAAGATTGTGCTCTGTGTATTTTACGACAGGGCAAATTTCACATAAAAAAAACACAGTGAACAGTGTTTGGATAGCCAATGACATGTCGGTGTGTACTTGAATTTTTAAATAGTTTCTAATTCACATTTGTTGTTAGAGCTATACACCAATGTGAAGGATACCAGAACGCTGTTAAAACAGGTGTGTTTTAACCCCCTTTGTCGTACAGTTCCTTAAACATTTGAGATGAGATGCCTTTGGTGGCAGTTAATGAAATTATTTATTTTTGAAAGATGTGAAGTGAGTCGAGTGAGTGACGGCCTGACAGGACAAATGAAGTGTTGCGCTGCTCAGTATAAATTTATAATGATATTGATGTTATGAGAACCACAAAAGCATTACTGCAGAAGCCCATGTTTCAGAAAATGGGCTTAATTGAGAAAATGAACAAATGGTTTGGTATTGAGAAAGCCAGTGTTATGGTATCATTTCCCAAACATTGGTGTTATAAAAATTTCATATCCAGTTCCCACAGCCGTGGGGGTTTTTTAAACTGACATGTCAGGCAGCGCCCACCACTGGGAGTGAATACTTTTTTGAATCGTGCTCATCCTGTGACAAGGAACACTGAAGATGTTCTGGCAACTTGTGGAGGCACCTTACTGACACCCTTTGTATTGGTTTTCGCTTTGATTTGTCACCTGCAGTTATGTAGAAAAGAGCCCGGTGATGTGGAAAAACTGTTATGTCATTGAAAGGCTGCAAACTGTAACCAGGGAAGAGCACCATTCTGGCACAAAACTGTCTGCCAGGACCATTTAGCCTCAGGGAGATGCAGGGGGGAAAAAAAGCTAAGCTAAGCTTAAGCAGACTTTGTTTGCGTGCGGTCAACACACCAGAACGCTTTTGATACCTACATCTTGTCCCTTGCATACATTCATATGCAGATATAATTATAGAGCTGCAGGCTCTTGATTTTAGGTAGGGGTGAGTGGGTCCTTGATGGCAGAGGTGTTTGTTAGCCAACATATGGTGGGGCCAGACAGCTTAGACCCTATTTGAACCAGTAAAGGAGTACAAGTCAGGTCAGGCAGTCCAAGCACAGAGATTGTGCTGACATGACCTCGAGAACAGATGATCCTGACTTGCATTCACCCCTCACACCTCAGCACTACCCTCCCTCCCCCTCCACGCACATAAACACTGCATAAGATGAGCCGTTGTATTCAGCACCGTGTATTTCAGGCAACCACCGAACACAGGTGTTGTCATCTGCAGGATTTCAAGACCTGGCATGAACTTTTCTTTCCACAGATGACTGGGGATCAGACAAATCGGATGAGGCCGGCGTTTTGGTTTAGAATTGTCTTAATGCTGGTTTTGGATGAAACACTCTTGACGTGTAATTGCGTGCCTTTAAAGAGGCAATTAAGTAATGACATTAGTTAACTGCAGATCTATTGCAAATGTAATTAAAGATTAGATTGCAATCAAATAAATTCAATTATTTTAATCAGCCTTTTTGTGTTTTAAAAAAAGAAAGAAGAAGAAGTAGACTGGCATTGCAACTCAGGCTCATCTGTGCATGATTTAACAGTAAGGAATATATGATATATCACACTGGAAATGTGACTTTTTATTCATTGTTTACACGTATTACCACATTCAGGACACAAAATGTAAGTGTTTACGGCGCAGAACAGTTTTAATCACAGGAGCTCATTGCCACTGAATCCCCTCTATTTGTTCAGTAATTGGGTTAGAACCGAGATGCTCACTGAACCCAGTCGATGGACTGTATGCCACTTACAGTAGCAATATGAACACTGTCCTTGCACCAGACACAGCAAATGACCTGTTAACAACTGAGCTAAACTGAACTCATGGATGACTGACTTCACAGAGTTGTCAATCATGTCGAGGCTGCGCCTGACAAGCTAAGGCTTTAAGGACTTTTTGAGTGGAAGTGAGGCCACGTTGCAATCTTCTAAGTGTAAAGCGGGTGACAGCATCATGGCAGATTATACGACTCGACATCAGGTGAAGGTTGTGGCGAGCCAGAGTCGTCTTCCGTTAAACCCTCATCAAAACTGCGGTAAATGACAGCAGTGTTCTGAGCTACTCTTATACTACCTGGTTATCTTGGTGCTGCTTCATGTGTAAGCGATCAACAGTTAGTTGCACAATTAGCATCAATTCTTTTGATCTGTTACTGTTTGGGCTGTGTTTTTTCACTCACTTTCATACTGAGGAGTTAATGGGGAACGCTTGTAGTTGTATAAAGCTTTTTGTCTGCAGAAAATCCAATTGACTCAAGTGATGTCTGTAATACTTTAATGTAAGTGAATCTACAAGATGTATGGATTGACCAACCACTTTTCCTAAAGCCACAGTGCTGGCATGGCTACAACTACTAGCTGGATCTTGTAAATTGCTTGAGTTTTCTGCACATTAACACCAGAAGAATCAAGTCTTCTTTTTTGTCAGTTACATGATCACTGTGTATTAATGTGATTTAAGTTCCTTTCCCCTGTAAATGGTGCTTTGCTATGGTTCAAATGAACCATTTCACCAAGTTGGCTTGCATTCAGACAGGATCAGGCGCTGCCGTGAAACACAGCAGGGTTGTGTGACGGTGGCGGGGTAAAGGGGGCTGAGGTGGGTTGTTTGGGACGCGTCGATTTGTGTTGAGTGTAACCGCTGTGAAACAATCTGGAAATAACTTTTTTATTTCTTTCATTAACCGGCTTCATCGAGGCTGGCACTCGCTCATTCTCGTTGACTGTCTTTGTGTCTGTCACGCTCCCTCTCAAACCATCAGACACAAATCAAGTTAAACTTTTAACTTGTCTCTGTTGTGCAGCGCAAATTGTGAGCCAGACACAGATTTAGAAGCCGGGTACATGAAATAAAGTATCAGAGTTTAGTCCATGAATCCACCTGGATAGTCTCAGAGACATTTCAGGCTGACTGTGGAGGGATTACCCGATCTGAGTGTATGACTGGCTGGTATGAAATCTGTCAATTGAACTGAATTGGATTTAGGAGCAAACAACCAGACCGGGTCTGCTTGAAAAGGGCAGTCTAGGTATGTTTTCAATTGTTGGATTGTTTGTTGTTTGAAAGCAAACAAAAAATCTATTCAGGAAACGATCTTATAATTGATCCGCATAAGCCATGCAGATATTTATGCAGATCATTTGGGATCTAGGTATGCACATCAGTGTGGTTATTTTCCCTGATTAATAGGTTAAAAACTGTAATATAAGCTATAATGTATCATTTCCTGCCTTGGTCTTGACCAAAATGACCAAACTACAAATTTTGTGAAAGCATTTAGATATTTATTCATGCATTTATCATGAATTTACACAGCTTATGCTCTATGATTGCTTTTGACCTTGCGATAAACAATGACTTTCTTTCTTTTCCTGTCGTCTCTGTGTGTATCTGTTGATCAGGGTGGTGAGCAGCTGCATACAATGGTCCTTACACGAATCACTAAAGATGTATTGAGCTGAAGTGAACTGAACTGAACTGAAGCGCATATTTGAAAGGCCTGTGCTGTGTTGCCTCACAACAATGTAACTTTGTCAAAAATCAATAGAAACTAGAACATGGGATAGATTACGTGACTCGGGAAAATTTCACAAGTCTGCCACTTGATCTCACTACCATCCGCAGGTGAATGGAAACTAAACGGATGCCTGGTTTGTGAAATGTGCGGAATATACGTGATTAATAGCTGAGGAAGTGTGGTCCTTTTAAATAAGCCCTTTCAAATGTTTGAGTGATGGGTTCAGGGATTGGCAGCTGAAATGTTCAGGTGTATATGTCTAACATTACGATCCACTACTTAGCCTGATTAAATATTTTCATTAGCATAAAGTTGGGTAAAGAGGCACCGAGCTGAGACGATGAAACATCTGAGACTTGAAGTGACTGTAACAAACATCAAACTCAGCTGTGCTTGATTTGAGAGAGGCTCAGTCATTACTACTTCGTACTACGGAGTCTGTTGTCAAAGCATTCACGTAATTTATTATCAATTTATAGCTCTGCTATGAGAGGGGCTTTGTCTTCATTTCTATTCAAAGTGTGCTTCTGTGTTCAGCAAGGCAAATACAGCCAAGCTGAGAGACTCTCTCCAGCCTCTCCTCATTTAGCTCTATACGACAAAGGGAGATGAGTTGCATTTTCAGGATGCATTCATTATTCCTCCTCTGTCTCTCTTCCTCCCTCCCTCTCTCTCTCACACACACTCTATGTCCTTGCTATTAAAATCTGTGGGTATTTTTGTTCCCATTAAATGAATTATACCCATTACTCTCTCTGACAACTCTGCATTGAGTGTGCGCGCCCCGATTTAACATTGTTCTAATTCCTCTCACTATTATTGCAATAAAACATTCATCATAATAATTAACCATTTTGACATCTAATTTAAGCTAATTAATTTGAGAGAAAGAATGCTTGTGTTATATGGAGCTCTGTGAATTGCTGTGAAACTTCTGCTAATCAGGGGAGCAGTAATGAATCTTGATGCTTCGAGACCGTACAGAAGCACACACATGCACACACATGTTACACGGGTCACCTGTCCATTAAAAGACAATGACAGCGATCCATCTTGATAATGGCTGTCACGGCCAATGACGATGGCCGAGGGTGGCCATTCTTCTGTGTGCCAGCGTAATGATCGACACTTGAAAGAAATATTCCATTCTTACATTGTTAGCACTGTAAACTATTTGGATAGAAGCAATCTAGCTTTTCAAAATCAGGCTATTGGTTTTCTCCTTATTGCTCTTGTGTTATGGATCCCTCTAGGCAGCACATTGATATACTATAATTTGCGTGTCTTTATTCTCTGCATTTGGCCGAAAGCTTTCTTTGTCAAAGAGACATGCGAGCGCAAACAACGGTAGGCAGATATTGTTATTGGCACGTTGTTTTCTTTATGATGAGGCAAACTCTTGCGTAGAGTGCATTTTGAATTCAAGTATTGATCGGTTCTTTGAAACTCCAGACCAGAAAATATATAGTTATTTTGCCAGTCTGTTTGTTTGGCATTGAAACGGGTGCCTCGTGCAATAATAAACTACAGCTGATAAATCTTTTTTTTTTTTTTTTTTAAATATTTCATTCCTTTACCAAGATCTGTCTGCAAAAAAAAAAAAAAAGATAGACACTATAGATAGACAGAGAAATGACACACGATTCACATCTTACAAAAACTGCGTATATCATTGTCAGCTAAATTATCTGTCTGATTTATGAACATTTCAAGCCAATGAGCACGCCATTATGCACCTTTTTGCTGTAGCACAGCGCGGGATCCCGCTGTGGATGCGCATCTTCCACCACTGTGCCACCATTAGACGTTATTTAATGTGAAACGTCTTCAGCAGTATACCGACAGGTATATTTATCATACATGCTAATAGAGTGTGGAAACACTCATTTTGTCTCACGTAGTACAAGTCATTAATTAAACTCACGCCCAAAGTGATTTGTTAGAATGCTCTCAGAGGCACGCCAGTGATAAATACTTGTGTCCCAAGGAGAACAGATTGTCGGACTGCAAATATAAATTCCTATTATAGGTTCATGAGAGTGAAAGCTCTTTTTGTGACATAAGGCAGGCATATCGATTTAGTTGTTGAGGTTTCTTAAATGAGAGCCAACTTTTGAATGGCTTGGGATGACATTTATGTTTTATACGTCTCCTGGGTAATTTAGTGTTGCAGTGGTTAGCACTGTCGCCTCACAGCAAGGGTCGGAACCAATATGCTCTGCTGCTGGGGAATTTACTCAATGCGGAAGTGCTAAAAACTGTAAGTCCTCTAGCAACCACTTGAGACAGCCAGTCTCCATAAGGGCCCATATTAAAATTCCAAACTTCAACTTCTGGTACAGAAAAGAGTTTCACCTATTTAAATGATATTAAGGTTTAATGTTACACGTTGCCACTTTGATTGACATGACAATGTTGTTGAAGATGACTTAGAGCACCCAGGCGTCATTTGGCCCGCCTCAGGTCAGCCGATGATCCACATCATTAAGACTGACCGGGAAGCGGAAGAAGCGGTAGCCCACATCCAACATGGCGGCAGCCATTTCTGGCTTTGAGACAGCACTTTGGAAACCTATATGTGATGTCACTCATGCTTTGTCCATCCTTTATACTGTCATTGGTTGGAACCAAGCAGCATACATGCTGTTACAGGTAGCCTTTTAGAACACCCAGGCATCAGCCTACCTCAGGTCCACAGATGCTCCACGTCTTTGCCGATTTTTAGATTAACCAGGAGGTGGCAGAGGCAGGACTGCCAAGATGGCGATCACCAGAGCCACCACACTCTAAGCTTCACAACGGTTCTTCAGAAACCGATGGGTGATGTCACAGATACGGCATCCATATTTCTACAGTTTATGGTTGGAACACGTCGGCTAGCTGGGACCTTCCTGTTTGCATGTTCTCCCAGTGTCTGCATGGGTTGCCTCTAGCTTGCTTGCTACAGACAGTCATGGTCTCCAGATGATGGATGTTGTATCCTAATGGCTTTCATGATGTCCAGCGTTTTCCCTTAGAGCCAACATGAGCTAGTATTTGATGGATTGTCATGAAATTTTGGACACATTCATGTTAAACACCAGTATTTCTGAATTGTCATTGTGAGCATGTTCTCATGCCAGCGTTAGCATTCAGCACCGCTGTGCCTAAGAGTGTGGCTGTAGACTCTTGTTTTTTCGTGGCTGGGCATCCCCTGTGTTTCACCGAGGCTTATTTTGTGAGGTTTCTGCATTTTTGTCCTCAGAGATGAAGGGATTGTAAAAAAGCAATGTTTGTATGCTTGAAATCCAGTTATGTGGAGCTTTTCTGAACTTGAATATTTCTTTTCTTTTTTTTTTTTTTTTGTAAATAATGTCCTTCAACCAGCCACGTATCAGAGTCGCTTTCACACTGTACCCTGCCTCTCACAAGTACTTAAAAACAACGACTCCACATCATGTTTTTCATTCCATTTTTAAATTCAAATGCCTTACCAGCACAGTTTTTTGAAAATCCATCACAAGCTGTGATGAATTCATACAAATATGGAAAGTTTTTGCTCTGTTTTAGAACTGATGGTTTCCTAAATGTAGTTTGTCAGGGAAAGTGCCAACACATGCTTTCTGAAAATATTCAGTCTCCCATTTGTTATCAGCTCCTGGAGTAAACGCATCATCATAGATCGGAATGGTATTTTTCATTTTTTGAATCGTGATAGAATTGCACAAATTGTTTCTGGGGATTTTTTTCCAGCAACTTATATCACAAGAATCAAGGGCTGCTCATATTCAGAATATAAACACTGCACGAAAGAATGAATTATTGTTTGAAGGACATGCTGTTACAATGTTACCAAGAATGAAAACTTGAAAAAATTCAAATTAACAAACGGAAAAATGTAGAAATAAGTGAATGCCTAAATAGTTCTTTGTGCTTTTGTTTCCTCCTCTGAATTCATGTTCTCCTTCTATGCTGTCCTTTATTATCAAGGTTTGCTCTTGAGCTGTTTTGACACCCTCCTCCAGTTCTATTATTGGTTTTATCTTCTCTAGAGCACTGATATATTTGTAGAAACATTTCCCTCTTGTGTTTTCATTTAACATAGGTCTCTTTGGACCAAATTATTGGATTTAGAATCTCTTCTGTTTGTTTGTTTGTTTGTTGTCTTGTTTGCTGTATATTATCGTCTATCCATATTTCACAATTTAAAGGTCCAGTGTAGGTGGTTCTATTTACAGATCATGGCAGCAACTGTTTCCATTAGAATTAGCCTTTTGTATATGCTCTTCCATGGAGTCCACTATGTTGAGCCTCTACGTTTCTACAATAGGCCACAATGAACAAACCAATCACTGTCTCTAAATAGAGCATTTCACATTTTTCATCGCTGCTGTAATTTCTTTTTCACAGAAGGAGAGGGTGAATCAGTGGGGTTGCAATCAGGAGCTATCCCTCTAGACACTGCTAAATACTACACACCGGCCCTTTAAATGGGCATCCCATCGATTTTACATGCAACTGTCAATTTACTGTTGTATGATGTCTTTTGTGACTGTTGGGAAGCTAAAGTCCAAACTCTGAGTGAATAACCCTGATGAAGCCACAGTGATGTCACCTTAATTATCTCAGCTTGGGTTTGGAGACAAAGCATTCTAACAAAAAGACCTGGTCTACAAATTAGGAGCTTAACAGGTGTGGGCATGGGAAGATCTTACGAGGAGTTAGCATCATGGGAAATGTAGGAAAGTTTGACATACAATATAAAAGAGACATTTTGTACATTTTCTTTTCTCTTCTTCAAACTGTCTCCTGTGAGTCCCCCAACTTTATGAATCTGCAGCAGTACATTTTTGGAGTGCCCTTTTCAGGGACCCCTTCATTATTGTGTTGACCAGCAGTGGTGCACACAGGGAACAGGGGATTACCACCCCTTTGCTCTAAGTGCCAAATTGCCTTTTTTTGAAACATTCATTCATTAGGCATGTGTGCGTCCTCATGTATCGCTTCTGTACTTCATTTTCACTTTAATAACAGCAGGTGGCTAAAGGGCACCACCTGACTAAGTACCCTGAAAGTGTTGTTTTCATTGGCCCAAGTGCCCCCTCTTGTTAGCTCAAGTGATGTTCTTGTGTGATCTCAGGGCAAAAAAACACAACCCTTCACCTAACACTGCACACTTCTTTGTGCCCCTTAGAGAGCCTGACCTCCAGTCTGCGACCTGTGTTCATGCATTTCCGTATAAGTTTGATAAAACCACCCCAGCTGAATTCTTGCAGTCGTGACTAAACTCAAATTCACCACACGTATCTCTGTAAAAATCTCTCATCATGTTCTTTTCGGTGCAGCGTCCTGTTGCCATTTCCAGACATGCTTAGCCATTAGCGCCAGGGAAATTGATGGGATGCACACAGTGGGGTTGGAAGGGGAGGGGGCATACAGGTATGGAACAGTGAAACATTCATGGCTCCGTCTGCCAGACTTCCGTGGCTAACTGCATTAGTTCTGCCTCAGTGACAGTTGGAGACCCCACAGAGGAAGAGACTTAGCCACAATGAGCCACCCAGGAGAGAACGAGCGGTCGACTGTGTTTACTTCTGAACAAAGTTTGTGTTTGTGGGGAGAGGAACCTGTGCAGTCATGGGTGTTGTGAACTTTTATGCACGTTTGCTTTTACAATATCGCCGTCGACGCCTGTGTGTCTGCGCAGGTGTTCTTAGGAGGTGGTTGAGATGTGGGGACAGTCGAAATGTGGATATTCCTAGAATCAGTTTGTGGAAGTGGTTCGGCATACATATGCGTGGATTTGAGTGTCTCGCTGTGAATGTTTTTCAGGGAGATGATTAAGGTTTATTAGTATGGGATTGTACAGCCGCGCGACCTGATAGTCAGATGTCGCAGCGGCTGTTGCATGAAATTCATTGACTTTATAAGAAGGGCATGCTGGGTTTTGGCTGGCAGGGGGGCACCGACAGCTTTGTAAATGCTTGGGAGATAAAAAAGCGGTGTGTCTGTGCACTTGTGTGTCTGTCTGTCTGTGTGTGCGTGTGCATGTGCATGCGTGTGTGTGTGTAAAGAAATCTGTGTGTCTGGCCTCGGTGTAAACAATGGCAAAAGGAGTCTCAATAAAATGTCACCAGGTCATTTGACCTTGTTTGACAAATTAAGGAGCAAATAAATAAATCGGCTTGGATTGCATCACCACAGGGGAGTAATGCATAAGGACACACATACACACACACACACACACACCGAGGTGTAATTAAATACAAAATGCAGAGCTCTAGGATTTCAGGACATTGTGTCTCAGGTTAGTTTGAGACTGCAACGCTGATAAAATACCTGAGTTAACATTTACTTCATAAGTAACTTGGTGAAAGGCCAAAACAAATCCCTTGGCTCTTGTCCAGGCAATGCACAGTGCACTCTGCAAGGACAGGCGCTGTACTTTGGCAAAGATTGTTTATAAGAAAAGCACCAATCCACAATCACAAGTGGACTGTTTTTTTTTTTTTTTTTGACCAACAGAGTTATGAGTTTTCTCAAGTAAAGAGAAAAACATCATCTGATCGTGTCACATCGCTTTTAGTCTTCCAGTAGTCAGAGCACTGCACTTGAATGACTGGCAAGGAAGAAAAATAGCATGGCAGAGTGTGAGATATTCTGACTTTTGCTCCCTGTTGGTCAAGCTTGAAAATCCAGCGTCAACCTGCAGTACACTTTGCGTAATACAACTTGATGGCAGCTTTTGTTAGACTATTCCTGCTGGGGTAAATGCCAACATTTTTCAAACCCACCCCCAGTTTGTGATGCAGGAAAAAAAAGAAAAAAAGAAGTACTCTTGTAGCCCGAGCTGAGAAAACCCTGATTACTTGATGATTCAACTGGGTTTTTTTTTTTTTTTTTCCAAAAATGTTTCAAAACCTTTCCAAAAGCTCCCTGCAGAGGCACAGGAGATGTTAACCTGTTTGTTTTTTTTTGTTTGCTTTTTTTTTTACTGGTTGAGTACCACACATGGTGACAACGGACAAGGGAACTTGACTTGATGAGCAAAATCAGTGCAGTGCCCCTTCTAAGTTAAAATTGTTTTACCTTTTTTTTACTCTTTCTGACTGCTTGTAGCTGTACCAAAGAGGATTTAATAAGGGATTCATGTCTTGATTCCAACCATGACTTTTTGAGGAAATACTCAGGTCATGAGAAAAGGCCCGCAGCGGGTTTCAGGGGCATGCCCCTTTCAAGGAAATTTAGAAGACTAAAGTGCATTTTAAGAATAACTTTAATAATAATAACTGACTTATCACTACAACATTTTGATAATTGGATTTAGAGCTATCTGTCCTGGCCTGGATTTAATTAATTTTAAGGGTGAGGCCTTTTGTCCTTTAGATACATATGAATTTATGGGTGAATTGTGTCAAAAATGTAGCTCACCGAGTCTGTTTTAAGTCATGGAAATTAGTACAACCTTAAACACTGACAGAGGTAACATGCAACATACACATTAATATGACTCAAGAACATGATATATACTGTAATAGTACCACTGACAGGGACTGTTTTACTACATAATGAGTTCAGAACTTTGACGTGTAGGCAAGTATCTCCTGTGTCGTTGGTATTGGTATAAATACATTGTGTTCAAGTGTGTTGACAGAGACGCTGGAGAACGTTAAATCTTGTTCACAATCTGTGTCGTGTAGTTTTAAAAGAGGACGCGTGACTTTCTTTGAGGGCACTATGACCAGTTCAATAGAGGGCATGCCATACTGGCCATGTGTGCAGTTAATTTAAGAAGAAACATTACGGCCATATGCCGGGGGATCCACTGCACTGGCCTTTTGGTCAGTCCTGTTATCTCTGCCTCATTTCCTGTACATTTCCTGTCCACAAAGATACTGATAGATGGAGGCGCAGGGGAGGGAGCAAGATGAATTAGGAAATCTTGTCATTCCAACATCTTGAGCAGCACAATGACCAAGAAGAGACTGATTCTCTCTTTCTTCTCTCTAATAATAATAATAATAATAATAATTATTATTATAACAATACAGGAGTGGGTAGTGGTGGGTAGGTCAGTGTAGTCACATATACATTTGGGATATAGTTTAGGGAGTGGGCAGCTACATTATGGAGAAGCTCAGTTGCCCCAGGTTCAGTCCTTGGTGGAGTTTACAAGGTTTGCATTGAAGGAGCGTTGGCTGTAGGTCAGAGTGTGGCGGTGGAGCAGGTCTGTAAGGTAGGAGGAGGCCTGGTTGTGGGAGGAGGAGGATTTTGAACTGGATGCACTCTGGGACCGGGAGCCAGTGGAGGCTCTGGAGGACAGGGGTGATGTGTTCATGGGTGCGGGTGTTGGTGAGCAGGTGAGCAGCAGAGTTCTGGATGTATTGGTTTATTTAAGATTTTGGATGGTGTGCCGTAGAGGATGCTGTTGGAGTAGTTTATTCTGGAGGTGATGAAGGCATGGTTGAGTGTTTGTGTGGATGGTTTATGTGGTGTTAGAGGTTAAAGCAGTTTTTCACCAGTTTGCAGTCCTAAAGGGTGGCTCGATGATACGCTGATGCCCCCCTGAGCATACCCCTGCACCCCTAGCAGAGAGACAGAGATCTCGCTAAGTGTTTCAAAGTTAGTCATGTCATTTTCAACTCATCTGACATGTTTCAGTCGCTTCAAAATTGCTGCTTGACTGCTCCCGTGAGAGGGCGTGGCTTCAACGCATTCAGTGGACACGCCCCCACAGTCCTGGAGCTGAGAATAATGCTGATATATACCCGATTTTGAAACCTAATTTCATAAACTTGTCGATATTTTTAATCATTCAAATTTGGCTGGGTGATTGATAACACTTTATTCTTTGGTCTGACAAACTCAGAACACATTTATTCCGACTTTAAATGAGCTAAGGTTTCTACAGTCCATCTATTTATGTTCATAGTAGTTTAATGTTTGTTTGCCTTGTCACACTCGTTACTTGGATTCAAATGGTGTTGACTGACGTAATGTAAGTGTTTGTAGGTTGCAGCCCCCTCGCCCACGGAATGAAAAGAATGTCAGGACCTGTAAATGTGCAGCTCATTACATGTATGTCATATCATGTAATGAGCAGCTCTGTTCGGCTCTGCTGGCGAGGTGATGTCAACCTTTGCTCACACCACGCCATACAACTGAGTAGTTTTACAAATGTCTCACTTTAATTTAACATTTAAAGAAATGTACTGTTTACACTTAAAAAATAAAATATTACAATAATAATATAATAAATTTAAAAAAATACAGAGGACGTGAACTCTGTGCCCTCAATGGGGCTGCTCTGGGCCTGCTTGTGTACCACTGTTCCCCTTGAAACTCTTGAAACTGTCTTTCTTTTTTTTAAGGTCTTATTAGCTTTAACATGAACACAACACTTACCACTCAAAAGTTTTATTTTTTTTAAATATATTTTTCTCCCCTTGAAAATCATTTTAACTTAACCTTGACATCAACACTCCGAACTCTCTCTCTCAACAAATGCCTCAAGTTTCTCAGCGAATTATGAATACATGTGCACCCTTCTTTTGGAATATTAACATCAATGCATTCTGAAATTAAATTTTGAAAGCCCAGTAATAGATGGAGAAAAAGTGTGCGGTCAAAAAAAAAGAAAAAACTTTCTTAGACAGGACATGGCGCGAGGTGTGTAGGACTGATTTAATGTTAGCCAAAACTGAAAGAGCTGCCTCATATTACTTGTAGCATTTTATATACACAGACAGTCCAGATGCTGTTCAGTCCCACAGCGCCCAACTTGGTGTGCAGCATGAATCTGTGACCAGATACTGAAAGAGAGATTCACTCTGCTTATCCAACACGTCAGTGGATTAGCTGCCTGTAACTGTTAGCGCATTAGCTAAAACATTTCTTTAGCAGCACAGATTCAACACTTGAGGCTTCACGAGCTGTCTAGCTGTAATATTTACTGACAAAATGGACTTTTGTTGCAGTTTTCACCTCTGTGACAAGTGAAATTGTTTATTAAGCTTGTGTTGTAGGGGGAGTTCACGTAAAGTGAAATCAACTAATTTCACGTGATTTTCACTTAATGACATTGAAGTACTAAACAAGTGGAAAAGGTTACAACCTATTATCAAATCAGTGCTGCGTTCAAATAAAAATACAAAGCCTTTATTGATTGAGAATTAGCCCCTGACAGTTTTGATAATGGGTTCATTGTTTGAATCGTTTATCCACTTTCTCAAATGTGGTAATTTGCTTTTCTTTCTGCGTTTCGGTTGAACAAAACAAGTAATTTAAAGAAGTAACCTTACGTAGTGGGTAAAACTGTGATGGGTACATGTTTCTTTTTTTTTTTCTGACATTTTCTAAACTAAATGATTAATCAAATAAAATACAGACAGTTTAATTGAGAACGAAAGTACTCATTAGTTGTAACGCTTGATTGAATAGTGAGTAAAGGCCGTGTTCCTGTATTTGTTTGTTTTTCTCAGCTTTTTTTTTTTACTAGAGCCATCACACCTCTATGCACACTTTTGTTCACTTTATTCAGCTGTCTGGAGCTGGGAGGAGACATTGTCTATCAACAAATGAGAAGATCTCTGAATACAACAGTGATTTCAGCCCAGCATGAGACAGCACACTATGTTCTAACCCGCACAAGCATAAAAAGAATGAAAGGAGACATGTTTTTACACCAAAATATCATATGTATGAGTCATCATAACTGGGAGATGCTGTCACTGTGGTGCAGCCGAGCTAACATCTTCATCACTTATGATTAAATACAAAGCTATAGTCTACTGGAGAACTTATTAAGTGCATGGTAATCAAGAAGCAATTTTAGCAATTGCAGTGTTAGAGCCCTTGGGGAGATATAATTCAGTGTTTAATCGTATTTCAGCCCTTTGAATATCCTACAAAAGTGCAACATTCTGCTGTAAAAATGCTATTGAAGTCAACACTGACTCCTCCTGCATTGGTGTAAATAACTAAACCCGGCTGCAAAATTAACTAACTCACAAATAATGTACCGACACGAAACAGGCAGCTAACTGCCAAACCTAAAATTAGTTTAGAATTGATTGGCTGTTATAATTACTTCAGGTTCAGGACTTTGGAGAGACTTTAGATGCTTGAGTAAAAGTGAGTGGAGGAGCACATCTACCATAATTTGTACCATCTGCGGAATAGCGGCCTCTTTGAAAACTACAGAGTAAATTATGCACAATCCTCTACTCATCTTTCAAGTTCATGGAGAAATATGCTCAACTACAGACACACTCACACACACATGCGCACACACACACACACACACAAGCAAAAACCCCTTTCCTCTTTCCCAGAGCTTCTCTTCCTTTATCTAATCTGTGTTTTATTGAATATGGTAATTATAATGAAAGGCCTATCTTGCACTTGGTTTAATTTGTTTTTGTGCCTTTTTTCTGCACTCTTGCTCTCTCCCTCTGGTGTTTGTGTGCGTTTGCTTGTGAGTGATAGAGACACAGCATGTGTGCTAATGAGCATGTGTGTGTTTGCGTATGAGACAGTAGTCCCTGCTCTGACACACTATGTTACAGTGGGACCTATGTAATAGGGAAATAAGACATGGCTGCTGATGTCACTGTGGTTTAACTGTGGCTCGAGGGAAGAAGACACACACACACAAACACACACATATGGCATGCAGACAACCCAAGACATCAACAAAATTCTTCCAGCATCAGGCCTACGGGGGGTTCAGGGGATTAAATACAACATGTAACCTTGGAGACCCGCCTGTGGTTGGCTGAAACATTTTCGCTCTCGGTGCTCCTGTGGGGTTGTTTGTTGTTTGTGCTCTCGTGTTTGGTCGATAAAAACCTAGAATGCTTGATTATGCTTAAAAGGCTGAACCGTGCCGCTCCAATTCTGCCACCCAGGTAAGGACATATTTGACGTACCTTGTTCTTTTATCCTCCTCTCCCCCCCTTATTCACTCATCAGGACCTCAAAGGCGGAGTGAAATTAAATACAGAGAGGAGAAAAGGTAAAAAAGGTTGTCGGTTTCTTTTCAACTTAGTAACAAAACAGATTCTGGAAAGAAAGAAAGAAAAAAAAACACATAGGTGAAGTCAAAAAAAAAAAAAAAATGCTCCTCGAGCCTATTTTCACTTGCTTTCACAAGAATACCAAGAGAATCAATTCCTCCTTTTTGGCCCTTATTTTTGTACCAACCCATGATTCTAATAAAAAACAACCCATCTTCAAAGAGCTTTGAAATCCAGACATCGCCATGATGGTAGCCTTCTCACCCCGTTCCTAGTTGCTATATATTTTAAGTGGCAATACAGTGAGAGGACGCAGCGGGAGATGTATAGTTAGTGCAATGGGGAGTCTTTTGATATAATGACTCCATTTGACTGGGGTCTGGGGAGCCTTGTTTGAGGGCATTACCTTTTTAATGTTAAGCTGCTTCCATTCACTCCATCATCTCTGATGTTAGTCAGTGTTAATAAGTAGGAGAAAGTTATCATTTTTCATGGCGTTTGCCGTTACTGGAAGTCACACTGAATGGCTGTGAATATGAAACCTGTGAATTGTGTAATTTTGTGTGTGTGTGTGTGTGTGTGTGTGTGTGTGTGAGAGAGAGAGAGAGAGAGAGAGAGAAAGAGAGAGAGAGAGAGAGAGAGAGAGAATGTGCAGGCAATATAATACAGCAGTAGATGGCCGTAGCCTTCAGTATGAAATTACCGGCTCTATACTGTAGATGAAATACTGCACGATGTTCCCTCCAAAGCAGCCTAGTATGCCAACACACACACACACAGTGTCTTACAGAATGGTCCTCCATTTGAGAGCTCTTAGCGATGTGATTTAGCCGTCTTGCTTGTACTCAAGTTTCTTTGTGTGCGTGTGTGTTGCCTTGTAAATAAAATAAGCTGTGTTGAGTTTTTTTTTTTTTTTTCTTTAAATGTCTCTCATGCAGGTCATTGCACATGTCAACCTGTTAATGACACAGAGTTGGGTATGAGGTAGTGAGAGTAATTTAACCGCAGCGGGGTGCTTACTGTTCTGCTCTCTTTTTTTTTTCTGCTTTGCAGATGCATCCCAGGTTATATCCAGTGATGTAATGGCATGCAACAGATTGTTGTGGGCGCTCTTATTATTGTCTTCCTACATGTTTACCCTGTGTTTTCACGCGTTGTTTGCTTCCTGTGTCGTTTTCCGTTTGCGTATGCAGCATCACTTGCCGACAGAGGGACTGCCTTTTCTCTCTGAGGGCGTATGTGGCTTGTTTCCTCTTGTCTTCACATGCTATGTTGGATGAAAGTTCCACACAGGTGTCACACAAGGGGTTTCCCATTGTGACTGACAGCTTTTTTTTGTTTTCCCCTTTCACTGCTGTTGCCTCGTTCTTCTTTCATTTATACTATTTTTGGTAGATGTACCTCACCTCTGTGTACAAGTATCCTGTTTTTCTTTCACAGACTCTTGTCAAAGACAAATTCATTCCCTCCGCAGCATAATTGCTAAGTAAACAACACCTGATCAAATGTTTCACTGAACAAAGACCCAGCTTTGATCTCCCTTTGGTATTCGTTAACATTACAGCGCTCATTGGAAATAAAAACTATATATATATATGCTTGTTTGCTCCATCTCTATTACCCCTCTGTAAGCCCTTTTCCATCAGAGGTCCACTGATAAAACCTTGGGAAGGAAAGAAAGAGCCTTGAGCCAAAAGCTTAGGAGCCCACGAGGAATTGCACATTACTGCTGAACAGCCCTGTCTCTGGATTTACAGTATTTCAAGAGTGGGATGCTATCCACAAAAGGGAATGACGGCAGCCTAAGAAACAATATGCTAATCCACACAGTGAAGCAGAAATCATTTTAAAGAATCAAGAAAGGATTTCTGGCTTGTAAAGACTGAAATTTGACATACAGTATTTCCTGAAATACCACACTGAGGTTCTGTAGTGCAATAGTTGAAGAGGTTCAGAAAGCTTAATGAAACGCTTTGACATTTTGGGAAATGGGCTTATTCGCTTCCTTGCCTGGAGTTGGATCACTCTCATGTCTGTCTGTATCTATGCCCATCAGCATGGAGCTGGAAACAGAGGTGATTAGCTTAGCTTAGCATAAAGACTTAAAAAAAAAAAAAGGACTAAACAGCTACCATGCCACTGTCCAAAGTGAAATGCAGCTACCAGAACCTCTAATTAACATATTGTTTGGTTCATCTGTGGACAACTCTGTACAAGCAGGAACTATGTAAGGACAGAGGCCAGGAGTCTCTGCTGGTAACCTGGAAACTTCGACACAGGAGGTGTTTCATTCACCCATCTCAGTCACATTTGACAAGAGATGTGCTTCAGTTCTGTTTTTGTTACTTAGAATGGACCCTTTATATCTAGATACACTGCAAGTCCTCTTCCATCATGTTTACTATATTGAACCGCCATGTTACTGCAACTGCAGAAAGTACAAACTAAACAATTACTTTTTTTTTTGCGTTTTTTTTTTCTGGCCAACATACTTATTAATGCCAAGAAGGGGAGGGTGAGGCAACAGGGTTGCAATCAGCAAATACACCTCTAGATGCCACTAAATCCCACTCACTGATCCTTTAAGTCTACTTTCTTTTGTTTCATGTGGGTAGCTACAGTGATTATGATGAACTGTGCCTGAAAGTACTCTTTGAAGCAAGGGCAAGGGGCTGAAGCTGCTGCTGCGTGAATGATGTGGCACTCTCATTATGCAGACATGGTGCAAGACTCTAGGCAGTTGTTAGCCTTAGCAAGTATTTGCAGCGCATAACTCTCTAACTTTAAGAATTGTTGTTTGGTGTATATTTGAGTACAGGACTGAGCCGGGCTAGCTATTCCACCACTTTCAAGTCTTTATGCTAAGCTATGCTAATTGACTCCTGACTTGATCTCCATAGCATGAGATCAGTATGATTGACAACATGTGAAACATGTCAGGAAAAGTGAGCATCGAATAACTTGGCCTCAGGTCTTTTTTATTGTAATGCTCCCAGTAAAGCAGCCTCAGTGATACAGTATGTTGTGTTACGTGTGCGCATAAAGACTTTGATCAGCTCTGAGGCATATAATTCAGTCTCGGCTTACATCAGTTTTGACAGGGCCAAATCATCAATAGCACAGGTCTGTTTTTGATGATTGAGTATCATGTAAGTAGTCTGCCTTACAGTGAGTCTGAACTTTCAACACACTGAGTGTGAAAAAAGTTTCAGAACAAAGTTCAGAGTGAGTGCATGCGCTTTCTTTGATCTCGTCAGCATATCATGCCAATAATGAAGGGGGCGTGTGCTAGCTGGATATTTCCATTTGATCTAATGTATCCCAGTCTGACTTACTAGCGGTCTAGTAGTTCATTTGTGTTTCATAAGTGTAAATGAATTCCATATATGTGCATTTTTTTTGGCAGAAAATGAAAGGAGTAGTTTGAGTTTGAGTATGTGAAGCTAGAGTCAGCAGGTGATTAGCTTAGCTTAGCATAAAGACTAGAAGCGAGTAAGGGTGGGGGGTGAGAGAGGATTAAGAGCTAGCCACCTAAAAAAGAATGTCGACCAGCGGCAGGGTGCAGTAACTTCCTGAGGTCTCTGGTAGACAATAACCTTACAGTGATGATCCAGTAAGTCACTGCACCCCACCAAAAAATAGTCCTATTGTGTAACTCTTTGCAAAACCACACAGCATGTCCTTTTAATATTTTGATTTGTTGACAAAGACATAACAAGTCTACTACACAACTGACTATCTGTATGCTAAGCTAAGCTCTTTTTTTTCCTTCATGCCTAAACAAAAGGGATGAGTGGTGTTGATGTGGTGTCATTTAACTCACCATGACAGTCAATTTGTGGATTTCCCTAAATTTTGAACTAAGGCAGAATGCATCTAAACAGCTAATAAAGGTGCTTTTTATGTATCATGCCATTTTACTAACACAGTGTGTTTAATGCATATTTTAACTGAAATGTGATGTCTTTCATTTTGCCACCCTGAGAAGGAGATTGCCACTCCAACACAATTAAGAAACTTGGGTCACAAACTTTCCGCTCATGTTGCAACCATCATCCTATTCTGATTGCAATCAACATAAAATATCTCTGTAGGAAAATTTGTTTTTGTTTCCATACGCATATAAATGTGGTGCTACTGTCAGAAGGGTAGCAGCAGGCATACACCAAAATCAAAGGCACTGATTGGCTGTTAAACTGACAAATGTCACTTATCTCAGCTGCAACTATCTGTTTACTTGTAGTCCTTTATGGCCGGTAAAGGTGAAATCTATCATGTGTAATGTCAAAATATGGAGGTGTTACACAACATGCGTGCACTGACAGGTGCTGACTTGTACACCCACTGCATTTGCGGACGTGTTTGTGTGTGAGTGTGTTTGTGTGTGTATCAGCACATGCATGTCTGGAGGCCTCGGTCCTCTCTTGTCCATCTCCCCAGGCAGAAGACCCCTGTCTCGCCTGCCATTTCTCAGTCTGACAGCTGAGAGCTAGACAGCGGAACAGGAGGAAGGCGGGAGGGAGGGAGGGAGGTAGAAGACAGGGAGAGGCAAGGCTTGAATATAAGGAAGGTGGTGAGAGAGGGAAAAGAAGTAGGCATACAGCGGGAGTGGCTATGCCTAGATCGTCCCCTCCCTCCCTTCCCCAATCTCCCCCTCTTTGGGGACCAGGTGTTCTCCTTCTGAGGGGGCACGACTGGAAAGAAAAGAAGCCTGCCCTCATGTTTCACTTGGCATCTCTGCACCTGCATCCGCAGGGTTGGGAGCTGGGGAGGGGGTGCAGAGACAAGGCGTCAGATAAGGCTGGTCTCCAGAGGCTACTAGCTTTGTTGTTACACCACCCTACAGCAGACCTCTTTGCCCCCACCAACACCCTCTCCCTCTGCCTGACACATCTCCTTGAAATGAATGCCAGGCTTTGAGTCAGCAACTCAAGCGTTTCCCTTTTCTCTGACCGAACTCTTTCTCTTTTTTTCCAGCTGGTCAGGTATTTTCTGTTTAGCTTTTACTGATGCTGTTTTTAGCTGTTTTCGTGACAGCTGGGAATGAGGCAGGCGTTGTCTGTTTTTTTTTGTATGTGTGTGTGTGTGTGTTTTGTTTTGTTTTTTTTGTTTTTTTTGGTGTGGCCTGTATTTACATACGCTTCCACACTTTCAATTGGTTTTGTCTTATTATGCAGCGTGGTGTTTGGCAGTCAAGTCACAAAACCTCACTTTTTTTTAAGTTGTTGATTTTGAATTCTATTTTAACAACCTCTAAAATTGAATTTGTTTTCCCCTGCATCCATGAACGCTGTGTTCTTGTTCAACTATCATACCAGCATTAACCCTGCTCTCTTGTTTTTTTGTTGTGTTTTTTTTTTTTTTTTTGCTTTTGCATGCAGGCAGCTCTTGCTCTCAGTGATGTTTGTTCTTTTATAGTAGTCATTCCAGCTCTGCGGTTAGCCTGTTTGTCTCTGTCAGGCATGTTGCATTAGCCTAGCGCTGGAGGCTGAGGTCTGTCCTCCACTGGGTTGTTCCCCCCTTGAGGTCAAGGCATGAGTCAGAGGCCTGATTCCGTCACCCCAGGTTACCAACTCACTACTTCCTGTCCAGAATATGGAATGAGAGGGGATGGTGGCTGAGGGCACGATGTTTCAGGGCCTGTGAGTGTGTTTGTATTTGTGTGCGTGGTGTTATTGAAAAAGCAGAGTAAATGTGATCTCAGATAAAAAAAATCTATTTTTTCTTTTCTTTTTTTTCCCCCCCTGGTTTGACACAGCCCGGCAGGGTGACATATTCAGAATTGTCATTTTAAATACTGTCCACTGGCATTTGTCTTCAAATCATTTTTGTTGCGGCCGCACGCTCCTCAGTTACGAAGAAAAATGTGTAGGCCATGGACAGTCAAATAGGGACTTAGTGTTAAAGTAGAAATTCTTGATACATTTTGATTCATGGATGTTTGGTCACTTGAGCATTATGACCTTTGAAAGTCATGTTAGCAAACAGTTGCATTTTGTAGACATGAGCAAGTCTTCAAGCTAACCCCTTTTAGTTCTGCTAAATTGCTATCTTTGGTGTTTGGTGTTGGGCAGGTAGCATAAACTGGATTTATCAGAGCTTTTGTTGCTGAATACCTGATGGGGAGCTGACTGGGGGGACAGCTAGCCAGCTAACAATCTGACCAACAGTGGGAGCAGTGACTTCCTGGGGCGCTGGTAGCATATAGCCTTACAGTGTTCCAGTAAGTCACTCCACCCTGCCAAAAAAAAATAGTTCCATCATCTAACTCCCAGTAAATCCACAGATCGTTTAATATTTTTAATTTTTAATGAATTAAACTAACACAAAATAACCTGCTAATTAGTAATATTTAGAGGTTCTGTTCTTCTTCAGCTAAGCAAGTTTCTTTTCCTGGCTCTACCTGCATACTTGAACTATCCCTTGGATTTTCCTAAATTTTGACCTATTCATTTTAACCTGAAATGATTGTGAAGTTATGTCCAATTGCAAAACACATGTGCAGATCTAATAAAGGTGCCTTTTCACGTATATTAAGCTAGTTATATTTAGCATATACTGGATTTATCTGAGCTTTTGTTGCTGAACAGCTGCCTACTGCCAGAACAGGAGGTTGGCATTAAAACTAAAAGAATTAGCTAAATGTCAACACAGTCCATAAAACTCATAGAACTGCAAAAAGGTAAATTATTGGTAATTTTATATTAAAAACTTTGAGTAATGCAGCTTTAAAATCAACCAAAAATATGTTATATGAGACTTATAGAGTTATGCAGAGTGGATTCTAGACACGCATGCAATCACTAGTTTCAGGAGTCTCACAGAGGATACAATATGTGAAGATAGAACTAACTCTGGCTTCAGTGGTTTGGAGAAGGTCATCTTAGGAAACTGAAAGAGTACCTGACTCCCATTCATTCGCGGGGACAGATAAGAAAAGCAGAGATGGAGGTAATTTCGACCGGAATGTCTTTTCTGGTACAGTCTGTTCACTGTTATCAGACTGTAAAAGAAGCTGTCAACAGCATCTCTAATAAGACCTGTGGACTATAGGAAACATGAATAAAAATAGAATGTGTAAACCACTGATTAATTAACCACATTATGTTTCATCTAAAATATAATTAAATATGTTTTGTTCTGACGTTGAAAACGTTGACATTCAGAGGATTCATTTCTTGAAGCGATTTAATTAAAAAGTAATCTTTGGAGTTATGAGGCGACATTATGCATTCAAATGATTGTTTTAGGGTTATAAGTTTGAAGGTGCGATGATTTCAGGAAAGTGAACTGAAACTGATTCATGCTGACAGGTCATTGCTCTTCTGTAACGTCCTGATCGTGACAATCCAGACAACTATTTGGCCCAGGTGGCAAACACAATGTCAAACCCGTCTTCTTGCCTAAGGTGAAATGAATAAAATGAAGTTGTTGTTGGATGGAGTTTGGCGGGTGAAAAGATAGCAGGCATTCCGTTAAACGCTCACAGAGTATGTGCAGGTCAACGGGGCAGCGAGGCTACGTCTCAGGTCAATAGGTTGGTGCGGTCCAAGCCGGCCAGCAGATAAGGAAAGAGATGGGAGGAGAAATGGGCATCGGAGCGCACACTGTAATAGCTGTCTGGTCTTGCCTGATGAGGTGGCTGGGGAATAGAGCCCAAGGATGCCTGAGAATATGTGTGTATGTGTCTGAAAGTGTATGTGCGTGCGTGTTGACTGATAGGATGGCGAGGAATAAGGAGGCAAAGGAGGAAGGAGAAGCAATATGTGCGTCCAGTTTGTACATGCGAGTCTGCATGGGCGTGCCATGTAGTGCATGTGTGAATAGCAGGGTGTGCATGTCTGATGAGATGGCCGTGGTGAAAGGTGATAGGGCCGAGCTGTGTAAATGATGGCTGATGGGGTCTCTTGAAAGTCTATTTAGCCAGAGTAATGAAGTGCGTCTACCAGGGGAAGAATATGAAGGACAGGCTCTGAGGCTCAGACAGACAGCTAGGTCACCTCACTCAACCTTGTATGGAGAGAAGAGAAGAGATGGACAAGATGATTCAGTTGTAATGACTCTTATTCTCTCTGTCTGCCATGGAGGCGCCTTGAAGGACAACCAGATCAGGTGAATTCACAGCCATTGATAGAATGTCAGTCTCCACCCGCAGGTCGTCTGGCTCACCCTGTGAAGTCAAGATGTTTGCCCACACTTTCTTTCTGTCTTGGTAAGCTCTGAAGATGGGTGTCAGACAAATCAAAATCAATTCTAGCCTGATGCACTCTTGATCGCTCAACAATGTCTCATGGTCCAGGACTGCTTTGTACTCCAAATAGATGTTTAAGTAATGTATGAAATGTTTCTGTAGCATTGTAAATGTGAAGTATCTGAAACTGACACTGAATGCTTGGGGTAGATTCTTAGACTTGTGCACCCAGTATTTGATTGAAGGAAACATTTCAGGAAAGAGTTTACATTTATCAGTAAATAATGTACCTCTATCAGTGATGCATTATGCTACATTAAAAACAAACCAAAAAAAAGTTCAAATATAGTTATGCTTTATTCAGCATAATAAAATATGTGAATGAAATTGCAGCCCGAGGCAGCTCACTGTGTACTGTCTCTTCTGAAGGCAACTGTTGCATCTTACTTCTCTTTAAAAGGCAAGCTTTTCACCCTGGCTTCAAGTGTGGCGGTTCAGAACAGCTGTAAACACTTCACAGTCTCAACTGATGTCGTCAGACAAACTTAAAAGCGTTCCCCAACCTTTCGGCTTGCTTATTTATTCATTGATAACACAATTCCTCATCAAAACCAGAACTCTTTTCTAACGTCAGTATTTTATTTAGGTGAAATTATTTCCCAGTGATGCACTAACCAGGTTGGCAAAACACTGTAATAGTTGGGTAATGCATGGTCAAACATGTTTAATAACTATGAGAAAAGGGTCAGGTTATAAATAGAGTAATTCTATCAGTAATAATTGGGGAACGTCAGTGTAAAATTGTATTAGATTAATAACCCTGGCATGGGTTTTGATGGTAACCGCCAAATCAAGGAAAACCACAGTTTTACCCCATGGTTACCACTATATTATTATTAACTTGGTCCTACCAAGCTGTGACCTCTTGCTTTTCCTTTTCTTTCTTTTTTTTTTCTTTCCCACATTTTCCAGTCTCATAAACGTACAGTGAATTGTGTTTGGGTGAGATTTTAATCAAAACCCCAAGGGCCAGTCATCCGAGGAGGCAACCACAAGAACAGCACATGCACTCGTCACATGTATCCTCCTTGTTAAAGAACAGATGTCCCGTGATAGACACAAACACATAGTCTCTGTTTTTAGGTTGTCAAGTGACAGATTGCAGTGTCTCCCCCATGACCCCAGACTTCAAATTGCAGCAGTAGATCCAGACTCCAATGTTCTTCTTCTTCTTCTTCTTCTTCTTCTTCTTCTTCTTCTTCTTCTTGTGTCTATGATCTTGTGCCAGGCCTGGGATTGGGATGTAGAGAGAGATTTTTTTTTTTTTTTTTTAAGGAAATGGACAGAAGGCTAGAGTGACAGGCACCAGAAAAGTTTTTTGATGAGCTATTGAGGTCAGCAAATGAGGAAAGTAGAGCAAAACCATGGTGATTACATCTTGAAAGTCCATGGGATTCTTTTGGGATAGCTGAATCTGTTTAAGAAAATTCATGTGCTAAAAACAACAGTGAAAATGGCGGCTGCGCTCTGTGATGATTTAAAGCAATGGGCAGGTCCTTGCTTTGACTGGAGAAATGGCTCAGCATGTTTCATCTAACTGTGACAAAGGAGTCGCTTTATTCCAAGTTGACAACGTTATTTTTAACCATGCTAGTGGCATGGCTCTAGGGATGACAATGTCCATGACTTTGGTCCAAACTGAAATATCTCAACAACAATCAGATGGATTGCCCTAAATACTTGCTACAGACATTCAAGCTCCCCAGAGGCTAAATCCCACCGACTTTGTTGATTCCCTGATTCCCTCACTTTAACTCTAGTTCCATCAGCAGATTGGCATTTTTTTTGTTTTTGTTTGAAGTGAATTATTTCAACGGCTATTGGATGAATTTCAATGGAATTTAGTACGCTCACTCATGTTCCCCAGAGGATAAACTCCACTGTTGTTAGTGATCCCCTGACTTTTCCTCTAACACCAGCAGGTCAAAACTTTCTCTTATCCTGTGAAATACATAGAGTTTGTACAAACATCCATCAGTCCAGATGATGAATGCCAATGACTTTGGTGATCCGCTAACTTTTCAACAAGGGTCACCATGAGGTCTTTTTGTACATACATCTGCAACAAATCACTTTTAATTTGGTCAAAATTTGAAGTTGTCCGATACTTTGGTTTGGTTTTCTGTTGAAATATTTGAGAAACTGATGAACCTCAGCTGTGCTATTTAATGCTAATTAGCAAATGTTAGCATGCTAACCTCAGATGGAAGACATTATATCTGCTTGGCACATATTCTAGCATTCTCCTTTTGAACATGTTAACATGCTGTCTCATGTACAGCAGCACCTTAAAGAACTGCCGGCTACCCTGGCTGTACACGTCTTGTTGACTGATCAGTTACATGATATTATGAGAACGCAACAAAACACACATTAGAGAATTTCAATGACACTGTTTATTTATCACCACTTGACCTGTGTGTGTGCGTGCGTGTGTGTGTGTGTGTGTATTTGCAATACTTTACGCCTCACCAAGTATTGCCTGTTTATGTCCACATTTATCTGTGTATGCCTCTCATGTATGATTGTAAAACCTTTGATATCTAGCTCGATTGTGATAGTACCCCTTCCTGTACATGAACACATAGTCTGCTAGTAAAAATTACACAACAGGCCAAAAACAACTCAACTGGTGTCTTCGCTACACACAACAAGGCCCGGCGTCTGTAAACGGTGAAAAGTAACAATCAAATAAGAACATCAACTTAATCCTTGGTTGGTGTGAAGGAGTTTGCTTTTTAGGCTGAAGCACTCCTCCTCCTTTTAATCGATACAAGTCTTGATTTTGTAGCACTTGGTATTATTAGATTGAATGACATTATGAGGTGTAGAAACTAACCAATGGTTACACAGTTTTCAGAAAAAAGTATATTGTATATATATATAGTTATATATAGATTTATATTCATTTATAAGCTTTTTAAAATAGCACAGTAAACACTTTGCACACATGATAAAAACCACTGAGTGTGTCTGATTGTTTATGTATAGGCCAATGGCATCGAGGGAACCACATCCTGGTAAAGGGTCATTTCACTTTCCGTGCAGTCAGCTCAGGAAGGAAAACTGTTAATCACTAGTTTGGAAATGAGAACATTCGTTTGTGAGATTTTACTGATCAACTAAGCATGGAGATTGTTTGATCTCCTTTCTCTACGCAGCGTATATGTTTGAAAAAAAAAATCTCCTTCCTGAAGTGGCTAAACCTGAAAGAGGACTGAACCCTATCTCCGGACCGCATGTTCCTGTCTGTAACGGTAAGTTGGAATACATTAGAGTCTGCACACTTTAACCACACAGAAAGAACAACAGAAACGAAAAAGATAAGTTATATAAAGACAGTCAAGTCAAAAAACCGGAGATGCAGAATTTAGAGTACTGCACATCGTCTCTGCTTCTCCCCCTTTCCTTCCTTTTTTTTTTCTGTGTCATTTTATACCTGTACAAGACCCGCTCTCTCTCTCTCTCTCTCACACACACTCACACACACACACACACACTCTCTCTCTCTCTCTCACTCTGTCTAATCGTCCGTCTCTCTCTCTCAGTCTCGCTTTCTCTCTCTGTCAGTCTCCTTTGTTCACCCCCCCAACACAGTCTCTGTACAGTTGGCTTAGTGGTGACCATAGAAATAGCTAAAGGGTTCCGTGTGACATTGGTTGAAGTTTGTACAGAAACATTAGTTTTGTTTTTTTTTTGTTGTTGTTTTTTTTTTGTTTTTTTTCTTCTTCTTCTTCTTCTTCTTCTTCTTCATGTAAACAGGCACACACAGATCTCTAGAGGCTAACTCCTCAGTCCGAAAAAAACGAAAAATAAAAATCAAACAAAACACCTCTGTGAGTGAATCGCTTCCTCTTCTTCTTCTTGTTTTATATTCCTCTGTCCGTTTCAGTTCCTCTCTTCTTTCTGCTGATGACTTTATAATTTTCACGTCGAGTGTTGCGGCCCCGGTCTCAGTCCTGCTGAGAGGAATAAGGCCTTGGATTGCTCCTCAGATATCTAGAGGTTTACAGCTACTCAGTATGTATTTCTTCTCTCCTTCCCTGGCGACCATTGCCAAGGCTTTGTTACAGTTCGCCACCCAAGATAATGAAGCTTAACCAAGGTTGCTGTTGTCCAGGTTGCTGTATGTTTAGTTTTATTTCGCTGTCTCTAGCATCAGTGTTGGTGGTCTAGTACAGAAATTCACGCTGTCTCCGACAGGTCCACGTGGAACGAGCTAGCAAATCCTTTTGCGGGCTGAAAAGAGAGAGAACACACTTGTTAAGACAAATGGCACCCTTTCCCTTGAGACTTTTTAGTGACACAACCGGCTCGAAATACCATCTCTTGAAGGATACATGCCACAAAGGACTCTCTCTGAAGTTATTTATATAGCCTTAAGGCCCAGTCCTCGCAGTCTAATGGTAAAACTAATTTGGGAATGGAGTAAAAACATGTCCATCAGTAAAGATAAATGTTCAAAATTCGGTGGCTACATAATGCATGCATAGAAAATACACAGCACACTAATTGCTTCATTAATTATCTATAAATGGATCATTAAACATTTAGGAACCCTTTATCAAGGCAACCCTGGTGATCAGAGCATTGCCGTAGCCAGTAGTAGCATACGGTGCTATTTTTAAAAATAGAACCTGATGCCTGTTGGTTAATACAGCCTCAGCCTCTGGGACTGTTCTCATATTTTTTACAGACTGATGAACAACAAAACCTTTGCTGTGGCAGCAGTAGGGTCAATTTATTTCAACAGACCAGGAAGAACGGGTGGAATCGTAAATCAAAAAAAAAAAAAAAAAAAAAGTAAAATGAAATATAATAAAGTTGTGAGTTTTGGACTGAGCGGATGTGGAGTGCATTTATCCTAACCCTGCGAGGCAAACGAGATGAGCAGACGCGCAGGCAGCTTTATTTGGAGCAAAGCAGGCTCTAGCACCTAAAGGCTAAACACAAATTATTATTTTTTTCTCGCAGACCTGATGTGCAAGAGGAAGATTGCTTGGCTGTGTTTGCTAAGTCGCAAACAAGAGGAGGAAAAGAAATAAATAAATAAAAAAATAAAAAATAAGCAGGTTGCGTTGCTCGCCGTTTACCTGAGAGACAGCCCACAGTCGGCATGCAGTATCATGGAGGATGGTGGTTAACATGGTGGTGACTTGACTGGAAATGACTTCTCTACTGAATGTGTATATTGAATCCATTCTCTACTCTTAGAGCTAATAGAATATTCATGTAATGTGAATTTATTCCAATGGATATCAATACACTTCATTTATCAAATGAAACTTTCCTCGTATTGTAATAATCCCACCCCCTCTCTCCTTTCTTGCACAAACTTGTGTGCATGACTTTTCCAGCTGAAGAACCTTGACGTCGGGGTTGACAGCCCACCTCACCCACCGTTCTTTATGTCAGGTATTGATCCGTAGGCAAACAAGTATAGATACTCGAGACTTCCTTTTCAGAACAAAATGGACTTCAATCCTTGTGAAAAAAAAAAGCAGGAGCGTGGGTTGTGTGTTTCACCTTTCGAGCTATTCAGTAGGGAAGTCATCATGCTCGAGCAAAAACTCAGTGGTTGAGCAAATGGAAAGAGATGTCCTTCACGGGCATGAGATGATCTACCTTATATTCCCTAACTGTACACTCAAATAATGTCTTAAGCCATACGTAGCATTTAATTGTCGAAGTGTGTGGAGATGGCACGAATCGAAGTATGAAGTGTGCTTGTGCTGCTGACCTTTACTTATATGAGCATCAGATTTTTAAAAGAAGAATGGAGAGAATTTCGAGGGCAAATTTAGAGAAAAGGGGGAAAAAAAGGAAAGAAAAAGGGGCCACAGCAGTTTAACATGGGTCCAATTTAAATTTTGTTTATTATTTTATAATAAGTCACATGTTTACAAACAGTATTTAGGCTTATGATGGAGGCTAGGTTGAATTTGTGGGTTTGGAGAAGGGGAGTTAACAGTGATATATTACATTTACATTCGCCAAAAGAAATTATAATTTACAAAGAAAAGCAAAACGAAAAAATACAAAAAAAACATAAAGCCGTATTTTAAATTAAAAAAAAAAAAAATCCTTCATAATAGAAGAAATAAAAGTTGATGAACAACATAAAAAGTCCAGATCAGAATCAAGAGGCAGATTCATCGTCCCCTCCTTTAGTATCTGTACTGGACCAGACCAAAGTCATAGGGTCCCAGGGAACTTTCATACTGATACTCACAGAGAAAGGTGGGTTTGTACGGTAGGGTCCCCCTATCATACTCTTTCCTCTCTAGCGTGCTGGAGCTGTACTGCTGCTGTTGCTGATGGAGGTGATGGTGAAGGCTGTGGTGTGACTGTGACCTTTGACCGTCCTTGCCAAAGGTGGAGAATGACCTATCGCTGGACGAAGCGGTGGACGAGGTCATGGTGAGTTGGTCGGAGAGGTTGACGGACGAGGGTACCTCAGTGTCGGGCAGCGTGGCGTCCATGCCGGGTACGTGGAGGTTGCTGCGGTAGTCCGGCCCCTGGCGCCCGTCGGATGGCACGAAGGACGGCATCCAGCAGCGGTCGGAGTGGCCCAGGGCCTTGCACTCCTCCGTGCAGTTGGAGAACAGGTCAGCACCTGCAGACAAGGTACAGATCGAGGGATGGAAAATGGAGGTGCGGTGACGCAGGGAGAGATGGAAAAGTGGAAATACGGATGGAAGATTACAGAGATATGAGGGATGATGGGTAAAATGGAAAAAAAAAAAAAAAACAGAGAAAAGGTAGCAGTATAGATATTTGAAGTGGAAAGTCGAGACAGAGGGGGAGATGGGAGAAAGAGACCAGAAGAGAGCACATAAGTTAGCAATCATTTGCCAATGTCGCGAGCAGAAAAAGTGCAGCAAAAGCTATTCATCAAAGAGACAAGGCCAACATTGATGAAGCGAATTGTTTGTTTTCCTCCTCACCTCATTCATTCCAAATGAAATGTGCAATCAAAGTGATGTGGTGTTGCGAAAACATTTCACCCCCCCCCCCCTCCACATCAACATCCTCAGACTCACAATTGATTCCCAAACACCAAGAGATAAACTGCGGATCTATATTCCATCATCCTTACACAAAAAACGCACAATTACCTTAAGAAACGCGCCACAAAAACCTACAAAATATTCAGTGTGCGCGCAGTCGCACTCTAATGTCAATCATCCCTATACAAACCGACAAAGGGTGCGATTGACACAGAGCGGCTGCCAAAAAACAAAACAGCAACGTAAAAAAAAAAGATTAAATTAAAATCTGAAATGATACAATAGAATAACGCACACACACACGGCCGGCATGAAAGAGGTACCAGTTATGTTAATTACACTCTCTTAGAGAGAATAAAGAGAGCAGGACGAGGGGAAAGGAGAGTGTGAGAGACGTTATAAAAGGGAAGAGAAAGGAACCAGAGACATGAACAGAGTCATCATAGTAATGAGACTCTGCAGCCATTCTCTGCTCGGTGTTCAGATTAGATTTGTGGAGCCACACCGGTTTTCCAGCCTAGCCGGGACAATGTGGGGAAGCGTACGGAATGACGGGATCAAAGCGGGAGACGAGCATTTTAGGGTGGGAAGAGGAAAGGAGGAAAAAGATGGAGGAACCAAAGAGAGCGGACAAACTATAATCTGGAATTCCCTGAGGCTGAGAGGGCTTCAGATCAAAGGGCCCACTTACACAAATCTATTCTACTGATCCCTCCACCTGATAATGCAACTGTTTCTCTATTACTAGAAGCAGGCGTGTGCACACAAACAATGCAATGTAAGCATATACATATCAATAGATATTACGCTACAGAGAAAGATAAGACTATGCAGAGTGTATACACAGAGAGAGAGCGAGACAAAGGAATAACGTCTCCTGGGAGAAGTGGGAGAATACCATATATCACCTTTAATAATTAGGAAGATCAATACAAGCGCACCAGTGCAGTCTGGAAACATAAATAATATTATGTGCCAGATATAAGATGGTAAAGATTTTTTTGTTCCCACTGCAGCTTTAAAGGAAACAAAAACACTCCACTCCATGTCCTTTCAACCTTCTCCTCCCCTGCATATTAAGACTGAATCTCAAAATATCAGCCTGTCACAGATTATGGATTATCTCAAGGAGCAAGTGCGGAGAAAAGCGTCACTAGTCATAAAAAAAAAACAAAAAAAAACGGTGGCATACTTCATCACAGTTTTCACTTTTGTTTTGTTTGTTCTGTCAGATTGGATGCTGCCGCTCTACTGGTCTGTGCATTTCAGACATGTGCAATATGACGCTAAGTCTGAGACGAAAACATTGAGGAAAGACAAACAAACTGTGTATTGGAAATGCTGCATTATCATGGTGAAATTATCTTCTTATGATGATTAGGCATGGAAGTGCGCCTACCTTTTGAAATCCTTTTTTTTTTTTTTGTCCCAATCGCTTTTCTTATTTCAGGTCTATTTTCTTTCTTAAATGTCTCTGAACTGTGTCCCCTTTCTGTCTAGCCACTATAGTTCAGATGAGACAGCAGAGGAGCTGTTTGAAATCATCGATGTGCTCATACAGAATGACTCGCCTTCAGTTATTACTGTGCGCTATAACTTAGCGTAACCGCAACTAACTATAGAGATATGCGTGTGACTAAATATAAACCATTCCTTTTTTTGCATGAAAAGCAGCAGTGGGACAGGAAGTAGACTGATTTAAGTGTATAAAAATATATATATTTTTGTGCACTTGTATGTCTGTGTTTTCCTTCTTGTGTCCCCATGCTGCTGAAACCAAAAAAGTGAACCCTTGAAAATCAGCACTGAAGACCAAAAGGAAGGAAAATCAGCACAAAAATCCAACCAGAGCAGCTATTAAGTATGAAATCAAAACACATTTATATCTTTGATTTAATTAATAATAATACTCCAAGTTAGTCTAACTAAACAAATGCCATCCAGTTCACCTATAAATACCAACCAGTGCATTATTAACAACAGCTCTGTCAACACATCGTCTCAGAACCACCACTGTGGCTGATTCTATTTTTTGCGTATGTGTGCATTGTGTGGATCTAATCGTGTTGCTAATTCAGGCCTCACGGGGAGCGAGACAGGCAACAAAGACTGTGCACTGGCCAGAGAGCCAGAGGAGACATGCTCACAGATAAGGGACGGCGAGGGCCAAACAGACGGGGGGAGCCACAGATTTCACAGACAGAGACAGCAGGCAGGAGAAGCAGCAAGACTGCAGGAACCATAAGGAAGGAGAGGGGAGACCTGGGCAGTCACAGATGGAAAGAGCAGTGGCCAGAAAAAAGACAGGGGGAGACCTTGCAGATGGAGCTGGAAGACGGGTTACGCAGAGAGGAAGAGGAATTTGATTTAAGCACCAGCAGTGAACAAATCTTCAATTAAACATTATCCGTACTTCAACCCGATCATAGGGAGATGTTTTCAACATCCATCCAGCCAGTCTCGTTCTATATCCTCTTATCTAACTATCCAGGGCCACGTGGGGCTGGAGCGTATCTGTTTAATAATGAATAAGAATACATGTAGAGAATGTAAGAAAAAAGTGGCTGTCAAATTACGCTTCCAGTTTGATAGAGTTAGTTACATCAACCGAGGATTAACAGCACAATCTTGTTTTCCTGTGGGACATATGGAGGCTACAACCAGCTTCTGAGCTCCTCTGGGTTATTTGCTTGTGAGAAACTGCAGGAAAAAAATAAAAATAAAAAAATAAAAAAAATGGATTTCAGGGCAAATAGCTGCATATAAGAGCTGACAGCTACTTTCTTTATATTTTATTTGTGTTTGATTCAGCAAGTTTTAAATATGTCTGTTTACCTCTGTCTCATCTGCCTTGGCCCCACAGAATCAGCACCAGTCAGTGCTTTCGCAGCCAAAAGGGTCCGTTTGTTTTTATCACCGCCAAGCACGCTGGTTACTTTTGTCAATGTCAGGCTCTCGACGCTGGAAGAGAAGCCATGATCGGAGAACAAAGGCAAGCAATTTCCTACAAGGGCGAAGCGACTCGAGATCTGTGTAAATGCTAATTCAGACCCTCCGACGCGCTCCAAGAACTAACATACACCATGGTATTTCTGCTAATTCCCACCTTACAGTTAGTCTTTAGCCTTTTAATGGACTTATTGCAAATTAATTTCCTCCTCCGACACACAAGGGTGCTGACCTCAGGCCCTCCAATCAAGTACGTGCTGTTGCGCAGATGAAGCAGTTAGTAGCCATGATGCACACGCTTCTAAATCAACCGGCGAATCAGCAGAGGGACAGAAGCACAGGTGCAAACCCAAACGCAACTGTGCAGACAGACACAGACATGCATGCGGGGAAAAAAAAAAAAAAAAGATGCAGAGTTAATGTCAACGGATTAAGAAAGCTCAGTTTGTTCCATATTTCTCATATCTCAGTATATTATTTAGCAGGCATATTGTGGTCTGGAGATGATTGGTAAATATAGTCTGCAGCAGTCACTCTTAACCGTACATCAGGCTCGGAGAATCTCTTGTCACACGTATCCAAACTACTCAGGGAAATTTTGCCCGCCGGCTCAAAAAGTAGCGACATCAACACACGTGTTTGCAAACACGCACGCCTCCTTAAAAAAAAAAAAAAAATACTGTCTTAACGCGGAGATATGTAAATGTACACGAGTAAACAGACAGACAAGCCATGACACCGTGTGACACCCAGTGGCTGTTGATTCCCGTGAAGCACCTTTTTCTTCCTCGGGCAGGAAGCAAAACAACAACCAAAACGGTGACTGGCAATGACAGGCCCTGCCAGCAGCCCTATCTCTCATCGTGACCTCATCAGGCAGGAAGAACACACACACAGCACGCACTCTTGTGTGCGCACACACACACAGGGAGACGTAAACGACGCTACACAATGCAAACATAATCTACTTGCTAATAAGCAATCAGCACTTCTGTTCGTTTTTTTTTTTTTTTTCGACTGCTTCTTCTGGGTTTTTTTTTTTTATTACATCTCTGCGTGTTTCCGAAATCCCACGTTGCTGTGATTTGACTAATTGCGCTGGCTGACATACATCTAGCAACTGGGAGCGGGGAAATGAAGGAAAACAAATCCTGGGAAAACATGAGCCCCGTGTTTGAATTCACTTTGTGGGTATATATCTGCTGCTGACTGCACTCATTCGTCTGTTTGTCTCACCCCTCCCTCTCCTGTCTCTATTAGTCCCTCTGTGTCTCTTTCAGTCTTTCTGTGTCTCTGTCTCTTGTTATTTTCTCCAACATTTAATCCTCTCTGCCTCTGCATCTTCCTCTCTCTTTATCTCCCTCTTTTCTCCCTCGCTCATAAAAAAGAAGAAGAAGAAGAAGAAGAAAAAAAAAAACCAAACAAAACAAACACTTCTCGTCCCCCAGGTGGAGGGTGTCTTCTATCCATACCTCTGTTTTTCATCTTGTCCTCCACTGTTCCGGAGAGAACGCAGACACAAAACGTCAATATTTGGACAGCAGCTCAGGACGGCAGGGGAGTAGCATAGCTTCCTTACACGAGTTGGCCAGAGAGGCTGTGATGAGTAAACCAGAGACCTCCCAGGGCCCAAACAGAGCAAGATGGTTCCCGCCATACCCAGTAATGACAGGCGAGTTTCTGAGAGGCAGCTACCATTTTCGATGTTTGTTCCACAGCAACTGTGCTGGGAAGCAGAGCCAAGATGGCCACTTGCCCTAATAGTGTCTGTTTGATTAATATCACCCCTTGGATATTGTTAGAGCAAAGGTTCTGGTTGACCACTTATTATTGATCTCTGGTTTGTACACTTTTCAACACTTAGTCTTTGAATGCAGTGAGCCATAATGCAGCATAAAGCCTTGGCCAGACTACCTAATACAAGCATGCATACACTGAGACCTCCTCACTGCATCATTTGGGGGTAATTCTGGGCCATTACAGCTTTCTCATTTTCTTAATTTTAGCCATCATCGGGGCCTGGTTGTTAGCTGTATTCATAATCATATTAGCAACTTTCAGTGTGGCTAAAGAGGTGTCCATCACAACCTAAATAAAGGTTAGGCCGGTCACATTTTGGGATATTAGAGCACACGCATTAGAGCTTTTATGACCTCTCCACTTGCTCTTACTAATGTTATCTAGCTCGCTGCAGTAAGAACAGCACACAAATATGAAGCGGCTGCATAGCTAATTTTCCGTGGACGGGGTTGTGGCTTACTTGGAAGGATAACTCCGTCTGAGTACGACAGGCCATCAATTCTACGTTTCACAGGGAGACTTTGCAGTGATTACACGTTTCCTCGTCCAAATAAGTTTGGCTGATGTGAGTTTTTGGTAAAAACACGCATCTGTGTACGGTGTAGTTTAAGGTCTGTATAGCATTAGAGAACTGTGTAGCTATAACCACTGGTCACAGATCAGATTCAGAACAGTTGAGCCTTTCTTTGAGCATTATCAACACATAGCTTCACATCATAGTTTGTGTTTTTTAATGGGAGTTTGAGCTTAACTGCAACAGATGTTCACTGACATTAAATCTCTGGGCAGAAAGGATGATATGTGTGTTACTCATGGCCAAACCATGTTTTTTTTTATGACTCCCAGGACTTTGCTGAAATTTCCATTAGTCCTAATGCCTCATGTTCAACTTCAGTAATACATATCCAAGGCCCCTGTCTGGCAAAATTGTACAACAAAAATGTCTATCACTTAGCTAACTTGGAGTGCGTTCATATGTATTTTGTGCTGAAATGAAGAAGGCTCGTGTTGCCCTTTCATCCATTTCAGGGCTGTTTTCTTCTATGTTATTCAGTTCATTCACAAAGCACAGCCTATTCATACTGAGAAGATATTCATCAAGACACTCAACAAAATGTGTATGGGTAATCACTGCTTTCCATATTCTTAGTGTGGTTTTGATTCGTTTCCACACTGAATGAAATGCACTCCATTCTTCATCTTCTTTAGTCAAGTTATAAAAAAAAGGTTTTTTTTTTTTTTTTAAATACTTAGCATGAGACAAGAAAGACACATTGCAGAGACTGAAGTAGTCTATTGAATTAGTTAATCAAATGGATTGATCTTTCCCTTTGTCTCCTTTGACTCTTATTTTTTTTATTGATATTCAACAAGCCAGTCGGCTCACAAGAAGAGGTGACATCTCCACCTGTTAGAAACTAAATTCAAATTGATTTTTTTTTTTTTTTTTTTTTTAATGGGGCGACATTTTTAGGCAATGGATTTTTACCTTTTCATGTCACAATGACATACTTTGATTCTGTTTGCGAGATGGATTTGACGGCTTGAGTGTGAACTTTGAAACGTCGCCTTCAGAGGATGTACAGTTTAGGAAGTGTTCTGGTCTTATAACATTTGATTCAATTATTATGGCATTCTTTAAGCTGGGTAATATTCTGAGTTTGCTTCTCAGATACAAGGATTTACTGATCTTATTTGTCTTTGCAAGATTGCCAACTGAATATCTTTGGTTTTTAAACCATTGGTTGAATAAAACAAGCAAATTAGACAACCCTGGGAAGAGTTTTTAACTATTTTCTGACTCTGAAATACTCATCGCAGCCTCCGTCTGATATAATTCTTGACTACAATACTGGAGATGTTTTCTTAACTGTACGGCTTTCTGGGAAGTGACCTTTTTTTCTCTCTTTTTTGTGCTATTCCTGTTATTTCATCACTATGTGAGCACAGTTATTGTCTTTTGTGAGCATTCTTCTTTCCCTTCACGTTGAGCAAGGTCTCTTCATTTCTTTCATTATGTGGGCTTTTAAAATAAACCTGAGACCTTCTTTATGGTGTCATGGATCACAGACTTATCCCCCTGTTTTGTCATATGTATGTGTATCTAGAGCCTTGGAGGACGGTGTTTCAAAACCGTCTATGCTAAATTCCTCTGACAGCTCGCTGACATGGGAAACTGCAACACGTTGCCCGCCACTAATTCATAATCAGCCATCTAATACACCGTTGCCACAGTGATTTAATTGTCCCATTTGTCACGGCTGTTGTTCTCCCCAAAACAAACGTCATGATAATGATCATTTCCAGTCTCCCACCCGTCACGCCACCTTCCACAGCTGATCGAAGGTTTCGGAGATGCCACAGTTTTCTGCTGATGAATATTTTATCCTCTCTTATCTGTCACCTTTTTTGTTTTCCTTGCTCACTCTCGCCGTCATCTCCTCTTACAGTGATGAGGGAAATAATGAGGAAAACGGTGTCTAATTTGTATCAAACAACCTAAAAAGAACGGACGGTGTGGGGGTGGTAAAAGGTGTGGTAGTCAATCAATAGTTCTTTGGCTCCTGACGCAGTGGTGCCTCACTCCAGACGCGGTGCTCTCAGAAAAGCCATTTGCCCACTTTTTTAAAGGTAGCTGCTGATATCCCAGCCTCACAGGCAGTGTCCCTTTGATTTAAAACCACGTCAGGAGACTTATTTTCTAAAGTGTCAGACGAGCGGCCGAGCGGGAAGCTACGGCAGGTGTAGTTGATGATATGCCAACTGGAAATGGTTTTCCCTTGATTTGAAATATTCCGAGGTGCACCAAAAGGGAGAGTGTGCCGCGCGGTCCCGCGAGGAAACCTTGCCTCTAACCCTCCTTTGATAATTGCTATGCAAAGGTTCTAGAAATGAATTACTGATCAGCCGAGTGTTGCGGAGAGCCAACGTGTGGGGGAGACAGAATGAAGGATGAGACCCTGCCACAAACCCTGGAAGAGAATATGCGCGTGTCAGACACGCGCACTCGCATACAGAATGCAAATATGTGTCCTGTCGGCGCATGCTAAACATATGTGTGCATATGCATGTGCACATGGGGATTTGATTATATGCATATATATATATATATATATATATATATATAGAGCCAGGACTGTCTATACATAGTCCTGGCTCAGACTTGCTCAGTTTGGCACTTCATCATGCAAAACCAAAGTCTCATAGGTGAGCGCACACAGTAACGTGGACAAACATAGCACACAACCCACATGAGAAAAGCTGCAACATCCTCATCCCTGTAATGTTTACACAGTAAAATAAGTCACACATATACATAGAGAGACAAATGAGCAATGAGTATGCCTATACTGAGACAATATACACGTGGCAGCATGCCAAGCTACCAAACTGAATCTCATTTAAGCTTCCCTGAGTACCGTCTCAGAGGAAAGCTCCTTTTCCAATACAGACATCATCACCTTGCCTTAGTTTCTCCTGCACAAAACACACACACACACACACACAAGTGGATTACATACAGGTATCATGTATACACCTACATATTAATTCAAACAATGGTATACCTTTACACACACACACACACACACACACACACACACACACACACACTCCGTCTAGTTTTCTTGCTTACAGACGTCTGTGAAACTCAAGTCCGTCTTTCCAAAGTACCATTCGTGTGATATTACCTCCCATGGAGTGGTAAGCTGTTCCCTTCTAAATCCAACATGAGGAACAAATGTTGGTTTCCTCGTATGAAATACAAAGTACAGCACCAACTGGGTACACTCCCAGGCCAGTGCCAAATGAGCATGTTCAGAGCCAAATAAAGCTGATGAAACATGTTATCCGTTCATAAATGCGGTTCTGTTACCAGCAAGAAGAAACTCAGTGCAGGAGTCCACATATAGTGAGTTTTAAGATGCAGCCGCAGACCCAGGGCATCACCAGATTCCTTACCAAGGTCTGAGGTTAACTGCTAGATGAATAGATTAAGATGGATATCACATATTCACACAACCTACATCGCTTGTTATCCCTTCTCTTTCCTGTGTGTCTCTGTTGAGTACAACTGGAAAAAAAAAAAGCAGCCAAATACCGCACTGACTGTGCTGTTCCAGATATTCCTGGATCACATTCTGACGGACTATGTCCAGCTCTGAATGCATGTTCAAACATCCGTGTTAATATTATCTCACAGTACAATTAAATAATACTAATAAAAAAAAAAAAAAGAGAGAGAGAGAGAGAGAGATAGCCTTTGGATTTCTTCCAGTTCCACATTTTCAGTCTCACACAGTTTGACCTTTCCAGTCTGTTTCATCAGCGAGGGCGTGAAGTGACACTGCGACTGCTGCATATTGGCTCACTAGTTGGGCCTGGTTCATTAATAATGTCAAACACAGTAGAGCCTGATGAGAGCCATTCACTATCCTACAACACCTATCTAATCTGCTCTATTTGTATTCCCAGCACTGATATGATATTTGGCAGTCTCCGGTCTAGACAGGGGTCTTACGCGAGCTGTGTGGAACAATCCCTCAGAAGGAAAGGGCAATTCAATACGAAATGAGATTTTTTTTTTTCTTTTTTTTTTATTGCTCTACTTTTTGTCTGACTCCACTTTGATCAATAAACAGGTACTAACCTAATATAATTTTAGAGAGAACAAGGGGTTGCTTATGATAAGACCTAAAAAAAACACTGCAAAACACAGAAGAGAAATGTGAGTCAGTAAATAAATCTGAAGTGAGTGTATGGATGAGGAAATGATCCCTAATTCCAACATTTTACCGGTCGCCTCAACTTCTGCCAAATCTTCAACGGTGTGGATAACAAAAACAAAGAAAGCTGCTAATGTGCTTGATCAGCTGAATCTATAACCAACAGTACAATACACCGACTGATTGAAATGCATCTCATTATATCAATTTAAGCTTCCATGCCTTTTGCTTTTCATTGAGTGGGCCTATTGATTTGTGCCACTAAAGCACTACAGGCCTCACGCTGCCTTTCGCTGCGAGTCGCTGTCCTTTCAGCACCACTCGGCAAAACAGCGGAGGGGTTAGAAATGAGAAAGAGAAAAGGAGGGGAGAGGGTGGGCGACAAGAGGCAGAGGAAGAAAAGAACTCTCCCCCAAATTTTCCTCCCTTTCAGCGGGGTGTGAAATACAATCAACACCTCTGGGGCCTGTTCATGCCAGCCAGCCAGCCAGCAACACCGGAGCCCGGGCCTTTGCACACTCTCAAATTAAGGAAATTAAAAGTCACTGATCCGCACCAACAATTCAGCATTATCCCACTCGCAATCACAAACACACACACAATATGGAAACAGATTAGGAGTGTGTGTGTGTGTGTGTGTGTGTGTGTGTGTGTGTGTGTGTGTGTAAGCACGGAAATGACAGTGTAATTATGTGATGTGGGGGAGGACTCACCGGCCGAATGACCTCGGTTGGTGGCGTCGTGGTCACTGTCGCCCTGTTCGCTGTCACCATGACCACTGTCTTTGGAGCTGACGATGTCTGCCTCTTGGAAGGCCGAACTGAGAGAGGACAGGGAAGGGAGAGGGCACACGGGCAGGTCAGGGAGAAGGGAGAAAGAGGTCCAGGTACAGAATTGGAAGGGGGAAGATGAGGGGAGGGGAGGAGGATTAAATGAGGGGCAGAGAGACGGAGAAAGAGGAGGGGGAATCAGAAATCAACACCACATTAATACAGTCACGGTGGCCGTCAAGACTCTAAATTGGATGTTACACATGGCATGTAATGAAATCCAGCATTAGAGCTTTAATAGGCGCTGCTCTGCCAGATATGGGACTGATGCCAAATTGAAGATGAACGTTATGGACAAGTTGGGAACCATGTAGCCTCTCAAAACCACAGTTAACGATGCGGAATATACAGGATCTACACTGATGGGTGTAATATTCAATTTTATTGATATGTGAATAGGCCGTGGCTCTGTGAGGCCTATTGGATGTTATAGGTCCTCTGATGGAGGATGGTACAGTATGGGGCTCACTATAATAGTAATACAGTGTGGGTGTGTGTGAGAGTGCTGGGGTTTGTGTGTGTGTGTGTGTGTGTGTGTGTGTTTCACTACCTGTTGACACGTCTGGGTCTGTCCACCAGATAGCTGAGTTCTGCTCGTTGGTGTTTTGTCTGGAGAAAACGCACAGAAACACAAATTCCATCACTTTTACTGGCAGATACACACATCAATACATACATGAGGAGGAGGAGGAGGTGCAGATTAGATAAGAGGAACAGAACTGACCACATACGCATGTCAACGTGTAATTGGGTTAGAGGGAGCGGTTGCGCCGACGGTGCGGCGCATCCACTTGGCGAGTGAGTGGGCGAGAAGAGACGGGAGCAGGGGGGAGAGGGGGAGTGGGTTAGGGAGGCGATTGAATGCGTAAATGATTGAGCCGCCCGTTGCTGAAACTGAACAACCTTTGTTCACGGTGCTGCCGTGCTGGCTCGTGCGCGGAATACTTAACGCGCAGCAAAGGCAAGGCTGTGACTGGCTTTCTGGCTCCACTCCAGTCACACCGCAATCAACAAAAAAGCCCCAACTCCACAGCTCCCCTGAGCAGAACGCACAGACTGAACACAAAACAGGGCCGTCAAGTAACTCGTCTCCTGCTTTTATTTTGGTTATGTTCCATAATCTAATAAGAATATATCAAGTTAAATGTTCTGGGCTTCAGGGTGGCCAATTAAAGACGCCTGCTGATGTAACCAAACTATCTTCCACGCACAGATAGGCTCTCTTTCTGATTAATATGAGGTTTTTTTATGTTTCTCCCCCAGAATACTACATCATTTGGACTCTGTTATAAGAGCCTAGCCTTGCCATACATATAATAGACACATACTACCCAAATATTCACACTCTGCTCACATTTTGAACAATAAAAAAAGCTTATCCAAGCGTGCGCGCTTGTGCCATAATGAATCAAATTAAACCAACATCACCAAACATGAAATAAAAAACATGCATTCCAAAGAAATATGCCCTCCAGCTTTGTGATCTGGCTGGAAAATGGTGAACTTTATACCCAAAGTCAAAATCTGTCACACTCAGCCGATTGCGCACGATTTAAAGGTTGGTGTGACAGCAGTCCATTGCGAATAAAACTAAAAGGCCACATGAGATTTTAACAATTGACGTGTCCAATCACCATTACGCATGACAATGATTAAAGGCCACAGAGCAGAACAGCCAAGTCAATAAACTCATAGCACTTCTATCCTCCCGGAGACTTTTTTTTTGCCGCGCGTGACCTGAATGGATAACACACTTTGACATGAAGCAGTCACAGCTGTTGATTTCTAGAGAATCTTTAAAATGAGGTTAACCCTTTAAATCACGGTTTGAATGCTCGTGATGGGGAGTTCAGTGGAGCCCTGGGCGACAAAAGCTGATTCAGGCTTCTCTTACCTCATTAGAGAGAATACTGCCATTGGATATGATGTCCGGTTGTTGGTCACTGTAACCCGTGACTATGGCGCCGCAGGGGTTGGTGTGATCCGTGTCATTGCTGCGGGACGGGCTGCACGGTTTGAGGAACATCAGATCCGTTTTGGCGGACTCAGGTGTCAGACACACCTGGTAGCAATAGGAGTTCTGATTCTGGTGGTGGTGGGAGCCGAAGCCCCCTCCCACGCCGCCCACACCAGACTCCTCTACGGGCACCTGCCCCACGGGGCCGACCCCTGACGTGACGTTGGTGCTCTGAACCAGCATGATGTCGGATTTACTCAACTTCTTCTGTTTCCGGCCGCGAGCCTGCCTGCTACAGCACGAGCCGCAGCACAGGCAGCAGTCACCGGCCAGCAGGCACGTGTACAGGTTGAGCTTCTTGTCCTTTTGGCAGCGCACGGCCAGCACGATCATAGCCAGGAGGAAGATGAAGGACACGGAGCCCAGGGCGATGATGAGAATGAGGGTGAGGTCAAGGGAGGTCTCCTTTGCCTTGGAGGCCGAGCCGCGATCTCCGCTGCGGCCTTCAACCACACTGTCCACTAACATTACACTCACACTCGCCGATGAGGAGAGAGGGGGCTGCCCGTGGTCCCTCACTTCGATCAGCAGGTCGTAGTAACCCTGCGGGTCCCGCTTGGGAGAGATCCGGCGTGCTGTCCTCAGCTCCCCCGTCCTCCAGTCCATGCGGAACATCCCCATCTCGTTGCCCCTCAGGATGCTGTAGGACAGCCGTGCGTTCTCGCCATCGTCCGCATCCATGGCCACAATGCGCGTCACCAGGTAGCCGGGCTCCGCAGAGCGCGGCAGGTGCTCTTTGGCTGTGCCGTTTTTCCCGATCGGGGCTATTACAGTGGGCGCGTTGTCATTTTGGTCAACTATGATCACATTTACAGTGGCATTTGAGAAGAGCTCGGCAGCACCAGCGTCTTTCGCCTGGACCATGAAGCTAAACTCCTTCAGCTGCTCGTAATCAAAAGAGCGCAGCGCGTAAAGGTAGCCGGTGTCCTGGTTTATGGACACATACGTGTCCACAGACATGCCCTGTATGTCACACTCCAATATGGAGTAAGTAATGAGAGCGTTCTGACCTATGTCAGGGTCCAGAGCGCTCACAGCGTGAATGAAAGCACCGGGCACATTGTTCTCGGTCACATACACATCATAAACCGCCTGCGTAAAACGGGGCGCATTGTCGTTCTCGTCGGAGACGTGCACTTTAATGGACTTGCTGGTGGCGAGCGATGGCTGACCCTTATCTTTGGCCACCACGGTGATGGTGTATGAGTCTGTGTTCTCTCTGTCTAACGGTCCGTCCGTCACGATGGTGTAGTAGTTCTTAAAAGATGATTTCAGCTTGAAAGGGACGTCTCCTAATATCTCGCAGCTCATCTGTCCATTATCACCAGAGTCCCGGTCCGAGACGCTGAAAAGTGCGATCACTGTGCCCGGGGCGTCCTGCTCGCTTACGGATTCAGTCACAGTGCTGAAACCGATCTCCGGTGTGTTGTCGTTCACATCCACGAGTTTGACCAACACTTTGCAGTGCGCGGGGACAGCGTTAGCTCCAAGATCTTTAGCCTGGACGTAAATCTGATGCGTGCTGCTCTCTTCATAGTCCACCTCACCCGCCACCTCTATCCTACCTGTTCTGGCATCAATATTGAATAAGTCCTTTATCCGAGGCGCGTTGTGGCTGCTGAAAGAATAAACTATTTCCCCGTTTTGTCCCTCGTCAACATCCGTGGCGTTGAGTTGGATGACCAGAGTGCCCACGGGAGAGTTCTCCCGCAGGTTAACCGAGTACACAGTCTGATCAAAGGTGGGCGCGTTATCGTTAGAGTCCAGAACTTTAACGACCAGGAGAGCCGTCCCGGTCCGCTGCGGGATGCCCCCATCCACAGCCGTCAGCACATAGCGGTGCACCGCCTGCTGCTCCCTGTCCAGCGACTTCTCCAGCACCAGCTCTGCGAACTTGTTCCCGTCGCTCTGTGTCTGCACGTCAAGGTAAAAATAGTTATTATTCGTTATGGCATATGTGCTGAGCGCGTTCGTGCCCACGTCAGGATCGAAGGCATTCTCCACCGGGAAACGGGTCCCGGGGATGGCGCTCTCCGATATCTCCACGGAAATGTCTGTCTCGGGGAAGCTGGGTGGATTGTCATTGATATCCATCACCTCGATCTCCACGCGAAAGAGCTCCAGCGGGTTCTCCAGAAACACCTCCAGGTGCAATAGGCACGGGATAGTCTGCTTACAGATTTCTTCCCGGTCAATTTTCTCCTTCACCACGAGCGCGCCGTTCTCTAAGTTCACCTCCAGATAAGGTGTTCGTGAGCTTGGCACCGTCTGAAAGCGACGAGCGGAAAGTTTGGTAATGTCCAGCCCCAAATCCTCTGCAATATTCCCAACCACAGAGCCAGGCTCCTGCTCCTCTGGCACGGAGTAGTGTAGCTGAGAGACAGCTCCATCCAGGATGGAGAGTAGGAATATTAACCAAATCATCTCCTCTCCCTCTCACAAAGTGCACTTCAAGACGAAAGAAACAAACAAATAATAAAAAAAAGTGTTATTCCTTTTTCCTCTTACAATAAACGAGCATTTCCCCTTTGCTCTGTCCGTAAAAAGGCAGTGAAATAAACAGCAACAAAGCTGTCCGATTCTGAAATTCCTCTCCTGTGCCTCGGGTCAGTGGAACATTGTGTCGTTTCAGCTGCGAGAAGCACAGCCATTTGATCCGAGCTTCTCTGTTTTAATCAATTCTGCACCGGTCTGTGAGTTTTGGCGTCAGCGCAAACATTGCAGGCTGGAGCCAGGACGCATAGCCAACACTCCCTGTGCACAGAACAGACTGCCCCTTCTTCACACAAAGTCACACAACAACATGGCAAAATTCCACACGAGCAAGAAAAAAGAAAAGAAAGGGAAAAAAAACCCTCCTATTTACGCACCGACGACACCGGTAACGAATGCAACTTCTAAATAAAGCCCGGCGAATAAACAGGACTTTCTCTCTTTCGTTCTCTCTCCCTCTCTCTCTCTCTCTCTCTGTGTGAGGATGTAATCACTGCGCCTAAGCGCTCAAAGCGGATGATGTTCTCAGCTCGGCTTCTGTAAGGCGAGTGTGAGCAGCGGGGTTGGTTTTGCGCACAGCTCCTTTCCCCACCAGCCAATGGTATTCTCAAACACCGGGTGTAATGGCACCTGATTGGGGCTCCGCAATGCCAGCCAGAGAACACATCGGGCCCTCATAACAAAACCAGTTAAGTTCCGCTGCGCTCCCTTTCCTCTCCTCTCCTCTCCTCTCCTCTCCTCTCTCGCTCTCTCCTCCAGGCCCGGCCTCAGTTGTAGCAGGGAAATTAAATGTTTTACACATCCAGTGAATTAAGAAAGTCGAATAATGGCGGGTGACAGTTGGAATCGGAGTGGCTGGGTGCAGATAATGTTGCAGCTGCCATGCTGGTGTTTCAGAAATACAATATTCTGCAAAAAAAAAGCATTTATTTATGATGATCATGGATAGGTGTCCCCCCCCCCCCCCCCTTCCTCCCCAGTGTGACAAATTGCTTTCAACTTGCTAAATAAAGAAGCATGACCCTCACGAGGTTGCCCTTGACGCTATTATTTTAACAGTTTGGTATTAAAGCAGCGCTCTGATATCAGTGCGTGAGTCAGACTGTAGCAAGGATGCCCACAGCCAAAGACCACCATGCAAAGAGCCTGCGCAAGTAAAGACAGCTAGTGACGCAATACCCCATAGTGCCATGGCCATTGTCTCTCTCTCTCTCTCTCTCTCTCTCTCTCTCTCTCCTTCTCTCTCTCTCTCTCTCTCTCTCTCTCTCAGATGAATCTAGGCACAATAGGGGAGGGAGAAAAAAAACCCAACATTTTGAATAAAGTAATATCTCCAGTGTTTGGTAGTGAGCATCAGTATGATACAAGGTTCCATCAGAGCAGGATCACACATGAGTTACTTTAATTCAGTGTAATGAAGCGTCATACTTTAGTCCTACCGTGTTGCTAATAGCCTGGAGCCTATTAGTTCCCCTATCTTCCCATTCTTATCATTAACCCCCTCACATGCTGCCCTTAACTGGAATCCAGTTGCATCATGTGCTAATTTAATTCATAAAGTATAAATTAAATATGCAAATGTGAGAGTTGAGAGGGAGACGCAAATAGTGGGGGTCTAACTACTTGCACATTTGGAGGATGATGACAAAAAGATGAAAAAGAGCGTAATTGGAGATAATTAGCATAAGTCTCTAATTCCAAATGTAATAGACGGAGCGCAACAATATCGGCCGTAATGCAAAGCGACGTGCCCATTGTGCAGTGGATTAAACAGCGAGTGATTCGCGATTCTGCATCTCGCCATACAAGTCAGGAGAAACAAAGAGGAGACGTTAGATGAATTTCCACCCATGTCTGAGCCGGAGCTGTGTGACTGAATCGAGCTGACACTGGAGTCGGATCTCCGAGCAGAGCGCACAGTACCTCCCCTCTCTCTCCCTCTCCCTCTCCCTCTCCGTCTCCCTCTCTGTTAGGGTGTTACAGAGACCAACGTCGCCCCCTCGCGTCTGCCCGCTCTCTTTCTAAATTTCCTGGAAATGAATATGGGGGGCACTGAGAAGAAATACCAGGAATAACAGAGCGTATCAAAGTACTAAGCTTTCTTGGTATTATTTTACATACGCAAAGTACATTGCATACGTTTTTTTCTACCCTTGCCGTGCATTCCATCTGCATGCTTCTTCCACCACTTCCAAGACCAGCCAACATGACATGTCAAAAACAAAACATAAACATGCATAAAAATCTATAAAATGTATCCAAAAGCTATGAATATACTAGAAGAATACCAATCAAAAGATGTCTACATTCCTATTTTTATATAGTTTGCATGTATATTTTACTAAACATTATTATTTCATTCCTATTGTCATATTGTTTTCCTTTTGACGTGTTTTGCTGTTTTGTAAAAGTACAGTGATGGCAGAATATTCTGATTCACAATGTTAAAATACTCCATTATAAGTAGAAGCACTACATTCACTTCCAGTAATTGAAAATCTGAAGGTATTTTCAATCTGGAAAGCAAAGTACTTGTTATGTAAATGGACCCAGTGAGTGTCACTTCATTATTATACTACTGGATTACTATAATTGATGCATGATGCATGCATAAGTTACATTTTACTGTTGTAGTTAGTTGAGATGGAGCTACTGTAACGACGTACATTTTAAAAGCTGATCATATCTTTTCTATATATGGGTAGGTAAAACAAGTACAATACTCCCCCCTCAATCCAATGCGGGATATAGTGTGCAATAAAAAAAATATAGTCCTCTAGTAAAGTACATGAAAACTGCACTTGAGCACAGTGCTTGACTAACTGTAGTTTTCTTAGAAATCTGCCCTTTATTCCTTCTATGGTCAGGGCCAGTGCCAGGATTGTAGAAATACATGAAATCCTCTAACTCACCTAAGAAATATGTGACTAGATTTCTTTTTTTACAACTATTTTCATTAAGCTGTTATATTGTGTAAATGTTATCTCCCAAAGTAATGGTCTAAATGCTGCTTTGAAGAATTCATCACACTGTCAAGATTATAGTCTTGGTGAAGAAATACTAACTCTTTTTATTTCCTTAATTTAACTGTAACCTTTGAGGTTGTTTTTTTCCTACAAAAACACAACATACTGACTCTAAAAAAAAATCACAATCAGCCCACTATGTGTACATTTTGTGTAACTGTAAAATGTAAACTCCTGCTCAGGTTGTTACAACCACTAAATTCTCAGATAGGGTACAGATAGTGTGCCTTTTTTTTTTTTTTTTAAGTGATGGTAGCTACAGCCTGACCTACGACAGTGATTCATTTTTCTTTGTGTGTACACCTGAACACTACTGACCTGTTTAAAGGAAGTCGGACTGTGGTGACGACTGAGCTTGCACACTGTGAAACTAAAGCTAAACCACTCATGCTTGTTATCCTCAATCTGTTACAGATGGATACGTGCACAGTGACTACGAACTTCAAGAGATCACTGTTCACTTTGAGTGCGAGCCACTTAACCTCTGAATTCAGTTAAATAAATCTGTGTTTGTTTTTCTGTACCTAACCTTTATTTGCAATGTACACGTGGTTATAAATCCACTTCACATGCCAACAGGTGTTGACTAGACCTTTAGTCAGATTGCTCTTTTGTGCAGCTATGCTGGGTATTACATGAAGTCACCAAACTCTTTGTACAAACAGCCCCCTTTATTTAACAGCAGACATTTTGAGTTGTAAGAGTAAGGAAAAGCACAGGTGTTACTAAAAACATTATAGCTCAATGACAGCGTGACAGGGAGGCATGACTGTGAAAACCCTTAATTTTATCATTTACACCTGTGATTTCCTACTGTGACATGTCAAAATGGTTTCTGCGAAGAAAAAAAAAAGACTGTAGGAATAATAAAGGTGTAATATTTCTGAGAGGACATCAAATCAAACAAAACATATAAAGACATCTGTGTTTGGGTGCGCAGGGATTTTTTTAGACTTTAAGTGGTTCTTAGTTATATAAAAGATGCAGCAATGGATCACTGAAACAGGCACTAGCAAATATCCGACTGTAGTCGTGTCATATTGTTAATTTATTCTTGAATCACAATGAAAGCAATAGTTTGGCATTTTGAGAAATATCCCTATTTGCTTACTTTCCAAGAGTTAGATGAGAAGAAGATTGATGCCACTCAAATTTCAGCTAGAACACTGCCAGAAGCTGGTTAGCCTAGCTTAATTAGCATAAAAGCAGTGACAGGGGGCAGCTAGTCTGGCTTTGTCCTCAACAGTTCTGCCAATCAGCACATATTAGAGCCACATTTTGCAAAGTTTCTAGCATGAAATTACATGTTAAAGCAACACTGTGCAACTTTTCTAGCATAAGATAACAGATTTAATATCATGTTGATGCTACACTGACATATAATCAAGTGAATGGTGTCTCTGTCAGTAAAGTAAACTACTGCAAACTATGGCTGTTGTTAGGCAATGTCATCTAAAGTTAGCTTAGTTTGTTAGCCAGGCTACCTGGACTTTAAGCTCATAGCCATGGAGTGTTAATGTTTGTACCATAAGTGTTGTGGACCACCGGAAAGAGGAGGTTTTCAGGCATGGGGTGTGAGCAAATGCTGATGGGGAGCAGAGCCAGTGTCGTGCCAGAACAGGAGCTGGGTGAGCGAGCAATGTAACCAGGCTTAGCAGCCTCTATGGACATAATGACCAGGGAGAAGAGACTGAAGAGGACGCTGGCAGAGGACGATAAGAAGAAAAAAAACGATAGAGTGACTGAGCAAGAGGCTGCCAGACAAGAGTAAATCTTGGACTGACTTTTAGATGTTGGAGAGAGCTTTGTGAAATAAAAGGCTGAAAGAGAGACGTTGAGCTGGGCTTCTTGCTGTTGGACTAGTCAGTAATATTAGCTGGCTGCTATGTCTTGTGTTGTTGCACTTGCTTGCAAAGTAGGCAACTTTATAGTTTTTCATCATACGTAATTATATGTAATTATAACAAATAGACATTACATTAACGATAGCCGTGTTCCATCAAATGTCTTGGTGGGCATGGATAGTGTGACAGGGCCCTGAATACTAGCTCATCTAAATCGCATGCAGTTGTTTCTGTTGTTCTTAATTACTCCTTTGTTTTTGCTGTAATTACAAGCCAAAATGTCTGCTGTGAAAAAGGTTTGTTAGTGAGCTTTACAGGTGGTCGTAGGCAGAAATGTTTTATGTTTGGACAGAGCCAGGCGAGCTGTCTCCCCCTCCTCCAGTCTTTCTGCTAATCTAAATAGCTGGCTGCTGGCTGAAGCTTCATACAGTATATAACCCACAGACATAGAGAGAGAGCGGTACCTATCTTGGCAAATGTATTTCCCCAAATATCAAATTATTCCCTTAAAGGGCCCTTACATTAGTGCAATATTACTTTCCATGATGAATCTACACTCTATAAATTCATATTAGCATAAAAAATATATACTCCACGCATAAAGATTTTGGTTAACTGCATTTGGCTTCATTCCTGGTTGTTTTCTCATGAGCAAGAACAACATCAGTGGTCATTCTCCTTTCACTGTTGGCACATTTATAATTTAGTGGCTCCAAAATGACAAATGGAGCATAATTTTTGACAAATGATATCATAACCGGCCATGATGTGAGGGGGTAACAGACTAAGGCCTGGTCTGTAGGTAAAAGCTCAGCAGGCCATTAAAATTTCATAATATGAACAAAAAGGCAATTAAGATATCATTAAGGGGTTTAGCACCCCAAGGATATACCTCAAGCCTGTAATAGTGCCCTTCAATAGGCCTGTACTCAGCCACTGCTTAAAAACTGCACTTCAGAGACGCAATAGAACTGAGTTGTGGTCCAATGACAAACTAGTAAATGGGAGGTGTAGTCCCTTTTAACATGTCAACTGGAGTCTCTGTTGTTTGGATTTAAGCATGCAATCACTACTCAGGAAAATTAGTCCAAGCTTGCTTTAAATGCACTCTTGGTGATCAGTACAGACAAACAAGAACCTTGTTAATTTCTGTGATGTTAACTCATTGGCTTACTGAAGCCCAGGGGTCGTAAATGCCTGGGAAACAGTAAAAGAGAACAGAATAGGTCAATAAACAAACAATACAAATGTGGGCACTAGAGTCAGTCCCTCTGAATGTTGCAATAATCAAGGCTGAGAAGAAAACTAATCCATACTCAACAAATACAATTTGCTGTTAATAACTGTCCCAATCTCCATTCAGGCCTGTAAAGCCAAAATGTACAAACAGTGGGGATGCCAGTTGTTTTATTAAAAGCACAATATATTCACTCTTTAACTCCAGTGAGTGTGATCCACCTCATTTGTACCATTTGGGCTCCTATAATTGCTTCAGCCCAGAATGTACAGTGGGCTGTGAGCCGGATGAGACCATGTACAAAATGGATGGCTGTGCCCTCAGCCCAAAGTGACTGTGTGTGTGATCAGTGTCTGTCCCAGACAGCTGCAGGGTGACTCCCTGCCCTGATGGCCATTACTCAGTCTGATGGATGGAGGGGTAGCGGAGGGAGTTGTGGGGAGAAAAAGCAAGGGGTGGTAAGAAGGAAGGAGGGAAAGATGGGGCTCAAAGGAAGCAGTGGACAGTAGATTAGGGCAGGATGAGCGAGAGAGCGTGAGGGAACACCGGTATGGATGGAGGAACAGGGCACTCAGGAGGTTGAGGTGTTAACGTAAGATGAGGGGAGGTGAAGAAATGGGGGTGGAGAGATGGCAATCTGGGATCTGAGCATGACAGAAGTGAATGGTGCTGATAAAAAATAGAGAAGGAGGAGGAAGAGGGAGAGGAGAAGAAGATGAAGCTGATGCTACTTTAGGTAATTGGTTTATTTTCACAGAGGGAATCCGTCACCATTTCTGTAAATATATCAGCAGCTGTCAGCGAGATCATTTTCAACTCTTGCATCGTGGCAGGATGCTAAAAAAAAAAACATTTAAAAAAACAAACCATAAAGAAAGCTGTTGCTCTAAAGCAATGGGGAAAACAAACTATATACTATATGAACAAGCATAAAACAGAGCAAGCAAGTGCATGCACACACTGAATAAAGCAAGTGCAAGCAGTGATTTACGGTGTAAAGCACAATTTTTAGGACCATGAAGTCCAAAAACATCACTGCATGAAACAACACACATAAAACACAAAAACTCAGAGGAAAGTCTGAATTTACTTCATTAGCTCCTGCCTCGCTTCTGATAAGCTCACAAGCCATATCACACACACATGGCTCTGTAACAGTGTAACAACAGTTGCGCACCACCCTGTCGTTTAGTCTTTGACAGCAGCCAGTGCTTACAGTTTGCAGCCCATATATTGGCACTTGAGTTAGCAATATCAGACAGGCTATTTTCAAATTTCATGTCCTTTGGTGGAAGTGAACCTTTTAGAAATCACATGGAAGTCGTAAAGTAGCAATCATTGATTTTTTTTTTCCCCGGCAGCAGGACAGGCTGTAAACACACCATTGTCATATCAGAACCATATAAAGTGCTAGCAAACATTTGCTTACTTACACATTCAACAGATACGAAACATTAGCAGCGATTTGCATCATGCTGTCTGGTGAATGTAAATCCAATTTTCACTCACTTTTAGCTGTCTTGATTCATCCACATCAACTCTCGAGGGGATTGCCTGTCTCTTTAGCTGCTAAATGTTTCGCTATATTCACCAGCTAGTTGTTAACTTAGTCTGTCTCCTCTTCACCATAGGTGGCTCATCAGAGATTTTCCACTGGAAACAGCTGCCTGCTGGGACTGGAAACAAGTGGATGAGAGCAGTGAGATAGAAAACAAAAAGCTTTAAAGTTGCAGGCCGTTAAACCAAAACAGTCACCTGAAAGAGAATAAAACGCCCCATGGAGCCGAGAAGAACGGCAAGGTTGGGTGATAATTATCTGAAAGAGCTTATAAGGTTCACCCCTATAAGCTCTTTCTCTTTCACGTTACAGTCAGTATTTGATCTACTGTTGATATAACAATATTGATTAGCCTAGCTTTAAATCTGCCTGTGTGATTGGTACATCTGTTTTGCCATTTATTTGTGATAAACTCAATGCGAATAGGTTTTATTTGCCATATAATGAGAGCAGCTGATGTCTAACAAAGAAGCCATACAACACCAAGGATAAATGATGGCAATCGCAATGGTGATGATAATGATGATGACGGTTTTCAACGGATTAGCAATTGATGACACGGATAAATGGACATAACACCTCATGTGCCACGCTAATGATGATGACAACGGAGAACATGGCGGAGGAAAGAAAAGATGGCAATATAAACGAGCAATATCTTATTATAATATTAATGCCATTATATAACAGCAGGGAAATGTATTTGTATACAATCACCATCTCCCAGTGGCATACCATCCACAAACTCATCCATAGACTGTCAAAGCCATAGAGCATGAGCTGTGCTGAGGAAAACACTTCTTCTCAGCCATGTGCTGTTAATACCGTCACTCTAAAAACAGCTCAATAAGCAATCTGTATCTGTCTCTGCTTGGCCCTTGGCTCTGATGTGCTCCGCTCGGGGTCTGTTTGGTTATGCAGTGATTGCCTCCTTCCCTGCCCTCCTCACTCGCTGCCTCCGAGTCTCACAGCTTCGGCGTACACAAAACTGCATTTCTGAGTCTCCCCAGACAGTAGACCAATCTATGTGCTCATATTCATCTTAGCTGGAACTGATCTATTCTCTGTCTAATGCACTGGCCTTTCCCCGGAGGTTAGGTGAGGCCCCCATCATATTCCTCCCACTCTCTCTTTCTCTCTGTCTCTCTCTCGCGCTCTGAGAAAATGAAAGATTTAATCCAGCGAAGAACTGCACGCACACTTAAACAAATACAGCGGCCAATATTCGTGCGGGGGTACTGTACATGCGCCTGCCGCACCTGCAGGGCTCAAAGTGACACGTGCACACTGCTCGGGAATGATTGACAGCGAGACAGGGAGGTCCCCTTCATTGTCAGAGTCAGGGGAAAAAGCTTGAAAGATTCAGACAGGGGGATTGGTTTCTATCAAATCCCTTTTTAAAAATGGATGATTTGTCTAAATGACTCAAGAGGCCATCTGCCCCACCCCAAGCCCCCCCATCAGAAAATAGATGTTTATGTTCAATATCCTTGTTTCCACCCCTCCACCCCCACTCTGACTCTACTCATCCCCCGCCCCGGCCTCATTCAATCCTGAAATTGTTTTGTTATGTGGTTGGTATAATAAGTTATGATCGATCTCTTTCTCGTGTGCGTGCGTGTGCGAGGCTATGAGGCCTATACGCCTCGAGGCTGTCCATATAATATCTGCTAAGCACTCCATCTTAGCTGGAAGACAAGAAGATAGAACAATAAATATAACCTGATACTCTTGCCGCTGTGATAATTGAAGGATTCACGGTCTAATGGATGTGCAAACTACCACAGTGATAGAGCATTTCAGTTAGCACAAGGTTTTTTTTTGTGTGTGTGTGTATGTTTTTTTGGTATTCAGAGCAGAAGCCAAAACACAAATGCCTTTAGCTTCAAACTTCTATGCTGAGTGTTTTCACTTTCCTTTGGGCTTTTTTTGAATGTTTGAGCACATCTTTGTTTATTCAAGAGTGTTGCATTCGAAGTTCGTGACATTGGATTGGTTCTGCAAGAATGTGCAGTATGTAATGCAGTATATCCCCAAACCTCATAATCACCAAGGTACAGCTTGCTTCTTCGCTGTATTAAAGCCTCAAAACTCCTGGCAGTCAATTAGGGACCGTTGTGTGTGTCAACGAAGCGAGGAGAGTTTGCTTGCTGATATTATGGCTAATTAGCTCAACTCAGCTCCCCCAAGACGGAGAGGGAGACACCGAGGTATTGTTGTGGTTTCAGTGGCGTTCCTGCATAATCCTCTCCTCAACACTTCCTCAAGTGAAAAAGTGAAGATCGTTTGCACAGTTGAGACGCGGTTGTCTTTTAGAGACAGAGGAAAGCTGAGATGATTGGAATTCAATAGTTTCCCCGCATACTTTATCTGTTCCAGGATTTGTAAGAAAAAAGTAAATACAGAATTTAGCATTGAATTTCCTGCAGCTGTCATGGGTTTATTGAAGTTTCTCAGTTGTCGAGAATACTTCAGAAACACAGTCGATGCGTTCAAGTATCCTGATTATCGTCTGATACACACAGGACACTGATGTATACTGTACTGATTTGTCCAGGTGATGTCAACGAGAAACATTGTTTCTAAAAGGAAACCAGGTTAACACAGCTACATTCCTGCTGACAAAACCTGATTTATTGCTTATGTATACACTTGACCAGTTTTCCAGTGAGAGATTTCAAATAAGTGCATGCGCAGCCAGGGAAGCCAAAGTATCGCGGTTGCACCACTCTGGTTAGAAGATCTGCTATGTTGTTGGAGCAGAATGTCCTCCTTGCTTGCAAAAAGAATCTTATATCATTTGAACCTAAAATAAATATGTTAGATAGACAGATATGTTGCCCAGCTGAGAAATATAAATACATCACAGCGAGGAAAAACGAGAGAGTGGTCTCTAATGACAAAACCTGTCAGCCCAAACACTCGCACCAACAGGAATCTCTCCAAGCTGCAGTGTCATGTGTCACTAAATGGGTTTCTTGTTTTACTGGAACTTTTAATGTATCTAAAATGTGCCAATCGTGGTTTCAAAAATATAATACGGCGCAGTGAGGAAATCTGATGACCCATTGACTGATTGTAAGCTGAGGTTTTACAGTAATCGGGTTATTGTGCTGCATGTGTTATTGTGTTCTTCAGTTCCCAGCATGATTTCACAGACTTGTTTTCTTTTGGTTTGGTTCAATTCTAATCTCAATTAAATTCATATTGTAGTTTAGGACCTTTGGTGTCAGAGGTTTGCCTTGTTGCGGTGTGGTCAGTATTGGCTTTGAGTATATTTCACCCTAAATGCATGTTTTTGCTAATCTGAACCAAGATATTTACCTTGTAACTGCCATGATAATATTGTAGGAGCTCGGGGTGTTGATAACAGTGAGATTCAAAAAATGAAAAATTGATATCATGTAGAATAATATAGAAATGATAACATCATGTCCAAAGTCCAGTGCCTCTTGAAGCATTTCGTTTCTTTGTAGTTCACTTTTTGCACGCTTTGGAATATTTGTGGTTACAAACTCTCTCCACCTCCTTACACTTTGATTTTAGGTGTGATTTCTTTGGCCAAAAAAAGAGACAGAACACATAATGAATGTTAAAGATCAATTTGACTTTCAGCATTTCTTTCAAATCTTCTATAGACATTGTGATAATATCGTTATTGTGAATTATTTGGCCATGATTAGCATATAGAAAACTTGAAAATCTATGAAAACCTATATTGTGTCAGCCCCAGCAGGATTAATCACTTGTAACATATTGGCGTGGCCGTTTCACAAAATAAGAGTGTATTGATGTGCTGTGATGTTTAGCAGTTAGGCCCATATTGTTTAATATTTATGGCAAACTGTAGTTTAGCGAATTAACATTTGGCTAATTAGCACTAAACAGAAAGTACAGTTGGCTGATGAGGATGTCATTAGTTTTTTGCAGGTCATGAACCAATAAATCCGATCCATAAATCCAAATTATTGGACCAATTAAAGTTTTAACCAAAGTTATTACAATTCACCCTGGAGGGGAACATGAAATTGCACTGCAATCCTTCCAAGAGCTGTGGAGACATTTCACTCGAAATGCCAAGGTCATGTTGTTGGTGGAGAAAAAGCTGAGGGATCACCAAAGTCTGTAAGATCTTTCCACTAGAGACCATGAATGTCAGTTCTTGAGATATTTGGGTATGGACCAAATCCATACAGCCGTGCCACTGGCATGGCTAATAAAAATGTGATTTAAGATGATGTGGAGATTTGCTAAATCATGCAGCTTCAGCACTCTGTTGAAGCAGGTCGCAGTGTTACATACAAACATACTTCTGTTCACCTTGTACGCAGGTCAGGCTGTAAAACACTTCAATTAGATTTTAGTAGATTTTTGGTGTGAGACAATCAGAAATGACTCACTACGGCAGCCTTCTTCATAGGCCCTCGGCTTGTGCCATTAAAAGTCAATACATTTGAAAAGACTGGCATCAGTCTTCCTCATAATCTCTCTGTTCACGTCTGTATTAGAGACAGCCAATTAGTATAGATTGGTGGCAGTGAATAAACTTTGATTAAGCCAGGAGACGACTGCTGGATCCCAAGTCATTTGGGTTTACTGCCAGACACTGTTCTCTTGGATCTTGATACCCTCTCTTCTTATCAAAAAAAAAAAAACAACACTACAGGAGAAATTGTGATTGAGGGAAGCTCCAGTCTTCACTCTTGGTTCATCTGATAAAGAGCAGAAGAGAGAGAGAAAAATGCAAGGAGGGAGCCATAAATTGATATTGAAAATCATTATTTTTTTTACACAAGGAGCTAGTCACACGGGATCACTGAAGACTAATGTCAGATGTGTCGTCCGCAACATTAATCCAAAGGCTCAAATTTTCTGTCGGCTCATATCAGATAAGCGCTCATGCAAATGGCCTTAGTGTGGCTCATAGAGAGAGAGGGAGAAGGGGAGAAAAAAAAATATAGGATCTTACTTTGAAAGAGTGAACAGAAAATGATGAAACGGGGCTGACACACTGTAGTTTTGGTTGGCTGAGTGGGATGAAGGGAGGGTAAGGGATAGAGTACAAAGACACAGGTAGACAGAGGGCTGTTATGTGTGGAAAGGAAGCGAGCACAAAAGCGCACACACACTCAGTGGCTATAGTTAATAACAACAACTCTGTAGTAGGGATGGCATTGGGGGCATCAGCAAGTGGGAATCTTTTTCAGTTAAACTCATCACACACACACACACACACACTTGGACATAATGCACACCATTCTGCACTGCTGGTGTCACCATTAGCAGACCACAGCAATCCCTTTTTTCCTCCCCGGCGCTCCCTACTCCCTCTCAACACGATGTGAGCGGACACACCTCAGCGTGCCTGAGTGAGTGTGTGTGTGTGTGTGTGTGTGTGATTACAACAACAGTAACAATCAACAAGAGGCCGATCCATCAGCTGTCAGTCCTGCTGTGAAGTTTTAATTAATTACATGGAGGGAGACGAGGTCAACGCTGCACACCACAGTGGATTGCTGGCCTTGCCTTCCCTACAGGGGATCAATAGGGCTTTACACACGTCTGTAGACTTCTATACAGAGAGTTATTAAGGAAGTGGGACCAGGCCTATTGTGTCTCCAGCAGCCTTGTCAGAGCGAACGGGCGTAAAGGATGTTGGCTTGGTTTAAGTTCACAGTAGGGGAGATAGTGAATGGGACTTAATGGAGCTAATGGATCCGAGAGGAGTGTTGAAAGAGGAGACAGACAAGAGAAGGAGAGGTACACGGGGAGAGCTAATGTAGTGTGGCACGTGCAGAGAGGCAGTTGTTTGTGTTTGCGAGTCGCTAGGATTTCACTTACAGCATGCAAGTGTGTCATTTTTAGACTTTTTTGTTTTGTGTATATATAATATTTAAGAGTGTAAATTGAGTAAATTGACGTTTAGCGTTTGTTTCCCAGGCTATGAATCATTTCAAAGGGCATATCACTGCACAAAAGGTCTGGTTGACATCTCTGGTGCGCGCCCCTGCCGTCCTCATCAGTCAGTCTCGGTGGATCGTTAAGTGAAAATGAAGCACTTGCAGAGAGGGATTAAGATCTCCACTTTATTATGAAGTGCAAAGGTACGAAAACACTTGAGACACTGTACGGACGCGAGCCCGGGCACCACAAACACAGAGCGAGAGGGGAGAGTGAGCAAGGACGGGAGCGAGGGAAGCAGGTTTGAACTGGCAATGCATTATTCAGTGCAGTAAAGCACACAGCTCATTGATTTAATGGAAATACGATTCTTATCTTTAGATCTCTCAAGACAAAGGCCTTATTTCTCACCATATGTCACTGTCTGATTGGATAATGCTCTGACCGACGGGCAGAGACAGTAAATGTCATCCTGGAGTATACGGTCCTGGCACTGTAACGGGATAGATACCTTTTTATTGTAAAGTCTACTTCATGAGCACTTAACTCCACGGGGTTCACATTAACTCCATCTCTGTGTGTACCTCGTTCTGTGATGTGCACTATTTGTTGGCCCGCATAAAAAAAAAAAAATTATATCTAAAAGCTGAATTTCAGGATTAATCTTGTTTTATAAAACAGTAATCACAGCTATCGCTTTTCCACATAGGGACTTAAATTTCAGCTATTAGTCACTTTGTAAGTGTAGGTGTAGCAAAATCACACATAACGTGTACTGACAGCTCAGATTGGTGTGGTATTTAAACCAATACCCAATCTGTCTGTTTTACATGAGTGCAGTCGTGAAAGAAGCCACCTGCGCTGTTCTGAATGGTTTTCAATCCGACGTTTCTTCATGAATGACGCAAACGTCTACTTGTATGAAGCTTGTCTTAGATCACAGCTTTTCAGAGTTGACACTGTGGACTCCCTCTCAGATAAGATGGAGACAACCCCCCCCCCCTTTATTTTTGGCAAACTGGCAGCATCAGTCTGAACAGGTGACCTATCTGCAACATTGTCATGGGTCTACTGACTGCTCTCTACCACTGGATTACGTGATAATTCTCAGACTAGTTCTAGAAGCTTTCAAGATTTCAAAGTGAATTTGTAGATATTTTATAATAAAGTGCACATTTAACTAAATCAAAATGATTTATATATAATATGTATATTTATGTATTATTTTTAGGGGGTTTTATTGCCTTTGTTTAATGCGTACAGCTAAAGATAGACATGGAAATGTGGGGAGAGAGGGGTGGGGATGACATGCAGCAAAGGGCCACAGGCTTGCCACTGCAGCAAGGACTCAGCCTTGGTACATGGAGTGGATGCTCTACCAGGTGAACTACTGGCAGCCCCAAGGAGTTGGATTTCTTACACTAATTACGACAATTGGGGGTACTAATGGTGTTGAAGTACCTTAATTGCCTTTTTGAGCTGTGTCACAGCCAGTGCACCAACTGCTAACTGACTGTGTTGGTGAGCGGGCCCAATCAATGGTCCAAAGTAGGGCTGTGTGTGATTAAATGTTGCATACGCTTGCTTGTCAATGCCAGAAATGCTAAATGGTTAAAGTAATTAGAGTAGTAATATCATGAACACCGCACCGCAGGAAGATATCATCCATACGCTTCCCTTTTCAGCAGTATCACAACACAGTTACTCGGATTTATATGTCCAAAGCGTGTAAACATTAAATAAGTGTTTTCTTACTTTTGGGCTAGTCGACTCATCTCCGTTTATTTATTTATTTAATCAACAACAAAATTAGTCATCAATAACATTCCTAGTCCAAAATCCAATGACTAATTCCCTTGTTGTTTTTGAAACATGCACCTCATGCAGTATCTTTGCTCCCCATGTCACCCTGTAAGAGGGTACCTCACAGTTTAAAAGGCCCTGTTTTACATGGAAAGAAAGCCAATATGCCATACAAAGCGATGGTGACTACTGTATATATATATATGCGTCTATTGTATGAGCAAACACTTCGGACAGGTATAGTTAGGTCAAGGATTAGTCTGTATTGGGAAATAGGAATGCATGTCAGTTTAAGCGGTTTATTCCAACATGAAGTTTTTGAACATGAAGGATTATATTCTGTAAAGACGGGTATGGAGAAAGTGTGTTTCGTCTGTGCCAATATTGACAGATCCAGTTAGATGTTTGGCTCCGGGGGGCTTAGCTAGACTGAGATGCACTAAAGCGAGAAGAGCCAGGGGGCGATGCTCAAGTGTCTGTCTATTTATTGCAGACAGAAACGCACACACACACACACACACACACACACACACGCACAGAACTCTTTCCTACAAAAACACACGCATAAAGCAGAGCCACACACTCATCACCAGTCATACACTCACACCAGCTTGCTGAGGTGAATCAAACCTGCATCTCAACCTCAGTGGAGGGAATTTTTCTTTAACCCCTTAAGGCCTACGGTGGAGAAATACCTCAATACATCTCCTCCTCCCTTTACATAGCCCTAAGGCTTTCACCAAACAGGGCTTAACCCTTCCACAACGAAACACACTTAACTCTGATTCCAATATCACTTTTTTTTCTAGTGGTTACCCAACATAGCCTGAGGCGATCGATGCAAAAGCAATGGGCTTCTTTTGATTCTTCCGTGGGTTCATCCTCAGGTGGGTGTAATTCTCTGGGTGGCAGTGACTTCTGAAAGTGGCATAAAAGGTGAAGTTGTAGGTGGAGAGTAAATGACACTGGGGGAATGAATGATGGGCTCAGGATATATCAAGTTGGTGGTTAGCTTCAGAGGCACAGGGCTCATGATTTGTAGTCTGAATAGACAGAGCTGAAAAGATTTGAGTGAAGCGGAATGGGAAAGGTGAAGGTTTCAGATTTGGTGAGTGTAAAAGCCACAGTGCAGTTCAGTTCAGACACAGCTTGAAATACAGCTAGAGAGACTTTGAAACCTTAAAACAAGCTGTGTTTTACAACACTGACACAGGCTCCATGAGATAAGCAATCAACCCTGAGAAGATGATTGAAGACAACACCGGCTTCTTCTTCACAGTTTAAAAAACGATCCAGTCTCAGCAGAGTGTAGTTGGCTGCAATCTCAGTGAAAAGACTGAAATTGGCAAAATGAGCAGTTTGTTACACTGCGGTGCTATCATCTGCTGCCCCAAAAGGTTAGATGAGTATGTACGTGGGTCAGCGGTATATGAGAGAACCTGGTGTTATCAGGTATTATACAAAGGTAATTTCAGACTGGTAATCTCACTGGTTAAAGACACACTCCAATGGTTTTGATAACTCCTGAGCTTTTCTCTCTCTCTCTTTTTTCTTCTCACCAACTGTGAGATTGTTAACAAGATTTTTCACTCTCTCCTGTTCTCAGAAGGATTGAAGACAATGAGTTGCCACTCTAGACAAAATGTCAGTTCAAGCTGTGTGAGAGACAGTCAGTGTATAAAGGCCACGTGCAAGATGGAGCCTGTCAAAAACAATATTTGGCATTTCTTTAAATCCCGAAGATGAGCTGTTTATTTTCTGTGACAGGGTATTCTACAGGCTGTATCAATTAGGACTCTTTTCCAACAAGTCTGACAAAATGTGATACCTCATTTGTCAACTGCCTTTTAGAGAGAAACACACGTGTTTTTGTTTGTTTGTTGTTGTTGTTTTTTGGTTTTTGGTTTTTTTTTTAGTCTGACGCCCTTATCAGCAGGGCAACATAATTACAAATCACTGCTATGACTAAGGTTTGGTCAAGTTTTGGTCACGTTTAGGCACAAAAACAACTTCAACTCTGAAAAATGCCAGCGCTGATTAAAGCAGGCCTATTATGCTCATTTCCAGCCTGATATTCTTAGTGTGAGACTCCACCACAATAGCTTTGCATGATTTACTCTTCAAAAGCATTCTTATTTTTCTTACACTCGCCCTACATACAGCCCCTCAGTTCATCTTATGTCTAAAACCAGCCATTTCTTTAAGCTCCTCTACTTTAACTGCCAATTGTATCTGCTGTTAGCTAGTTAGCCGTGCAGCAATCCTATAAAAAAAAAAGAAGATGGGAATTTTTTTTTTTTCATTCAAGTTTACCTACTGTATATACCTGAAATGCAATCACACACACGCACACACACACACACATACACATGCCAATGTGAAGAGATGGTGGTGTGATGGGCTGCCCTGGGAGCAGTTATGAGATTGGTGCCTTGCTCAAGGACATCTTGGCAGTACCCAGGAGGTGAACTGGCACTTCTCCAGCTACCATTCTACACTACTACTGTGGTCTGTATTGTACTTGAACTGGCCAACTGGCTCAGAACATCGGGGTTAATGTCTCTAGAACAGCAGCTTTAACTGCCAGAAGCATCAGCACTTCGAACTCCCATTACACTTTCGGTTTGCAGCTAAATTAGATAACCTCAAATTAACGAGTATGTCCATCAGTGACTTCTGTAAATAATAGAAATTTGAGGCAGAAAAGGCAGAGGACACCAGAGGAAATGACAGAAAACATGTAACTTCACAACAGAAAAAAAAAACACTTTCTCTGAGACGATAACTTGTAGAGTAGTCCTGAACGGAGCAGTCGAATACCTCGACTGAGCAGATGGATTAGATTAAATTAGATTCAGTTCAGTCATTCTGGGCGGATGGGGAACACCTCAGGGTAGAGTTTCGCAGGGTGACAGCTGACAGAAAAAAGCTGTTCATGAGCCTGCTGGTTCTGGAATGGAGAGACCTGTAGCGCCTCCCAGAGTGGAGGAGGGCAAACAGTCTGTGACTTGTGTATGAGGTGCCCCAGGCAATGCTGCACACCTTCTGCATACACCGCTTGCTCTGGACACCCTCAGTGGTGGGAAGTGGTGAACCGGTGATGCTCTGGGCAGTTCTCTTCTCATCCTTTGGTAAAAGTTTACTAGAATCTGGGGAGACAGATAAGTCTTCTTGAGTCTCCTCAAAAAGTAGACATGCCAGTGACCCTTTTAGACCGGGATTAAGCTGTTAAGGGTCCAAGAAAGTTCCTTGAGGATGTGGATACCCATAAACTTGAGGCTGGAGACATGCTCTACCCCTGTTCACTTGCCACAGATGAGGGTGTGTGTGTGCTGTCATTGATTTTTCCGAAGTCCGCAATAATCTCTTTGGTCTTCTTGGTGTTGATGGCACATCCCTGTACTTCATGGCATGTCCTCACTCCCAACTCATCAAATAGCACAGGTCAGTGCCTCTACAAAATATGATGCTGTAGGTTCCCCTCTAGCATAATTTCCCATTTCTTTGTAAATGAGAACATACTGGGAATTCAGAGGCCTCGTTGATAAAGTTAGATATATGTACAGGCTAGACTGACCATCATTATGAAATGCCAAAGTGTCCAGCTTGAGTTTGATTAAATGTTTTCCTAATCTTTTTTTTTCAGCTCCAAAAATAATTCTTCTTTGTTTCACAGCCTAATAAAAGCACCCATTTTAATTTAAACACCTCTGGCAAGAAAAAAACAAAAAACAAAAGCTGTGATAAAATCACAGAGATTGTAATTGATGAGTTCAAACTGGCTAAAGTATGAGCCATGGCTACAGCCGGCTAATGGAGAAGACAGTGTTAACTGACAGAGGCGATGATTATCTCTTTTATACGCAGCTCTTTGTTCCTTTTAACCTCAATTAATCTGCACTGCTTTGTATCCTCTACACTGGGCACTGTGCAGCTCCTAACTAACTATCAAAAGTTTCATGCTTTCCAAATAAATGAAAAGTGATACAGATAAAATACATCATGTAAAGGTCTTTGACACAGTGAATCAGACCACTCTGACTGATTGCATTTGATTTGGTTTGTTAGTTAGTTGGCTGAGTGACCACTGTTGCTGAGAAAAGAGGCACATGAGTCCAAGGCAATGTCTGCAACACCAGAGCTGTAAATCAGCACAGCATGACACGCTTGCTAAAAGGCAGCACTGAAATCCAGGAGGACTGGGATTACACAATCAAAAGAACTGAACATAGACCATTGTAAATGAAGAGAAAAATACTCTCTATCTCAGAGAAACAAGAGAGACCAGCCTAACTAGTGTATTTATGTAATATGCCCACTTGTGACACTCCCTATCAACACATTGCTACCATTTGATATGCATTTTATTTGACTACATGCATACATTAATTAGAACAAACAAGGTTTAAACAATTCCCTGGATTGTCTGGTGTGAAATGAACCACTTCCTTTGAATTTCTTTATCTAAAAACCTCACAAACAGTGACCGCATGGCCGTGTTGCTCTGTTGAATTAACCAACACATCGAGAGGAATTAGTGTTGTTGCCACTTCGTACTCCTTCTCTTTCCTTTCTTTCCCATCTCGTCTCATCTCTACTTTCATCAGCAGCAGATGTTGAGGTCCACTTGACAGATAAACAGCATCTCTCATCGAGGCTGTAAAGAGTCTAAAACAGCCCCTTCACTGTCACTTTGAATGTTCATTATCATGCTTTATCCTGACTGTCAGCAGCAGAACACAGTTGTCTTTTCAGCAGAGCCTATTAAGGACGACAGCCTTGGTTGGTTTTAACATGCTAGCTAGAAATTAAAGAAACCAACTAAGAGCAGACATTGAACTACCAATCTGATATAATGCATGTTGATTTGTTATGCAACACACACCACTTTCTTTGCAATGCCAGCGTGGAATGAACGTGTAAAAGAAAATAAATGAACCAAGATAAAGTAATGTAGCCATTTTATATATTCAAACACATTCACTGCTGCATGAGACGGCGTTTTGAGTAAGCACCAGTGATAAGCTCTTCAGAGCTACATTATTTTAATTGAAAGGTGCATAGTACGAACAATAGTACAATATGTCTTTCTTTGTAAAATGCATATTGTTTACATACATCATTAAACCAGTAAATCACAACATGATCCATCTGGGCATATAAATGTTGAATGAGGCCTTAATCTGCAGTCGCCGTGGAGAGCAAGTCACTGCATTGGTTGGCTGTGTGCTCGGCTTTACGGCCTAAAGTCTGCTTCAGGATCAGTAATGGAAAAGCGTGACAGCAATTAGCAATTTCTACGTTAAAATTCCAATTTTACCAACTGTAGTTAAGTAAAACCATGTTCCAGAGATAACTATGCCTAGTGTGTTCGTCCATCTTGACAAAAGTTGTAAATAACTAAAAGTGAAAGATTTAGTTTAGATCTTTTTTGTCCAATTAATGGCCAGAAGTTGTGTTTATCTCACAATCTGAACATGAGATGGGCACAGTGGTAAAATGTAACTAAGTAGTTTTACTCACATACTGTATTTAAGTACAAATTTGAGGTATACCTCTACTTTACTTGCTTGTCTCCACTACACTATTCTACTTCATGTTATTTCGGGGCAAATATTGTACATTTACCCCATTACATTTATTTGACAGTGTTAGTTACTTGTTACTTTGCAGATCCAAACTATGAATACAGAACATAAATCAACTAAGAAATAATAATGGTATCATAATATGTGAAATAACCCAGCAATATAAATATTTTAACATCAAGTCATCCAAATTAGCCCCCTGCCTTATCAGCTGCAACATTAAAATGAGGCTTATACATGAATGCATCACTAAGAATAACCCAATAATATCTGAAATGGACCACTCTTCATAATGAGATTGGTTCGAATAATAAATAAATTGCTTAAAAGACTCCCCACTGTTTACATAAACACACAGTCCACCATGCTTCTACCTTTGAAAAATGACATATCTTTGGCTGAATTTAGCCACAAATTGCAGAAAATACAGGAACCGACAGCAGCCAAGTTTCCTTTTGGTCTTTAATTCACTTTAATTAGCTAATATAATCCCTTAAACTGTTGAAATTATTGTTCAGCATTGTTTCAAACCGAGAATTCTGCTTATTTTACCTGGCTTTTATATTGGCTGACATTAGTGAAGCTGTCGTTTACAACACTCAGCATTCATTTTGACATATTTCACTCATTTAAAAGAAACACCACATGTGTGACCCATACATGAACATGCAAATCAATGCGAGGACAGGACCTTGGCGTCATTTGCGATCAGTAAGCAGTGCTCGCAAATCACTTTTGTGAAACGGCCCCCAGTGTATTTGGTCAACCAGGAACCAGCCATTGTAACCTAACTCCACTCACATTTAGAGGTACATTTACATATTTCATCTTAACAAATGGATTGCTAGACAAGGCACAACATGGCAGGATGTCTTTAAATATGTGTAAAGCCAAACTGCATATTATCTTCCTCGACTTGCCCCAATGCGACACCTACTGTATGTATGGTCAGATCATGGATAAACCAAGCGAGTAGTTCATGGCAGGTAGTTCAAGGACCCTCAGATTAGAGCACTCACAATATAAACAGAACTGCTCGATGAAAAAAGCTTGACATCTCAGCTTTCACTGAGGTAACAAAGGGACTGCTGGTATTGATCAGTGAGCCCTGCACTCATAAATTATCATCAAAGTCTGCTATGAACATGTATAAATTATGCAAACTGTGCTGGGGATGGAGAATAGATAGGAACCACGCTGTTTGTCAATTGGGATGATGTAGGCTCATTGATCACGTGCCAACATCATACACATACTGTAGAAGATTTCCCGTGATTCACACTGATGGAAGTCAGTCACACTCAACTGAGATCCATTTTAGTCTAGTAGTGTTGCACATCTCCCTATAATTGTGTTACAGTTTTTGGTGTGCATCTGATATGTATGCAAGAGTAAATTTTGGAGTTTCAGAGATCCACGGTAAGCCTTGACTTTTTTTAAATGAGATGATTTTCTTATTTTTGTCATTTTCAGTCAAAACATTTCATTTTAGGAGGTGTGGAAGACAGAGATGCCAAACCATAATTGTTGATCCAAGACTACTGCTTTGTATTTGTAGCTATCCAATCGTCTGAATCAACAAAGTGTCCCCAAAGTAAGCTATAATGGCATTTTGACTTTCAAGTTTTTGTTTTTTTTATGCCTCTTGCACAAACAATATCAAATGTGCGCCATTTATCCATATCCAATGCACTTTGTCTAATTTGCCCCTTATGAGTACACCAGGAGTTTCAATGCTGCAGCACTTTGTTTGCCTATTTGAACGCCATGGGTGCATGCAAGTGGTCATTAATGTGACATGGGGGCCACCCAGTCACAAAGTTTGGTCTGTTGGTTTCACAAATATATTGCTGTTTGCTTGTTTGCAGCTTGATGCCACAGCCTCATACACATACCAAAAATACATTGCCTCAGCCCTCTGATCTGTGTTCCTGGAAACTAGCAGCCACTGGGCTGTCACACACATTGTGGGGTTAATTGCTCAGATGGTTTTGACCAAGCATCAAAGTGACTGGATCTGCTAACAGTTGTAATATGAGTTATAAAATGGAGATGATCTTTCCTTATGAGTTAATGACAGGTTTCAGTATCCACCAAGCGACGTTATCATCCACACTAGATCTACATAACATAAGATGTAAGTGTGGAGCTTTTGTTCAAGATACAAAGGAGCTTTTGTGGCTGTATAAATGCAGCTATATAAATACACACTGTGCAGTGTGACTTCTAGATGAACAAATAAGTGTTTCTGTGCCAGCTGTTCATAATTGAAAATATATGCCTGTCTCACTCCTGTGCTTGCAAACATTACTGACATGAACAAACCCACAAGCACAAGAAAAAAAACATTACTTCCACTTATTTCTGACCTTGTTCTTTGGCTGTGAACCTCAAGATCCGTCAGTGAATTTGAAAGTGAAAGCAGGTCACAGCAGGTTTTTTCGATGGCACCTCAGCCCTTTTTGTTTACATTTAGATCACGCATTGTGTCTTTAAAGAAATGAGACTATTTATGTTTAATGAAAATGCATGTTATAAACAGATGTAGAAGAAAGAGCAATCATGATTAGAGCCAAGGCAGCCATTAACGTGATTGCAATTTAAATCATGCACAGATTCATTCTCGTTTAGTTTTTGGCTCTCTTAAGGGCAAATCCTCTCAATCATCTGGCTCAATTATACACTGATTGTTAGTGAGGCTTATGTCCTCATCACGAGTTCCTCGTGATGTGGAGTCACATGACCTAATTGTATTGGTTGGTTGCGAGTGCTTCTCCCTGAGCGAGAGAGTTTTATTTAGATAAACCAGTGACAAGTGCAACATCACAGCGGCAGGTAGTCCCGTTTTATGTGTCCAATCAGAGCCGCGGTGGAGGAGGTGTAACTAATTTGAGTTGCAATATGAGCCCCATTCACATGCAAGGGATAATTTTGAATCTCATAAACAAACAAGAGGATATTAACAACAGTTTAAGACCAACTTTGGAAACACGTGAAGCAATTATGAATGCTGATTTTTCATCGTTTCTCATTAGTGATTGTGATGCCTTCATAAAAGGATTATAAAGCAAATAACATAATGCTAGGGGCAGTGGTAGCTTGTATCTTGAGCGAGTAGAACTCTTACAGCTGGTGTTATCAGAATAAAGATCACATTTCCCATAAACATTGCTGCTCCCTGGTACAATAAGGTTTGCTCTGTGTGTGTTTTTTCTTCACCGCTTTACCGAAGGAAATGAACCCTTGTGTTTTCTGCTTTTGGTGTGAAAATCACTGCTTATCTTGCATTAGTGACAAAGTGAATTTACAGAATTGTCTTCTTCGTGATACTTTACATTCATGGCTGCAGCCAGGATTTTAGAAAGTCCCCCAAATGCATCCATCCATACCCCTAAGATTTTCAAAATGTTATTTTGGACTGTTTATGTTTTATTTATTCAGATAAGAGTTCAATTAAAAATGTCTCTTTTATTTTCTTTTAATTTCCGAACAAATCAAAATGTGACTTTCTTCCCTAAACCTGTTTATTTCTTTTCAGATAATCCTCCAGGACATTGCCCTAACACACAACTAATCATTGCGTCACATGCACTGCTCCTCTACCTTGAAATCTTCCTTCACATTTTCTCTCTCTTTGTCCCCGACACCAGTTCTCTTTGTAATTTGAATAAAAAACAAATACTAAAAATTACGGGTGAACTGATCGCTCTCCCTCTTTGTAAAGTGTTGATGATCAACAACAGCCTGATAGATGCAGGGCTTGGGCTCATTGCTCAGAGGCTGGGGCAGTGGAAGCCCCTCTTCCACTGCACTGTGATCAGACTGCCTTTGTTGCTACTCAAATAAAATGAAAAACATGTTAATCATGGAAGTTTGTCACACTGTCAAATTAATGTGCACTCCCCAGTGAGCTCAGGCTAGTAAGCAATAAAACTCTTTCACATTGTTTGTCCCTGTCTCTCTAATTGTGTTCACTTTTTTTTTATGTAGCTGTTTCAAGCTCATCTTTGAAGTAAGTAAGCGAGGCAATTTTCCCTCATCACTTTTTGTTGAGTCAAAATCGAAGCCAGATCAAAACAAAATCAACTGATTAGAGGCTGCATCGAAACTGTCACCTACGCCATCTTTGATCCAATCAGCTTTCACCTTGCTTCCCGGTCTTCCTGTCTCCTTAAACCAGCACTCATTCCCACTGGCATTGTGTATCTGCATATATTCATTTACTTACTCCTTCACTCTTTATTTTCTCTGAATAATCTCCTTCATTCTCCCCTTTCTCCTCTACCACCCACCGCATTATCTGTTAATAAGCTGAAATTTGTTTGTCACTGCTGTGATATAGAGGGGCACTGCCCGTCCAACCTTACTTGGTTTATAACACCTCTTATTGAGTCTGATCAAAAGCCAATTGAATCCCGGTCAAATATTTGTATTTCCCCCTCGTCTGTTTGATTTAACTGCCAATGCTGTCAATCCTGCTTTTGCAGCTACCTTGCTGAACCTTGCCACAGCTCACTGCCCCGCAATCTAGTTTCCAGATTTACTGTGTAACAGCTTCTAATGACAAAGAGAGTCCCCGGATCCCCAAGTGGTACATTCAATGGCAAGGCAGTCAAGGTTATTCAGGAATATGAAGCAGGGATTTGTTGGAACAATAGGCTTTATAGAATGAGTCTAAAGCAATGTGCACACTATACCAAAATACCAAGTAAGAAGTTTTTTCTTTAGCTGAGTGAGACATCAAACACAGTGATGTACATGTTGAAAAATGTGAAAGTTGGGAGTGATGTGATACCATTTACTTTGAAATAGCTTTTTGTATAAGACATTTTTTTTTTCAATATAGCTATGAAATATTGCAAAGGACAAGAAAATTCAAACTTGTGCAGAAATGTACTGCTTTGCGAATAAGAACATTTTTATACGAACACATGCCCACGTATATATACTGTATATCCCTGCTGTTTTTTCTAAGTGCTGCTCAAGAAAGCAGAAACAGAATCCCACCACTATTTCTCAGGCCGAAATGAGTGTGCCAGAGTTTTGAATGGTACTCATCTGTTTCCTTTACGAGTGTTGAGGCAGCGGTGTTACCCCCTGGCCAGCCGTATCAGTACTCTCTATTACACTCCGAACTAGAAGAGAAGGAGTGGGGTTATAGCTGTTAAAGCCTGCTAGTAGCCTGGTGCAACCTGATTCTATGGCCTGTTGGAGTGGCTGTAGCCATGGTCAAAGACACCCCAGGGAACGGCACGCATAGACTCTCACACACATACCCAAGCACACATAGAGACTGACTCATACTGTATGTAGGGCAAGCCCTCATTCTTTTCCTTACATCTAACCATTCCCATTTCACTTTTGCAATCCAGCATATTTCCTTTTGCTTCCACTGTTGCTTTCTCACCTTGTCCCCATCTTTTTTGTTTAGCATTTATTACCCTGCTCCTTTTGTATCATGATTTATCTTGCCACTGCCACCATGCCAGCCTTAGAACATTTCTAACCCAAGTGAAGCTGGCAGCCCTGGACATTGCTAGAACCCAGGGGGGAGAACTGCCTTCTACCAAGTCCTGTAAGGGAAAACACTGCAGGTGTTCTCCGCCCTGACATCAGTGTTGCAGCACATTTACTTTACCTTCACTACTGCTTTAGACAGATGGTTTGGATGTAGGGTGCTGACTGATCATTTAGGGGGCTGCTGTGAATGAGCGCTGACACATTATCTGTGGCACTATCCCATCCCCAACTGTCCTGCTGAAGCATTTCACTAAGACTCCCATCTGTAAGTTTTTTTATTTATTTATTTTTTTTTCCTGTGCCCAGAGCTACCCAACAGCAGAGATGGTTGCAGTACTGAGACATCTCACTTGACAGTTTTGACAACCTGTCACACATGATAAAGTAACACAATAAGTGACATAATCGTCGATGTAACTGAAGACCGTAGCATGAGAAGCTCTGTTTCCTGAGTTTTGTCTTTTTTTTTTCTTTTCTGTTCGAAAGAGGGTAGTGTGTCCTTGGATATGAAAAAGATATAAAAAAGACACATTCACTGGTCATCCTGTGCAAACAGCCCCATTCATCCTGCCCCCCCATTGATCACACTGTTTGAATTACACATTTTGGCAACTGAGGGGCCCAAAGATTTTGGATTATACGGGCACTTGTTTACTTCTAGAGAAGAAAGATCTCTGTGTCACGTTGTGTGGTACGATGGAAGAAACATATCCTTTGTTACACCTTCAAGGGACTTGCCTTCAAATACAATTTGCAGTTAAGCTATTCCTGCTCACCCAACACTTTTTTTCAAAGTTTGTGGGCATGGCACTGGAACACCAGGGGATCAGTGTACTCTTGTATCTGGATAACCTCAACCACTCTATCTGATGATCATAATAGATGTGATGGGGTCTACAGATGAGAAGTACTAGAAGTACTTCCCCCCTATCTACCCTTCTCTATGCAGACATGGTTTATAGCCATGATAGCATACATGACAGTACCTTATCCATGCTGCTTGATCCAGGGACAATTTATGTTCACTCAGTGTTATGAGTTGTTGTGAGACAGTCTTATGGTGTAGGTGTTTTTGGTTGAACTCTTCCCTGAAAGGTTGTTGCTTGCATGTCCTTTTCCATCTAATTCTTCCACAGTCGTTGATGGTCTCTGACTTATACACTTATGTTTACAGAACTGCTACCAGTCTCACCCTGGCCAAATCCCCATGAGGAGAACAATATCACAGGCAAATGGTGCAAATGGCCCATCCAGACGGTTACAACCAATGACACTTGCAGCTGCCCCTTAAAGGGAGAATTATCAGTGCTGCTTAAGATAGCAACAGGAAGAAAAACTGCATCAATTACGCCCTGCACATGTCATCTCATGCTACAATGAATGCACAGCTGTACTGTGCTGCGAGCAGTAGATCTTCCTCTGTTATGCTACCTCTAAAAGGACTTGCAGTGATGAGAGACCACCTGCAATACCAATAGCAAGGCTCATGCGTATCATTCTCAAGAGACTTGGGCAAGTACAGGCCTGGACTATGGTGGTGCTATTACCAATGCCTCAGTGCATCTGCAGAGATCTGTAATTTCAGTTGTTTGCCCATCAAGGTCACAAGGTAACTGACATCCATCACTATGACAGCACAGTTATTGTCTATATGGTCCATAGTCATGCCTAATACTATATACAGGGCAGTCTCTATGGACTATAATATATAACAGGGGTGGCCAACTATGTTGCACAGAAAGCCAGCTTTAATTTCAAATGAACCCTCACCTGACTTTGTCCGCTCTACTTGAATGAGTGCTAATCAGTTGATGGAGTCAGTTGGGTGGAATTAAAAAAAAAAAAACAACCTGCAGATGGTTGGCTTGACATGGCACATGTTTGATCTCCCTTGTGCCTTTGGTTTGCATTGCCATTAACACAGCAGGGAGGTTCAGGTATCAAGTTTCAGCCCCTAATCCCATAAGGCCACTAGTCTCTGAACTTCAGCGGATGCAGTGTTGAGTTATATGAGGCTCAAATTTAGGGGCTTATCATGGGTTGGCTGGCTTAGCGTGCATTATTCAAATTTTTCAATGTGCAAATCTACAAGCTTGAGAGTTAAAACCCATAAAGCTCCGTTAGAGGGCTTTGCCTGTGTTCGTACAAGTAGAATTATAATACTTAATCATTGTTACTTAGCAAACCAGTGCAGTGTCAGAGGTGGGGATCCTCCACTTAAATAATTACCGGCCATGGTGGTATCTGATTGGGACCTATCACAGAAAGTTTTCAGTGCAACCAACAGCACAAGAGTGGTTGGAAATAACTACCATTAGGTGTTAGTCGGAGGTCATCAAGTTTGATTATAGTAAAACAGTTCTTGCAAATTAAATTCTTAGAGCATAGGCTCCCCCTAACAAATATAAAAATCATATAAATGGAACATTAAAAATTAAATTAAAATATGTCTTAATTAATTTAATGTAATATAAGATGTGATAGACAGGTGAGTAATAATGCATGAACTGTGAACAGGTTGAGTAATTCTATATACATAATGAGGTTGCAGATAGGTATGCACATACAGTAAATATATATCCAGGCATATAAACAGGTTGTAGACAGTAAGTAACCAGGTAAGTAAGCAGGTACAGTCAGTGCAGTAGAATCATTACGTATTTACATTTTACACACTACCCTGACCGCACATGCCAGTCTTTTTTTCAGCTTTCATATGGTTGTAGCCATTAAACTGCAGCTTCTGCGCCTCCCAGAGGGTCTCCGCGGGGTCTCGGGACCCTTGCAACCCCCATTTTTTTCACCCTCCCCTCTCATTTTAATCTCTCACGTTATAAATACATGGAGAAGGTAATTATCAACCATCAAGGTACATAGGTCAGCACAATTACACCATTAACATGCCACCCTGGCTGCCTGCATGGAGTTAGCCTCTGCCAATAGCGAGTCGGCACCTGGGCACTAATGAGTAGCTAGGTAATTAGAGGTTGGCTTGATTCTGCCTCACTCACAGACAAACATACACACACACACACACACACACACAAACACACGTCTCTACACATGCAACACATATCTAGGTTTGGGTCTGTGTCTCTCTGTCACGTTTTCTCTCAGCCTGAATGGGTGAACTTGCCATATGTCACAGCAGTTGTGCTGCGTTAGTGCAGTGGGCGATCCGCTTTAATGAACCCGGTTGTGAGGAGGGAAGGGGAGGAGGTGCGCTTCTTACATTTGTTTTAAATTGTAATTAATGTCAAAGTTTCTGGAGGTGGGAGGGTCAATGACAGTGGGGGGCAAGTGAGAGCATTAGTCAGTGGTTAACCAGAGTGACTGATTGCAGGTGTGAAGCAGGGTTATGCTACAAAGAACACCCATGCTCACCAAGCACTGTATACACTGTGTTCCGTGTTCCTGCTGAATTTAGCTTCAGTATATCACAGTCTAACATTTCATATGGAACCTGGGAACTGGCACAGAAACTTGCAACTACTCTTGCAAGTACATGGCGTTTCAATGAAGTACACACCTGCTTCTAGACCTTATCTTTTCACAGGAAAATTACCACCTTCACTATATCATAACATGACTGTGATATCACAGACAGTTCTTGGCCCTGGTGTGTCATTAGAGGTGGAAAAAAAAAGAAGCTCTGCTGCTTAACATTGTTTGTCACATTCTCTATACTTGTCAGTTTACTTTATTATCATGCTCAGTGCCATTTTTTTTCTGACTGTAAAATATGTAATGATGCAGTGTAAAATTCATTTGTGACGCCTGTCACTGGCATTCCCTGGCAGCAGGAATCAAATGGATGCAAGGACAGTGGAAAATGTACAGATATCATCAAAACATCTTGTACTCAGTGTTTCCCACTGGTGGTTAAACGAAAGCCCAGGCAGCACTTTCTATGTAGTGAGAGCTTCTGTGATACTGTCACACTACACTGAGTTGGATTCATCACTGGAGATCACTCTCTATCAAACCCAGTAAGAATGAAATGATTTCTACCAAATGTTGAAATATGCGTATGTCTCGGTCTGAAGGTGTTCCCAGTGGTGAGGGAATCAGTGGAGCATGCAATGACTAAATTCCAAAGAGATACCAATCAAATACAGTAAAAATGTAAGCACTTTGGGGAAATCTTCTTAAAACATCTGCTTGCATTTATAAAGCTTTGTTTCTGAGATGAAACTACACAAGGTTTTTAAATGTATAGTGTGTAATTCTGCCACCAGGGGCCTATCACAGCAAAAGAATTAAAAAACATGTAGTTTGATAACGAAGTATTGTGGGCTTGTGGAAGCTGCCACCACCACCACCACCAATTCTGATGAAAATCTCTCTGACATGACTCAGGAAAAATGTTCACGGATGAGGTCATGTGTTAAAGTTTTATTCACATTACATTCAGTCACGTTAAGTGTCCCTGGTAATTTGAAAACAAAGGGGTGTCAAGAGGGTGACGCCGTTGACAGCCAACTAAATGAAATAATAAAACTAAAGATTCCTCTGGGTTTAAACACTGTCGAAAATATATAAGATACAGTAAACACACAACTCAACAAAATGTACAACATAGGCTTAGTAATGTTAAGACATTTTAATATTATATCTTTAATGCTGTGGTGCTATACTTCCTTCCAAAGACATGCAGTTGATAGGTTAACTGGTGACTCTAATGGCCCACAGGTGTGAATATGAGCGTGAATGGTTGTCTGTGATGAACTGGCGACTTGTCCAGGATGCACCCCTCCTGTTTCCCAAAGGCAGCTGGGATAGGCTCCAGCCCCTGTGACCCTGTTAAGGACAAGCAGTGAAAATGGATGTATCTTTAACGCAACAAACATTTACAGTAAAAATGCCACTATGGAAATTCACATAGATTGTCTTTCTAAGAAAGCGTATTGCTTCCCTGAACAAGTGGTGGAAAATCATTTACTTACAGCTGCACTAATCAATAATAGTATGTTATTATATATTTATAATGTAATAATGTCAGTGTTGTGTATATAGCTCATTACTCTACCGCAAGTGGCCCCCCAAAAAATCAATTAATACACTTTGAAGTAGAAGCAGTAATACCATTGTAGTGTGCCAGTTCCTTCTTTCTTTGAGGTGAATAGAGAGCAAATGTTAACACATAGAAGCATGAAACAGGCCAAGTTGATAACTTCCTTATTTTTTGTATTAAAGCTTTCGGAAATTGTATGTTTAAATATGCAAATGAGGCATGCCAAATTAAAACTTCCAAAACAGAAATCTGAACATGGTTCAAAATTCTTATTTCATGTTGTTGACATTTCTGGATGTAATCAAAAATAGACAAAGTGAAGTGAAATAAAGACCTAGATGTATTTGGGGCATTTTCTTCCCACTAGTCTGAAAGAAGACTTGTTAAGGAAGCCTTAAATCTCACTTACCTCTATCCTGGAGATCAGCTCATAATTTACTCAAGAGCAGTCCAATCAATCACACTGTATTTGAGTAAATATATTTCTGAGTCATTTTTGTTGAAATCTAAGGCTCATCCGCTGTGTAAATACCTCCTCCTTTGTAAACGGAGAGATTAATCTGACCAGCTCTCTCTCTCAGTCGTACGAGAAGAGAACCTAAGCTGCCGTGAATCACAGTTATTTAAGAGCACGGGGCAGGGAGGCTGTTAATGCCACCCTTGCCCTCCTGTCAACTGATAAGACGGCTCATTGCTATGCACACGTGAAATGAAAAGACATAAACTGACACACACAAATGTGGCACCTTTCATGATGAAACACACAATCGCGCACACAAACATAATCTCACACAGGCGCGCGTTTTCTCCGTCATATTTTGCTGAAGTAGTGACTGACAGAGCACACAAATGTCAGTGCTGACACTCTCTATCCCTTCTCTTAGATGTGTGTGCACCTTATGCTCTCTAAATGGCTTAGTGTTTGTGTGCAGGCGGTGTGTGTGTGTGTGTGTGTGTGTGTGTGTGTGTGTGTGTGTGTGTGCGTGTGTGTTTATACAGTTCCCTTTGAGATTATGCATATGTGTGTATTCATACATATGCATGTGCCCGTGTCTATCACTGTCTTTGTCTCCATGCTTGTCTCTAGCTCCTCGCCCTCCGGATTCACCAGCCGTATTAACATTAGCCTCTCCGTATGCTGTGGGGATGGGACAGATCTTAGCTTGGAGAGGAAATGAGGGATAGGATAAATGAGGGGGAAAGAGGTCATCGTTGTCAGAGGAGGATGAGGGTGTGAATATTGTCATGCAGAGAGCACATGGGAGTGGCACGTCCTAGCTGGAGAAAGGATAAAGAGAGGAGGAGATGGGAAGCCATGCGAACGATTGTCAAGCAGGGAGAGAGAGAGGGAGTGGCAGGTCTTAGCTGGAGCATGGCTAAGTGGAGGGGGCATGGCTTGGTGTCACTCAGTTTGAGCTGAGTTTAACTAGTCGAACCCAGCGTACTGTGTGAGTTTAACATGCCGGGTATGCTGTCATGAGAAATACCCTCCCTTTAAAGCCATTTTCTATCAGCACTGTATATAATTATTATATCTTTCTTTATTGGTATATGTTTTTGTAGAAATGGGAGGTAGGCCCATTAAGAATGGGTTGATTGAAGTCCATTCCTTCACTGCCAACAGGTCAGAGGGGGGGTGAGGTCTGTGGGTGTGATGCTGATTGACACAGTGTCTAAAATGTTCAAATTCTACATAATTGGTTTCTTTATTCATTATTTTTATATATTTTATACGCCCATATGTAATGTTGCAGCAACAGTATCACCAGACTTTGTGTTCTGCATCAACAAGCCAATCCTGTGTTTTGTTTTTTAGCCATTTGGGGCCAGTATGACAAGCTGTAAATGCAGCATTGACAATTGTGTTGGCAAGCAGTTGCTTATTTACACATCCAGCCGACATTGAGCAACATTAGCATTCATTTGAAGATGTGGTTTTGCCCCGCATGTAAGCACAATATTCACTCTCCTTTTAGCTCTGTCTTTGGTTTCCACCAACCCCTGAGGGAAATATCTGGTTCTTTAGCTGCTAAATGCTCCACTCGGTTCATTAGCTAGTTGCTTTGCTGAAAACATATGCCTGCTTTCGATGGAAACAAGGCTGATGAGAGCCGTGAGAGAGAACCGTAACAGTAAAAATGATGGATGCAAAACCAAAACAATGCTAAAAGTCTCATTATAATCCGGACATTAAGACAATTATCTGCAAGTTCCTCACACCTTTCACAGTGCACAGTGATCGGATACATTGTTGAAACAGTAAGAGCTGATGTTCAGCTCCCACTTGAGATCCTGGGAGATGATGGTTACCAGTAAACAGAAGGCTCTACTATGTCAATTGGGGAGTCATACAGGGTAATGAGGGCAGGCACAGCTGGAATACTTCCTGAAGTTCACAACAATCTCCACTGTCTTTAGAACATTGAGCTCCAAGTTGTTCTGGCTGCCCCAGGTCTCCCATCTGTAGGCATACTCATTCCCATTGGAGATGAGTCCAACGCGGGTGGTGTTGTCTGTGAACTTCAGGAGCTTGGCGGACTGATGACTGGAGGTGCAGCTGTAGGTATGCAGGGAGAAGAGCAGAGGAGAGTCAGATAATGTTTCCCCAGCTTAACAAGTTGCTTCCTGTCAGAGAGGAAGTCTGTGATCCACCTGGAGGTAGAGTCAGGCACTACTGAAGGATGAAGTGGAGGGCCATGTTCACTGCATTGTCTACAGACCTGTTAGCTCTGTAGGCAAAGTGCAGGGTGTCCAGGAGGGAATCAGCGATGGCTTGGAGGTGTGACTGCACAAAGTGCTCAGACTACTTCATAGCCACAGTGGTCAGGGCAACAGGTCTGTAGTCACTGTCCTGTTGACCTTGGTTTCTTGGGATGCTGGTAGAGGTTTTAAAGCAGGCTGGAACATGATTTGTCTCCAGTGAGGTGTTTAAAATGTCAGTGAACACAAACAGCTGATCAGCAAAGTGCTTCAGATGAATCATTTGCAAAAACTCATACATCTATTTTTCTTAATTTTCCCAAATATTTATATATTAATTATATTTTTCCGTGCACTCAATCACTCAAAAGGGTGTTGGGATGTTTTAAAAAGAACTGCACTTTTTTTCTCACTCAAGCAGGTTTATTTATTTATTTGTTTTAAGAATTGTATTTATCTGTTTTTGCAAATGAACCCTGAACTATAAATACTATTATAATACTATTTTTTTTGCCATTTATTTGTAATATACTTCATAAAATTACCTTACCTTCCGTATAAACAGAACAACCAGTGTCGAATGTGGAAGTAACAATATGCCAAGAATTAAAGGTCGTATAAACTGATGATTATGACAAAGAAAACATTAAAGTCGCAGACCAAACCATGATCTGAAAGATGCCGGAAAGCTCTGCAGAGCTGAGGGGGACTACAGGGTCAGGTGGTAAGTCTCTGCGGTTCATCACTTTGAGTGCCTTCACAAATAGTGACTAGAGCAGCGCTAAGGTGTCGACTCATTTGGCGTGAGAGCCGACTCCATGTGACTAGAAGACCTAACCACATAAGGGGGCCTCACTGGGATGCTCCCTGTAGGTCTCAAAGATGCAACACTGTCTGCCCTGTTCTGAAGTTGAAAGCTCTGGAAAAACAAGTAAATCATCCTTTAGTTAGGATCATTTAGTCAAACTACTATTTCTAAGATCAAGAATGAACTAATTTCAATTCAAGGATTTTAATACTAACTACTAGTAGAGTATCAATTTGGATGTCTGCAATCCACTGTTGAAGGGAATCTCATACAACGGCACTACATGCTGCACACGAACATTAATGAATAATTAATTTTTCTTTTTTTATTGGCACAAAAAGAGAAAAGAAAGGACAACACAAAAGAAAATCTTGTGACCTGTGTTCCAAGCCTGACTCGCACGCATTGGCCTTTAATACAGTGAGGCCATAATAAGAAAAATACTCCATTTGGTACATTATTAATTCACTAAGGGAAAACTTGTTTGTGTCAGGGACATTTTTTTTTTTTTTTTTTTTATTAAATCAAGTGATTTAGTTTTCATTCAGTAACACAACCTTTCGGTCAATGCCTGTTCATTTTACTTGGTCGTCCTCCACCAACTGTGGAAGAAAGTGCCTGACCAAAACGTCCACTTTACATACATTCAATCCATAAAATGCAGAGCCTTTCAGCTCCTGCAGCTCTTATTACAACTCATCTTGTGAGCTCCCAGTTCAAATAAAGTTCCTCGTTTAAATAAAATTAACCATGGCCTCTGACTCACAGTTTTCTTTAATTACATTAGTTAACCATCTGTCATGACATAGGTTCAAATAATGCATCCAGTTCATCCTGTCATGACGCTATCCAGTTTGAGTTGACACACTGTAATTAGTGCCCACCGAACACTACTGAATGCCTGCTCATGTCACAACATTATGACATCCTACAACAGCCAGATCTGTATGCCCATATTAAGATGGTAAGATGATCTGAGGAAAATGAGGGTTGCAACATGAAAAGGACATTAAGATAATAAAACAGTATGTGCAAAATATTGTAGAGGAGGAGAATATGAATAAAAATATCGGACAAAAAGGTTTAGCTTATATATTCTATAAGGCTGAATACAAGCAAATAAGAAAGTAAAGCAAGGGTAGCTTCATCACAAAGGTGGCAAGAGGTGTCTGGACTCATTAGTGGAAGCGAGAAAACCAAGAGGATTGACTAATAGCAGAAAGCTGGAATAAACCCAAAGGTTCGACAAGTAGGCGCGTGAGTCTCTGGACTATCTAGGAAAATTAGGTGGTTGAATAAATCACAGTAAATCACTGACCTCTTGAGTAGTAGTTGGTCTTAGCTTGCCTTTTTTTTCCCCCTCTAGTTGTCTAATTTACTTGAGCACCCAAATATGCTTAAATGTGCGAAATTCTACCCGTTATTGCTAAATTTATATTCTATTTGTGTGCTTATGCTCATTTTGTCTTTTCCCTTGCTGCTGCTGTTACACCGACTACCTTATTTCCCCATGGAAATCATTAAGGTTCCTTTGATCTCATTTAAAGGTTAATAGAGTAAGTAAAATATTAGGAACACCTTACAAATACTTAACAGATACCTGTCGCAAATGATACAGTCCCCTAGTAATTTATGGTACTAACACAGTCGTCCCCTCTGGATGGCATTAGCACCACTATGTGAGGTCTTATTTGATTTGCAGCTTCAGTCAATCATCCAGGGTGTGGAAATGATTTTTCCGTAGTCCCACCACACAACTTTCAACAACAGCAAACTGCAGCTGTCTCCTGAATTATATTAATTTTGCTTCTGCGAGAATCTGCTGTACTTGCATATCCTGTATTTGACCAGGCCTCTCATCTAAATGGACGTAGTGCGCTACACTGTTTATATCACCCATAATATGCAGATGCCAAATACAGATTTCTATATGTGAAACATCAGACTCAGGCAAGACTGAAATCATTCATAATGCCATTCAGTGATGATGAGTTAACTTCAAAAAAATCCACTGTCCAAAGGTAAAAGTAAATTCAGAGCCTCTCTTTGTACCATCGGTGATCTTGAGTGATAAAATTAAAGTCAGTTTTCTGTGTGGTTATCCAAGGACAGTGCCAGCTGGGGACATAACATCAAATATGGTAACAGTCCTTGGGAAAACATACAGAAAATTCTCTGGTGTACAAGGTTTCTTACGTGTTTGGTTTTGACTTGTTCAAAATCCTTGACAACAAACACTAAAGTATGTAGTGTTAGTGTTTGTATGTAGCCAACAACCTTTAGTATTAAAGCCTGCAACCAGCAATATAATAGTCATATTGCCTGTTATTCAGTTCTCCCCTTTGTGTAACGTATGACCTGATGTAGCATCTATCATTGTTTCAGTTGTCATCAACTGGTCGTGTGCTTGGTTTCTGTATCTGTTCTGTGAGACGTTGATGAGGATCTCTCTCTCAAGACTGTCTTGGTGGCAGAGGTTGAGTGCTAAAGGTTAAAAGAAGAGAAAATGAATCAAAGTGGAACTTGAACTGAATAAATGGCCACCTGCATTGAAGAGGGGATGGTAGAGGAATGCTGGACAAGATGACTTACTGCAAAAGCTGTGGCTTTGAGACGCCGAGAAAATGAGGGTTATGTCAGAGACGTAGACGTGGTGTCAGCTGGATTTACATAAGAGACGCAGTGATCTAAGAGCAGCCAGAACCCGGCTTTAGTGAAGGGGCTCAGCTAGGGCTTCAATGGCATGACATGACACAAGACCTGATTTCAATACAGAGGTTCTTAAGGGCTTCGACACAAATGTGAGCACACGAGTGAACATGTGAGTTGTACATGCAGCACCCGTCGAAAGTTTGAACACATGCTCATTCAGTGTTTTTTTTTTTCATTTACTTTATCATTTTCTATTGTAGATTAACACAGAAGACACCAGCATTATGAAATAACACATAATTCAAGCAACACACTTCAATTTGAGATTCTTTAAAATCACCAAGTCGACAGCCATTTCGCTGCTCAGTCACATTATTTCTTTACCACGTATTCCATGAAGACTCATGAGTAAATATGTACCATGTTCTGGTGTAACCAGATCTTAGGTCTGCACGGGAGACTTTCTGATCAGAAGCCCTACGCCCACTCCAACCATTTCTAACCACTTACATGGGTCTGGGTCAAGGTGACAGTAAGTAAAGTAGCCCAGATTTGCTTCTGACCTGGAGATTTGCTCCAGGTCACGCTCAATATGTCACACGTCCCGGGTGCTCCAGGTGTGCATCACAGCAGCCTCATATTTCAATGCTTTTGCAAGGAAAACTTCTAAAGGGAGGCCCTTATGACACGCCCAGATGACCCTAGATGACTTCTTTCAGTGTGAGGGAGCTGTAGTCTGAGCTTCCTGACCATCCTGTGTAGTAAACTCATTTCATATTTGCATTTGCATCTATGATCTAATTCTCTTGGCCTCTTAAACTGCCACTGTGGTCCCACCACACGCAAGTGTCAGGTGCACTGCCACTTGAGCAGTAGGGGATGGCGTCGTCCTTGGCGTGCTGCAGAAACTGCTTTTAGGGATGCGATCACCTCATCAGACTTCTTTCAATGTGACATAAGCAGTGAGTCTATTCCGTAGTCTGTGTTGGTGTGCGAACTGCTTACCTGTGAGCCGTGAAGCTCATTAGATTTCTCCGTAGATTTCTTTCGTTTTGGTCAATACTAGTTCACGAACATAAGTGAGGGTTGGAATATAGATCAGCCGGTAATTTGAGACCTTTGCCTTCAGGCTCCTTCTTCACCGCAGGAGTCTGGTACCATGCAGCACATGCATCATTTCAGATATGATCAGCTGAACTTGTGATGTTGATTTCATCTTCTCATCACTCATGAGGTGGGAGACACTTTCCTCCCAGGCAACATCGACATATGATTTGACATGTTCAATTGTAAGCACATACATGCTGCACATAATAATTTTGAAAAACAAAGCATAAAACTTCCACTGTGAGTTTACTTTCCAATAAAAAAGTAAAAAAAAAAAAAAAAAAAATATATATATATATATATACTTCTTCCAAAGGTCTATTCAGGTCTCTCTTACACAGGTGTGAAAGCAATCCAACCATGTCGAAACACACACACGTGTACCACCGCCTCATGACCATACTAAAAAACCTTGCCGGGCTTTGTTCTTCTCTTGGGTGCGAGGACCTTGTTGTTCTATTCGTGTGTGTCTCTCAGTGTCACACACACAAACACGAGGTTGCACAGTAACACATGACACAGATTCGCATAACCACATAAACGCACACAAACTAATTCATTCCCTCACACATGCACACACCCTCACAAATTCATATACACACACCATGCCGCGCCCCACTTCTGTTTAGGGAAAAAAGTAATTACTTTCTCTCCCTGCCTCAATGCCTTCAAAAGCCTCAGTGGGGCGATTCCCCGGTGAGCCAGTGAAATTCACTTAAACAGCTTTTGAGAGAGTAAGCAGTCTTATTGTTGTGCACTGAAACTTTGATTGGAAAGGGAGAAAAAATGAGAGTAGGAAGAGGAGGGGGCAGAGGAAGATTGGTAAATAAAACTGTTGGCCAGTATCATTTTTCCTCTGTCTTTTTTTTTTTTTTTTTTTTTACACATTTCTTTTACCTCTCTGAGTCTCTGTTCTCTTTGACGCGACTAACGATTGTAGGCAGACAACAACGGCAGGTTAAGCAGAGCTGCACGGTATCGTGCTGTGTCTTTTAAAACACAGGTGTGCCACAGCCGCGCGTCTCTTTCATGAGCTGTCGCAACCCCCCCCCCCACTCCACCCCCCTCCGTGAAAGATCTATATCTCCTCGATCTTTCAAAATCAATTTTCATCACAAGTCCTTATGAGCTCACAACTCTATTTTAAGATTGCTCAACCTTGACTTGGAGCCGCTCGCTTGGTCCACCTGCAAGACTTCCTTTCCTCGTTGGAGCTCTTTAAGTGGCATCAAAGTCAGCACGGGAGATGAGTAATATCCCGCAGATTCCCACTCTGGGCGGCTAACATGAGAATCCCAGTGCTATGCCTTAGGGAGAAAAAGGACTAAATAAATTAACAAAGCCGAGTCTAAACGCTCTGATGATGCATCCCATGGCGGAAACATCACTGTATCACACACAAGTCTTATGATGCACCGGAGAGATTTGCAGCGTTGTGTTAGGAATTTCATCACGTTGCCGTAGTGATAGTATTCTTCTGAAGTTGTGCAAACAATATGGGTCCGTGCGCAGCCCTTACGAATACATTAAATGGACATTTCAAGACGCTCGCACAAATACACGCGCTCTCTTGGTGTTCTTGATCATGACACATATGTGTGTATCTGGCTGCGTCTGGAGACTCTACAACACTCTAGGGGAAATGAAAAGGGATGGATGAAGCAGCTTGGAGAACAAAGAAAGTCTATAGGGACTTTATTAACATATAAAGAGTTTGACTGTATGTAGGTTTGGAGTGTGTAGTTGTATGTGTGTGTGTCTTTTTACATGTGAGTAAATATCTTTGCACATGTGTATATGCTTATTATTGCCATTTGTTGAGGTGTGTGCTGTCGAGGCATGTTCTGTGTGAACATGTTTACGTGCCAACAGCTAACTCCCCTGCCTTATGGTTAAAAACAAAAAGAAAAACAGACACTAATAAGGTTGTTGCATTATAAAGAGAACAGAGATGTCTGGCCCTCGTGGCAGCTCCAGGGGCTAAGCATATCTATGTATGTGGGAGCTAGTCTCTATTCTCTCCTGCGATCCCTTTCCTTTTTTATTTCATCTCGCAATCTAGTGAGTCTTTCAGAGAGAGCTGGTTTATCTTTTGCGTGTTCCCCGCGTGTCGGAGTGTGTTCTGAACGATTCCCTGGACTGACGTCAGCTGTAACGACACGAATTCAGATCAGAGAGCGAAACGAGAGGAAAAAGGGGTAAAAGAAGAATGTGGTGCAACAGGAAAAAGACAGTACAGTAGTGAGATGGCAGGGTTAAAAGTGTAAGAGAAAGAGGATAAGAGGCAGAGAAGAGAAGAGAGGGGATGAGTATGTCGAGGAGATGTTTAGCCGAAGACAGACTTAGATTTAGCAGCTACAGTGGGAAAGAAAAGAAAAGTACAGGGAAGATATATGTGTGGGGGTTAGCTTTGCCTCTTTCCATCTCTTCCTCTCTTTGATCTCTGCGACTTCTTGCCTGCAAAGAAAGTAGGAGAAAGTGAGCAAAGGTAAAGAGAAGGAGCGAGAGGCCGAGTCATGAAGGAACAGAGAAAGATGAGAGGGAAGGGAGCAATTGAGAATTTGGGTGAAAGCAGAAAAGAAAAGGGAAGTACAGCGACAGAGAGAGGGCGAATTCATCAAGAAGTGCAGGAGAGGTGAGAAGGAAGTGAGAAAATTAGAGAGAGGGAGCTTGAACTACAGATACGGAGAGAGAGAGAGAGAGAGAGAGAGAGAAGCTGAGTCACAGGCCGAGATGGAGATAGATGAGACGACAGGGAATAATGTGTGAGGGGAAGGAAAAAATGGTGACAAAGTTTCACAGCATTAATTACTATTAAGCAAAACGATCAACGTCAGTTAGCATTTGAAATCTAATTAGCTGGTGATGGTGCAGGTGAGGCTGCGTGCATGAGAAAATGGAGCTGAAAAAAGGCTGTAACCCCTGAGGAGGAGTCGCTGCTAAGATCTGTATCATGGCATCTTTCAACATGCCACACTTCATATGTATTTAATAGGAAGGTTATGCCTGGATAAATTCCTTTGGAGGAAGGATTCTAAGCATCGGAAATAACCTGAGTGGATTAAGTCGACCTCGGCGTGTAAAGGGGTTGTAAAAATAGAGAGTAATGGAGTGGGAGGAGTTATGTTGGTGTCCAGGTTCCTGTAAATATAAGTTCTCTGTCTTGTATCTTGAAGGTGAGCGAGAATTAGTCTTCTTAAGAAAAAAAACATAAAGCTGCAATACTCAAAATGTTTGTATGACTAATGGATCAAATGAGTGTAAGTAATGCGAGAAGGGTCACAACTCAAAGGCTTTCAGCAGTTACCTTCATCTCTATGGGCCATTTTAGGGTCTTTCAGCTCCCCCATTTAAGTTTTTATGGATAGCGGCTAGCTCAGTTTCACCGCTGTCATCTGGATTTTTGCTGCACATTTTAGGCTGTTGTTTTTGCTGACAAGCTCTTAAAAATAATTACACACAACCTGCCTTGCACTAAATACATACAGGCCAAGTTGGACAGATATTTTCTCAGCAGTTGCTGAAGACCAAAACAGAGCTAAAAGGAGAGTGAATATTGGACTTAATTCATCAGATCACCACAGACCCGCTTCAAAAGATTGACATGAATGAATCATAATGAGAATGCTGCTTTAAAGTGAAATCAAGTTCAACTACGACTCTCAGAATTTCAATAATCTGAGACCTTGAAAGTCTGTTGCATGCATCACTAATGACAAGCGATAAGCTATCAATTATGTTTTGATTCTGGGACAGTGTTGGATGAATTTAGCAACTATTGCACTGTTTTGTTCACAGTTGTAAAGAGAAGAAAAAAATAATGAGATGCCATAAACAGAATTGAAATAATTAAAAATTATGGGCATAATATAAACCTGTAGCACTGTCATGTAAACCGGGAGAAGATGTAGGCCTAATTAAAGACATCCAAAGGGGAATTTATAATGGTGAAAAATACTCCTACTCCATGTCTCTATTAGGCATGTGTGAGGCAGGAGTCCTCTGTGAAATGAAGTGAACCTTTGCTGCGGCCCCATTAACAGTTTGGAAGAAAGGCGCTTTAATCATGAAAGTGATTCACCCCGCCACTCCATCTTCCTCCTTTCATATCTAGACACAAGGCTTTCCGTCTCATTCTGCAAATTTTAATATCTAAATATTAGTAATTCAACAAGAAAGTGACAGTGTCTGGAATTAAACAACTGTGCATGTGCCGTATGATTTCTTCCCACAAATGAATGTGCCCTGTGTGTTTGTGAGGCTGTGTCTGAATCCGTCCCTCCATGCAAACTCTATGGCTTAAACTCCTGGGCTCAGGTGTGTGTACGACAATTTGCCCTCAGTTTGTTGGCACATCCGACAAACAATTGATCGGCTAATTGAACTTGGGAGCTCTTTCATGTTTCGACATGTGTTCCTGGGCAGATGATGGTGATAGGACGTTTGAAGAAGAAAGCCGCCGCCGTAATCAGAACGCCCTGTCAGCTTCAAATGGATTAGCGCTTGATTTGCGTGCCGGCACTTCAGAGTTCAATTGGGAAGGGGTGGAGGGATGAAGGGGGTGGGTTGGAAGACAGAGAAAGGGAAATGCATGGCGCTTGGTGGAATTCGAAAACAGGATGCATCCTTTGCTCATTAGCAAGAGGGGAAGCTGTTTGAAGTTGGGATGTTTGGCAGTAAATGCGACAAGAAGGCTCTGCAATGAAATTTAGAAAATTTCTGACGAGCTTCGAGGAATGAAAGGAACATACCAGAATCCCCGAATGACAAAAATCCTGTGGCTAAATGTTTGCTTCAGATATTAAAGTGGAACTTATTATTCTAATTTAATGTTTGTTTTTTTTTTTGGTCCTCAGATGAGTCTGTGGTTGGTTTCACAGCACTATATGGCTTTAGCTATATGGAGGCAGGTATCACTGAGGCTGTAAATTATACGGTGTGAAATCTCAACATTTCAGCACCGTGCCATCTGTTTATCTTCGAATTTGGTATGCAGCGCTGCCTTACACATGCTGTTTTGTTTTTTTCACATATTCTTTTTTTTTTTTTTGTGAATCTGTGCATTCACAAGCAAGTAGACAAAGGGGACATTAACTGAAATTCAGCTTAGAGCCTTGGCACATGCTACACGTGTCTTTGCACGTCTGGACGGTTTAGGCACAAATGTTTATGTGTCAGTTTGTTTCCTCGACATCTGTCGAACGTACTGTACAGGGTCAAATCTGTAAACTTGTCCCCATGTTGTTGGGTAAAAGAAGTACTTCAACTACAGCTCAGTTAAAATTTATAATAATATATAATCTATAAATGCTACAGATGATATATGAAATTAACAGCCCCTTGACACTTGATAATAACATAACTCTTTGTTGAATACCTACTAATATAACAAGTTGTGGTTTATCACTCTGATCATCACTCAGAGGGGCCCGCAGTCCACACAGACTGTATTAATTTTGACCCAGCTTAATAAGTGATGAGACAGGAAGCAAATAAAGAATAAATAAATGAAATGAAAAAGTGACACGGTTATTAGATGCAGAACTGCAGACTTGACCGATGAGTGTGGCGCAGGCCAGCTCGTTAATTAATTCTAATATGAGTCATAATATCAAGCAAATTATCCAGTGTCATAAAGGAGGGCTGGCATCAGCAGCCAGACCGTTTTGTCAATTACAGGGTTGCAGTCACTTGATGTGGGGACGGCAACAGGGTCAGATGCTTAGTGACAAGTTGAAACGCAGTGACAGTTGGTGATGGAGGGGGGGCTTTTCTTGAAATAAGCATATGCTGGTTAGAAACAGGAAATTTGGTTTCCTCTAATTAATTAATTAATTAATTAGTCCTTTTGGGACCTAACACAGAGCAACTACTTCTGTGCTGCTAGTGTTGGATGACACAAACAACCAACTGTTACAGAAGGTGAAACACAAGAAGACAAGACATTTTTAGTGTGGTTGTTTAAAAAAAACAAAACAAAAAGGTTTTCTGGAAGGGTTGCGTGAACAAATGTTTCAAGTCAGATTTGGAAATCTCTCTTAACGGCACAGACTCACCATAAATCATTCATTTGAACCTAACAAATGCCCCGCTGCCTTTACCTGAAATTATCAGACAAGATTACTAGCTTCAGTAGCTCATTAGAGGAACTACTGATCTAAAAATAAAATAAAGAAATAAAGAAGGTATGGTTTGATCATCATTTTAGCCAAAAAAAAAAAAAAGAAAAGAAAGAAAAAGAAGTCTTGCTAAAGCAAAGTGGGTCATGACTTATACAGGGACCATACTATGGAATAACCTCCTGTTACAAATAAAGCAGTCAAAATCTAGAGTTTTTAAAGGTCAGGTCCTGCCTCATCTCTGTGGTAAGATGACCAATTAAAATCTGACAGGCAGGTTCTGGGTGCTATATTGCTTAATTATAAACGCTTTTCTGTCTTTAATGTCTCTATATGAGTGCCTTATAAATGCTTTTAGGACCAAAATGGCACGTACAAGAGACCTGAACCGCCCGTAAATTTTGTTCATGTCTAAGAGATGATTTGAAATCCATGAAACTTGGTTAATGTGACAAGTTCTCTTGAATTATTCATATATTTCACTTAAGGTTAGTCATATGAGGCAAAGACGGTTGTTGAGATTGTTGCGTCACATTCCCGGGTTGTCAAATACCAACGTGAATGGGAGATAAAGTGGCACGGTGGGAACATGACAGCACAACAAGTCGGCGATCCTTGACATCCGAATGTGACTCAACTATCTGTCTCAAGTATGACCCTACCTTTCAGAGTGAATCTTGAAGGTAGTAGCTGCTTCATGAGTGTCTAGCAGTAGTTTCAGAGTTTCATCCAGAATGAATGAAATTACAGAAATCTTTTGTTATCTGCAGAGATGTATTGGTCTTTCATCATATTAATTGAAAAAAGAGGGAAAGAGGAGACAACAAAGAACAGCATGTGAAACACTAATAGCCCATCTGATGACTTTATTCGCGCTATTTATTTATTTATCTCCAGTATCATCATGTTCCCAGACAGACAAAAGTGTCTCTGAGATGCTGTGTTGTTTTCTTTTCATCTGTTGGCGAGGGAACAGAAAGAGGGAGAAAACAGGGTCCTGAATTGCTCTCCCCCATGAGAGCACTGACGTGGTCTTCCCCTGGTGCCACCAGGGACGTCTTCCATCCTCCTTCGCCCACTTCAGGGAGTGTCGTCTGTCCCCAAAGACTCTGCCACATCCCCGCTCCCCGGAATAACTAGGGCATCTGGGTAAAACTTCACAGCATAATTAAAGGAGTGTTTGTGGCTTACACCCTCGTCTCACTGTGTGTGTGTGTGTGTTTGTACGTGCGAGCGCAAAGATACTTTTGGGAGACGAGTTAAGTGATTAGTCGCAAACATGCAACCCAAATGTGGATGACATCCTTCCCACTACCTGCTTTAACTACTATCCTTAAACCTTGATGAATAGTGTTTCGCATGATGCAACAGTCCGTGATTTTTCAAAAATCCAAAAAGAACTTGCACTTCTGTGACTGGTACAAAATGCCCCAAAAACTAACACAATAGAAAACTGTTGAAGAAGATGGAATCCATTTGTTTTAAATCAGGACTGCACTGGCAGTAGCATATTATCTTGTTATCATACTCCTTTCAGTCGCTCCCTTTCTTTTGGCCTCATTACCTTTTGTACACTCCTCTCCATTTGTTTTATCCTCACCCCCTTCATCTCCGCAGCTCTCTCCGTCTCCCTGTGTGTTATTCTCTCTCCTCCTCATAACTTTAATGACCTTCCCTCCGCTCTTGTCTTTTGCTGTGGGAGGTGAGGGTGTGTAAGAATGGAAGAAGGAACACTGAAAGACAGAAGAAATAAGAAACGGAGTTAGACACTGGAAGCGGGAGCAGCTACAGAGAAGAAGGTACCGGCAGCACGGAACTCAGTCATTTTCCCAGCCAGTCAGTCGTTAACTTAGTCAGTCAGTCCGAACAGACTGTACCCGCACAGTGGCTTCCTCTTAACTCTCCATTTCATGGATGTAGAGGGAGAGGGAGCACTTCACTTTGCAAAACATGAAAGAACACTTTACATGGCAGAATCCCCTCGGATTCCTTCCCCTCTTCGCACTCGCTGTCAAAATATTGATACAGGAAGGGCGATGCAAGCTGCATTTTACTCTCATGTATCAGACACTTTGTCCTTTTGAATTATTGATACTCCTAGAAGGGAGTTTTGTACTGGACACAGGGCTATCCTCAGGTCTTTTTTTTTTTTTTTTTTACACATCTTCAGTGGTAGTACCCGTGGAACCAATCTGTGCCGGCTTACAGATTGCTGGCTCAAAGCTCATTCCTGTTCAAACTGTAGTGTGGCTTAGGGCTAAAAGGAGACACTGTGTGGCTCTGAGTGAAACACCTGGCCTCAGGGCACGCAGTGACTTTCAGAGTGTTTGGCTAATGGCAAATTGTAGAGGTTGCTGGTTCAAGTATGCAGTGCCCGTACGTGTAAGGAACGCCGCATCCATCCAAAGCAGTGTTGAGAAAAATACAAGTGTACAATACAATAAGTGACCTGAGACTCCCCGTGAAATCCTGCATAATGCTGTGAGCAAACACAGTGTATTCGAAGCAGACTATGCACCTATGTGATAGGTATACAGTAGCTGCTGACAGTTAAATCACAGTTTTCCTGCACAAAAGTGACAGCTTAGAAAATGCTAGTGTTGTACGGGAATGAAATAAGGTTTCATCTGGATTTGGAGTAGCTTTGCTCGTGCCGAGTGTTAAAGCATTCATATCTGACAGGGTAAAACCGATTTTACTGCTCTATTAAATTACCATGTCACGCGGCCATCGTCGTCCACACGTAAAATATGTTTTAAATAGCTCACTTCGATTAAGCTGTCAATAATGCCACTAAGGTTTTCTTAAAACCTCCTACTGTATTGGGTGAAATATATGATGACCGTGATTATAAGGCCGCTTCAAGATGATTATAATTGGTTGGACTTTTAACTTCATATTTATTTGTGAAAGAACATGACAGAGAAAGAGAACCTGTTTCTCTTGAATGGATGGAGTTTCCACACATGAATAAGTGGCTGTGGCTGTGAAGTGAAGCCAGCATGGAAGTGCCAAAAAGTGCAGTTCCTTGAACGACCACTTGGGGCTGGCTACAGAACAAGTCAACATAAGCTCTCATGTCAAAATGTTCAACTTCATAATCGAAATAAACATGTTCACAGCCTGGTTTTGTTCCCTGTACCTTTTTTCACCATTCGTGACAACTGTACTGAAGGTGAAGTTTTATATAGCTCATCCATTCAAATTGTATTTTGGCTTAAAGTTATACCTTATTAATGCTGTTGCCACATTGATTGACAGATGGGTTCTGTTACCTGTGGCTTGTTTGAGCCCCCAGGTGTCATTTAGCCCACCTCAGGTCTCATGTCTTTGCAGAGGCAGGGCTGCAAAGATGGCGGCATTTGGATCCACACTCTGAGCTTCACAGCAGCTCTTCATAAACTCATGGGTGACATCACCAATACCATGTCCATATTTATACTGTCTATGGAACCAGTACTACAGGCAGAGACGATGTAAACACATGATTAGTTTTGGCTGCGATGGTTGAATCTGAATAAAAAAGGTGTATTGCACATTGTCTTTGTGAAGCTCTCCAAAGACCTTTAGTTCTAATGATCATGGCAAAGACTCTAACACACATTTGTCTCACAGTAGTAAGTATCTGCTCTTTTCCAAATAAGTCCCTGCCCACTTGTGCTCTCATGCTCTCAGCCACAGAGGGCAATCTGTAGTCAAGGGAAGGGTATAAATGAACAGGTAAACTCATGTCGCTGTCACCATGGATACAGGCAGATAACTTGCTTGCTTGACAGCTGGGGTATATCATGAGTCGTTAACCTGTAAATGCAAATATTACTAAAACAATGAGCACATGCTTCAAAATTGACAGACTCTATATTATTAAGTTCACTACAGTTTGGCTCCACACAGGTGTTTGTAAGTGGGTGTTACAGTAGGACAGAGCTATTAAATAAATATCTGCAGTGCAGTATTGTAAAACTTTGATATTCTGATGATTGTTGATTTAACTTTTAGTAGTGACTGGATGTTGGTGATGTGGCCAATTGCACACATCCAGCACCCACTTCTTATCTCCCTCCAAAACCAGAAATGTAGGCTAACATTAGGCTACTTTTTTGATAAGTGAAGAGGCACTCACTCCACATTTATTAAAGTGCTGGAAAGTGCTTTTTATATATATATTTATATATATACTTGAAAATAACCAACCGAGTTATGCAACAGATTTTCTCTAATTTTCACCTGAATGACTTAATTCAAACCTGCCTAAAAGATCTCCATAGAGCGTACAAACTCCCCACCTGCTCGGGTTCAGAAGAGTTATGAGCATCTGAAAACTGTATCCCAAACAGGACCATGATGTCAAGTCTGGCCCAATCCATTCATGAAGCAATCCTAGCTACACAAAGTGGATGCAGCTTTTAAAAATTAGAGTCATTAAAAGAAATTCAAGCCCAGTGTTAAAGTTTCTCATCCAAGGTGTTCTCTGGAGTGTTCTGCAGCTTGCTATGTAGTTAATCAGGTGTTATCAGTTCCTGCAGTTTTTCACGATCTTGTGATCATGGAGTTAAACACAAAGTAAACAAACTAATGATTTTTATTATTATTATTTTTAGGTGACAGCATATTTTGCAATTTTAATTATGATAATTTGGCATTCTGCTGCATACATATTGCATTCAATTTCACAACACTGAAAGCTGTCTAAGCAAAAGAGAAATCTTTAATTAAAATGTACCTGATTCCTGCTTTTCACATGTAGAGGTGATACACCAGGTGAGAAACAGTGTTATTTAAGATCCTGATAAATCACATATTGTAAAACTAAAGGTTAGCCCCCAAGTGAAAAGCAGACGAGTACTGTTACTCGTCTTCAACCTCACCTTGTCCACACAGATGTGCAGCACCGTGGCTGTGGATTTGGATTTAAACTGACCGAGAGACTGAGTTTGAACCTTTGGACCTCGGTGGTATCTCTGAGTGCTGCCTGGGGGTATCAGACATTGTACGATAGGAGCCAGGTGGGGCGTTGACATTTAGCTAACAAAGAGATCGGTAACGTAACCCCTGTGGGGCTGTAGGTGAGTCGATCACTAAGCCATGTTGCCGTGTATCAGATGAGCTGCTGACATTTTTTTTTATTTTTAATCATTATCACACCCACAGTCACCCTCACTCTCTCACTGTGAAAAAGTCAGCTGCACATCCATTTACCTCTCAATGCATTTACAATGAGTCACAAGATCGAACAAGTGCAGAGAAGTGGGGATGGAGGCTGAACATCGTTTTATATTATCTTCATTTTTCTTGACAGTTTCATGCTTTGAATAGATTGTCCTTGATTTTTTACTGTACCTTATCACCCACATGTCCTGGGCAGGGTTAATTATGTTTGTTTGCTTTTGAACATGCACATCGTCACTGTACAATATAAAACTATTCATCAGTTAATGGTTTTAACAACATCTAAATCTTGAGTTGCAAATGAGGTAGGCCCAGATGCTCTGCACTTCTTCCACAGTATCTTCATAATCAACCACAAAGATTAGCCATAAGCCAGCAACGTAGACATTCCTGTGTATCGTCTATACCTCATTACCTCAACATTTTTGAAAACATTTTTTTTAAAGAATTCATTAGAAAGTGTTACCAAATCATTTCAACTGTAAAAAAAAAAAAAAAAAAAAAAAAAAAAAAAAAAGTGAAAATTGTCTGTTAATACTGTTCCATTAACGGTTTCTCTGTTGCCTTCTAGTGAGCTCCTGTCGTAAATCAACTTCATCCTTGAAAACTTCAAATATGTGAAAATGAAAGTTTCATTGCAAAATGAGAAAAAAAAAAACCTAAAATGACAAGCCAAATTAGAAAAAGTGAAATTCTCTGACTCTTGTTGGAAAAGCATAAAGAAAAGCTGCTACAGATCCAACAGATAGTTGTGGTTTTCTTTTGATTATATACATCCACATGCCTGCAATCTACTCAAAACAGACCTAAGACCCACTTTTGGTTCATGACCCACCAGATAAGTACAAGGGAAATAAACAGTACAAGAAAACTTGCATCATATGTTAAACAGTAGTAATTGAATCAGTAATTGCCTAATTTACATGTAAATCATTGCTGGAATAGATGTATTAACATATGAAAAGTACACCCATGTACACACACTATACTGCAATATCAAGGAAAAGTGCATCATCCCTCATTGTCCTATTACTCCCCCATTTCCTCTTAGGCATGTGCTGACACACACAGACTTTGTTCCACAGAGCAACGGCTGAATAATTTCCATTGACTTCCTGGTGCATTGGCCACCGGAGGCAAATTCATAAAAGCAAAGATCTAAGGCATTAATTCACGTGATTGTGTGATTGCATTAAGCCCATTCGTTACACGGCAGCAGTGATGTGCATACTGTATGTGTGCAGCCCCTGTTGTGTAATTTGATTCAGGGGATTTCCAAGCTTATTTCGTCACTTAATTAACTACAGAGGAGTATCACTGGTATGCCTTTTTCTTTTCAGTTTCATTTTTGTTTATCTCTTGGCCACAGAGGTGCGGAGTCATTTGGAGGTCTTTGGCGCCGTGTGAAGATTAACGCCCGTCTACTTCTGTGGAATCTACCGTGTGAACACTGATTAGAAGATGGCAAAATCCCCTTAATGAAGATTCGTTTCTCAAACACCCCCATTTTGTCTTAATGGTATCATGTAATATTTCCATGCTGAAGTGCCCATTATGACAGCAATTAAAGGCATTCCAGGCGTGTTTTTTTTTTTTTTAAAGCCCACACAATAGAAAATCTGAATATTGTACCCAATGATATTTCTCATAATAACATCAACCTTCACAATTACCCCTGCCTTGTACTAATTACAGACAATTAGTCTCAGCGACAGGTAGAGATATCAGACCCTTTCATCAAGTATTAGTTTCAGCTGATTATGAAGAAGCAGCACATTGCATCTCTGCACACAACTCTCCCCGTAGGCCTAATTGGCTCTTGGATGATTCCAGCCTTGTTTGTTTAGCCCCGATTACACCTGGGATAAAGGCTTCAATTAAAACCAGAGCTGTAATGATCTCGTCTCAAATGCCAGCCGTGTACGTACCACCGATGGCCCCTCACAGAAAGGTCACTACCACTCACAGCAGCACATTGTGCACTATCAGTCTTTTTTTTTTTTTTTTTTTTTTTTAAGATTTAATGCTCCAGCATCAGAGAGATAGTGGCCTTGCTGAACACTAAACATCATAAATACTTAATTACAAACTTTCTTCTCGGAGCCATCAGGGAGGAAGACAACAAAGTTAGTCATTTAAAGGTATTAAAATCAGATATTTATTCTATCTGTGTTTATATCACACAGAGCCTCAGGGCTACAACCATAGCAAAGCCTGATTAACATGCAGACAACAACAGCTGAGGAAGTGTGTGTGTCTGTGTCTGTGTGTGTGTATGATGGAGAGGAAGAGTGCACTTGAATGTTTCTCATTTTTTTCCCCTTGTTTACCTGTAGGGCATTGCACTAGAGCAGAAACATGAATTGCTCACTATTGACAAATCACCCAAAGCTGATTGCTGCATTAGCTCTGCTTTTAAAATGACTCCTCACTTTGATTGCTTCATCATTGCTTTCTGGGGGGAAAAAAAGGAGCTCAGTGTGATGAACTATGAATTTTATGTATTTATCCGTACATTATTTTCAGATGTCAAGGACAAGGAACTGAAGCTACAATTTGTTTATCTCCTTTCAGACTTTGTGTGTGTGTATGTGTGTGTGTGTGTGCGTGAGTGTGTTGAAATAATAGGGTTAGAGAGAGTTGTGTGTGCACCACCGGTGGCTACAGACACACAGGAACCTGATTAGGCCACACAGGAAGTGTGCTTTTCATCTCCGATTTCTCCAGGTTGCATCACTGCGGGTTGTCATTGACACATCCTTCCTCACTGACAACACATGGGGTCTAAAACAACATTTCCCACCTGTCAAATTATTTCCTTTGTTTTGCGATAACATCATTGTCGACTTGACATGGTGCGTATACCTACAACTGTCAATGTAACCAATTCTGACATTGTGCACAGCTGTAAAGCGGGTTTCTTTTCTTCCCCCGTGTCACAGATAGCCTTAGCAAAGCCGTGTTCCACTTCTAATTGTCGCTGGGAGTGCATGAAACATTTCCTGCAGCATGATTCACCCCGTATCCAACCTCTCCTTGCATCATGGGAGTTCCTTGCATCCATTGCCGCACCAGCGGCAGCTTCAAACTGACTTCTACCATCACTATCTTGCTTATATGTCAACCTTAATAATGAGAAATTAACATAGAGATTTTCTTTTTCAGTCTGATACACGCCCACTATGATGGCATAGGACATTCTTACACCCGTGGTTTATTGTGTTCTTGTGTGCAAGGTAGGTAAATTACATTATGAATATAGCGTTGTGTTACATTTTTATGAAGATCCTGATATTCCTACTTTAAGTCTCTATAAGCTTTGCTCCAAAAACACCTGATACTACATTTCCCATGATGCAGCATTATTTAATTAGACCCCCCCCCCACCCCTCCCCCACCTAAACAGGTGCTTAAGAACTGTGCCATGGAGCTCTATCCCATTCTTCATTCCATCTTCTGGGAATCCCAGAGAACTTCTTCAGTGCCCACCCTGTGGAAAACATCTGATCAGGTGCACTTACCTCAGTGGTAATGAAGTGTAACCAAGTGGAAAAACTGGTGCTAAACATCATCCTTCCAGTTGTCGGGCCACAATTACACTCATCCATTTGCCTATAAATCCAAAAGGGGGCCTCCTTCCTTCACTCCCTCCACGAGGTAACTTGGACAGCCTCCTCTTTATCAACTTCAGTTCTGCTTCTAACATCAGTTTGGCACCATCAGATGATCTGTGTTTCACAGCGGCAAACTGTTCAATGGGCACAGTAACAGCCGCGACCATCATCCCTGAAAATATAAAGAAATAGATTCAAAGAAATCTTAAAAGTTTTGGACCAAGGATTTTAAACTCGCCCACTGGAATAATTGTAGGGGATGAAATGTTTGTGAAAATATCTGACAAAGTGCAAATCTTTTCAAGTCACCTATAAGGCACAAAGAATTGCCTTCAAATTCCAACATTTCACATTGCTGTGACTGTCGCTGCTACTGTCTGGCACACGTTCTTCTGTCCTGCGAGGCAAACCCCACCCATCTGTTACTCCGAGCGATATACAACAAATGCTACAAATATTTTGCAAACACCATTTAACCCAGCTCTGATTCCTTCTTCCTCAGCAGTGAAACACAGATGATTTGGTTTATGCGTTGGAGAAAGAACAGCAAGGCATATTCTATCCAGACTGAAATATTTGTCATCATGCTCTCTCTCTCTCTCTTTCTCTCTCTCTCTCTCTGACAAATGTGTGCCGTACTTAGGCTCCACAAGCAGCTTTATATGACTCACCAAGTTAAGATTTATTCCTTCCATTACCTTGCGCCCTTACTGTCTTAATATTAGGACTTTCAAACTTGCACCACAGTGAGGGAAAAAAAAAAAAATTAGAAACACTTGCCTTATTTTGTTTTTCAGCACTCACATATAATTTCATGTCTCAAAGCAAAAACCTTGAAGATAAAAACAGTGCTTTTTGTTTTCCGCAGATGCACTTCCCATCTTTCTCTCTGCATCCCCTGTTGTCAGAGCATGCTTGGGAAATGCAGCTGACAGGTTTGTGTTTGTGCTTAATGTATTTGCCCTTTGCATATATAAATCTGATTCTCCATGGTGTGCAGGCTGAGGCTTTTAGATGTGACAGGTATCAGTGTTGAGATCAGCTCATCTGAGGGCGCGGCACTGCTCGCGTCTTTCTGCTAATTCTGTTAAAGCCACTGGGACTCCTAATAAGGAACAACAGTGCCTTGATGTTTGGCCCTCTGGCATGCGAAGGTTTATTTGTGGGCGGTGTGGGAAGACACACATGCATATCTATACACGCATATACGCGTATTTAGCAAACACTCATTTCCACTTGCTTTTGCCTCTCTAGCAAACGCACGCACACACACACACACACAGAGTCACACACAGTCACACACAGCCATGGGCATAAAAGAGGTGCAGAGATGCTGGCGCATTCATAACAGGCTCACAACAGAAATAGGCCCTATAATTTACCTGTGCTAAATGCAGCTTTTTAGTAGGTGCCAAAGCGACCAGCAGCCTCCTACTCTACTCTTACTACTCCTCCTCCTCCTCGCCCCTCCTGCCCCAGATTGTAATTGTCTCCTGAAAGAGCACACAGTAAATAAAGCTAATGCAATATTTTCTCCGGAGTTCATCTTGTGATGTAGTGCCGTGTTTGGCTTGCCGGAGAACTAAGTTTTGAAATTGAACTTGGGGGCTGGTTAGATGAATAATGGCTTTTCTGAAATAGTTTTCAAGGTTAGCATTCACTGAAAAGGACACACTTTCACATCTGAAGTCCATTTCCCTCGTGTGGAAATTATACAACTCTTCAAAATGGGGATTTTATTTTTTTTCCTTTGCTGTAGTGCTACTTTTTGCTTACAGAAAAACACACACACCGCAAGCTCTCCATCTGATTTTGTCTCTCGTTCTCTCTGGCTCCTTGGTTCTCTGTCTGTGTTTCTCCGTGTCAGAGCCTCTCTCACCTCCATCACCTCCTTCCTCTCACCCTAGCTGCCCCTGCAAAGCCACCATGACATCTTCTTCAGCATTTCCTCCGCTCTTCTCTTTTTTACCAACCGTCCCCTTTCCTACCTGCCATCATCATTCTCTCATCCCTAAGTGCTGCTTTCCCCTCTCCACCCTCCCAGTCAGCTTCCCACTGCTGTCTCCATGGTGTAGTGATGGTCACCATGGCAACTGTCAGGCGAATGGAGGGTGGCTTACAGGACTGGATTGGTGGGGTGGTGGTGGTGGTTGGTGGGTGGGGTTGTGGAGGTAAACTGTAGTATGTTGAAAGGCACAGTGAGGCAGCACATTAGCAAACATGACTGATAGAGCATGCACACACACACACACGCACACATGCTGTTACTTACAGTATGTATGTACATACACCCCCACTCTCACACTTTCACACACATACACACACACACACACACACACACACACACACACACACGCACACTTAACAGGCACAAAGAAGCTCTCAGTGCAAGAGCATTAGAGTTGAGAGGCTTACGAATGGAAATGGGATTTTAAGACTACCTGTGGATTCCCATACAAAGAGAGTGAACTAATGTAAAATTGGCTTAAATGGAGAGGAAAACACAACATGTGATTTCACAAACTTAAACTGCATCAGAGAAGTGAAAGGGAGTCACTTTTGCTGGAATGAAGTGAAGAGAAAGGAAAGTGCCTATTACCTGTGCCTGAGGAAAAAAAAAAACTCCAAGCTATTGTTTTATTTACCAATCTCTCAGGCTCTGTCTCCTCCTTATTTTATTTTTATTTTTTCTATCTGCAGACTTTAATCTCAGTATGCAGCTGAGCTCCCTCTGAAGACACATTACATTACATTGGAAAGGTTGGTCAATGAAGGTAAGAGATGAGAAACACAAGCAAGAGATTAAACAAACAAACACCAAAAAAAAAAAAAAAAAGCTGACTGGTGATGGGGAAGGGAGAAAGGGAGTGCAGTGAGAGTCAGACTGAGGAGAAGACGTGCACATACGGAGACAGTAAATCCGCCAGAGATGGACTGGAAAGAGTACTGATGCAAGCAACTGGGCTCATGGCAGCATATAGGTGAGACTGACAAAAGTGTGCTGAGAAGCAACCAGGCAGGTGGACAGACTGTCCAAGAATGTGTCAGACATGTTAATAGGTGGCTGTCAGCCAGCCAAGCAGTCATAATCCATAATTCCGTCCTCCTGCCATCCAAATGAATGTATTTGGAACCTGTTTTCATTAACCTTGTGGACCCTTGTGTTAGTGCACTGCATATATGCAACACTTGCAAATTCACTCAGGACCACACACACACACACACACACACACACACACACTCCCACAGCTCAAATTCACTTGCACCATGTAAGCCTAATGACTGGAGTTTATTTGTGCATGGACACGTAAAATGGTTGTTCAGCAGGTGCATAATTTCTGCAAGGCCTGACTGGTTAGTGCCAGGCCACATTTTAATCGAGTGGACTCCACATGACTGCTGGCTTGGTGATAGGGATGGTAGCATTAAGTGTACAAATGGATACAGGGATGTGTATGACAATATTAAATAAATAAATCAAATTTCATAGACTGAATAATGACAAAAAACACGTTTAAATATGCCAATGAAGCACTAAAAATGAGGCTGAACTCATCTTGGCAGATATTGTTCTTAAACATTAAAATGTAAAGTCCTTGAAAACCTTGTTTTTAGTTTAGCTAGCTCTTCCAGGTCCCCATCTCCATCTGAGGGCTTTTATTTTGAAAAACATGAATATTTCAGATCCCCCTGTTAAGCTCCTGTTACTGTCTGGGGCTTTTTATTTTGAAAATCATCTCATTCCACATGAAGCACCAGACTCTGTAGGCAAGGGGCCAAGACTCTCACATGTGAAGCATTATTTTTTCTGTTTGTAGTCTGAGTATTATTGACCAACCACGTTTGAGCGGCTTTCGTTTGCATGCAGGTAAATAGAGGTAAATAGTTCCTGTGTTTTTTTGTTAGCTTTATATATATATATATATATATATATATATATATATATATATATATATATATATATGGTTCAAATGCAGATCTTGGTTCAGAGATGAGCTATCACCATAGGATCACCATCACCATAGTATCACCATCATAATAATGATCATCATCATTAATTATTCTTATGTATCAAGTTGCTAATTGGACTGCAGAGCTAGCCTTGACCTCAATATCTGTTTTCCGGATATGCGTTGGTGTCACTAAAAGCTCCAAAACATTAGCTGTCGGACCTAGAGGCTAAATCAGTGCCACTAGGTCTTTGTTGTACAGGCACTTTTATTTTGAAAACCTGGCCTACTCCAAAGCTTCCTGTATGGTTCTGTTACCAGTTGCAAGTTTTACAAAATATGCGTTTGTGTGTGTTACAGACACATTGTTAATGCATGCTGTAGTGATGTTCACTTTTCGTAACAAATAGTAAGCTCAACAACTGCTACCAAATTTAGCCAGAGCTACTGTACAATGCAGCTAGCACCTGTGAAGTATAGAGCAACAAGAACATTAAATATGTAAAGCCTGGCCAACTAGCTGTCGCTATGAATGCACAGTGCACAGGCCAAGCCCCGAGGAAGAACGCCAGGCCAATTTGACATAATGGACAAAAAACTTCATATTGTAATTGCAAAAAAGATAACAGTTTTACAATAAGAATGTTTTACTGTATTTATTTCATTATGGGTGTTTATGCATTCATTATTGGACAGAGAATGTAGACAAATGGTCAAACAGCGAGTAGTCATTTGATTATACCCAAGCCAAGAGAGGACAAGCAGGGGACGGACAGACAGACCAACTGCATCAGACAGACACAAAGAAATTGAATTCCAGAGAAAATGAATCCATCTCGATAACATTGAAGTCAGGTGTGAGAAGAGAGACTGAAAATGAGCAAGGTGTGCTGTGCTCGGAATACAAGTGAAGCAAATGAAAGAGAGTTTTTGGTCAATCAAAGTCAAAAGTTGACTGGCATAACTGCTCTGCTACAGGGACAGCTTAGATTCCATCTCTTTCATTTCTGTCTGCAAGAGAAGACAATGCTGCTGTCGAGTTAGCCTAAAATTCCTGTTATTATCTGCGGGGGCTGCAGTAAGGGGCAAGCTGCCCAAATTGAGAAAGTGAGAGTGCGTTGAATGTAGATTTTTTAATAAGCATTAGCATGCCATCACACAATGGCTGATTCAGTCTACTCACAGTTTGTGAAATAATAATGATTAAGGTGATAAAAGTGTGTGCGCGCTGCTGTTATGTGTGTGTTTTTATGTAAGCACCGAATATGCGTGTGTTTCTCTGCTTGAGCACACACATTTTGGTATATATGCAGAGTTTTGGGGGATTGAAAGGATTTGTGTGGCTGTATAGTTCACACTTCCATAAAGCTCCAGCGTTTTGCATATGCATCTGCACTTTTTGTACTTTTTTCGTGACAACTGCCTGCACACTTGTGCTTCTTGAGTGTTTCTGGTTGTTTAACTTTTCTTAGTAGTTTTGTATGCCAGCATGCATGAATGACTTTGTATCTCTCTCTCTCTCTCTCTCTCTCTCTCTCTCTCTCTCTCTCTCTGCATGTGTATGTGCGCATATGTGTGTGTGTATGAGGATGGGGAATGAGCAGTCTGTCATGCCTGAGAGGGAGCCAAGCCTGTTTAAATTGCCTTCTGGCTTCCAAGCCTCTCATCTGCAAACTGGCACCTCTTGTTCTCTCTCTCTCTCTCCCTCTCCCTCTCTCTCTCTCTCTCTCTCTGTCTGTCTTCCTCTCCCCCACCATCTCTCTTTGCTTTGTATGTCCGCCTCTGTCTTTCCTCCTATTTTGTATGTATGCCTCTATTCTGCCCTCCCCCGTCTCTTCCCTGCTCTTCTCTCCTCCTGTCTGTTTATCCCTTCACTGTCAGTCTCTGTCAGTTTTCCGCTATGATGCACCCCTGTACTGAGAACAACGACACTATTAACTTTCCTCTGCAGACGCATGCACACTGGCGCACACACACGCGTCCACACAGATAAAGCTGAATCATACTACTTATGCAGTATGATGTGACTACTTACTACTTATTCGGCGGCGGCAGCATCTTAAAATTGCACAAAATCACAGCCATGCCCACTTGTTGCCCACACTTAATTTGTAACACAATCCCAGACTGACAGAGCTATTTACAAATCATAGTACATTTTGTAATTACACTGAAAAGTGGCAGAGATCTGCTAAAAGCAGTGGGCTTTTAGTTCCTGCGCTCTATCTTTGCTCGCCATTCATCACACATAAACTTTTGAACAGCATTTACTGTCCCCCATTCACCGTATATATATTTATGTGTGTATGTGTGTCGTGCGTGTGTGTAGACAGTAGGTGTGTGTGTGTGCATGCGCATGCACATCTGTTGATACGCCGCTAATAACCCCCATTTGTTTGTCCTTCAGTGTAATGGCCTCCATAAATCACATCATATTCTCCTAAGAGATTCGCCACTGGGCCCTTCGCTCCCTCTCTTTCTCTCATCTAGCCTTGTGCCCCCCCACCCCCCCCCTGCTCCTCCCACACCTCTGCCTCACCTCCTCACATGTTGCTGTTTTTTTTTTTTTTTTGTTTGTTTTGTTCGTTGCTCCCTCTTTCCTACTTATCATTTCTAGCCCTCCCACCCCTCCCCCGCCCGTCATTCAAGGTCTCTGACGAGGCCCGCTTGATCGAACCGCGTCGTTTCATGAGGCCCCCTTTTTTTTATTTATCAGTTCGAGCACTTTGACCGTCTGTTTTTCTCTCTCCATTGATTATCACATTAGCTGGGCTTGATGTTTGAGTCGCTGTCCTTAGATTTTTTGGATTGCGCGAAGGTTGTCATCGGGTTGTGGCGCTAAACGAAGTGAAAAGGCCACATGTCAAATGGAGTGATTCGTTTAGTTTGCGGGGAGGTACTCCAAACAAAATGGCTAAACGGTCCGCTTTAGGATCCAGCGGAGGGTGTGCGTGTACGTGCATGCGTGTCTGTGTGGGTGTCGGTGTGTGTGTGTGTGTGTGTGTGTGTGTGTGTGTGTGTGTGTGATGGAGGGTATTCCTGATTGTCCTTGGATACTTTGGCGTGATATAGAATTCTGAGTGGTTTAAAAGCTTCATGCTGTTTCAGCCAAGGTTGTTTTTCACACTGAGTAGTCCCCTCTTTCTTTTTCTCTCCATCCCTCTCTCGCGCTCTTCATCTCTGTCACACACACGCGCGCACACACACACACACACGCACACCTCAATACTTTGTCCCTCGTTTAAAACTTCTCCGTAAGAGAGACTTACTACTGTACACACGCACAAACACATGAATTTGTTCACAGCCTAATGCTATTACTCAACCTATTCAGGATACCTCTTATCTATTGAATTGCACCCGTAAACACAAAGAAGACACACACACACACAGAGACACACAGACACACACACACACACACACACACACACACACACACACACACACACAAGATAAGCACATTTACAGTTTCACCTACGCATACAGAGTACCTTATACACTTCAAAGTGGGGCAGCGTATCTCCCAAGCAGGCAATTGCTCTGGTTACAGCATTAGAACCCGGATAAAGAAATATTTACTGAACCTGAACATATGCTTGTGAATACATCTAAACCCTCCAGTGGAGAAGACGGGGATTCTTTTGAAGATCAGTTGCGGGAAGCAAAAGAGTGAAAAGGGGAACAAGCAGGGAGGTGGCAGGGCATAAACCCAACCAATCTTATTTTATTCACCTTCCACCTTCTTTATTTGTTAAATGGGGTTAAGCTGGCTTTTCTGTCGAGTGAGACTTTTTTGTAACCTACATTCAAAGAATTTTCTTTATTAAATTACCATCAGAAATAGCTACAATGAATCTTAGCCTATTAGCTAAGCTTATTAGCCCAAATCAGACCCGACTTGGCTGTTTGAGCTGATCCTAAAATATTAATGTTCAAATTTGGTTTATTTATTTTCCTAAATTATATGTGGTGTCTGCCTTTTGACTTACATTTTCCATTTAAAAAAAAAAATACTATATTATGCAGGGTTTCCAGGAAATTATACACCACGGATCAACGCAGCCTCCCCAATTTAAAATCCTCCAACAGCCTGGGTGGTTTGGTGCTATTACTGACATGTAATATGGTAAATAATTGTGATGTTAAAAAATCCACAAAAATCAATGGAATAAATGTTCCCCAATGCACATTTTAAATATCAAAAGTAATTATCTATTTACTAGTACTATGAGTGTTTTCTTAGTGGTTAAAACATTGTACAAAAAAAGTGTTGCAATCTGGGACGTGGTGACATTACTGAAAATAGGTCCGACAGGGCTATAAGCAGTCAGGCGATTTAATAAGTTCAAAAGGTTAATCAAATCTATTGAAATGAGAAAACAAAGAGTAATGGTAAAATCACAGCCCGAACGGTCTGCTGGACAGGTCCATCACAGCTTAAAGGTCCAACGTGTAAGATTTAAGAGGGTCTATTTATAGAATATGACAGAAATGGAATCTAATGCTCATAACTACTACTTTCTACTATTACTTTCTACTATTAGTGTATATTGATCTGAAAATAAATGAGCCTTTTGATATCTACAGACACAGTGGGGCTCTAAAGATTGCGTCCATAGTTTCTTTGTCATGTTTGGAAGGGTGGGGTGATGTCAGGGGGTTGCAATCAGCAACAACACTGCCAGACTGTTAGATCTCTGAATCATACACACTAGTCCGTAAAAGCCCCTTAAAACGTGCCTTCAAATCTAAAGTATTTCCTGTAAACATTCATATCAAAGACTAAATAGGCAATAAGCAAAATATATAATTACTATGAGTTTCTCACTCAACACTCAGTAAATCTGCTTCATCGTGACTGCGTGGGTGTTGTTTGCTAAATCTTTTCTGGAACATGGAAGAATGTGACATCACCTTCTTTCCCGCTGAACCCCATCCACTTCAAGCCTGTGAGAGAACAGGGAGTTATAATAGAAAAAAATATCTCATGTGAAATTTGGCTGGAAACTGTGTGTTCATGGAAGTTCCCATCACTCAGAGTAAGACGCTGATTGAGAAAATATGTTTCTGGGGCCTATAAAGCCTAACTTACTGGTTTAAAGCCTTGAGAGAGTGCCTTAAATCACATCAGCCTTTGTTAAATTACATTATCCTTTAATTCTTATGGGCTGAACCTCTCTGGAATGTTGCTGTGAGCCTATTATTAGGCTAGTTAGCCACCCAACAATACAGCAAAGAGTCGCCTGAGGTGGAATCGACAGTATTTGTGTTAAGAGAACAAATGCATCAATTTTTACACATTATCTCTGTCAGACTGGCTTTTTTTTTTTTTTTTTTTTTTTTTATCACATCACATTCCTAGCAGCACCTTGGCACAAAGAAACACACATTTAATATTAAAACTTAAATTGGATTCCATACACAGAAAGTCCTCATAACCTCAAAGTTAAAAAGAAAACAATATGAATGCTTGGTATCTTCATTGTTTAGTTTATTTGATGTTTCTCCGTAAAATCACAAATCAATGATTGAAACATTTTAAACAACAAAAACAAACTGCAGCCTGTTCACCTCCATATCAAACATCTTAGGATCAATTATTACAAAGGTCCATTTAGTCTTGGCTCCTGGCGGTCTCTCAGGGGAGATTTTGTGAATCATTGTCCCAGAAACTGGTTGTGGGCAATGAAACCGACCACAGAGCAAAGTCAAATAAAAATACAACATTGTTTGAAGTCACCATTGCAGACCGCTTTCTCACAGTAAATGGGTCATGCCTCAATATTTCTTAAAGTTTCAAATTATTGCACAGCCTTGCCTTGTTGAACTCTCTCTTAATTTAAGGTAGAGCAGTCTGGGTGAGTGGAAATAAGAAGTATATGAAGAAGAAAAAAAAGAAAGAAAGAAAGAAATGCTTTCCAGGGCTCATGTTCTGTGGGATTAATTTTCTTTCCTGTTTGTCCTCTATTTCACTTTCTTTGCTTTTCTTTTTAGCCATGCTACCACCATGTCTCTAGGGATAGCAATGTTCATCAGTGGGCTGGTCTGCTACTTTTCTAGAGACTGAAATATCTCTGCAGCTGAATGGGTTGCCATTAAATTTTGTTAAAACATTCATGGTCCCCAGATGATAAATGCCACACACTTTGGTGATGTCCACATTTTCTTCTAGTCCCACCAAGAAGTTGACATATTTGTATCATAGTGAAATATTTTGACTTGATTATTGGAAATTATTAAAGAAAAAAAAAACTTATAGTGAAATTTAACAGGCTTGCTTAGCATGCTGATGCACTGCACTTCAGCATTGGCTTCATTTCCCAGAACCGGAGGTTGCTGCTTGCACGCAACACATTTAAAGGTCCAATGTGAGTAATATTTAGGGGGCTTTTTTTTCACAAAGTAAATCCTACACAGTGCTCCTTTAATCTTAAGACTTTTCATAATGAAAAAGCAAGATGGGAACAAGTAAGCAACAAAGAAGATGTTTCCCCTCGAGTAATGTCATCAATGTCAGCAAGTTGACTCATGCAGCTGCTATGTTTTGTTGTGTGTGTGTGTGTGTGTGTGTGTGTGTGTGTTTTCTGTTTTCTGACTATTTTTACTCGTTGCTTAATGCTTTTATTTTTGACATATGACATAATTCTACTATCGTGAGCAGCTGTGTATTATGACCAGGTCGAAGGTTAGCGCCAGGTCAGCAGCCAGCACTCTGACTAACTGTCTAGCAGCTGCCGGTGTTGTACCTCCTCCTGCTGTTTTTCCATTGCTCTCTTGCCTCAGCAACAACAACACCATCAGCATAATATACACACAACATCTGAACTATCAAATATTTATACGACATTACTGTACGTAGGGCTGCCTAAAGCCAACAAGACCGTACATCTTCATAGGAAGCGTTTACAGCTTTGTCATTTTTACTATGCGCACCAATAGCTGGGGTATAAGGCAACATTGCAGCTTATCGTCCATATGTGGTTTGACTGACCGTAAATCCGTTGTAGAGAATATGCAAGAACATCCAGTATGCATGTTATGGGAATATTAAAGTAAAGGGATAAAACAGGGAAAATAGGCAACCTGGTGAGGGGAGGAGAACGGAGGACAGTGAGTTTATGAATCCAGCTCTAATGGCGCCACATTATTCAGAAGTCCTCCAGGCCAAATCCAGCTGTTCACTCGTAGCCCCTTGCCTGCACTCACTATAATTTTCCCCCCATCTCTTTTCCCTTTGCTCTCATTCTCCTTCTCTATTGCCCAGACTCACATTCGTGTTTTCTCCCTATATTTTTAAAAGCTGCTCCAACCCACCTCTCTCTCTCTCTCTCGCTCTCTATTCGCCCTCCCCTCCTTCCCGCTCTCCTTCCCTCTCTCTGTCTTTCCCTTAATCCCATCCACAGTAGTTGAGTGACAAACCTAATTGGAGTGCAGAGAGGGCCCCAGTGGGGAAACCAGACATGAAGCAAAAGACACACTCACTTCTGTAAAGAAGCATGCAATACAGAGAGTCAGAGACAGTGATGGCCAGTCAAATAGACTGGTGGGAGAGAGGCAATCAAAGCAGATTGAAAGCGTGATGTGTGTGTGTCTTTGGGTGTCTGTGCGTATGTCTGTGTGTGTGTGTGTGTGCGAGAGTTTGCAAGTGAGTGATACCTTGTTTAGAGCCGAAATGTCAGGTTCCTAAAGCAAACTCTGTCCATCAGCCATCCTGATTTCAAATTTGTTGTTAATAAGTAGTGCTAGATTGCTTAGTTTTGCGTGAAATACACCGACCACCTATGAGCTTTCCTGACTTACGGAAACTGTTGCTGCAGTGTTGCTGTGTAGAGATTTGATCTGCGCTGCCTGTGCTGTGTTTCCATGTTCTGTCAAATGTCAGTGTGTGGAAAGCTGTTGAAATTGCAGACTGATTGAAGAAATCCACCAGAATATTGCATTCAGCGGGGAAATTACTTTACAGGTTGATGCACCAGTTTCGGGCAAAGTGGCTTGGTGCAGCTAGAGTTGTTTGGTTGAAGTCAACTTTGACAATCAGTACAACTACTGTATGCAACCTGTGTTGCAAAAGCTGAGAATATATTAATTTATATAGCTAAGAATACATCCCAGTATTCCAAATGATTAGTTTTAAATCGGACATCCACCACAGGAGAAACACTGGTTGTTGTAACCTCCAAAATGCCTTGATATCCTCCACAAGTGACATGGATATGGACGCACACATTCAGTTTCTACCTCATTGGGTGTCTGAGTACATGCATGTGTTCACACGTACAGTAGAGGTTGAAATTACGAATCGCTTGGTTGATTGCTAATTGATTCATTTCAGTTGAAAGATTGACTGATTATGTGTTTCGTTCATTTTTTTTTTTCTACAGTTAGCTGTCACATCACTGCTAAAATATGCACATGTGAGTATGCCAACGTGTCAGTGTTAATAGTGGCTCAATCTTCAGCGCTGATTCCTGCTTCACTTCTGTTTCTAATTCAAAGTGCTGTACTCACCTCACTACAAGTCTTCTGAGCTTAAAGTCTGTGTAAAGTCAAAGTAAATGTGTTTTGAGCTTCTGGAAGAAAGTGTTATTAACCACCCAGCCAAATTTGAATGATTAAAAATAACGACAAGTTTGTGAAATTAGGTGTCAAAATCGGGTAAAAATGGGCAGTACTCCAGGACTATGGGGGCATGTCTGCTGAACCACTCTGGGGGAGTTGAATGAATCTCTCTGTGTCTTTCTCTCTCTGTCCAAACGAACATAAGACATGTGAAACGCTGTCTGTTGTCACTTTGCGATTATTGGTCCGTTGCGGTGTTTTGATTAAGCGGTGGGGGGGTCACCGGCAGTGCGGCACACCCGGCAGGTGGTCAGACTCAGGCAGGTGTCTCTTGTACGTGTGCGCTGTTACTGACACACGTAAACTCGGGATCACATAAGAGACGTCCCGTGCCCTGTTACCAGTGTATTTTCTTCTGATTCCGAAATGAGAGCATTCTAACGTTACATGCACTGACATTAGATAACACACATGAAAATGATGAGAAACCCTAACGTGATCGTGTTGTTGCGCTGAAGACCGTTGCAATGTCACATGGTCTTGTTTTAGGACCACCCAAAAAATTCTGGACTGAAAACTGGTGAAAAATGTCATAATATGTCGTTCAAAGTCTTTTCATGTTTCCAGCAACTATTTTCCAACATATTTATTGTCTTTTGAAAGGAAACATGGAACTGCCTTTACATGGACTTTAATGTAATTCAGTATTTGAGTAATTTGAAGGTTTTGTTACAGATTTGTTCTTCGATGCTGTGCAGTACTGTAGATTGCTTTCAGTCTTGAGAAAGGTCTCAAAACCAATTTTTGAAGGTTTTAGCCTACTAAAATCGCTCCTCAGCGATATCACTAAATTGCCTGATTCATTTCTTAACATCGTTGAGTGAAACCAAATGAAATCAATCACTCGGCTTATTACTAATTAGAATTGTTTTGTTTCTGTTAACAGCCGTCCCCTTCCTGTCCCCCTTCACACGCTGCCAAAAAAAAAGTAAATGATGGAGACCAAGAAAAAAAGCTGTGGCTCTCTGCGGGAAGATCTCAGCCAGATCTTCTATAATTCAATTTCTGCTTCCTAAACCACAACAAGTTAATCTGCAAAACAGCATTCAATAGAAAAAAAGAAAAAAAAACATAGAAATGTGTAAATCCTGCAATGAAACCCTGACTGAGACAGCCTCACCCAAAGGGTTTTGTTCTTTTTGTTCTGGTCGTGACTTGGTCTTGGTCTTGCTCCAATGTGAAGGTGGTGATGGAAGTCAGGGCTGTACATAATGACAGAAGCCAACGGAGGTCATGGACAGGTGACAAAATTTACACCACACAGACCTGCAGAAAGTGTGATTTGAGTTTGAGTTGGCCAGATTGATAGGCAGACAGCAGCAAAATACTAATTGGCCAGTAAATGTCTCCTCTCCATCATTTTTTTTTTTTTTTTTTAGCTTTCAGGCACAATTTATTCTTATTTTTATTATGAGGCAAATAGTCTGTACGGGTGAAAAATATTGCAATGATTACACAGCTGATTCAGTCTCTACTATTTACACATAAACTTCTGAATGTCATAAGTAGGCTTGTAATGAAAAAGCTGATTTATGTGTTTCTTATCTAATATTCTTTGCACGATGGTTTTGTTTGAATATTTCTGAAACCTTGAAAAAAAACACAGACATGTCTTGGGTCTAGTGTGATGGGCGCAATCTCCAGAGTTCTACACAATGTGTCTGGCTGTGAGAGGCTTTTTAATATGTGGGTACCTCCGTCATTGCGCGTTCTTGACAGACAGGCTATGACAACCACTCATAATGGCGGTTATGAAAAGCTTGTATTTGCCAGTGTCAAGGCAAAGATTAGAAAACTTGTATGAGGACATTCACATTCAATAGCACACAGCATGTGTGGGAGTGCCCCGGGCCTCAGCTGTAGTTAGACCGTCAAATATGGTGTCACAGAGAAAGATATGAGAGAGGTTCCCCTTTTGCCTTTTCTGAAATTCACACAAGCTGCAAATGCAAACACCAACAGTGACCCCTCCAACCCCGATGCTAGATAACTGATTAAACCTTAACTTAAGCCCCATCAAACAAGACCAATATATTCTGACAACGTTCAACGGGCAGCCTGAAGACAGAGCAGTCTGTGCATCAGAGGGCTTTAAACCAGCTAAAGTTGTTGAGAGATAAACGAAAGGAGCCATCGAAAGATGTTTAATGAAATAATTAGCTGTCAAAAGCCAGGCTGTGGAGCTGCAAGAAATCCATCACAAGGAAGGGTAAAATCCCCCGGTTTATGTTATAATCCAAGCTTTCAGGGTCCTGCGTGATATGGGCCCCCTCCTTTTTTCTTCTTTCACCGCGTTTTGGCTGGATTAATTGACAGACTTGTCAGAGGAGTGAACGCTGTTTGGGGCAGCTCAAAAGTCGGGACTTAACAGGGAAAATCTGTGGTTTAAAGAAATGGGCTGCATCACGGCCAATATTGGTTCCAAAAATCAAACTCTGTTCACGTGCATGGGATCAGTGTTTATGCCTGATTTTGTGTACTTCTGTGCTTAACACAAAAAACATTTTTTTATGTTACATGCAGCACGTCTGCGATGTAGTGTTGGAATTGAAGGATTATTACTTTTGACTGTTCAAATCTTGGTTCTTAAATGGTCCCAGACTAGCAACTGCCCATTATTGCTGTTTCCCGTCATACTGTATGCTACCTGAACATGTGAAGGCTCACATTCTGCTATGCAGCATGTCCTTCCTTGAACCTGGTCTTATCTCTGTGGTTTTTGGGGGTGAGTGGTAAATTCAAAGCCTGGGAAAAGCTTCTTTAGCCTTTTGAAGTTCCCAGACCTGTTTGCGTGAAATCAATCGTGGGCACCTTTTTTCAAATGCCTCACTTCAAAGTGCTGTCCTGTCCCACTGCTGCCGCTAAGACCTCCATCCATTTTCATCAGTGAGAGATTGGTGTCTCTTGGTTCTTAAGTAAGATTCTGCTCTCTGATTACACTTCCCCCAGTTGAGGGATTGTTAATGGAACATAAAAATAACTGACCCTGAAACTGTGGATGGTAGGGTGCATTATTTAACTACTCCTACCATGGCCTCAAGGGAGGGACGGAAGGAGGGGGAGATAAGGGAGAGGGAAAAACTGAACAGAGGGAAGAAGGCGAAAGAGTACGGACGTGACAGTCTTGGAGAGACATTCCACAGCTGTATACAGCAGTGAACCTTTGCTTACCCATTGCAAGAGACAAAAACAATTTTGCAGCTGTGCAATGTCCTTGTCTGAGACTTCCAGCCTCCCCCTGCTTGGTTTTTGTAATTCTTTAAGGGTCGCACATCCTGATGTTGTTGTAATTGGTCTCTTGTGTGTAGGCCTAGATGTTGCTGGAACATTGGGAGTGCCTCAAGGCTCTGGATCTGTTACTGTACAAACAGGTGCTATGGGAGTATAGAAGTATATGGGAGTAGAGTAATAACTGTAAAAAAAACAAAACAAAAATAACAATGGGTGGACAGAACGGGTTCACAAAGGACCACTGTTGATGTGCAAGCTATTTCACGTCTGTTTCATGAATTATTAACAGCAAAGCTCTTTTGTGTTCCCCATAACAAAAACAATGGAGACAAATGAGGAAAACTGGGGGAAAGATGGACTCTGTGGGAGAGTGTCTGTGTCTTATCATCAACAACAACACATGATCAGTGAATCAGTAGATCTACATGCACCCTATTGTCCCCGTTATGACACTTATCCTGGGTTTAATCATGTTTGGGTCAGAAAGCTGGGATTTATATATATATATATCTGTGGTTCAAACAATATCGGGTTTCTGATCGTCTTTTGACTCTCTGGCACTCTCATTTCATTTCCATCATTTTATCTACTGACCTGTAGGTCTTATCAGAATCAGATGTACATGTATTGGTGTCTTGGCCACGTTTTATGGTTGCCAGGTAACAAAATGGCGTAGCAATTTCAACATGCTTTACAGCCGAGGGTGTCTGCATTTACAGCTTTCCTTTGACGGTTTCTGTAATATTTTGTCTAATTTCCTATGATAGGGAGGTCTTCAGACAGACTTTGTCCAATAACAACAAGAAGAATGCACTATCGAGAGTGCAGATTTCCATCTGACAACAGATGGTGAAGCATCTACTGCAACGCTACCACCAAACCATCCAGATTCAACCAGTGGACTTTAGCAAAGTCTTTTTTTTGTATAGTGTAGTCTCAGTTCTCTTTAAGATGCATACAATAGTGTGTTGTCATTGAGCACTCTGGGTTAACCTGGGTGTTATTTAGTTAGAAAATTCCGAGCAACCAGGCAGCTATATGTCAAAATAATAGATGTAGAAATCTACAGTTTAGAGTTTTGTGGTTATTCAAAAGGTTAATGTTTTGGCATGCAGCTTATTAGATCTGTCCTTATAGTTAAATTTAATTCCAGCAAGTTACCACTATCATGGTCAATTTGTCAGATTTATAAGAGCTTATAACACTATTGAAAGTGTCCCTTTACTGCACTGAACCATGGCCCAATTGATGTTAAAACAGTCCATCTGAGTCTGTTACACAGTCCCATAATTATCAATAGCCTACCCATACTGTGAGACAGGTGCAAGAAATAAGACAGGGAAGTGGTACAGACTGTCATCACCTCCATCCACCCCTTCAAGGTGATCTGTCCATAATGTGATAGGCAAATAAAACCAAGAAAGAGAACAGAGTTTGAGTGGAAAAACAAATGAAATGGCTATAAACTGCAAGCTCTTCACTGGCCACAACTGTGATGATTGTGTTTACATGAAACATTATCTTTGCTATTACCATAAAGTTATGTGTATTTGTACAGTTTGATCCAGATAAAAGCAGTAGACGTAGCTTATATAACCCCCCTCCCAGGAAATATTCCAACGTCCCTGCTAGTGGAACAACAACATGCCACTGGACCCTTGTTTCCTATCCGAGCGATAAATTCCAGTTGTGTTAACAGATTTTGCAGCCTGTGCATACCACTGATTATTATTGCAAATATAGATATCCATGGGCCTCCCTCTGTATAGCCTGCTAGAATTAACCAGAGAAAAAGGCAAAAATCAATTCAACAAAGGACCAACAATAAATAAAAAAAAGCTATGTACTCTGCAGTGGGTGCAACAGGCAACGTTAGGCTAAAGAAGTTAAATAACTGCCACTTTAACAGCAGAATAAAACATCACCAAAACAGACTACACAGAGATGTATAAACAATATAAACTCAGCAAAGAGAGCTACACAGTTTTTACCCACTGTGTAACTTTCACACACTTGCACGCTTCCAAACACTCAAAGTGCTTTTTACACTACCTATCTCATTCACCCATTCACACACATACATCATACACTGATGGCATTAGCTGCTCATCAGTTTTAGAAGCTAACCATTCATACGCATTCACACACTGATGGCGCGGCCTTCAACAGTAACTTCAATTTGGGATTATCTTGCCCAAGGAAACTTGGACATGCAGACTGGAGGACCTAGGGATCAAACCACCGATCATCTGATTAAACAGTGCCTGCTCTCTGGAGCTCACGGAATGCAAGCAACTTCAGACTCTTCCATACTCTTATCCACATATGGTCACTTCTGATACCCAAAACTCAAGATGGCAACATCAATAATACCAAAACTCCATGTCTGGTGGGTTTACACTTGCTTGAAATGAAAATGGTAAATGGACTGTACGTACAGTATATAGTATATAGTGTCTTTCAAGTCTTCCAACCACTCAAGGCACTTTTACACTACATTATATCACAATCATTCATTCATGACAGCATTGGCTACCATGCCAACTGCTCATCAAAGGGGAGCTAATCACAATCACACACACTCCCAGTAGTGGATGACACACTGTGCCTTCTGTGCCACAGTAAAATACAACACTTCTTATGAAGATGTTTGTGTGCCGGTGGACAATATGTGTGACATGGGCTATCCAGAAGGGAACTGTCACTGACACAACGTGAGGGTTTTTCCAATATGTCAGGTACGACTGCAGCAAGGGAGGCACAGTTAGAGTTTCGAACGGGAAATGTTATCTTGTGGCTTATCAAAAATGATATGAATCGATCTGAAGAAATGCACAGACATGGAGCTGACTATTTTTCCCTGAATGATAACGAGCAACTTCGGGTCGGAGAAATATCAGTTTCCATTATTTGTGTCTTCCAGATTTTGATTTGGGTACATCCATAATGTACGGTGCATTCTATGCAATGGGTTTATTCAACAATGAAATGCAGGCAGTGCATGTCAGTGTGACAGACTTTTAAAAATAGAGCTGTTGAAGCCTAAAAACAGAAATAATGAAAAAAAAAAAAAAACAGAAATATAAACAAGAAATGTATGATGGCACGGGTGAAACCCATGTCTCGTGTGCATGTGCACATACACAGGCATACACACAGCAGGTGTTTGCCATTCAGAGTAGGAGTGTGTTGGCCGTGATAAAGGACATCAGGTGTCCAACAGTGTCTTCCACTAAGTCTAAGGATCCTTGAGTTGAATCAGCTTGGCTCAGTCTATGGACAGTTTGTATTCTGCTCTAAAGGGAAACCTTGAGCTGGAGTGTCTGGTGCTATCAAAACACACACACACACACACACACACACACACACACACACACACACAGAGTTATGCATACAAGCCGACATGTCCACAAATGCACTCACACCATCAGGGAGTCTCATTCATGGGCAGGACTTGTATTCTGAGCACATCCAACCTTGCTCCTTTTGCTTTCTTTCCCTCCCCTCACTCCTCACTTCACTGTCATCAAGTGGATTCAAGTTTTTGTGTCTCCAGACAGGTTGTGCGTCCATCTCTCTCTTCACTCGTCTTGGCTTCTGCGTGTCTCTTGCCCCGTTCCTCGCCGCCACCACTTTCTCCCTCTCTCTCTTCATCTGTTTGCCATCTATCTTCCTCTAAATGTAGTCAACTGCGGGCTTCACAGTTCAGATTACACCCATAGAAATTTACTCTCCTACTTCTTCCCCCTCCTTGTATTTGTCTGCACCTGAGCGTGAAATCACATTGGCTATCTATTGAACTTCGGACATCAATATGACACGTGAAGACACACAGAGTGATTTATTTATGTGTAATGAATTTAGAGCAGCAGTTTGATGCAGCAAGAAAAGAGGAAAGTTCAAAGTTTCAAAGGCTTGAAGGCACAAGAGATGAACCTCCTTATCCTGTACACACACAGTGTACACACACACTCAAAGCAAACTATTACATAAGCATCATATTTTTGGAGTTCATTATGGCCTCAGGGTATACAGGAACACTAGAAAGCAGTGTCTGCCATATAGTATAATTTTTCTGACATCTGTCTATAGATCTGTCCACTTAATATTCATACTTATATATTTTAGTCAAAAGTGATTAACAGATCTCACAACTGTAGAAGTTATTTGAATAATTAGAATAGAAGATCCTACTTCTACTTGGCATCACCATGTTTTCAAGAAATTATCAGTTTCTGTATGCCAAAATATTATTAAGACTTAAAAAGATAATTTTGAGAAAGAGGCACATTCGATTTTTAACAGACGTGCTTGGCAATGATTTTGTTGAGAGGGACAATCGTGCGTTGAATGCACTTCACGTTAACTACGAATTAAAAAATTCAAAAGAACTTGCAAGAGTTTTGGTCCTTCTATCAGCTGGCTAGATTTCAACACTAGTTGTGATGTTTGGATGATTTTGCTTTTAAAAATTGAAACCAGGTATGACCGGTGAGGTCATGCAACACTACGGAAAAAAATATCATGCTTTTACAGCGAGCCTTTCATCTCAGATCTCAGAGTGATCTCAGGTATTATACTCTAAGACACTTTATCGAACACAGGCTCTCAGATTAAAAAAATGAATACACAACCTGCCGAGAGTGGTGCACACATTAATTATTCTGTAACGATAGAGAAGAGTAAGACTCCTAAAGAATTTTCATTGGTCCTTTGCTACTACTTACAACCGTGCAATTAAATGAGACCTAATGGAATTTGGTATTAGACAGGCTTGTTTCAGATAGCAAGAAATTGAGATAACACAGCTGTTACAGCCTTTCTCTGGCATATCCAGGTGTTTGTGTGACTTGAGCTTTGGTTTGCTGTATGTACAATCAGAAATAGTAAATAGGACGCTCTGTCCTTCCATTGTTCTCCTCAATGAACAGGTTAAAACTGTATTTTTGAGAGAGAGAATGTATAATTAATGTATAATTTAATCAATGTGCCCATATGCATTTTGGCTTTATTTATTTTTATTTTTTTTATATACTTTTTTTGTATGCTGGAGCAATCCCTACATTATTGATGATTGGCTTTGAGCCGATCATGGTCCTTTAGGACATCAGTGACTTAATTATAACTTAAATATGAACACATTGCCCTTCTTCTGTGACCTAATTTACACAGAACTCAAACTTTTTCACACTTCATAGCGACTCTCTTGTCAGTCTTGCACCATTTGCATTCATGCAGTAGTGAATTGGCAAAAAGGACATTTTAAAGTGGCACTAATCAATATTTTCATATTGACAATGAGTGGATTTGCTATGCGTAAGATGACTGGGGTCTCTAACAGTGACGAACACACAGAATTACCGCATGACTTTGTAATTTCTCTCTCTAGCTCTGTGGAGAGTTTAAGCATCTTTCAGCTCATTGTTTTGGTTTACTCACACTGCTCTAATTAGTTTCCAGACACAGACAACTGTTCAGAAACAAACAAACAAACAAAAAAAGTTTTCATAAACCACTCCAAAAAAGAATGAATAAAAAGCTAGCATAGCCTAGCAAGCATAGATATTGGGCTTACCCTCTTCGTACCACTGGAAACATGCTAACGCTAATGTTTCTCCATATCTGTTAAAAAGGCAACTGTATGCTAACACATTTGCCACACAGGTTTATAAGGTGATAGATGATATGTCACCATAGTGTTTACAGCTTGTTCAGTCATCCTCAAGTGGCCACAAAGTAATAATACTGCTTTAAGGTCAAGGAAGTGGCAACATGCCACAAAAATAAATTGCGGTGCATGCTGTAGGTCAGTTTCTCTAAGTCTATTCTTTGTCTGTGTGTGTATTTCCATTCTATTATGAAGCACTTACTAAATTAATGGATGAATTATTCAGTAACAGTAACCCTTCCTCCCTGTGAGTCAACAAAACAATGTCCCATGTATGGGGTGTGTTTTAACTGAAACCTGTTTAATAATTTGATACACAGGCAAACTGCTCTTCCAGGCCGGTGCACGTACATCTCCACAGCAAGTCCAGAATACGATATGTTGGTGCACACAGGCCTTAATAGATATGGCCATCACTATTTTTCTCTTCTAACTCAAACTTATGTTAATGAAGTCATAGCCAGCATACATACTTATCAACACAAGTCTGAATACACATATTTACAGACAAAAAGCGCACACAACCCAAATAAACACACTGAGAAAGTTTAGAAGATGTAGGAAGGCAAAGGCATGCAAAAGCCTGCAGGGACAGAGTCACATAATGAGCCAAATCTGAAATGTGTGAATCTGACAACAAAATCCATCAGTGCATTCTCAAGGCCCATCTCACCCTTTCCTCCCTCCTCTCTGACTATCTCAGATTTTGTTCCCTTATCTTCAGCAGCTCACACAAAGTTAATCTAATCACAAAAACAAAAATCAACTGAGACTTCTGAAAGTTGTGACATCGCAGGAACCCCCAGACCGTTCATGCTCCGGGTTTGTGTGTGCACATGTATGAGTGTGTGTGTGTGCATAAACAGTAGTCCCTCAGTCACGGCCTAATTGGAGTATCTGAGGCAGGGGGACACAGCGATGTGAAGTGATAATTTGATTTGTGTTCGTGGCTCTGCGAGAATGGCATGATGAAACTGATGCAATTAGAGGTAACACAATGCTCTCTGTTATTTGACGTGTGCGTGTGTGCTTTGCAGTCATGCAACGTATGCTTTTCTTATGTGCATGCCTGCTTGACACGGCGCCATTTAACGTGTTTTCAAAGATGTCGGTTTTTCGGCACACTCAAGTTTGTGTTTGGTTATTCGAGACAGACAGAGGAGGGAGTCTCACAACCCCAGCAAAGTTTGCTGTCAAGTGGCAAAGTAAACATGGTTGCTATCCTGTCTTAATTGATTTGTTTGTGTTTGTTGATTGAGATGAGAGATGCCGCCATGGAGTGTAAATGTTCAAATTATGAAAAGCAGACTGCATAATTACGTCTCTGAATATTTCCCTATGGGAAACTCCCTATGGGGCTGAAGTAAAGAGAGGTAGAAAAACAGAAAGCGAGCGGAGACGGATACAGAGAGAGTGACAGAGTGACTGAAAGGCATTCTAACAAACTGCAGAGTAAATGGGGAAAGTTTGATTAGGAAGATTTCAATCATTACGCATCTCATGGCTCTGTCTCTTCCACTCCCTTTGAGACTAGTGGATTAGATCTAAACACTGGATTAAATGAATCCCCAACCTGGGATTAGGATTATGAGTGTGGGTTTTGGGAGATTTATGGCATGTTGCATAATGGATTTACAAGACTTTTATGGGTTTAAACCAGTATACTGAGATCCCTAAGGGAAGAGAGACGTACAGTAGACTAAGGAAGAGGAGGCAATGCGGAGTGTAGAGTGGATTATTTTTAATTCATCCTTTGAAGGTATATGTTGTCAGGCTGAGGAAGATCCTGAGAGAATTTCCATGTGCAAAGTTTGGTTTGTATTTTCCTGAAAATGTAATTTAGTCTAGCCAATGATTAATGTATCATTTTATGTAGAAATGAGAGATTGCCACCGAGGTGCCCAGGAGGGACAGGCAATGGTTTATTGGTTTCAAGCTGTTTTTTTTACTTACAAGAAAACAAATAAAGAGCAAAAACGGGGAGGCTGATAGACAGGTACACATGCAAATTGAAAGTATTAAGGTCACTGTCACTCTCTGCTTCTGTGTTATGTAGCACACAGCTCAGACACTTGTGCTTTTAAATCTGGTTTAAGATTATAGAAGATGATTAAGGATTGGGTAGCACCTGCAGCAGCTGAGTCATTTCTAAAAACAAAGCTTTTTTTTTTTTTTCCCAGCTGAGGACTACCAGCGTAAGAGCTCCACCTATGTTACTCTTCAATATTCACAAGTTCACGTGAAAGGAAGGGGGTTTCTGAAGGCATTTGTGGTGACATATCCACTGCCACACAGGACTGTAATGGATTGAACAGCTCCATTTCTACAAGACATTACACCGTCTTGATAGCCTTCACACCACTACAGTTTGGTCACCTGTCCTCACAGTCCTATCAACAAATGTCAGACTGTAAGTCAAAGGTGATCCTGCAGGACCAGCCACCTTGCTGTCATCTCCACTAAGGTGATGAAATATACTTTGTTGCAAAGGTTGCCATCAGGGAGACGTGCATAGATCTGACACATGAGGACCCACTCTCCGTAGAGGTTGTATCCAATGTTGGACTTTAGGTTGACCAGTTGTTTAGACCCTTCTTGGTTGTTGGCTGAATGATTACCAATCGACTTTTGCAATTTCATCATTCTTTGAGCAATTCTGGTGCAACTACAGTGTGAGCTCCTGTCACGTTGAGGAGGATGTGCATGACAGTCTGAACTATTAACTCCACAATGGTCTTCTGTCTGGGCTCTTACACTGTCATGACAAAATACAACTTGGACCAAAGGGTACTCAGAGGATCACCTTTTGTCAACAGCTATAAGCTGTAGATAAGCAGTGTGTAGTAACTTGTAATGAAATTCATTCTATTCGATTTTTGTTTGTTTCAACTAAAGACGTTTTGACTGAGTTCTGTCTGGGAGATTCTCGTCAACTTTTTTGGCCCAGCATTTTTCACTGTGTCCTTTGCATTCTTCCTCACCTAGCTTTACCATTAGCATTGGAGCTACTTGCTTTCTCCACTGCATTGCAGTACTCGTTGTCCAGTTTAGTCTGAGGACAGAAGCTAAAATGTCAGACAATTGTATAAATGTTGCTGTGCTAGTCTGCATGTTTTGACTCTACACCTATAAAATCAGATAACATGAGTGACAGAGGCAAGATGCCTCTTTTTAACCCTCTGCATCGACAGCATAAAACATCGATGTTGGATCTATGATGATACCCACTGGTTTCTAAATCGTAGTGGAGTTTAGAATGTGATGGCTCTGGCTGTGGCTGTCTCCATCTTGGCAGGCCTGCCTCTGCTGCCACCCGGCTAATCCAAAAATGGGCAAGATGTGGAGCTGAGGCGGGCTGAATTACTCCTGGGTGCTCAAATAGGCCACCTGTATCAGCAACCGCCTGTCAATCAACGCGGCCACGCTGTTAATTATGCATAACTTTAATATAAGCCTTAATATAATTTGGATGGGTGAGTTAAAAAAAAAAATCAGACTCAGTACAGTTGGGGAAATTAGCTAAAGAGTGACTGACTTGTTCTGAAGCCAGCCTCAAGTGGTCTTTCGTGGAACTGCAGTGTTTGGCACTTCGCAATAAGCCTCATTTCACAGTCACAGAGGTTGCCGCTTTGTCAATGGTAGTTAAACAGGTCAAGTGAATAAACGCACTGCACTTTTGAACAAGGAGTATTTTATGTGTGAGAGGAAACTATTTTATTAGTCGGGAACTGCATTGTGTGATTCTGCAGATGAATGCGGGTCAATGAAAAAATAAATTTGTTAATTTATCCATCTTTAAAATTGCGATTTAGTTTTTATTCATGGGCAAAAGATCCGTCATAGTTCTTATTGAGAAAATTAAGTCTGATCAGATGCCGACATGGAGGCCTACATTTAGTACAGCCATTCAGTAATCATTAGGCTCCAGGGTGGCCCATGCATTTCCATTTTCAGGTACAAAAAATAACTGAATAATATGTATTGGGATAATGGGAAACCTGTTCTACATCGTGACTTAAATTTTCTTAGTTGCGTACACTTCCTTCCTGTAAGTGTTCCTTCCTGTAGCACCTTATGCTCACATAATCACCACCGGATGTCTCCTCTCACTTGAATTTAAACTGCTGATTTGTACCTCACACTGGATAAGAGCTTCTGCCAAATGCCATAAATGTAAAGACCATGTAAATGGAACCAGACTGGCAGCTGCTGGTTATGATGGGCCCACCGTGCATGACTTTTTATGGAGCCCCCTCTTAACCCTGAAATGGATGTGCACATGCAAAACACACATTTGAACTTAATTACGGTCACTGAATCAAATTAGCATATGTTTCTAACTAATTGTGGCTGACAACCTCAAATTATGATAGGGGGCACAGGATCCAATCAGAAACCACAATTTAGCCTGGAAAAAAAAAAATAATAAAAGTTCATCTATTCAAGCAGCGTCTGACAGACCTTGCAATGAGCAAAATCCTAAACAGTGTCCTCTATATCCACGTCCACCTCTCCTGTTCTCAGTAGATATTGTACATTATCTCATACTGTGACCCTCTTGGCAAGTGCTCTCTGATTAGTTTTAATTTAGCTCCACTGTCACAACTTTGACAGATGTCACTTTGCTTGGCTTGCTTCAGGCCGTGGTCTTACATCCCAGGGGAAATTATTCTGCTGTGAATTTCAGGCACCAGAGTCAGTTTGCTACGCTAACTTCAGTCAGCCTACTCTAGTTGAATCTTGCCAAGCTCTGGAGTAACTCCTTCAACTGTAATGACAAATTGCTCACTTAACGAAAGAAATATTTGGTGCATTTCATATATTTCTCTCTCTCTCTCTCTCTCTCTCTCTCTCTCTCTCTCTCTCTCTCTCTATCTCTCCATGTGAACACAACTTTGGCAGGAAAAAATAAACCACACTTCTGTTGCACTGTTATACAGACACTATCTTCCCCCATCATGCCTTTCTCCTCAGTGTAAGGCATCGGCTAATCTGTCAGTCTTAGAGTTTTTTTTTTTTTTCTTTTAGAAAGAACTACAACAATATTTCTCAAGGTGTGTGCAGACGTGACCTTGAAGCACACGTTTTGGGTACATTTGCATATAAAGTCAGTGAGGAAATGTAAACAAATGCAAACACATCAGGATTTTTGTAGCATAGAAAGTGCTACAAAAAATGTTACAGCAGGTGGACTCGCACAAATCCACACAAGGTCAAAATTGACTTTCATTCAGTCTGAACACGCCTTAAATGCACCCTCAGAACTATGTGTAACAACTATGCTGAATATGATTTCTTTCAGGTATCTGACCCAGATCATCAGGGTTGAGGCTACATAAACCACCCCATTATGTTGTGTTAGAGAGGAGAGTTTTTTTTTTTTTCAAAGCTGGAGGTGCACTTTTATTTTAATAAACCGTTCTAATTGAACAAATTTTCATTTACCAGGTGCAGAGCGAATGTACCCATCTGAAGAGAAGTCACTCATCTCAACCTCACAGCACATCAACTGAATGCCCATCCACCCACAGATATACACACACTTGAGGACACATCCACAAAAACACAGTATGATAGATATGATAGAGAATGTTCTCACAAACTGTATGAGACGGGGTCAAATCGGCCACAGCTTAAGATGCTCCAAAGTTCTCCACTCTCTCTTACTGCTCTTCCAGTAATCATACCAAAATCCCAGAGCATTCAAAAGATGATAGCTGTTGACATGAGATAAGATCACAGCATTCCACCTTAAGTGTAGAACTTTTCAGCTGGAGCCGCTTGCGCTTTGGGGGTCAATGACAATAGCGATGGAGAAACTAAACCTATGTACACAAGGAGAAGGAGGGCAGAGACAGAAAAAGATAGCTTTTCAAAGTTACAAGGTTTGTCAGAGCAATTCAATTCCTTTTGAATGGTATGCTGTAAGGATGAAGTGTACTCTGTGCTATTATGTAGTATATGATTGAAACACTGCTACATGCTGATATAGATTCAGACAAAATCTTTGATGTTGGGTATCTTAAAAGGTGTCATTGGCTGAGCACTTCTCTCTGCATATTAAACAAACCGCTGTGATATCTCTTATTTTCTTTTTTTTTTCCTATACCGCACAGATATTATGTACTCCCGTGCAAGATGTCATTTCCATGAAATCAATTTCATGTTATTACTTGGAACAATAGCTGTTCCGTGGACACACGGTTACAATTTGCAAGTGCAATGTATATTGCATTTTTGATGACTTTAGACCAAAAAAACTAAAAGACGTGTGGACTGAAACGCATGCAGAGCAGTAATAGTATCGTCTTTTATTATTATTTTTCATTTTAAGCAAACAGTACAGACAGCAGAGAGTAGGCAATTCTCAAGGGTCGAGCTAAATGCTCTGTGCTGTCAGCTACAACCCTGGTGAAAAATAAAAACACTTTATCATGTAAAAGTAATAACATAGACCTTATGACTCTACTAATCAATATGTTCTGGTATTTTGTAAGACTGACTTCAATGATTGTATGTAATCAGTAAAAAGTGATCGCACTCTGTTTTTCTGCAAAGCTCTGTTTATTTGTTTATTTTGTTTTTGTTTTAGTTAAGTTTTGCAGAGTACAGTTTATCAATGATGTCACGTTTCATTACAGCAAGCAGCTATTTTCGGCTAACAAGCTCTGACAAATAGTGTAACACCACTTTGTAACGTAATATCTTATAACATTACCATGTCATGTCAAGTGTACCATGGAAACCAAGACTGTGTCCAGAACAGGACCAAATAGTACATACATGGATAGCTCATATACACACATACACACACACATACACATTGTAAAATCTCTTTGGGTGAGTTGTTTTGGTTTCACGCAGGCACAAATGCTGGTTTTCTGATATAAAGCCCCGAAGGCCCTACGTGCAGAACCACCAGGCACAAAGAATTTTGCAAATTTTGAGTTAGCATCTAGACATACCTTAGCATTGCACTGCAGAATTTACATAGTGCTGCATGTTTTCTTTTGGACACTGTTAAGATAGTGGTGGGTGGAATTATCTTGAGACCAAGACCAAGATCTCCAGTGGTACAAGACCGCTGATAAACATACTGTATGGTTGCTACCAGCACTAAAAATCACACAGACAGAAATTTTGACATCTAGCAAGATAAAGAAGCCGATGCTTCTCTCAGGAGTTGGTGGAGTACAATTTTGTTTTACATTCGTCAGATGCCCAAAAATATAATTCCAGTTTGATGGCACTGTTGCTCCGTGTCTGCTGGGTTTGAAATGGACAATATTTTCTGACATCTAAGGCTAAAACATCTTCATAACACCACGCTTAGTCAGGGTTGTGTGTCTGTAAGCTGGTTTCACACTTGTTGTGCCCCAAAGTAGCCATAAAATTGATTAAAGCAGCTTTAAAGATATGTGAATAATCCCCAGATGGACATACTGCTCTAAAACGGTTTAGCGAGACTTTTATTTTACGCATGAGCACATGTGAATGCAATATGTAACACAGTGTAAAATATAGTGAATTCTATAGGCTAAGTTTTAACTCAGATATTACAACCTCAATCCTGTGTGAAATCTTGATATTTTATGTCTTGCATGCAAATGTAAAAGTATCTCTGTATTTGTATTCACACACCGTAGTAGGTGTAAACCTCTGCACATGAGCAGACGAGCCATTTAGGCAAAATGACTGTCCATTACAGATAATGTTTCTTTTGAGTCAGAGACACGGTGTTTGTAGATAAGAGCTGCACTGGCTAACTTTGTGTAATATTGTTAATTACATTTCATTTGTCTTTGTCGTGATCGTGGGTAAATGTGAGATGACTAACACCCAAAAACTTGCACGTGCACAGAGCTGGAGCTCTGCCTCCTCATTTAATCCCAGCTCCTCTCTGTTCTCTCCCCCTGCACTGCATCTGTCACGGGGCAAACTTTGCATTAGCTTTGAATCGTCTCCCTTTTACTCTAAAAAAAAGTATGATATCAGTGGGGGCACCAGATACAGAGACACACACAGAGACATGATGTCCAGCAGACGATGTGGTGCCAGGGGAAAATAGAATTAATATTGTGCCAGCAATCTTGTTAAAACTCCCACCCCTAGCCCCACCCACAACACAACCACACACACACATGCATACACACACACACACACGCATACACACACACCCTGCTCCTTGCCAAGCAATCCTATTAAACAATGAGTTGGGCATTTAATCTCTTAACAAGGAGGGGACCTACAGAGAGACAGACAGGAGTATTTGCTCTCTCTCTCTCTCTCTCCTCGTCTTTCTTTCTGTTTAGTCTCCATCCTCCGTAAAACATCCTTACGTCCTGTCGTTTGTGCTGCAGCTCCTCATTATCGACTCCCTTTATTCAAGGTGCACACTAGTGATAATTCATAACAATGCTTCAGTAAGGTAATGCGCAGTAGGCACAGCATCCTGGCTGTCCCTTGTGTTATGGAATAAGTGGATCTACAAGGAGCATGTAAATGATTTCTGTTAAAAGCCCAAATAATCCTGTAGTCTGTAATGTATTTGGATCCAAATAAACAGCCCGGTTGGTAGCAGCCAACACAAATAGACATATCAAAAAACACGCATGTGTACGCCTACTACCAATCCCTGAGCCTAATTATGACTTCATCATGAGACATACCCAATTAATCACCAGAATGTTTGCCACACGAAAGTTACCAGCACTGTTTGCATACACCACTCTCATGCAGATATTGTATGGCATGTATGAATATGCACATGACAGCATTTTCCTTTATTGTCGCTCATTAATTGGTGCACAGACATTTTTTTTTGCTTTTGGCATTACAGCAGCGCAAATAATTACATAGCATAAAAGGACAGTTTGGTGTGTAAGAATTTCCTCACAACTCAAGCACAAAACCAGTCAACATAGCAATTGTTTTATTATTAATAGTAGCAAAAGACAATTCTTTCTTTTTTATTATTGAAGAATCTGCTGATAAGTTTTGTGATTAATTGTTTGGTCTTTTAAATGTCAGAAAACAGACTAGCTGCTCTATGACCATGTATGTACTTTGTGCTTTGATGAAAACGCTAATGTTAGCATGCTAACATGTTCACAATAAAAATTCCAAAATGCTGAAATACATATAATGTTTACTATATATACAGGCTAACATTTGCTACAGCTGTGGCTGATTGGAAGCCTGCATCAAAGTTGTAGACTGACCTCCCTCCCTGCCATCCCTAGAGGCTAGTGTCGCTAATTTGGCTGAAAATGTCCATCACATTTTCCCAGAGTCCAAATATCCATAATAATAAAAACATATTAAGTTTGCCACCAGAGACTAATGGGCCTTTCAGACACAATGCAATTTGTGCTACAGTACATTTGCCTCTCTGTTTAGTGCCACCCTCTACCCAGGGTTCAGTGCGCAGACACAGAGGACGGAGCAAAAAAGGCGGCGCTTTCAAAACTTAACATGGGAGATCCTTCTGTCCAAGAACAATGTGCTAGCAATAACCCTGCTTGTAAGAAGAATAAGGAGATGAAGAAGAGGTTGTTGCTTGACGCTCTCTGTTGAAGAGAAGCAGTTTGGGGGAATTCAGGCTTGCAAAGGAGCTCAGTTTCTACAACGACTAGTTCCAGGACTACTTTTGGCTCATTTGGAAGCAGTTTGATAGTCTGCTGGTGAAAGCCAGACTTACTCAATGATCTGGACAAAATACCTAGATCCATTTCCCTCAACAGAGCATCTGGCAATTCAAACTCAGGTAGGTGATTGTTATGTGAAAATAGGCCTTTTTTTCACAGCAGCCATTTTGACATGAAATAGCAGGGTCAACACAGGTGTTTCCGATGATACTAATTATAGTTCCATTTAGTGCAGCAGAGCCTTTGCATGCAGCACCCTGACTCTGTTTGACCTGAATGGAACGGAACCTCGATTAGTATCATTGGAGAGAACTATTTCATGTCAAAATGGCTGCTGTGAAAAAAGGTCTACAAAATGTGATATAACTAATGTTACACTAGCAAACACATGTATTTAGACTAGCCTAGCCTTCAGCAGCATCAAGAGTAAGATAGCAATTATGCTAGGTGAATGAAAAGCTACAGCTAGCTACATAACTTGAATTTGTCTTTCCGAGGCTTCCTTGGTCTGTATTAATAACAGCTCATTGATTTTTTTGCATTGGTAATTTAAAATTAACTTGATTTGAGGTGTTGACTTTTACTGATATCATGACAACGTCATTAATTTCTGATACCTAGCAAATGGTGAATTCTACACCACCATTTCCTCCATCTCCACTGGCACATGTGGCCAAAGCCATTTGGGACAGCCTGATGGATGAATTTCTGCCTGAACCAAAGGCTGTTGATTGGCAGGAGATCGCCCTGGGCTTCAGGGAGAGGTGGAACTTTCCCAACTTTGTGGTAGAGCAATGGATGGGAAGCATGTGGTACTCTAGGCACCGCGAAATTCAGATTCCCAGTATTTTAATTACAAGTTAGCATACTCTGTCCTACTTCTGTCAGTTGGATGTTCAGGTTGGTGGATGTTGGAGCTATTGGTCAGAACAGTGATGGAGGGACCCTTGCTGTGTCTGACTTTGTAGAAGCCCTGCAGTAAGAGAAACTGGATCTCCCATAAGATGCTCCTCTCCTGGGTGCAGACCCCCTGGGGCCCGTGCCTCATGTCTTCGTGGGACTTGAGGCTTCTACCCTCAGGCAAGTCTTCAAATTGACTTGGAAGTTGTATTAATTACACATAAGGATTCATATGGTCTCGTGTCTATATATAAAGTATCAAAGAATTTTCTCTGTCTTGGGTCCTCTGACTTTGACCCTGAACACACTTCTGCAAAGGAAACACACTTTGATAGGACTTTTTTTTCACTGTCTGATGGCTTCTTTTCACATTTTGTACAGAACAATGTCTTTTTTTTTTCTCTTTCATTATTGCTTTGGGATTTTTCAGCCTGCTATTTTCAGATGTGCCTACTGTACATGTTTTAATTTCTCAACCAAATATGATCTTCAACTACCGCCTCCCACAAGCACAGCAACACCACTGCATCATCTGTTATAGTGATAAGCAATTATCTTTACTTTATTCATTATGATTAAAGTACATAGAACACATCCTCCCTCTATGAAAACATACACATTGTATTCATTAACTTATTTAATGTTACTTTATTTGCACAGTTGTGCTACACAAGACAGCTCTGCATGTGTAAATCTAGACAAGAGAACTGATGAAGGTGGAAGTTCAATACTTGCGTGATCCCAAGTGATTTGCATTGACTTTTACGTAAAAAAAAAAATTCAACTTGTATGATCCCGCGTACATGAAACAAAGGACAAAACACAAACTCATAGTTCTGTTTCTTGCTTACATGATCTGAAGCGTTGCACTAGATTCATAAGAAAGAGTTCCTCCTCATCTGCAGCACTTTTATCACCTGACTCTCAAAAGCATTATTCTCTCGCTTCCTTTTCTTTCTTTGCCTTGCTTGATCTTTGTGGAATCAGTCTCTGTCCCCTGGAATACACCAGGGAACAGAGACACAGAGTCAGGCAGGGTCTCAGAAGATTCATCAGTGGACTGAAGTGCAGGGTTTGACAGGGAGCTGGGAGATTGGAAAGACTTCAGACAGGCAACGGATAGTCAAATTCAGGCAGGGTACAAGGTGATAAACCCAAGGGTGCTGAGGTGACCTGGGGGACTAGAGGGGCTTTCTTCTAGGGACATGTTGGGAGGCTCCAGGAAGTTTGTGATGGAGAAATACTTCCACGTTGTTTTCGGTTCTGTCCCTGCACCGCCCTTCTTCCCTGTAATGATCTTTCTCCCTTTAATATATCTATCCCTGAGAGAAAATGTGATACCTTTTCGGCAATAAAATATTCTGTAACACTTTATAATAAGAGTGCAAATCATTACTAATGCATGACTCATGACACAAATGGTCATCTCAGTATGACTTCATGTGTTTAGTTCACACTTAGTGGATCATCTGTTGAGGAATTTTAATTTGCAGTTACTTCATACATTAGTTGATATATTTCCTATGTCTGTGAGAACAGACCCAGTGGTATGTTTGATGATCAGACATGTTTAAAGTAACCCAAAGAAATATTAAGCTATTTTTATCAGAGCGGCTGAGCAAATTCATGGTCCTTAAATCAACTTTTATGTAAGATGAACCAAGCAATTATGCCTGCATATCAATTAATTCACGATACATCCTGCATTAATTCATGCATTAAATCATCATGTACCCTTATTATAAAGTGTTACCAAATTTTTATGCCTCTCAACCTCATAAAAAAAACTTCAACAGGTTTGTAGAGCTGTTGAGGAATATGCATATTGCCTTACCTACAAAGTTCTAATTAAAAAAACACACCTGATATGCTTACGTGGTTGGAAACGCGTTCCCATGTTAGGGCTTTCCTCCTGAGGTTGCAATACAGACAGAAACTTTTGTATTGTACTGTGCAGTGCAGATATTCAGACACAAATAATATTTTGGTTGTCTTGTATTGGTCACACAAATATTCATCACTGTGGCACAAGTCATTGAAATTAATGTATTTCAGAAGGCAGCAGTGCCATTGTTGCATCCCATAAGAAAACCAGCCAGAACCCTGTTAAATTTTGCCATTTTTTTCTGTATGAAATATACAATCTAATTGGCAATCATAATCATTGATGATTCATTCTGTGACTTTTCAGTTATGTCTTTGTGTAACCAGGAGATTATTTGGCAGGACTATTTCTGTGGAAGAATTACATTCCTGTTGGCTCCCCTGAAGGGAACCCCAATTAACCTAACTTAAATAAAAATAACATCTCTAATACCTCAGCCAATACAGGCTCCATGCCTTAAACCAGGCCTGGTTAATCGGGTCAGAAAATATAAATTGGCCAGATATTTTTAGCATGCTGTTTAATAGTTTTTTTTTCAGCATTTGGTCATGACAAATTTTAAACAAAGAAAAAAAATATGTTTTTGATCACATATCTGATCCAGGCACATCACAGCACAACAGAAGAGAGAGACAGAAGAAACAGAAACAGATGAAATAAAAGGGCTATTATTGCACAGAACCAGAACAAGTAGCAATAACAGTAACCAATAACACTATCTTTCTCTACCAGTGTCTCCCTCCCTCACACTTCCGTCTTTCTCTCCCACTCACACACACACACACACACACACACACACACGCTGACACACACACAAGCCAAAATCCAGGATAGCTCTCTTTTGGTCCATGCATGACCACACCACGGTAATACGGCTCAGATCGTAAGATGCAATCAGAGTCTGCACTTTAGCGTCTCTCTCCTGTAATCCCTCAGGAAAGTTTGTCTGAAAAGTTTGATGTTTCTCGATGTGGTGTCTCTGAATATTTTATTCTTTAACTACCGCGACGCACTTCTTGTAAATTCAACACACTGGTTTGGGATTTGGAAATGGGGGCAGAATAAACAAGTATTTGCCAGGCCAAGAAGCACTGTTGCTAATGGTTATCATTGTTAATTTTATGTTTCAGGGTTGACAGAGACATATTTTCAGTAGAGCACTTCCTTACCTGTGACTGTCATTAAACAGATGTTTTGAAAAGCTGATAGGCGTAGTCGGAAATCACATGAGAAAACACTGATTTGTGAAAAATGTGATTACCAGCGTGCTACATCTGTAAACATCCCTCCAGGTTTGCACTGCATATGTGTTCTCAACAAAGATGGGACTGAAGCAAGATATTTTTAGTTAACTTATTTTGTCATATATCTGATTTAAATATGCTGGGACACTCAGGCCGGCCACTTGAATAGGCCGCTCTTAAACCAATTGACAGCATATTTGGTGTTTGCAGGTGATTCCCTCTGAACATACTTATTATCAGGCCTAATTCTCTAGAAAGTGTGAAGTGAGTCCCTCTACTACAGATCAATAACTCATACATGAAACATAACTCTCTGGATTTTTTGGCCAAAAGATGAGTAAGCCTTGGGCAGAACTGACTCAACCACATATTCAACTAAACTGAAGATCTCTTATGATGAAATCTGGCTGGTGATAGAACAAAACTGCCAATGTGAAGGTCAGCTTTAATATAGCCAGTTTGCTTTCAGCTCCACCTTCACACCTTTAGATATAGAGCTCTACAGTAAGTATAAACTAATGCGGCTGCATTGTGAGGATAAATCTCATTGTCTGAGCCTCCATAAATTCCTGTATTGCACTTTAGTTACCATTTTAGGAGTGTGCTCAAGTAATTCATTATTATAGCCTCTACATTCAAAATTCTACAGACCCTTGTCTTGTAACTCAAAACTATCATCAGAATCACAAAAATGTCGAAACCTTAAAATACGACTTTATGGCTTAGGTCTGCCAACATCCAATAAAGAGAAGTATTTCAGATAATACAGCTGGAGGTATATTTTATGGATTTCTTTTTAGAATTCAAATAAGTGTGGAAATCTTTTGAGCTACTGTTCCATATAAAAGGTACTTCATCTACAGTCTCTACCCCCCGCTATAAGATACAGTTTAATTCTTCCTGGTTTTTAGCCATATAATAGGTTAGAAACTTCAGTTAGAAACTCGTTTGTTATTACAGCAGATGATTTTGATTTGATAGTTTACCACTTGTTGCCCTGTACAGTATATGGGTCCCTCTACAGTTAGCAAAATCAGGAAGTTACTCTTCTTCTGTGTTTGCTTTTGTGTTAACAGTTAGAAATGATTCATGTAAAACTAGTCCAAGTTAATTTGGACACAATTTAACTTCATTTAACTTTTTAAAATTTGACCATTTTCAACACGTTTAACCTCATAGCCTATACTTTCAACATAAGTTTCAATAGCAACAGGACAAGTATGACTGCTTACATATTCTGCTCCCCCTAGTTGCTCCAACTTCTTTCCCTCTTTAGTATCCCCAAGGGCACTGAGGCCCACTGGGAGATTTAATCCCTCCAGCGTGTCTCAGGTCTATCTCAGGGTCTTCTGCCAGTCAGTTATGCCCATAAAATCTCCACAGGGAGTCACCAAGAGGCATGTGTATGGCTGTACTGAGACCAAATTAGGTGGTGAATCGCTGCAGGGCTGTGTGGTGGTGTGGGGTGTTGGTGTGTTTAATCAGGATGAATGTAACCACTATGAAACAACTGTATTTCTCTAATTCACTGACTTTCTCGCCTTCTCTCGCATTCATTGTCTATGTTGCTTGACCACTGCTACTGCCACTACTATTACTACTGCTCTCTTTTTCTGTCTCTCCAAAACAAATGGACACAAACCAGGGCACTTCTTGGTGTCACTGTTTTGCAGCGTAGATTGTGAAGCAGACACAGGCATAGAAGCCAGGGAGAGTGCTCTAGTTCAGTCCATGAACTCCACCTTGATAGGGCTTAGTTTCAGTGATATTTCAGGCTGACTGTGGAGGGGTTTGACCGGTCTGATCGTCTTGATTAGCCACTGAAGCATGACATTGGGTTGCGTTTCTCCAAGTTGTTGCGGCTCAACTTCTCTCTTTCTTTCTTTCTTCTTCTTTTTTTTTTTTTTTCATATCCTGCAGCCCTCACGGCCGTAGCCTAAATGCAATGTCTCCATTTAAATGAACCTGTGTTAGGCCTATCATCCACACCTCCCCTGGCTCTTCTTAGTGTAAAAGAACAATGGCTCAGTGCTGCAATCCTTCTGATTTTCTTACTTTATCATGTAAAGTGAGACCTAATTCTATCTTAATCCTACACCTTTAAACAGCCGGAAGAGAAGAGAAAACTGTTGAAACTGGCATGACTTTGCAAAAATTTCATCAATAACAAAGTCTGTTTTCAATTTTGTTCTCACAAAGATGCGAGTACAGGAACACACTGAACACATAGATGCAAATGGGGGGGAAAAAATAGCAGTTAAAAAGTAGTAAAGTAAAAGTAAAGCACCTTGCACCCAAAAGGCCTCAGAGATCAATAAAAACTGCTGATGTCTTAAGACAGGTTAGGTAGATTTGTGTTTCTCACATTCATCATAACTCCATCTCTCTCTCTCTCTCTCTCTCTCTCTCTCTCTCTCTCTCTCACACACACACACACACACACACACACACACCCACACACATATATTCAGAAGTTATGAAGGGCCGTGTTTGACACGGGTGATGTAACTATGCTGAAACTGAGCATGAAGGTCAGAGGGATGATGGCATGAGTGAAGTGACAGGAGAGAAATCTCCTTCTCCCTCAGCCTTTCTTTCTTTCTTCCTAAACACACACACACAGAAATGTAGACAAAATCCACAAAAATATCCTCACACACACACACACACACACACACACACACACACACACACACACACTATCTATGGCTGATGGATGCTGTTTGAGTTGGAGTGGAAGTATCCTGTTGTTTTCAACTAAGCACTTTCTGCTCAGCACTCATTGCCAAGAGTAATGGTCAGTGAAGAGCCCCACTGTTCTGTGAGTGTGTGTGTGCGTGTGTGTGTGGTAGAGAGAAGGAGACTTCTTGATTCCAAAATCTTTGTTATGTTTCCACACAGGCTTCACACTATAACAGAGTTCTTTATGCTTGACCGCTCATCTCCACGGCTCTGCACAATGCAGATTTGCATGTATGTCCTCGGTCAAAAAGGATTTGCCCACTCGACCGTATGGCAGCTGGACCAATGTAAACCCTGCTTTCCCATTTCTTTCATTAAGTCTTGGGTGACTACTGGACTGGCACTGACAGGAGCTGGTTAGGCCCACCTGTGTCCACAGCACTAAGGGTATTGTGCGTAACTCCCTACTAAAGAGACGGTTAGTCTTGGCACTAGGTTAACATTTGAGCTGGAGGAACTAATGCCCTCGCAGTCCACAGTTGGGGCAACATTTCGGTCTTCACCAGTTGCTTAGAGAAATATCTAGCTCTTTAGCAGCTAAATCCTCAACTATGTTCAGTAGCTAGCTGCTAGCTGTGTCTGTCTTCTGTGTGGGGCTAGACATTTATCGCTAGACGTTTATCAGAGCCTTTTCCCTGAAAAATGCTGCCTGCTGTGTCTGGAAACAAGGGTGATAAGAGCAGCGAGAGTGACACAAAACAGTAAAACTGTGTCCTGTGTATACCAAAACAATGAGCTGAAAGATGGTAAAATGCAGAGCTGAAGGGAACAACAGGGTGTGATAATTCTCATAGCCATTTTCATATATATTAATATATTTTTTGCCATGTAATGCACAATGCTAAGACATGTTGCATTGTGGGTGCAGTTTTGCAGCAGCCAATGACAACGTCAGACTACACAGTGTTTCCCTGTGTGTTAACACCTTGTGCGAGTTTGTGCAATGCTGTTTAAGACGCAAGCATTTAACACCCACTGACAAACAGGCAGATCTGCCACGCCCCACCACACACGGTGATGATCACCAAAAAGTCAGCAGTTTGCTGCCTATTCCAGCACAGCGAGTGGTGCAACGTAAGGTAGTGTAGGTCTGAAAGGTTTTGCAGCATCTTAAGGCGCAAGCCAAAGCCTCCCACAGAGAGGCCTAGTCAGCCGTTCACGCAGCGTTCCCTGCTTCACAGTGAACTGACATCAAGCAGCCCCTGTAGTGCTGAACACAGGACAGGAGAGAGACATAAACATGGCATGGGACAGCAAGTCTGACACAAAGCGCCACACCTAACTGAGGCAGAGCAGAAGGCAAAGACAGGTGGGAGCAGCCCTCCCTGTGTGTGTGTGTGTGTGTGTGTGTGTGTGTGAGTGTGTATGCGTGTGTGTGCATACACGTGTGTATGCGTGCGTACGTGCTTGTAAGTATGCTTCTTTGTGTGGCTCTTGTTTACACAGCTTTTCTGTCATATGTCTTCATCTCCACCTTCTATCCCCTCACTGTTCTTCAGCTCGGTGGCTAAGCCAGCATGAGGCAGAGACACACTGTGCAGGTTTCATCCCTTGGCTTAGAGGTGAGTGTTTATGTTCCTGTGTGTGTGCGTGTGTGTGTGTGTGTGAGGGAGAGAGAAAGAGAGAGAGAGCAGGAATGAATGAGTTGCCCTCAAAAATGTATGTTTCCTCACTGAAATTGTGCATTTGTGCCCCTAAATTTGCTCTTATTTGCCCTGGAGGTGTGTGCTTTTATTTATATATAATATGCGTGTGTGTGTGTGTGTGTGTTTACCTCTACAGTCTGATCCTGAGCTTATACTCTAGTGAGTGGCTGCCACCACCATTCAGAAGCTCTCTCCTTAGGGCATAATGCATGGAAAAAACAAGCTTAGGGGCACATCAATTCTACAAGCTTAAACCGAGCGACGGGTGGAGTGTGTGTGGGTGTGTGTGTGTGTGTGTATTTTCTTTAGATGCATTTTCTCAACATGCTCCTGTTTCTAGACAAATTGAGGGTGCGGATGGGGTGGGCCGTGGGGGTCTTTGTCAGATTTTTAATGCCGTCATAATGAGAATATTGAACCAAATGTCAAATAAAAGTAGGAGGATTTAAGGGGATTCCAGCCTTTATTAAATGTCCATAATGTTTCCCCACATCTGACAACTGAGACAAAGTGTTAAATACAAATGGATTTTCATATCCCCAAATAAATATCACAAAGTCACGAATAAACCTGATAATGATATCAAATGCAACGTGCTTTATTTAACTTGTATTTTGTATCTTCAGACGAATCCTTTGACAGCAGTTATTAAAGGACAGTTTAGGCTCCTCAAAGATGAGGGATTGTTCTCTCCTTTGTACATTCCCTCTTTTCCATTAGCGTAAGCAGAACATGAAGAATATAGTATTAATATTTAAGACTTGCTGTTCACATTAGGGAGAAAAATGAAATGACATTTGAGAGGCTTCTGTTTGTTTTCTGATTTTCCAAAAGCCTTTTTAATGTCTCACAAACAAACACGCTGCCTGTGGAGACTTTGCTAAAGAAGAAAAACAAGCAAGCGAACAAAATGCCAAAGCATCATAGAGAGATATGTTTGAAACGTTTGACCTTTCATGTTTCTTTTCTCCAGCATGCTACCCGCTATATAGCTCCTCACTATCTTGAAGCTAAATCACATATTACATGCAGCGCGATACAATGAGATTAGTTCACCTAACTCGCTCTCACTGAATTTAAATCCCACAAAGCATTCATTTTGAAGAACATCATCATTATTTCATTTTCCCCGGCAAGTGAACAACACAATTTCGTTTGATTACAAGCCGTGCACTCATGCATTATAAACGACTGAATCATTTCATTACATTTTAAGTCATTGCAAGGGAACGTCACATGCTAAATCAGTATTCATAAGTCCATATTTCTTGTTTGATGATAATTTCTCATTTCACCAGATTAAACAGCATATTTTGGATAAAGGGCTCCATAAAGCATTCAGAGTGAATGGCAGAGGAGAGAGAGAGAAGACTGTGGGTGGGGGGGTGGGGGGGCTCATGAAGGGCATCTTAAGATATTTGGTTTGGTTGTATTATGAACTCATTCTTATGGTCTTCAGGAAATTTAATTACACACAGGACAACACTTGCCTGAATGTGTGGGTGTGTGAGTGTTTCTGGGAAAGCAGGAATGGGATTGTGTGTGAGAATTCAGTGCTCCTCCCTCAGCATCCACCGAGCAGACACCAGACAGAGCTCCGTCCAGAATGGCAGTCAGAATGTCGGTTCCACGTGAACGATCAAAGAGCTCCGTGGCTCTGTGCTCCAACCACCAAGGGATTTTACTGTCCCCATGATGAGCGGGGGGAGAGAGAATTAAGAGAATGGGCAAGAGAGAAGAAAGGGGGTGAGATCGAAGAGAAAGAGGGGAAGCAACAGACAAGGGCTATGCAGAAATGAAAGGAGAAGCGAGGGAGGAAAAGGAAGAGGGGAAAACTGAAAGCAGAATGGCTAAGCATGGCTGAAAGGAGGCGAGGAAAGCAAGAATGAGAGATGAGAAACAGATGGAGAAAAAAGGGACTGAGGGAGACAGAGATGAAGAGGGAAAGAAGAGGAAGGCACCATTAGAGCGAAAATGAATGGAGAAATAAGAACCTCAAGGCTGAAAGCTTCTTAGAAGCTGAAGAGATGATTGCAACTATCACATTGCCCCTCTTCTTCCCTCTCCCCACGCCACTCCCCTGTTCCGACGATACACAGAGAGCAGAGTTGGATGACCATGGGGGGAGGAGGGGGGGAGGCCAGGAGAGAAGTAGGCCAAACAGGAGAGGTAGCTGAAGACCTGAGGCTTCAAAGAGTGGGCTGTTTTAATCCTTTTGTCCTTGTCTACCCATCTCTTTCCGCACTGCTGTTCTATCCTTTCTATTCCCTGCTGACCCATCCATCTATTGTTCCTCCTCGCTGGCTCTCTTCCACCTTTCATCTCTACATCCATTTGATTTATAATCAAAATCCTAATCATTAAGCGATAGCAACAAAAAAAGAATGTAGGACACCAGTTAAATTTTTCATATTGTGCAGAGCTAATCCTAGTCCAATCCAAAATCTTATTACCAGCTGTGTCATTATTAAGGGATTAAAGGACAAAAACAAGTTTGTGTAAGACTTATACCCTGATACTTTGGTTGTGTAGTTGTCCCTCTTTATAGCTGTATAAATCTGCTTTCCAGTCACAGGAAATTTAATGTGGAGAAGCAGAGAAAATGTTAAGTACCTCTCTGTCATCCGGTGCTGTTTTAAGACTTGGCTACTTTACTCAACCCTTGACTGTTTTTTAGATAAGACCCAACCACTTGTCCACATCTCTGCTTCTCCACCATCCAATGATTCAAATTCAAAGGGTAGCCACTAAATCTCTTAAGGGTATGGCACGGAATACAGAAAGATCAGAAGATGGCAACTGAAAGTTGTATGAAAGCAAATCGTAGTCGCTGTTTCCCTCTTTGATCCTCTGCCAAATTAAATGTATGTGTTTGGCCTCTTTGTGTCTTAGGAGTGTCATTGGCAATAGACAACTAAACTGTCACAGTAGCAAGCTCTGCCAGTCTTTCCATCTGACTCATGAGAGTAATATCTGTCCTTTAGATGTTAACAGTGTGTTCTCGGATACACTTATAGGCCAGTCGCACTCTAGAAGTCACATTTACTCTCGAGTTCTTGAAAACCTCAAGAGGGTCAGTCAACTTTCGAAATACAACCACCGCACGACCACACAAAACAACAGCTTTTACCATTGTGCCTGAGAAGCTGGAAATCACATACGGTTCCATCCATTCGTTCCCATTTCCATTTGACAGCTTGTTTGCTATGAATTGATTATTTGCCAAGTCACACAGTGGTTTAGGTACTTGTTCATGCTGTACTACGTTTCGATGTCTTGGCTGCCTCCCATAAACCCATGGGATGTAAACAATAAAATTCAAAATGTCTTTGACTGCTTTAGCTCAGTACCCCAAGACATTTTTAGGGTCACTTCTATTCCTGACCTGTCAGTTCTGGCAAACAAAAAAAACAACAAATTAGTTTTGTTTCTTTTATTTTATGCCTTTTAAAGATAGAGGAGAAATTACAGGAAATGGGAAGAATGATACACAAGAAAGGCCAGACATTACTTGTGGACCTTAACCCCTAGGCTACCCGGGGCCCCTACCGAATACTCTTTTCCCTGTAACAATATAATACTGCATCCTTTTGTTTGACTTGAACAATTTCCAAGACCTGGCATAAAAACATTCACAAAATAGTGAATACTGGAGACATGTCAGCAAAGATGAACTGAATTTAGAACCCCATTAATCATCTCAAAACCCAATCACATTGTGCAACTCTTTTGGCGCATCCCAACACCCTTGATGGGAAACCATTCGCACTCACATTCACAACTACAGACAATCTAGACTTGCCAGTTCACCGAACATGTCTTTGAACTGTGGGGATGAAAGTGGATTAGGGGAAACACCACAAACATATCACCAATAACTATAAACATATTTTTAGCTATTAAATCTCATATGATCCATGCTAACTATATACATGCAATGCATATGTCCAGGGCCTTTTTGTGCTCTTTAGCACATCTAGAGGCGACCTGTCACACACAACATCATAAGCATAATCAGAGCTCAAAGCTGGTATATATAAAACAAAACACCCACATCCCCACACCCACTGCACCTTCTGGCACTGACGATGTGTGACATCGATGTGCAAACTAAAACACCTCTAACTGGAATGTTACACACATAGCAGCATACGTACATAAGAATATGTCAACGCAGCCCTCACACATATCTGTACAAATATAATTTCGAGGATAACATGTCACAGAACCACCAAATTATATGAAAATTCCCACTTTATGCACCACTTGTGTCATCCCGTATGAATATTTACACAGTGTATTAGCATATGCCAGCCTACTGTGTGGGAACTGGTGAAACATGATGGCTATTTCAACAGAAGAAATAACATTCATTTTCATCCAATTCTGCAACCGAGCGAGATGGAGCTTTCATTGGAATGTTTTGACCTTGCGGCGTTGATGCTTAACATCCCAAGAATGAAATTGGCACTCCCAAAATGGATTTGGCCTGATGTGCAGAGGCTTATAACAAGTGCCAACTCTGTAGTATTTAAGAGGGTACTGGCGGAGAAACATTGTATGTGTGTGTGTGTGTGTGCGCATGTGTGTGCGTCTGCGGGCGTATGTTTTACTTCACACACACACACAAAGCTGCCAGTGTTTCATTCCTGGCTAAATATTTATAACAGGGAAAGACACTAAGCAAGTCAGACAAACACAAACACGCACACACACACACACACACACACACACACATCCTCAGAGATAGACATGGGGGAGAGAAAGTGAGCGTAAGAGAGAGACAGACAGACAGAGAGAAGAAGGAGGAAGCTTATTATTTAATGTCCTACTTGGCAGAGAGCTGTCAGAAACCAGGAGAGTGGAGGCTTGCCAGAGACTGACAGAACAAAATCACCATTCGTCTTCTTCTCTTCAAGACACGGACAAGCTTAATGAATTAAGATCCGACTCTGGCCTCCGTCTTTTACTTCTCCAGCTTGTGATGTGCCGGCTTCATATTTGTAGGTTTTAGACCAGTGAGCAGCGACAGCAAAGATCCAAGGCATCATAGCATTAAATCAACACAAAGGGCGCCATTCATTCTTCTCGAGCCTCATTACATGGAATGATCTCTCTATCAAGACTCTAAACTCTCACTATTCCAGGTGCACGCACACACCACACACACACACACACACAAGCGCGTTAGCCGTGCCGATAGCTCCACCAGCATTCCAAACAATAGCTGCAAAAGGCAAATTAGCAAACAATGCGCCGTGCTCCCATAGCCTGAGTGATGAAAACCGTACAAGGCGAGCTAATGCATCTCAGGCAGGCCAGATTCCTGCCTCTGCTCTTATCTTCCCCTAACACGCTATCAGACAAATTAGCAATGGGGTCCACTTAAGAGCATGTGTGTGTGTGTGTGTGTCTGTGCACATTGGTGCGTGCAATGTTGTGTGCGTCTGTGCATTTAGCAGTGGGGTCCACTCATCGTCTGCCTCCTCTCTTGATGTTATTTATGGCTGTTTAAATGATCTCCGACACCTCTCATTTGTTTAGACAGCTCCAATTGGCTTTCTGTCTGAAGAAAGAAGAGAAGAGGAGCGCTCGGGAGCGACGGGGCAGGGAGGGAGAGACGTGGTGAGACAGAGGTGGGGGGATAGAGTGGCGGGAGGGGAGGGTGTCCTGGAAAGCAAGAGAGGGGTATGAGGGATGGTTGAGGAAAGAAAAGGGCGAGGAAGGGAGGCAACAGAGATGGATGAAAGGGGGAAGAGTTTGAAGGGGAGTGTGAGAGGGTTTAGATCAAAAATCAAGATTAGGAAAGGAGGGTGAGGAGGGACAAGGAGAGAGGAGTTTACGAAGGAGAATTCGCAAGAGCGTTAGGGAGACAGAGAGGAGGTGAAGGGAAGTAGACGAGGCAGTGCAGCAGGTGAGAGGGGAGAGAAAGAAAATCCTCTCTCTCACAGGGGTCCACTTTGTTTAGTCTCACTGAGGCAAAAATTACTTTTCATGATCTGAATTTTCACCTCTAGTGGTGAGTGGTTTAAGCCTTTTCCACTACAGGAACTTAATAACCCGTAGATTAAAGAGTAACTTAGCCCTAAATACATGTGTACAGTAGCTCAACTCTATAGCGTTTCTTGCAATGAAAGTTATTTTTGATGAACTACTGCTTAAAGTTAAACTCCAAGGAGGTGATGTTGTATGTATGTTGTATGTACGGGCGATGTTCAAATTCAAATCCAACAAGCTTGCTTTGCTGTCATGTCGTGCATTTGTGTGTGTCACTATAGATTGTCTGTACAGGGTATCTTACTAGTCCTACATCCATCAGTATGTATTATTAAGATAATGTTATTAACATATCGTTCTAAACATATCTAATTTCTTGAGTTTTCCTCTAGAAGCACCACTAGAGACACTTTTCTGGGTTTGAGTGAGATGTTTAGATAAGTATTAGTTGAACTGCCATGAAATCTGGCCCGAACATCCATGTGCTCCATTAGAGATCCCTTAACCTTTCATCTAGCACCATCATTGGGTCAAAATTAAATTTGTCCAATCCGCTGGTTTATGACCAAATACTTGAAAGGCTGGTGTTATTCCCATCAGCCTTGACTGTACTTTCTGTTTATTGCTAGTTTGCAAATGTTGCTGAGCACATTAAACTAATATGAACATATTAGAACATATTAGAACATGACACCCCAAAGGTCTAGACTAACTTTTCTACTGGCAGCACTGGTACCAACTTTCTCAGTTGGTCGCACTTAATGTACTTATTACTCCACTACATTTATTCGGTGCTCGTAGTTACCAGTTACTTTCCACGTGAAGATTTTTAAAACTTATTATGTGCATATAAATTACAATGCATGGATATATAGTAAATAAAACCACCCAACAGTACAATAAGGGAAGAAAAATATCTCTACTGCAACCGGTTTTAATATTAAAATGCATTTTGCAGGTTGCTGCATGGGCTGAATAGTGAGCACTTTTACTTTTGTAGTACATGTTCTTGCTAAAAACTATGTACTTTTACCTAACTCATTTTTGGAATGTAATGTTTGGACTTTTACCCTGTGAGTATTATTAAACTGTGGGATTGCTATGTTTACATTAATAATTGATTAACCACTGTTAATCAGTTATCCTGCAACCTGATCAACAGATCAATAATGCCATATATATTGAAGTAGCCAAGTTGTAACAATGTCTGTATGTAATCAACAGCTGACTGTCAAACCAAAGAACGCACACTTCAATAATATTTCAACAATATTTAAGGGAACACTTGTTAGTGTATTTTTGGCCAATAAATCCATGCTGGTGGGTCGATCATATTGGGCTCTTAGACTGTTGATTTTCTGCGCCTTCAGTTCTGGTTTGAGTAGGTATGTTTGCTCAAAAGATTCTCTGTGCTTTGTCTCATAGTGTCGCTTCACATTGCTGCTTTTAATAATCACCACGGTCTGGAAGAATATATTAACATATTGGAGTCCATTCTTTGATTAAAGTCTTTGTTTTCACTGTCTACTTCTCTCATATTAGAGCGCGCCATGTGAAAGTATTTTTCTCTGGCTCACTTGTTCTTCTGACAGTTGTCACATCTCCCCTGGTGTATCTTACTGACTGACTTGAGTCTATGCTTATCAAATTTGATGTCCAGTGGATGATTTCCAGCACGTGCAATTCTCTTTGTGAGTCCTCTCCGTATCCTGGCTGTGCAGGACGATGTTCTTTCCAGATTGGGCCACACTCACAAATGTGAGCATGTAAAATTTTAACAAAAAGAAAAGAAAGAAGAAGAGCTCAGAAATAACTGTTACATCACCCACTCTGCTCTCTACTGGATTTCTCACCTGTACTTCCACCTCTTCTGAGTCATTAGGGGAATTAGGCAGGTTTGTTCCATCTCTGTCGACCTCCTCCTGTGAGTGGGGACGCTTCTGGTAGTTTAATGCTACTTGGGTTTAAAAGTCATGACCGGGGTGTCGTTTAGTTCAGTTGGTAGAGCAACTGCCCCATATACAAAGGCTGAGTCCTTGCCGCCGCGGCCCAGGGTTCGAATCTGACCAATAAAATCGCTATTATATATCTATATCTGATATATCTATCATATATCTATTTATTTGATCATTGTAACTGTACATGGCCACCAAAACAACGTATTGTTCCAGTGTTCTTACTGGTGTCACCTCTTGAATGACGTATATCTAAAGCACAGTGGACTAGAACCATAGCCTTACCCGAACTCTTTGTGCCACAACCTGTTAAATTCTCATTGTTGACAAGCTCTAAAAGTGTATGTGCAGTCACGTCTCTGGGTTTGCATGCATGTCTGTACATCTCTGTAGGTATATATATCTACAGGTCGGCTTATGCCTGTGTGTGTTTCCATGTGTGTTTGTGGTGCTCAGTGAGGAATCAAAGCGTACGGACCAGGAGTGAGAGAAGCCTTGTTTGTCTGATTAGGCCCCTCCAGGGAATACAGAGGAGCTAGCGGGAGGGAGGGCACTCTCTGCTCTGGTTGTTAAAACACAACTCTACACACAGACAATCACACTCACACACATTTACACAAGACAGAGCTGAAATATTCAGATGTAGACTCAACTGCAGACACACTCACACGCGTTCAATTAAATTAGGATGTTTATGATGTAATTTCTGCTTTATTGTCGCATGGCAGTACGGTCTCTGGGCACTCTAATGTTAATTGCCACTGAGGCGTGCTGTGTTTGTTGTTTGGGAAAAGTTTGGGTTGTTGAGCTACATGAAAAAAACGTTGTGAACACGTGGTCAGCTCTGACTGTTTCAGCCGCAAATTCTCACGGCCGACTGTACAGGACAGTGAAGTTTCCTTGAGGGAATTTAAGTTCTAATTAATCTAATGAATACGACATGTCTTAATGGTCAAAACAGCAGCAGGGAACTACAGTTCTGTGAGTCCGAGCTCCAGCAGGTCACCAGCTTCCACTGTTAGACATCCTGGATTATAATAGAAGGTTGTTACATGTACAAAAGCTTTATTAGATCTGTAAGCGATGTACCATGTGGAGACCAAACCACCTCTGTTTCTGTTGAGCTGCTGTTGATTATTTGTAAAACAGAAGATAATCCCATGGCCATTCGCCAGTTATTAAAGTTTGAGTACTGTTTAACAATACTTTAGGGCGCCATGTTCTTTTGAATCAGATCCCACCTTTTGTTGGCCCACAGTAATAATAGATTGTATTTTACTGCTCTAGCAAGGCCAAGAAACTGAGGGTAATGGAGTTAGATTAGTCCTATTATTAATGAATGCACACAGAAGGATTCGCAAATGTATTTCGAGATCTCTATGTAAATGACTCTCCACATGAATGTTTTTTCAATGCACACACAAATATTTATCACTGCATGCTACTGCTCAAAGTTAACTTTCATACTTTGGCTGTAAAATCATTGCTGATGGACCAACTTGATGCACATCGTAGTTCATAATCATGCAATGCAGGATACAGATGTTTCATAGAGGAAACGCATGTATATAGTGTAGCTATCTAACTTCCTCTACGTCACCGCCCTTCATATACTTCAGTGATAAATCACAGAAACGGAACATTAAGCTTTGTGATCAAAGAAAGTTTTTATATCACGTCAACACTACTGTCCAAATTCACACACACTCTATCTCTGCTGTCAGTCTGTCTCTGTTCCATTCACTGGAGATGGGCTACAAAATGACAACACTGCTGTCTTCTACAGTGACAAACCACTGAAAGTGGAAAATTATATAGTTATCGTTATTATCTGGGACTGAAGAAAATACAGCCAATGGCCAACAGAGTATTTATGCCTCTACCATTACCTGTCATGCCTGTTTTTCAGACCAAAAAGCAACCACTTCTATTTAAGTCCCCATGAAGTCAAATTCAGTGTTCAAATGTTTTTTTTTATCACATATGTCACATATGTCTAGCATTACAACGACAAAAAAGTCATTTAATTGTATTGTATAAAGTATTTTGGAGTTATTTTAGAGTTTGTAATGTCCTGGAAAATGATGATGAACGTAATTTACAAAGTTTCCTGGTAGAAAGATAGATGGTTGACTGAGCACCAAACTCGCTTAGCTGTGCAGCTGGGTTAGGTTAGTTGAATCAGCAGCAGGTTTCGGATTTTGGATGGAGTAATTGTTTTAGTTAATCACTGCACCTTGATTAAAAATGACACATTTTTAGTTTTAAATTTCCTAGAGTAGGAACTGATGGGCTTGGGGTTTGAGAGGCGATGAAACATGCTGTAGACTTTGGCAATATTGCATCATAATTGCAGAGCATTCATGCTCTCATGGTCCTTCTTATGTTTTCCAGTTGAGTCACCTGCTCTCTCTTTACTTCCTACTACCCCTTTACTTCTTTTACTACCTCTCTTTACTAAGAATTCATATTTCTTTGAGCTGCGACGCTACCGACCATCATCTCAGCAACATTCCCAGTAAACAACAATGATGCTAACTTAAGATTTATAGTCCAAGTTTGTTTCTTTGTTCAAGGACAGAGTCAGATGAGTCAGATGGTCATCTCTTTAGACCATCCAGTCAGGGTGGCTTATTCTACTCATATCTATGTTTTTGTTGTAATTTATTCCTTAGTGAACTAATTCTGTTTATTTGACAGTGTGACATGAAAGAAAGATTCCGCATGAAACACTGCATGTTATTACAGGCTAAGGGTGTTCTGAATTTATTTCAGTTCTACCACACAGTGTTTAATTCAAAAACACACTTTCTTCTCTCACCTACTACAGCACCAACCACATCAAAGAACACACCAGCTAGCTAGCTATGCACTAATTATTAATACAATGAGACAGGTTGGAAATTCATGCATATCTGGAGCAGTGACCTCTGCTGACATGTAGATTTGTCTTTGTGATGCATCTGCTGTGACTACAGTATGGGAAAGCAATAAGCGGCACAGTTAAAAAAGTAAGAGGGGATTTATCTGTAGTGGTGGTGAGTAAGTCGATGATAAATGGGTTAAACAGATGCTTCCCTTTGAAGGTAAATGAATAAAAACTAGGGAAAATGTGTAACTAGGTCAAAGTGGAAAAGGACCTAGCTTCATGGCAAAAAATGCTTTGAGAAGGAAAAACAGGGATTGAAGGAAAAAGTGTATTAACATGTAAAAAAGAAGAAAAATGGTTCAATCAGGAATTAATTGTAATGTAGGCTCAAGAAATGCAACCATAAAATTAGGGCCTATACAAATTCTAACAGTTCTAAATTAGATGTTAAACGCAAACGTTGGTTTGTATGTGCTGATTTCTGTCAAGACCTGTAATGCACTGTTTGAGTATCCTGCCCGTCTGAGCAGCCCACGGGTAATAATTATCCACCGCATGGCTTGACCATATAAAATGCAAATAAATGATGACTCTGCAGAAGGTTAATAAGCAGTTTCAGTCACAGGCATGCTACCCTTTGATAGGTTCATCCTGTTGTAAAGAGGGTAGACGGACCAGATGAAGGACAAAAAGTTCAGGACCGCCATCCCGGCCTGACCCATCCCATCGCCTCAGCAATCAATTCAGCTGTAATTACCAACAACGGCATCTGTCAGAGATCTGTATCTTATCGGAGTGGACGATTTGATAATAGGGTTTATCAGTGGAAATGACTGGTAAGATCTTCACCACGTCAAGGATACACAAGGGTATTTGAGGACACAGATCCGCAAGAACAGTAGCTTATCAGGTTAAGTACTGGTAGATGGAAAGACAACAATGTTGGATATGAGAGGAAATGCGTCACCTGTTGTACGACAACTACTGTGGAACAAAATAACCTAATATTGATGGATTAATATACATATACATACATGGACTGAGGACCACAGAGGTGTATATATATATCACCACATGACTCATATCAAAATAGCCACCGTCAAGTGGACACGCTACCCTGTGTTACTGTCCTTTCGTCAAGTGCTGGTTGGTTTTGGATGTTCCAGAGAAGCAAGTTCTTTTTAGGACATACTCCCTCACATGCCTTGACCTAACTTGATTTTATTTTATTTTTTTATTCACTTGTCAGGTGATAGCATCTCTTATTTTGGGATCTGCTGTGTATTTGGGTCCTTTTTTTGGTCTTAAAGTTGCCATAAAATGGCGAGGAGATGATGAAAAACTTGATAGTGATATGGCATACAAACATCCGGACCGCCCCAACCCTCTGAATTTATGCAATAAAGATAATATAAGAACAGACTAAAAATAAAAAAAAACACCTTGATATTTAAGCTGTAGCTGAAGCTTAAATGAATAGCTCGATAGCTTGTTCATTTTCTTGCTGAAAGTTAGAATGTCACTCCCACACGCAACTTAATATAAAGTTTAAATTAGCTTAGCCTGACACAAAGGCTGAGGAAAGGGGAAAAAACTCTGTCAAAAGGTGACAGAATCTGCCTACCAGCATTTCTAAATCTCTCTTTAATTCATTAATTAACATTAATTCTCATTTGTTTAATCCACACATAAAGAAGTGTAGAAACAGCATGCATGTGATATCGAAGCTTTAGAGGAGCTGGTTAATTTTTTTGACAGAGCCAGGCTACAGCTGCTGGCTGTTCGCACAGAGAAACAGATATTCAGTCGATCAGATGATGCAGACCTGCTACTGATAAATACTGTAGATGAGCTACTGTTTTTAAACACAAGTATACATGAGTACCACTGCGCATTGCAGATGTTTGGCGAACAGAGCTCTTACTTCCCAAACCATATAATCTAAGCATCCATTCCCTTTACCCAGTTATCACGTAGGCGTGCTGGAGTCTATCCCAGCATGCCTTGGGTAAGCCCTAAATAGGGTTACAGTTTATCACAGAGCTAACGTAAAGGAAAACCGCAAGGGATCATTTAAAGTTTGAAAAAATACATCTTGACCATATACTGAAAGTAAATTAACTGATACTGATACTGTAGAAAATGTCATCAAAGTTCAGTTAGAGCAAGACTATACGCCAAACGGTGAGGCGAATAAGCAATCACCTCTCTGTTCAACTTAATATTCTCTTGTGTCGTTCTTCTACTTGAAAGAGCTTGTGAACAAATGTTATTATACCACATAGTTACTGCGTGGACTCTTGCAAGGTTTTCAACACAAGGGGTCATCTGCAGTTCTAGCCTGTCTAGCTCAACGGTCTAGAAAAAATGCAAATAATATTTTTCATGTATTTTCAGTGTATTATAATACTTTTTCTTGTGCCGTGTAGGCTCTTTTATTTATTTTTTCATCACTACAGTACATCCATGAACCATCTCAAGATACATGACAAAAAATGCAAAGTATGCAATGATTTCTTGGAAACCCTGACTTATATGCCCTTTGTGAGTGTTGTTGTACAGTGATGTTGTGGCTGCTTGGTGCTGAATAGATCTGCCCGGTGATTTGTTTAGTTCATTCAGTGGCGAGAGAAGTCAAGAGGTTCTCACACTCCCAGACAAGGACTTGAGTCTGCTATAGATGTTTACATAGACCTTTGACATTCAACTCCAAACACACGCCACACGCACATATAGCACGATGCAACAGTGATGGTGTGTATTTTCAGGTCAGTCTTACCCAAAGTTACAGATTGGACTTTAATCTAGCCAGAAACATGTGGAGCAATAACACCAGCTAACAACAATAAATGTCTTCCGAGTTAATACGATCATTATCACACAGAATGTGACATTCTCCCACTCAAATGTAAAGTGCAAGTATAAGTGTCAACTTTTAACGGAGGCAGCTTAAAGGGCAAATGAGCACGATGTGAAAATGAACTATGCATTTCTGGTTGCATGCAACTGTTAACCAACCTGAAGTTTAAATTAAAATAGGAATGAGAAAAGAATGATTTCTAAGAGGTTTTAAATATATTCTCTGTTTGCTTGTTCTTAAATGTGAGAATGAGAAGCTGATTAACACAGAATGCATTATGGAAATGAATCCTTCCGTGCAGGTGCGGCATTGCCCATTTGTCTGTGTGTACTGACATAACACGAGACATTATTAATGCAGAGAAATGTTCAGTTCTGAGCATGCAGGGATGTGCCCACGGCTACATCCAACACACCCTGCCCCTCCGCTCTCTCTCCTGGTGTGCTTGTCTTTCTCTCCTGGTGTCCGGCCTTTTCTCACCCCGGGTGTCTTCGTCTCTCCCCACTGGTGTCCGTTTCTCTTTTTTTCTTTTAAATCTGTCACAATGTGAGAAATCTAAAGCTTGTTTTCTCTTTCAGTTTTGATCCATTTGAGACTTTTTCAAATGCTTAAAAGTATGCACTGATGTTCAAATATATGGGATAAACATAACTGAATATCATTGCTGATGCTTGAACTAGTGTTTATGCTGACATTTAATACAAATTATTCAAAGTTTAGTCATTTAACCTTTAATTTAACAGTAGTATCATATATCATCATATAACACTTTTGTTTAATTATGATATATCATAAACCCAAAATGTTACACAGTCATGTGAAGTAATAAAGTTAGTAATAAATACATTTTTTTAAGTGCTTTTGCTGTTTTTTTTTGTTTTTTTTTAGTAACATTATTTTTACTTGAGTACAGTATTTTAGAGTATTTTAGTACCCTCACAACCTCTGCTAAAAAATACAGCCTTGGAACCACTGACAGTATAAAATATAGACGTTGTCTCCATAACATCACCCACAGGCTTCTGAGGAGCCATTGTGAAGCTCAGTGTGGCGTCTCTGGCTGCCACCATCTTGGCAGTCCTGCCTCTGCCGCCTCGCGGCTAATCTAAATAAGGGCAAAGACATGGAGCGTGGGTGGAGCTGAGACAGGCTGAATGAATCCCGGGTGCTCAAACGAGCCACCTGTAACGGCACCTACCTGTCAGTCAACCCAGTCATGTTATTAACTATGTATAACTTTATGTCTAATTTGTAATTTGAACGGGTGAGTTCAATAGAAATTCAGACTCAGTACAGCTATCTAGCATCTTTTTCTGGTTTTAATGGAGACTTTGTAGTTCTAAACATATTAAGGTGTTTTTTACTCACTTTCTGTCTCTCTCACGATTACGACTACAGCGTCCATTACAATGGACTCAACATTCTGCTGTTGAGTAAGTGTGTCAAAATCTCACATGAGTGGATAATATCATGGTAACTCAGATGTAAATAAAGGACAATCCAGAGCAACAAGACTTTGTAATGTGGTATATGCGTTATTCCAGTGCAGACAGCAAGCCACTCATCTGCTGCAAGTGCACCTCAAAAAACAAACCCTCATCTTAGAGTCAGCTGTCTTTTAGAAAACGACTATCTTCGAGTGCACTACATTACCATAATATTTCCTCCTTTTGGAAATGGATGATGATCTAGTGGATGAGAATATTCAGCCATGCTTATGCCTTTTTTCCATTTTTCCATTGCTTTTCGACTTCATGAGTCAATTTCAAGTGACATAACGTGATGATGGACTGCCAGGTCAAGGAAAGTGTTCTAGCCCAAGAGCCTCTGAAAATCCATCACATACGCTCCAAAAAAACAAAAGGCCAGGGAGAAGCGGAAGGTTAGAAACTCTGTAAGCAACAACAGCTGCTGAACAGGTGTTACGTGATGTCTGTTTTGCAGTGAAAAACTGTCAATAATTAAAACACCGGGCGTAACGTGGGGGACAAAATGAATAATTTCAAAATGTGGAGGAGAAATGTTCCCTGAATGATTTCAGCATTTTCTAACTACCAAAAAAAAAACAAAAAACAATTGCAGCATCATTAAAACTGGCACCCCATTCTTCACAATAAGCACTTTATTTTTGACACTTGATTTAACTTTAAATACTTATGAGCTATTTAGTTTGAGAAATTAGGCTGTGTGGGAAGAGGTTTCAGAGTCAACACTGATGTCACACAGGTGGACAGGTTGACTGGTTATTACAAATTACTGTGGTAGACACCAGAAGAGCAACAGTGGGTCATTGATTTGTTGTTTTGGACTGTATAACAGTTTTTCCCACTTTATTTAGTAGCTTTCGCAACCACCATTTTTATTTTGCCTATAAAATACAACGATACAAAGCTGGCCATCTCCAGGCCTACCAGCCAGATCACCACCAGCCTTCCTGTCTGATCTATAAAATATGATGCATCAGAGTTGTTATCAGAAAAGTAGTGTACAACCTGAGGACACAGCTTCAATGTGGGAATTTTCTAGGGAGTATATATAGCGCATTTATTTCACACTCAGACTTCAGACACTCAGGCCTCAGACAAAATGGCGGGGGGTAAATATAGAACAGTATTTTTGGACACAGAAACAAAATCAAGCCTGTTCCCTGAAGCCATGGATGTGTGCACAAGGGGAAAAATATCCCCACATCAGACTTGCTAAACGCAGGGCCAAGCTCTTAGGTTGCGAGCACATTACCTTGGATGGTTTCAGATTTCCTTTGGCTCTACTTTTTGCAGCCTAGCATCTCTATAAAATAGATATAAGACATGTATGTTTAATGAACAGTTATTGTTTCATTGTGGCTGTGACACAAGTCAAATTAAGGGATGCTGGTAGGCATTTTTTTTTTTTAACAGAACCAGGCTAGCAGCTACCTCTTTACCACTGCTTTCAGCCTTTATGCTAAACTAAGCTAGCTCCGCAGTTCACAGACATAGTCTTATTATTATATGTTTGGAAGATTGTTTCTTTTTTTTCTTTGATCAGAACAATTGTGTGAGTTTTCCAGTCAGTCAAACGTATAAAAACCCACTCTCCTCTGCTGTGATTCTGGAGTTTGCTGCAGGGTACAAATGTAATGTAAATTTATGAAAGTCTGTTTTTCAAAATTCGAGACAAATATAGATGTGTGCACAGCATTAATCGCGTGCGTGGACGTTGTTTTGACTTATTTATCGAGCTGTCTTTAAATTGGGAGTTCACATGGTTTGGTTTTCAAATCTAGGCTATAACAACCTATTGATTATTAACTTGCTTACAATGTGATATTTGCTGTACCTTATTAATGCCTGACGATACTTTATACTCGCTATACAGGCTGCTCATTTGATTACCACATTGTTGGTTCCTCCTACAGAACTTTCTCCAATGGATGAAATCCAACGAAGAAAAAAAAAAAAAAAAGCACTTCTTATTTATTTTTCTGACTTTCAGAAGAACAAACACTCCTTCATCAGATCCATCTATGCATCACATCTGTCCCTCTCTATTCGCCCTTCCCTGACCTGATTTGTTTTTGGTCCTTCATCATTTCCCTCTCGTTCTTCCTCTCACACTCTTATTTCTTTTTCCCCCCGCCCCTTCTTCTGCCTGTGTGGAGGGTTTGCAAACAGACATCACTGACAATGAGAGCCAATTCACTGTCAAGATGGTCTCTCTCATGCGTGTTTATCTGAGTGCGTGTCCGTGTGTGTGCGCGTGATTCTGAGTGTTTGTTTCTTCCAAGAGTAATGCAAGGTTAGAGGGAGAAAGTATTAGCATATTTGCTATCTAGTTTTATACAATTGCTGGTCGTTCAACAATCTTTGAAACAGATGGAGACAGACAGACGGAGAGAGTAGACGCTGAGAGAGGACTGAGTGAGTGGAAGAAGCATTGCTCATTCTGGTTTTGATGTTGAGGTCAAGTTTATTTACAAGGAAAATCAGTGAAGATAAAGACAACTGAAATTCATGCTAGATTAAAGTCCTGTGCAAACAGACTATGCATAAAAGATGATTGCTTCAAGACGCCCACATGCTCACACACAAACATAAATTTAATCAGCCAAATATCAAGGTTTTCATAGTCTATCCCATGGTTACCAAATCCTCCATAACAGCTACGAAATGAATTAATATTTACCTTGAGATTTTCTCAAAAGTAAAGATAATCACTCTTCATTACATTTTAATCCCAAAGCTATATTTAGCCTTATTATCAAATTAATATAATGCATTGAAAAAGCAACATGAATATATTGCTATTTGCCTCTATCTCATTGTTATGAATATACTTGGTTTTATATGACATTAAATCAATCAAATTAAATCTGCCAGTGTGTAACGGTCTTGTTACATTTGTGTACAACCCTTCTACAATATGCAACACATTGTACATTTCTTCTCACTGATTTGATTCAACTTGAAGAACTAAAGTTTCTTGTATCTTTTCTTGGTTGATGTGGAGAGCCAAATGTTTATTTGTAGTGAAATTATTAATTTTGCTTTAATTGGATCTCACCAGTGCCTGCAATTTCTTTGCTAACAGCGTGGCATTTCAGGCTTGATATTATTCACTGATTTAATGAGTAATCAACTGTGTTAATTTCGCAACCTGTTTTGGTTTAGTTTTGGTTTTAGTCCTTTGATTTTGGTTAGCTTTATTCAAGTTGCAGTCGACAAAAACCTCATTTCTGCTCACCTAGCATAACTGCACCTATCTATCATTCACACATCAGAGCAGTGAATCATTCAGAAGCCAGATTTGCTCACTTGTTTACTAAAGTATTGTTCATTGTCTGGGTTTAGTTTGAGATGAGGAGCTAAAAAATGTTGGATGATAGCTTAATTATCCGTTCTGATAGCAGCAAGTAATTAACAAAGTAATGTTAACATTACAATTTACAACCACCACCTGATACATTAGCTAACTTTTTGGAAATGTCACTGTGCTGCCTGAAAGTTCCGAACACGAGATATTTTGGTACTACTACCACTACTGCTAAACTACAGTTTGTGATTCTTGTAGAATAAAACAGTAGTTTAATTGTCCATATTTCACGTTATCATTATAAATATATATATATATATATATATATTTATTGTCATTGTTCAGTATTGTTCATGATCAATCAAGTTGGGTTAAGGGTGATGTTTGGTTGCATTTGCTGTAAAAGTGTTTGGTAAGTTGGATGATATTTTGTTTGCTGGTATGAAATAACATTTGCATCACCATAGTTGCAGTTTACAAAATTTTATACATTTGTCACATAATTTGTCTCCATACTAGTTTGAAAAAAGTGATGTAGTTAATGTGATTTTTATAGCACTAGAGATTATTTCCATCTTGTTTTAAAAGTCAGAAGTTGGGTAACTGTAAAATAAATTGGGACAAACAGACGTTTTGACTTGTTAGCACATTAGCTTGGTTGCTAACTGAAAACTAACCGTTGAACAGTCAAACAATTATGGTTTTGTGAAACATGGCTAATAAGCTACAATAGGTTCCCTTATTTTTGGACACTCTGGCTCTCTGTCCCCTCAAAGGTCAGCACCTTCAAGATAGCTTGCTGTTGGTTAATTGCGGAAATTTGCAGGTCGTAGCTCACCAAAGCTGAATTACACCCAAAACATTTGCATTAATTAACTTCATTGTCTTGAGGGGATCCTCTATTCACAGTGATTTCATTGATTTCACCACAACATTTAACTATTTTAAAACCTGGTGAGTCAACAACAGCAACAAAAAACACTGATTCTAACATGTTGGTGCCAACAAAAACTGCTTAGAAACTTGGAGACATTGTTGCATTCACAGGTTCACCTGTGTTCATAGATCTACTTGGACTGTTTTTCTTTGGCTCAGTTTAAAAAAAACAAAAAAAAAACAGTTTAACTTTGTGTCTCTCCACAGACTTGCTGCCTCTCCTAGACAAACATTTGTAAAGAAAAGTGAGATCATTCTTTAGCCTCATGTGGCTCTAACCACAGAGAGCCATTTACTCTGGAAATGAACACTAATTTCAAATGCTTGGACAAGACAAACACACTTTGGGTGACACAGAGAGATGGTGAAAGAGGCATCATCATTCACCAGTTGCCATATAAATCCTCAGCCCGTTGTTTTAGTGCTGCTGACTGGGAAGGAGGAATGTAAGCATTACCACCACAGGCATGCTTTATGTTCCCTATTACATTGACTAATTGAATGTTTGCCTATATCTAATGAGGTGGGTTGCCCCTGGAGTATTTGTATATCTGTGGGCGTGGGTGTGTGTATGTAAGTCAGTGTATGAGATATCTGTTGTCAGTGGATCCTGTGGTGTAGTGTCGTTTTGGTCACCATTTCAGTCCAATAAAACCCCGTCTTTGTGCAAACACAGGTGCACCGAGTTCTTTTAGTTTTGTTGCTTTGGTTGATGGAGGTGATGATCCATCCAATCCCATTAATTATTTCTATCTACTTTACATAAACTGCCTAGTACATGTTTAAACTTGATCTATTTGTTGAATTAACGTGAATCTCTTAATGTGCCCATTCGAAACAGGCATGGTGGGTCCCTCGTCCTCAAACCCTGTCATTTAATTGATGGTAGAGTAGAAAAGTCAGCCAATGATATCCTTCAAACTCGTTACCAATCTGTCAATCATTGTGTCAATCGTCATTAAATAATTAATGCCCATCAAAAGCCAGCAATTCAATCTAGCTACCTGTCAGGTGCCAAGAAGAGTCTTGACCGCATACCCACAACTCCATGAAGCGTCAACCCTCTTTTTCTTGCATCATATTCAACTATAGGTCTCAGTATTTGCTAAGCTCCGTCGCTACAACAGCTGTTCAGTAAAGACAAGCTTCTCGTAATTGTGATTAATTGCATGATAATGTGAGGGAAATGTTCCTTCTATATGCTCATTTATAAATGTTCCATGCTTTAGACAGGCGAGTCATCAATGCTGAGCTTGAAGTCTGAACCACGACTGGCAGTTTTGCTTAGATGAGGCTTTGACACCGCCATCTTCATTGTTGGACGGGTTAGTTAAGCATTCATTTGAGTCATTTCAGTCCGCTTTTATATTGAGCTCTGTCTAATTGGTCATTTTTAAAGACATCAATGATCAGTTATTTCATCCTAAAAACTGTCTGTGATGTAAAAAGTGAGGGATCCACAGATCATTATTACTTAACTCAGCATTATAGAGCCTTATGGGGTCTTTTGGCTTATTGTTTTGGTTTTATGGACCACAATCTTACTCTTTTGTTTCCATCTCATGGCTCTCATCAACCTAATATTGAAACCCACTGTATGCTACTTTCCCAGCACCAAACAACAGACAAATTAAGTTAGCAACCAGTTTGTAAACAGATGGAAGCATTTAGCAGTGAAAGACAGGGTAAATATTGGCCTTTGTTCGATTTGCCAAGGATCTCGAAGCATGATAAACTATATGCTAATGTGGCTCTCTGTCAACCGGGTGTGTAAATAGGCCAATGGATTTGCTAATATGTTTGCCATATTACGCTACCTGTAGTGCTCCTCTCTATTATGCTCAGTGCTAAGGTGGCATTTATGTGTGCTTTTAAAGCATCATGTATGATTTTTATTTTGAAGGGCTTTTTTAAAATTTATTTATTTTTTTTTTACATCAAAATTGCCAAAGGGCTTCATTTTAAATTGATGGTTGTTATTGTCAGCAGGTTTAGATCAAAAGTCCAAGCGTGTTTTTTTTTTTTTTTTTCCCCATTCCTAGTCCATTCCCAATTGCACTGATACATTAATGCTATTATATGTAATTGTGTTTGAAGCCACTGAGGGTTGTAGAGCTGTAGAGTACAATGCAGAGCTATTGTAGGGTTTGGAGTAATCATCAATAATGGAATTATTCAGTAAAGTTGTCTCTTACATTTCGTTTTGGTGATTCTCAGTCCTCACATTCAAAGCAATTCAAAGGCACTGGTGTCACTTATTACTCTTTATATTTAATGAAGCTTGCAGTACAAGTTCAAACAGGAATCCTCTTTTATTTTTTTTTTTCCCCACTCACTCTGACTTACAATTATTGTCATCCACTGAGCACCCCGATTATCTGCTCAGGCTTGTTTGTCAGCCGGTGAATGATTTTCGACATTAACATACTGATATACCTCATTGCAGTAATTTCCGAGCGTGTGTCAGCTTCATTTCTCCAGCAAATTATAAATAATAGGTACTAAAATTTTACTGCAGAAATAATAGCGTAGTTATTTCTCTTAAACCAAGATCATGGAATTCCACTTCGCCATTCTTTTGTTCAATTGAATTCTTGCCGCTGGTGCAGTAAACAGCTCTGCTCAAGCGCGATTCACACTGAGTAAGTCTTCAAGGAAAAACCTTGTGTGTGCAGTCCAAAGTGGGACTGAGCCTTCTGATCTGCTTGAGTGAGATTTAGATCCGGTGTCACTTTTTTTGTGTCGCCTCACTTGTTAGAATTTCAACATAAACTCTTGGGCTATGTTGGGGTTCCACTATGTGGATCACTTCAGATGAATCATAGATTTGACTCATTCACAAACCCACTCCGGAGTAGTCATACATTGAGACACATGATCAAACAATCGCACGCACACACACACACACACACACACACACACACTCTCTCACACACACATGCACATCCTTTTCTTTTCCCTCCAATGATATTGATTTACTTGTCTAGCCAACAAGGCGCTCATTCTTGGAGGACATTAGGGCAGAAAATGGTGTAGAGTTATTGACCAGTCGTGAGCCATGACATCATAGATTCAAATGTTGTATGGAGTGCATATGCATTGCCTTTAATGTCCTGCATTTTTGTGGTTTTGCACATTGTCAGATGCGCGCTGGTTAGTTTTTTTTTTTTCTATGTTTTTGAATGCACATTATTCAGCATGTACACATATGACAACATATGGAATAGTCTATTCTATATGTGTGTACTGTGTGTGCATATGCATCTCTGTCTGGGGCTATTTAAAGACCCAGGTCATCCGAGGACACGGCCCTTTCTTTAATAAGCAGAAAGTGGAGGGAAGCGCTGATGTCAGCAGAGTGCGAGGGAGCTGTAGCGCACGCGGCCTTGCCTTATATTTACAGCAGCACAATCTATCTACTCTATATCTATGGTCCTGAGCCTGCATAATCATATCAGCACTGATCTAAAAAGCCACACATGTTGCTGCGCTATCTATTTAAAGGCTGGATTTATTGCATCTAACTGATCCCCGAGGGAGCTCTATATATCTGTGTGTTTTGTGTTTGTTTGTGCATCCCTATCCATGTGTGCACGTGTGTGTGTGTGTGTGTGTGTGTCAATACTTATCTCAAATCCCCTGTGTCCCAGGCCTAGTTGCTGTAATTCAAGATGATCCTAATCTGTTTTTTTTTCAGTCTCTTCTCCCAGTAAAGAAGAAGTAAAACTACAATGATAGGGTCAGGGTCATTTCCTCCTGCTAATGGCTACTAATAGGTTTCGTTACAGATAATCTGGGTCTAATGATGTGGTTAGCGGCCTTTCACACTTGCTCTGGGTCACTATCGGAGATTCTCCAGTCAATATGTGTTCCAAGTCAAAGGCTTTCTGCCTGCTGAATCTTGGTCTTGAATATTTAAATAGCTCACTTGCAAGTTGACTAGACAGACAAAATGACAAGAGTCTTGCAGGGTTTGGGCAGAGCTACATTACTACACCACTGACCTCATAAATGGAATATTTCCCTCTGGAGCGTAGCCGATTGGATCAAATGACCCCCTTCGAATTTAGGGGTACCGGACACGTCAGAGCAGTTTCTACTGAGAATTCAGTGGCAACCTTCACTACATTTACTTTTAATTAAACAAATGAACCAGATGAAATCCACAAGATTGCTATTCTACATTTTTTTTTCAATCAGGATGCCTTGTGTTTGTTAACAAGCATAACACATAAAACAAAAAGAATAAAATTAAAAAAAAAAAAGAATACTACAAAGAATAAATATAGTTTATTTGAATTGTTTTGTATTGTTGCAGTTTTTTTTTTGTTTGTTTGTTTTTCTCCATTATTTTGGTCTTGATTGCATTGTACCTAAAGTAATTACTTAGATCTGGGAAGATGGCAACATTTGTATAACAAAGCCTGCAAAGCAACAACAAAAGGTTGCACAAACTAAAAGTTTGGTCAGGTTCACTGAGCCAATTTATTTGGAGGTAAACAAGTAGATATTGCAAATATAATAGGTCAGACTCTGAACCAGGAAATTAGTCTTTTTACATATGTTTAAAAGAAACAAATTTAACCACCAGCCTTCATCTCCTCTTCAAAATAATCTCCTCTTCTAAATAATTATGTCTGTCGTGATGTACAGTATGTCATCACCCTCCCTCGATCTCTAAAAAAACATTTGAGTACAACATTATTATATTTGGAAGGAATGATGGTCAAAACTTTGAAAATAAGCACCCATAATAAACCGGAACTAACATGTAGCCTTTTTTTTTTTTCACAAAATCAAGTTAGGATGAATGAAAAATAACAGTTATTGATTTCAAACTATTCAGTTTGAGCATATACAGTGTCTCACAAAAGTGAGTACACCCCTCACACTGTAGATATTTCATCATATCTTTTCATGGGACAACACTGAAGAAATGACACTTTGATACAATGTACAGTAGTCAGTGTACAGCTTGTATAACAGTGTAAATTTACTGTCCCCTCAAAATAACTCAACACACAGCCATTAATGTCTAAACCGCTGGCAAAAAAAGTGAATACACCCCTAAGTGAAAATGTCCAAATTGGGCCCAAAGTGTCAATATTTTGTGTGGCCACCATTATTTTCCAGCACTGCCTTAACCCTCTTGGGCATGGAGTTCACCAGAGCTTCACAGGTTGCCACTGGAATCCTCTTCCACTCCTCCATGACGACATCACGGAGGTGGTGGATATTAGAGACCTTGCGCTCCTCCACCTTCCGTATGAGGATGCCCCACAGATTCTCAATAGGGTTTAGGTCTGGAGACATGCTTTGCCAGTCGATCACCTTTACCTTCAGCTTCTTTAGCAGGGCAGTGGTCGTCTTGGAGGTGTGCTTGGGGGGCGTTATCATGTTGGAATACTGCCCTGCGGCCCAGTTTCCGAAGGTAGGGGATCATGCTCTGCTTCAGTATGTCACAGTACATGCTGGCATTCATGGTTCCCTCAATAAACTATAGCTCCCCAGTGCCAGCAGCACTCATGCAGCCCCAGACCGTGATACTCAACTTCTTGAGTCGACCATGGCAAGGCCTGTTCTGAGTGGAACCTGTCCTGTTAAACCACCATATGGTCTTGGCCACCGTGCTGCAGCTCAGTTTTAGGGTGTTGGTAATCTTCTTATAGCCTAGGCCATGTTTATGTAGAGCAACAATTCTATTTTTCAGATCCGCAGAGAGTTCTTCGCCACGAGGTGCCATGTTGACCTTCTAGTAACCAGTATGAGAGAGTGTGAGAGCGTTAACACCAAATTTAACACACCTGCTCCCCATTCACACCTGAGACCTTGTAACACTAACGAGTCACATGACACCAGGGAGGGAAAATGGCTAATTGGGCCCAATTTGGACATTTTCACTTAGGGGTGTACTCACTTTTGTTGCCAGCGGTTTAGACACTAATGGCTGTGTGTTGAGTTATTTTGAGGGAACAGTAAATTTACACTATTATACAAGCTGTACACTGACTACTTTATCAAAGTGTCATTTCTTCAGTGTTGTCCCATGAAAAGATATAATGAAATATCTGCAGAAATGTGAGGGGTGTACTCACTTTTGTGAGATACTGTAAATACCTGAGTGGAGACAGCAAAAATTATTTTAAAAAAAATATGAAAATACAGTAAAAAAAAAAAAAAAAAAAGGTAGTATGCTTATGCTGAGGTGGAAAGTTGTATCGATCAAAGCAAATTGCGACAAAGGTAAATGAATCATGTGTCTTAGTAGTGCCCTCTGAGTTGCAACGTTGGCACCTGATTGGAGACTTAAAGCCCCATCCCCCGCAGCTTTGCCTAATAGCAATGTATGAAAACACACATGTATTCATTTCTGGATAACAGTACTGTAAGGTACTTACATTTTACAAAGTCAGTCAGTCACTACTGAGCTCAGTGTTCTCCATTCAACAAATAAAACCACTTCAATCTAGTTTATTTAGAGCAACAGGCATTTAGGAACGTTCCCTGCTGGTGTACAAGGCGAAGCTTTTTGCGCTTACTCACTGTCAATTTAAAATTTAAAATTATCAAGACAGATAGATTTTATTTCTTCCCACTTTTGAGCAGCAGCTGAAAATTCAAATAAAAAGTGACAGACTGTACTGTGCTTCGTTTCAGGTGCTGGGTCATCCAAAGTCCACGCGATTTTAAGAGAAACAAGCAGTTTCTCTCTTGGTCGTCTCTCTGCCTGTGCCTCAGGTGTTGGTTTGTTTGTGATTGATGACTCACTGGTGGGGCAGAAAACAAGGTCCTCTTCTACGCCAAAACACTCACCTTGTGCACAAGCCCCACTGCCTCATTTGACCCCTCCGAAATCATCTTGGCAATGAAACACAGTCACAAAACACTGTATTATCTGTGCTCCATTTAGAGAAAGTTGACCTTCTGCAGACATGGGAGTAAACAGTGGTAAAGTTTTGTGATTTTGAATCTTGAGAGTAGGTCACAGTGATTTATGAGCTCTGTCTGTAAGAGGGCGTGCGTGTTATGAACCAGTGTGTGTTTATGTGTATGAATGTGTGTGTTTTTGTCAAGAAAGGGTGGACTTTTAAAAGTCATGCCACCATCCGTCCGTCTGTTGAATCCAAGGCTTGATGCCACAGATGTTCACACTTGCAAACAAACTTTGAAACTACCAGTGCCGTAGTCAAGACCACCTTTGTTGAGTCCAACACCAGACCAAAGAGTCCAAATGAGAGAAACAATCAATGCTGAGGCAGAAAAAAAGTATCCTCTTTGAGATGTGATGCTACAGAGACAGTATATCATCTGTTTCAAGATGACCATGTTGTACTAAATTTGTTATGATCAAAAAATAAGTGCAGTGTAACAACACTGAAGAATCAAGCTATTTACTTTAGTATAGCAATTTTACTTGATATCATACTCAACACTCTCCAAAGGAAAAAACAGCATGTAACCCCTGCCCAGAGAGGCTTGTACTGTATTTGTGATGATCAAAGCAAATGCCGCGTAACCACAATGTAGGAACAAATCATGTAATACTGTTTACTTGAAGTGTAGCCTTTTCCAGAGGAAGTAGGATTTCAGCATGGAGGGGAACCCTAAGATCCAAAGCAAATGTAATTGCTTCACAAAATGAGAGGATGAGCTATTTTTTTTTTTTAAATCTGTTTTATATAATCTTAAAGTCTGTGTAGAGTAAGAATAAATATGTGTTAAATATCATTCGGGTAAAAATGAGCAGTATTCTCAGCTCCAGGACTGAGGGGGCATGTCTGCTCAACTCGTGGGAGCAGTCAAGCAGCAATTTTGAAGTGACTGAAATGTGTCAGATGAGTTCAGAAAATGACATGACATAACTTTGAAACACTCTGAGTGAGATGAATTAATCTCTATCTCTCTGTTAGGGGTGCTAGGTGTATGCTCAGGGTGGCCTCAGCGTGTCATTGAGCCACCCTTTAGGACCGCCCAAAAAATCCTGGAACTGGTGAAAAACTGTTTGAACCTCAAACTCCACATTTCAGTAATATTTCGTTCAAAGTCTTTTCACAAACAACACATTTAATGTATTTTGAAAAAAAATCTCAGAATTGCCTTTACACAGACTTTAAAATCAACGTTTTTTTGTTTTTTTTTAGTGCAGAAGTTCAAATTCATCTGAAGACATTAATAAATGATGTTGGTCAAAACAAATTTAAACTAAATTTGTAATGTTTACTAAATGTTCGATGTATTTGGTCTTATATTTAATCAATTATTTACAACAACATTTCTCATCTTCCTCTTTTTCCCATTTCATCAGACTGTGGCCATCTACCTCACTGAAGCTATAACCTTTTGTGATGTGTGCCAGTTCATGTCAATCATCCATATATACTATTTCATATCATTGCACTTACAGTATTGTAAGCAGTTGTCATCAATTCTAGTAATGTCATCTAAAACCCCCTGTATTCCAGGCCTGTCTCAGTTCACCTGTCTCTCCTCTGTCCTGCTGCTCCTTGGGGAGCTAAGCCATGAAACATGTTCAGAGGAGGTGAGGTGAGAGCACACGGTGGGGGTGCCTGAATGCAGTGATGCTCCTCTTCGCCCTTTTTCACTCAAAAGTCAATCAAAGTGTAACATTTTCATTTTCATTGTTTTGGTATGGTCTAACAACAATTTTAGGCAGGTATATAACAAAGCAAACAAAGTGCATGTGAATTTTCCATTTATTGCCCAATTTATTAACCAAGATATTTTAAACTCACAGGCAAACACATGCCTCCACTGTCTACTGTGTGAACAGCTGATAAATTATGGATCCTAGTTTCTGCTGGACTGCCAATGAAAATATAACAAATAACATACAACTTACGTCCGAGAGCAAATACCAAGTCCAAGACAACAGAAAAGACGTCATGAATCCAGACCTGAGTACTACAGCACTCTTAGGGTTCAAATGGCCAAATGTTAATTTTCTTCCACAGTACACGTAAAAGTTGTAGTTCCACACAAGTCCACTTGTGTGTTTTTAAAATAAAAACTGCAAATGCTTCTGTAAGCACTGTTAAAAGAAATTATGAATGATTTTAATTCTTCTTTCCTGTTGCAAACTACTTTTCGATATATTGGCTAGTGATTGGACGTATTACAGTGTTCTTTTAATCAGTCTGTCTTTCTCAGAGTCAACAGTATATGCAGTGATATTAGACCAATAACTACTAAATAAGCCACATATTTAAATACTTGACTTGTCAAAGTAGGAAAAGTACATGTGGAATTACTGTTAAACCCCACCGCACATGTCTGTCACGTCGTGTATGCGCCGCGGTTTTGGTCTGTCCTGCACGCAACTTCAAACCCCACCGGGGAGCGTTTCAGAAGCGGAGTGTTTAGCCCACCAGACTTTGTTTACTTGCTCAGATTTGGTCATTTTCCTGGTGTATGTTCTTCTAACTATGCTTCTACATGTGTAAATATGCTACATAGTTTCGCTTTTGTCTGTTCTTTACGACCAGCACTTTGCAGTTATTTTGAAAATCCACCGGGTTCTCTTTGCTTTTTCTGTGTCTGGCTTCCGCCCGCTCGAGGTGGTCTGTGTAGATTGACGCGGGCTGCTAGTGTCAAGCGTCAAAAATAGAACTAACGCTGAGCCAGTTCCAGGAATCTGGTCAACCTATTGTGCATGCCCACTCACTGACAGAGCTTTGCTTTTCCTGCATTGTTGAAATTTCTGCTTACACGTAACCTTCAGATGTACTGTTAGATGGGTTTTCTTACCTTTAAACTGAGCCAGACTAGCTGTTTACCCCAGCTTCCATTTTTTGAGCTAAGCTAATCAGCTGCTGGCTATAGCTTAAGATTTAATAGACCGATATAAGGGTGGTACCAATCTTCTCAAGTAACTCTCCCCCAGAAAGCAAATAAGAGTATTTCCCAAAATGTTGAACTATTTCTTGAAGCGAGGATTACTCCTCCCAGCAGTCATCGTTGTGGCTTAGACTCACTGAGAGCTCCTTTACACAGCAGAACCTTTTAAAAATCTGTCGAACCATTTGCTATGAATGGTCATTTTTTGGGGGGCATTTCTCTGACGGGCTTAGTCTGGTATAAGATTTTATTATACCTGATAGAAAAGATGACTACACAACTACAAAAGGAAGGGCCAAGGTGTAATAAAATGGACATGTCATTGAACAGAAAGTTGTTTCTATTACATAAATGATAAAAAAATATTCCTTTGTACAAACATAACTGTGTCCACATTCATGGCTACCTGTATGTTAATGGAATGGTTGCAAAGTGGATCCTGTCCAGTAGTGGATTTAATAGTTGTGTGATGTTTAGCCCATTTGGCTTTGGTGGCAAGCATACCAGACTGCTCAATTACTCAGTGTGAATCCCTGAGGTCTGAGTTTATACATTAATACCCAGTCATTCATTAGTGTAAGCAGCATATCTGGATATAATCCCTTCTCTCCAGTGTTTCCCTTTTTTTTATCACCAGCTCAGTATCACTTTCCCTGACGCTAATGTTCAGGTAAGTATTAGTAAATGGAATGTCTCTCAGCAATGAAATCTCTTTTATCATTTTTCTTCAACCCAAAGCTATACAAGCTGAAGTTTATGTCTCTGGCAAGTATACTGTCCTGGCTCATACCTACAGTACTCGATATCAGTAACACAATTTTATTCGCATTTTGCTGATGTGACAATTCCCCTCAGCGCTGTGGTAGCTTTAACCTGAAGTTAGTGTCATGTGTTAACTTTAAATCATTGCAACTGTTTATCACACGAAAGCATTAAAACTGGAGTTGGACAATGAACTACCAATAATACTGAAGTGTGAAGACATTTCTAATTAAAGTTGTTCTTCAAAACGATGTTATGTAACTGTAATGAACCCAGCCATAAACATCCATGACTATGAAGCATTAAAAACGTGAAGGCAAAGAAAGAACTCATTAAACCTGAAGGAATTGTAATGCAGTAATACTGTGGGAGACAAAACTTAGAATAATATCCTCTGCACCACTTTGTCAAACTAAGTAAACCCCACTAATGCATCCCACTTTAACCAGCTACAAGAAAAAAAGAAACTGGCCTCAGCAGTGTTAAATCAGGCAACAGCTCACTGGTTCTGGAGCAGATTTTTCTAAACTAAAAAGACTCCACTCAAACAAAAGAAAGGTAATTGACAGGGAACAAACCTTTGTTTGATTTGGTTTGTTGAGGCTTTTCATAGGGCAGTAATTGGTAAAATTGCAAGCATTCTTCCAATGTTCTCATTTTTTGCAGAGGTATGTGATGATTGGATTAAATTAAAAAATGCCAATTTGAACACAGGAATCCCAAGGTTTTGCATCTCTGACTGAATTAGACAGTGATCTGCAATGTTGCAAATCAATGGGTATTATTGGCTTTTAAGCCCTTTTGTCTGACACAGACTATGTATCGTATTGCTGGTTTCATCTATCTGTTAAAGTAATGGTATTCTGTCATTCGTCCATAGGTGTCTTTTGCATTATGCTCCTCGTGGGTTTACTGAGACGTGAGAAGTCATTTACAGAATGAGTCACAGTGCTTACATGATATTTGGCACCTGGTGCAAGAGAGAGAGAGAGAGAGAGAGAGAACACAGCGGCGAGTTCAAATTGTTATGATTAGGTGGAAGAAGACTGCATCACTAATGGATTGTAAAACTTTGCCGTTGTAGCCTTAATTAATGGTCATTATGAGGGCAAGGAACAGTCGCCACCACTTCTCACAGTAAAATGCATTTCCGCACCGGTTCCATCATTTTATGTTATAGAGCGGATTTTGTTGCCAGCATGCAAGCATTTAATGATAACACATTAAGTTGGGACTCTCATGCAGTTCCTGTGTGCTCACATGCTGCATGTAAAGCCCATCCATCCATCCATCCATCCATCCATCCATCCATCCATCCATCCATCCATCCATCCATCCATCCATTCATTCCTTTCCACTGTCAGGTTGTAGGGCAGCAGGTTTAGCAGGGCTTTCCACGCGTCCCTCTCCTCAGCAACATATCCAGCTCCTCCTGAGGGATCTCAAGGGATTCCCAGGCCAGATGGGTTATATAGTCCCTCCAGCACATTCTGGGTCTATCCCGTGGTCTCCTATTGGTTGGAAGTGCCTGCAAAGGAAGGCACCCAGGTGTTGCCCTGTGGGTCCACCACCTGCAGGGAGAGGCAGGGACCTACAGTAGGTGTGTTGTTTCCTAGCATCGCAGACTGATCCTAGGGACTTGTATGTAAAGCGCTTTGCTCTTTTCATGTTGATTTATTCATCCTCAAGTTTGCATGATCACAGACCAGATCCTATCCTCAGCGTTTTCACTGTTTTCCTTGGCTGTTTTTTTTCCCTTCATAGTAGTGCTTTAGTTTCTTTGCAGTACAAGACATGCGTTATTCTCCCTGCATGTTCCAACCTGTGCTGCTACCGCCTTGATGTTAATTGAGAATGTTGTATGAATGTAGTTAGCAATGTGATCATCTCGCTTGTTTGAAAGGTGAAATAAATTTGCCTTCCCTCGTGGATCCAAAGCAGAGAAGTTCCCATCTTTTATATTGCTACATAAACGGTTCCCTAACTGACTTTACTGAAGATATCATACTATCAAAATATAAATATTGCAATACAAATTTGCATATACCATATTAGAGGTTACTGTTCATATCACCCAAACCATAGGGTTAGGAAGGTCGTGTGTGTATTTCTAGAAGAGTTTTATTACAACAATAACACCACGATGATGAAAGATAAGTCAAGGATGTGCACCGAGGCTTATGTGGTGATTAAATAGATGTCACAGAAACACTTGATTAGTTCAATTAGCATTAATTCTGGTGATTATTTTTTCATCGGTGCTTTACCTGGTGGGAAGGAACAGACTGAAGCGTCACATTTCATCACATGTCTCCATAAAGCTCTCCATGCATCCTGCTTCACTGCTTTGGTATGGATGGGGCGTCAAGCAAAGAAAGAGATGGGTCAGCAGTACTTAACACAGCCATTTAAATGCACATTCTGTCTCAGTCTCTCATAAATACACACGTAAGACACACTGGCACATGCGCACATACAAATTAATGTATTACCTCACATAACCACATACAGCATTTTTGTCTTGTCTGCCATAACTTTTCGAAATAATCCTTTGACGGTGGGCTGTGTGTGGTTTTGTGTGTGCCCCCGAATGAGTGTGCGAGTGTTTGCATGTGCATATATATATATATATGCACAATTGTGCGCGTGTGTGTGTGTGTCTTCGCATATTGTGAATCCTCTGTCAGCACATCGTGTCAGGGGCTCGCTAGGACTTTCAGAAATGCAGGCACAAGCATATCTTATTTGGATTATGTATAAAACACTGATAGAGGCCGTCTGCTTGCATCAATCAGGGGCCGCGAGAGGAAGAGACAGAGGGAGGCGAATAGAGAGAGAGAGAGAGAGAGAGAGAGAGAGAGAGAGAGCGCACAAGTAAAGGGAAGTGGGTCGAGACGGAAAAAGGAACTAAAGGACTAAAGGTGTAGGGGAGAGCTGGCCGAGTACGTACGGGTTCAGAACCGTTTAAATATGCAGAGGGGAAGAATAGATTGGTGGAGAGATGGTGGGAGTTTAAGATTCAAAAGAGAGAGCGGAGAGCGAGAAAAGAGGAGAGAGATTAACAAAGGTGAGGTGGTGCATGAGAAATTTAGTATAGCCTACACTAAAGTGGAGGATTTATCAGAGAAATAGAGGGGATGAGAAGCAATGGGAAAGGGGGATGGAGGAGGAAGGGAGAGAAGGAGGAGGGAGGGGAAGTGTAGCCGGGAGGGTTTGATTGATGGGCTGTAGACAGGGCCTGCCGTTCTCTAGAGCAGAACCACTCCAGTACTGGACACCCGCCAGACACTGCAGCCCTGGAGAACCCTATGTGTGTGTGTGTGTGTATTTCTGCAACTGTGTATATGAGCGAATGTGTCTGTGTGTGCATGTCGGCTTATGCAAAGCTCTTCTGTTACAATCTGATGACGCAGACACATGCAGTGAGGGCTATACAAACAGGTGTAGGTGACAGCTGTATTTTTAACATTGCGCGTGTATCCATACTCATCTGCATGCATGCATGTGCGCTTTGTGTCCACGCGTGCTGCGCCAAAGCGCACACGCATATGTATTTATGCAAATATGTGCAGCTGTGCGTATGTGTGTGTGTGTGTTTACGTGCAGGGGTGCTCTCCTGGACAGGTCAATCCTTTACTCCATCTCCAAGGCTGTGTTCAGACAGGCAGCCCATATTCTTTTTTTTTTTTTTTTTTTTTTTTTTTGGCACATCCCTCGTGGAAGCAGATTGCCTTGATCAAGTCCAGACAGAGAAGAAAAACCAATGTTTGGAAATTAAAATTAAAGTAAAGAAATGCTGGTCTGAAATCAGTTTTAAAATGCAATGCTCAGTTTCTCTTGGTTTGGACACTGTAGACTTAATTAGGGAGACTGTAAAGTAATTATAGTGATGACAAGCTGAATAGCCACATCAAATATAAACACAGTTAAACGAACCAGCACAGGCAAGAGCATCTAAGTGTCCATCATATTTTAATTTAAACCAGGTGCAGTCCTATAATAACATAATCGTCAGTATCAAATAACGGTAAATAAATCTCTTACGTAATATCAAAAAATAATTGGATGGACCTGCAGGTAAAGTTTTCCAGTTCGCGGTCGTAGGTAACCTTTTCACAAGCCGTGACTATAGTGTGCATTTGTTAAACTCTCCCCATGGAGCTAGAGAGCATAGATTTATACACTCCATTCATTTCCAACAAAACATTCTTTTTACTATGAACTACTCTCCTCGTCATTACATTATTCTGTATCGGTGCTTTATTTTATAAAAGTCAGAGTTACAAACACAAAGCTTCTTCTTCTTTCCATTCTCACACTTTGGATGTCTTTCATGGAGAGCTGACATTCATCCACGTGTGTGTCTTGACCTGTGGACCTTGACATTTTGCAGAGAACCACTGGGGTATCTCACTGAATTACACCTTTTGTCCTTTAATATCCTGCTTACTGAACAGTAATGTGTGGATTGACATGCATAAAGTAAGTCATTACCCAAGACTGCTAAAAAAAAAAAAAAAAACTGCTGATAGCCAGTTACATAATCATAAAAAAAATTAAATCTCATTCCCTCAATATCCAGCAGCGCTAAAATCAGACTTCAAGCTGTCCTTAACGCCGCTGACACGCGACATTGGCGCTCCATACAGAGCGTGGTTAGTCAGCCACGACGGCTGCATGAAACACAGCTGCATATATTGGCCTCCCATGTAGAAGATGGTGGCTGCTGAGGCATGAGGTGCAGGGGGATACTTTTTTTTATAATCTTCATACAACCTGCAGAGCACTGTTCTTGTTTCCTACTGGAAAAGGTTTAGGACAGTCTAATCAAGTGGAAATATGAATGGTTGTGTAATTGGTCAATAATAAGTGAACAGGTCAAGGTGCTTTTACAACTAAGATTTTTGGTGCGTTCCAAATTAAATTTGTGTTTGTGCATTTGGTTTATTTAGGCTGGCATGAATGCTGTCAAACCACATGGAAAGGTGGATCTCAGTCAAGGCTACATCACGATTATGTTAGGAAGTCACTCAGTTCATATATGTGTATAACAACATATCTTATCTACTAGAAACTAATTATTATTTTACAACATTGTTTATCATTTTACCGTGTGGACATTTTTAGCTATAACATACCAACTTATCAAGTTTTAACGAGTAAAGTTTTGTGCTAATGAGATAATGAGATGGTGTGTTGTTACAATGTCAAGTGTTTTGTTTTTCATCATATCAGAATCTGTATAATTATTTGGTCACACGTTATCATGGTAACTCATAGCACATGGCTGTAGGTTTCTAATACATGAGGCAGTAAAGGAAGGTTAAAACAGGTCTTTTGTGTCCTGTGTTCCACGGTGCGTATTTTTAGAAGTGTTATTAAAAAGTTAAGTAGAAATTAAGTTGTACTCTTGGCTAATAACCCTTGTAGAGAAGTTAATAAATGCTTCATGAACAGTATAACGTGGGCGACCCTTTGTCAGTCACCAGCATGTTTTCACATGCGAGTTGGTGTATTTCCTGATGATGCAGGTCAACGCTCATCGCTTTTCTAGTGAATGATTCACCTGTCGGTCTATACATGGGTTGAGCCTATTTATTGGAAAATGTCTTAGAAAGTAATATGCGATCTCTAGTTATCTGTTCAACATCAAATTTCACAGCTGTGCTTGTACACTAAATATGACCTTAGGATTCCACATGTGAAACTCTAAGGCGTGCACTCAATTCAGCACACTGGTACTTCATATACTGGAAACGCTTCAGTCGTAGGTGACAAAGTCTTTGAAAAAAATGGTTTGGTTAGACTTAAGGAAGTCAGGTGATGAAGTACGGAGAGGGACAGAGTTAACAAAGGAGATTTGTTGTTTTTAGACTCAGTTTACTTGTTTTTTTTTAAATTATCATTTGCTGTTTTCAGTTGCAGTTTGGTTCAGTTCAGGTACCAAACTTTGGTTAAGCTTTTGTGGAAAGTTTCTCTTATAATCCAGGGTTGCCATGTAGACATGACACAAGAAAACTAAGGAGCAGTGCTGAATGATCGTCATCTGAAACATGAAGCTTTGGGATCCAACACCGTAGATGTTTGCTGACTTTAAAAACTTTGGGGAACATTGTTTTGGAGCCCGGATGTTGTCATGTAGAAAAAAATAAAAATGAGGTACAAATTATTAATTCGAGAGCTTGATTTAGTACATATCACATATTTTTCCAGCCCCTCTTGTAGAGGACAACATCGCCTTTGGCCAGGGGTAGACAGAGAGGGAGGACAGTAATGAAACACCCGAACCCTGAAGCTGTTTTTTGGAACAGGATGACATTGCTGTATCATCAAATTATTACAGCAAAACAGTCTGTTATCCAGGCAATCCATAGTGAGAGTGCGAGGGGTACAAGTAAGACAGGACTAATGGCATGAAGGTGATAAGTTATGGTAAATCGAGAGCACAAATTATTAAATTGTGCACACACATTACTCCTAAATTTTTCCTCCATGACACCTCTTGGACTTCATAACTGTGTCACTCGAGTGATAAACGAACGTGAATTCTATAAAGTAATATGCAGATTACATTTAAGTTCAAATGAAGTCCATGGAATTCATTCAAATTTGACACCTAAAGCAGCTACTGATTCATATATGTTTGTACGGCTTGTTTTGTTTTTAATATGTAAATATGAAACCTGGAAGGCAATAATGCGTCATGTTGTGAAGTGTAACCAACCTCAGTGTCTCACTTTGTCTCCGTCTCACACACTCTCATCCTCTTTGATGTGTTTTGTTCTATTCTCCTTTCTTTCGGTTCACCTCCTCCCTCAAACTCTTCTTAAATCTCTCGCACATACACATTGCGTTAATGCTTTACAGACATTCAACATGTTCTACAAGCCGGCAGCCATTAAAGCATGTCACCTCTTTGTGTCTAAGCTGCTAAGGAGCAGAAATCACAAGCTGCTGTAAACAGCTTAGTGAATTTGAGAGGGGACAATGTTTAATCAAAGTCTAACCAGTGAATAGAATACACGGGGAGACGATTTGATTAACATAAAGATAAAACCAAAGTAGTGCTTTCTCTTTTGATGGGCTCTTCTCCTTGAAATAACACCCCCTGTTAAATTTTTTAAAAAAGGCCTAATGGGAATTTCAGTGCTTTTGTATTTTGATCAAAATGAAGGTTGTTAATGTGTAGCAATAGCAAATGAGAGAGAGAAAAAAAGAGAGATGGGGAGTCGAGAAAAAAAAAGGAAAAGTGCCCTTTCATAGCTAAATTAAAATTTTAAGCGCTGCTAAATGCATTTCTGTGCCCACCCGTTGAGCAGGCATTTCTTTAAGTAATTATGTCCTGACCCTTCATGAACCGTGCTTCAACCTCAGCTTTTATTCCGTCTTTTTTCAGATCCACTACCTCCCCAAACAAACCACCTTCATCCATGCTCTTCATCTCTCTTTCCGCCTCACTCTCCGTCTCTCTTTTCTCTTGGCAGAGGTCACTCATGAAGACAACTTCATATTTATTCATGTGCTCATTCATATGAAGAGCTCTCTGAGACCACTTCCTGGGAATTGCAGCTTTTGTGTTTTGGTAATTACTCATGCAAACATAGATGACAGCATTTCTCTCGCAACCATTTGTTAGTGTAACTCTGTAGTAATGAGCCATTTACTTTCCAGGGGAGAAACGGGAGAAAGGGGTCTTCAGCACAGAAGACAGGACTTAATGCATAGTCACTTCACAACAACAACTCCAAAAAAAGGAGGCAATATAGCTCTACAGCATATTAAGACATCAGTACTGAGTTTACACTATTAGCAGCCAATTTACTTAAACAGACTTTTATGGCTGGGGTAAGAGGTTAACTCTCATCATTCATGCTCAAGCATATACTGTGGCATTTATTGCTGCAAATTAGGGTCTAAAAAAGTAATGAGATATATTTAAAAGCTTTAATGTATGCTTGGAGGTGAATGTCCAGTGTCAGCAACCATTATAGCATGTGGAAGAGGTAGACACGGGCAAATTATGAATGATTGTGATCAAAGTAAGCCACAAACGAACTCCTCCCCACGTCACAGGATGGTTGGATGGTTTTAAGGCCGGGTGATTTCACAATTATTTTTGGATCATTCAATTAATTATTTAGACTATAATCTGTCAGAAAAAATAAGCATCACAGTAATCTCAGAGCCCAGGGTAGTATCTTTAAATTGCTTGTGTTGTCAGACCAAGAATAAAAAACAACAACAAAGGTTGGTAGGTCAGGTTAGATAAAGTTCTATATGTATATAAGTATATAAGTATATTCTATACTTGCCACTAGATGTTGCACTAGAACACCACTATCTCAGGCCAGACTCCATTGACAAAAACAGTAAATTTACCTAGTAGAAAATCGTAAAACAATAATGGTCTTTGTTAGTCTTCCCACATTTCCAACAAGCGTTGAAATTAATGCTTAATTCTCCTTGTTAGTTGAAAATATTTCAGTCTGCAATGGCCTCCGCATAATCCTTGCATACTTGTTTTTGCCACTGACAGACTCAGATTGTTATTGTGTCTGACAACATAATGTTAAGGATCCCTATAGGAATAACACTTTGTTTTTCAGCTGCTAAGCTGCTAGTTAAATGCCTTGCCAATAGACTCCATAGACAAAAACGGTAATGTAGTAAATTAGTCTTTTCAACAATCACCAACTCCGATTTGGTCTAAATAAATCCCTAATTCACAGCAGTGGATGATATAAACAGCCATTTGAGTCACTATCCTTAGCCATTGCACACTGAAAGACTCATGCATGACCGAACAAGAGAAGTAAACAATGCTTGGGGATCAAAATAGAAAGAGAGTCTGATTATTATTCTCTGCTCAGGATGCCTTCATTTACATAGCAAATAGTTGTTTGCTGCTATATTAATGTTCTAAATACCATGTATAACCTTGAATTTGCACTGAAAAAAACAAAAAAAAACTGTAGCAAATTGTCATGTGCAGCTTTCAATCATGTAACATGATCTTCATCATCACACGAGATGTTCTTTAAGTCCTCAGTAAAAAAAAAAGTACCTGATAACTGAGTGATGAAGATCATGCGATATAATCACAAGTTCCAGTTTCCAACTTCAAGAAAAACTTTTAAACTTTTTCAGACAAATAGTATTTCTCAACAACTTATCATTTTTGAAGCAAAATCAATCAACATGAAAGTTCAGACAAAACGCTTCATCAGGTTTTAAATAAACTACAGTTTCTACTGCTTCCTTCGGGGCTGTGCAGAAATGTTGTGACCAAATTTGATTGGCAGTGACCTGGTAACAAAGCGACCCAACCGCATAACTGTCATCAGATTTTGATTCAAACATCTTAAAATCCTAGCCAAAGTTAGTCGATTAATAAACTTTGGTGGCAATAACAGTGAACCACACCTCTGACACAGACAACTGTTTTTCTTTCAAAAATCTTCTTATTTGCTGCACCGCCGAGAATTTAATGTTAAAAAAAAATGTAAATGTCAAACCCACACATCACCGAGACTGACAGCTTATCGTGTGTTGAGTTATCATTCTGTCAATCTGAGCAGCCTTTCACTGACCTTCTCTATTTTAGAATGACGAGTTCAGCTTTATGTGCTTTGCTCAGAGATGAAAGGATGAATGATGGAGGGATGGGGCAGAAGATATGGGGAGGCAGAGGGGTTGTGGCAATATTTATGGTGTCATGAAAGGCAATTAAATAGCACAGCGTTACTTTTACCAGCATGAGCTAATGATGTCACAACCACTCAATAAAGACGCAGTGTTAAAGGTTCAGGCCTCCCACATAATTCACACAAAAACAGACTGAAGGCAAAAACTGTCCACCTTTGAATACATATATACATATTTCTGACACCAGGGGGTAAAATACTCAAAACAGTTCAGGAATGAGCTTACAAGGGTTCACCAATCATGTTAGCTTCTATGAAACACAACCAATCAACTTATATATTTGCAAATAAACATGTTTTATCATTTAGTCAATACACACGTCCATGTCGAGGAATGAGGGTCCCACAAGGAAATGTGATGAGAAACACAAAAGTGAAAACATGCGATAAAAAACAGGATTACAAAAGTGTGTGAAGTGTGAAGTAAAAAAAAAAAAAAAGGAAAGGCTGGAGATAGAGAAGACTATTGGCAACTAGGTCTAAACCCACGAATCCCATCCTGCAGATTTATTATAGGAAAGGCAGGCTTGTTACAGGCTTCTTTGCTTCTTGCTTTACAGAGCAAATAAAAGGCAGACATAATTAAGACTACCAAAGGTATAAATCTTGTATGTGAATGGCCCATTGCACACATCGACCGCACAAGTAATTTACATGGCCCTTTGAGAATTCCCCTCAGAGTTTTCTCTGACACTCACAAAGGTAGTGGTGAGAAAGAGAGCTGAGCTAAAGAAGAAAAAATGAGCCAACTAGAAACTCGATTTTTTTTTTTATTATTTCAAGGATTAAACTGAATTAAACTGCTGTCTTTATAAACATTTTAGTGATTGCGGTGCAAGGTTACATGACACATCGGCACATATCAATATTAATTACTTGCTTTGCCCTAGAGAAACCTTCTGGGGTAGGAGTTGCATGTTTTACTGCGTGTGGACTTTTTTGGAAGAGGTTCTAAATCTAAAGTCAGGGACAATAAACTGAATCTGTGCAGTTGTTTTGATGTACAGCTTCACTCACTAGTGCTTTGTTCTGTGTATTCTTGTTTTGTGTATAAAATACAGTAATTGCTCTCATTGACACAAATTACTTCACAAAAGAGTTCACAATCACTGGAAGAATCAAATGACACCTGCTTTTTCAACCTGAATTCAAGCTGTTGAGAGTACAGTATGTGAAAACTCTGAATGCAGTTAGTGTTCACAATACAATGATTATGTCTTGATTCTGTGCCATGTCTCGAGTTCAGTGATTTCATTGCTTGTAAGATGGAACTATGGTAATCATTCCCATTGTGACCTTCAGGTCCCACATTACCTGAATATAGCATTCAACACAGGATTCCTGTAATGCCTCATGGGAGCTGTAGTAGCTGAATTGAACAAAACAGTAATTGTTCAGATCTAGCAGTGTTCATTGTTATGTTCAGTGTTCAATACAATGATTCTCTTTCTACTCAATGGAAGACCTAAAATACTATCACTTAGTGAAGTCGAACAGTAAAACATCCATCCATCCATCCATCCATCCATTTTCATTTGCTTATCTGGAGTCAGGATTCAGTGGCAGTACATTTAGCTGGCAGTTTCAGACGTTCCTCGCACCAGCAATGCATTCCAGGGATTTCCTCCTAGGGAATCCTGAGGTGTTCCCAGGCTAGGTGCACTATGTAGTCCCTCCAGCGGGTTCTGGGTCTCCTCCCAGTTGGATGTGCCCAGAACACCTCCAATGGAGCATGCCCAGGGGGCATCCTAGTCAAATGCTCTAACCACCTCAGTTGGCTCCTTTCAACGCGAAGGAGCAGCAGCTTTACTATGAGCTCCCTCTGGATGTCCGAGATGCTAACCACATCTCTAAGGCTGAACCCAGCTACCAGGAGGGGGAAGCTCATTTCGGCCACTTCCCCAATCTCATATTTTCAGTCAAAGCTCAAGATGGACTGGAAATCACCCCATTCTTCCTCACAACGGTTTCTCACAACAGTCCATCTCACAGTAAAACAGAACGACATACTTCCTACTACAGACTTCCTAATGTTTAAGCTCAGCTGTGCTATCTACAGTAGCTGTCACTAATAGCTAATGTTATGTTAGCAGCTCTAATCAATCATACAACAATGGAAAAATACTATTACGTTGACGATTGTACACAATTAGTTGGGAGCAGAAATGGCTGTCTTTGGATGTCTATTAGCCCCCAAAATAGAGACCATTAACGTGGGACAGCCAAGGCCAAAACACATACAGATCCAAAATCGTTAGCCATTGAGCATATTTTTTAAAAGTTTATTTATAAAGATAAACCCCTGGCCTTAATCAGCCAAAATGAGTATCTGTAAATAGTTCTCTTATTGTTGTGATGAAAATATTGCTCTAAGGCTGTTCTGTAAGCAGACTTCTCATCCGCCCCTATCAATTTGGCATGCTCTGCTTCAAATGGGTGATCATTTCCTGATGTTGCCACGGTACTTGTGCACAACACAAGAGTTAATTTACACTTTGCCCTTTCAAATATTAGTAGCTCATTCAAGTTTTTTTCACTTTGTTTCCTCTCCTTGAGTCTGTGATTGTGAAGTGGAATGAGAGACAGAGCGAGCATACTGTAGGTCCTGCACTTTATACTATAGCCTCTGTTTGATGAGTCAGACAAGAGCTTCTGTCATTAATGCCTCTAAAAAGCTGAAACTTGATACTGATTTTTATTTCCCATATTCTGATTTAGATGTCAGTACTACTACCTCATGACTAGAGGTTAAGCGCCTCAATATTTTAACAAAAGATAAAACAACTATTACTTTGTTAGCACTCAACGAACAACAGGAGTCTAATGACTCTCATAGCCCTATTTCATTAACCCTATTAATGAAAACAACTCACCTTTAACACTTCTCCACTAAAATGCATGTCAACAACCATGACTGAAAATCTTTTTAATTTTCAGAAAGCTCCAATATATTCCACCTGGCATAAAATATTACAAAATGGTGACTTCTGTCAGGCACAGGTCTTCCATTCAAGGTAACTGCGCACTTAATGCTAATTTGATTGATTGAATTAACCACACACAACCTACTGTGTCTATCAGACAACATTCAGTACAATTCAATAACTTCATTTATCCTGAGTGCGCAAATAAAAGCTATGTATGGCAAAGTGCATGCACGCTTCTCAATGAAACACACAGACCATAATGATACGACAATCACCAACAATTGTAGCCACGTCCCGAGTTCAGTGATTTCATTGCTTGTAAGATGGAACTATGGTAATCTTTACCATTGTGACCTTCAGTCCCATATTACCTGAATATAGCATTCAACACAGGATTCCTGTAATGCCTCATGGGAGCTGTAGTAGTTGAACTGAACAAAACAGTAATTGTTCAGATCTAGCAGTGTTTATTGTTGGAGTGCTGAAGCTGAGAACAGTATTCGTCATGCATGCATGCATGCAAAAACATCTTAATAACTAATAACTAATATCCATGTTGTTCATCATTATAACAATATGTCTAAAACATGTATGAAAATCTAGAATGACAAATCAGTGACTCATTCTTAAGTTCCAGCAAACCTACCACATTATCTGTGGACCTTTAGGCGTACAGTACTTCATGTACACTGTTATAAGTCTGCTCTTTACATCTTCCATTGGTTGGAAGACAGCAATATTTCCAAACTCCCTTTCAAAACTGAGCATGTTGACTTGACTTAACTTGTGTAACTGCTGTTCATGTGAATTAGTGATTTCTTGTGACATTACTGAAACACAAACCCAAACACACAAAGGGTTTTTCTAGCCCTTTCTCTCAGTTTTCCAGCCCTTGCAGCTCATAACTGCGCCTCCGCTAGGATTCCCTTCAGCCTCGTTTCCCTGTAGCACATCTTCCCCTCCCGTGGCAGCAGGAGTAAGCAGCATGGAAGACCACGGCGGGATTCAGGAAAGGAGCTACATCTTTACCCCCGCTAAAGGTGTTAACGCACTCTTTTGAAGATGGTCTTAATTGGGTTAGTAGAGGGGGGGGGTGCTTCAGTGAGCACACAGTCCATCGTTTGAAATCCTCCCCTCCTGATTTGAGGAGGGGTAAAGAGAAGAAAAGAGAGATTTAATTGATCCCCTAGTGGCGTATGTAGCTTGGCATCCCTCTCAGATAAAGGTGGGGTAGATGTTATGCAGGGCTGGCTTAGCCATTACAGTCAAGCATCACTACACACTAAAGATTCACACTCTTCTACATTTTTTTCCCTCTTCGTGCTATACGATGCCTCATTCTTCTACTTCCAGCGCTCTCATAAAAGCTCTTTTCATAATGTGTTATTATCATCATGATGTAAAGTAGATGTATTCCACACTCTAGAAACCTGACACTCTACTCAATTGCTCTGCAGGTACTTGAAGACAGGTATAAGTACCAGCTGTCAGTTGATATCATTGGATAACTATCACAGGTCGTTTTTGCACAAAGAACCATGTATTGTCCTCTGTGTTGTGTCTGTTTAAAAAGAAAATACATTGTTGTTTGATGAAAACCACGTGTCTCTGCTTTTGATGACTTTTTTTCTATATGAACGTGCATATACCCATCAGCATGTAGAATCTTACTGACCACTGAAAAGGTCTTTTGTTACATCATGCACATAGGATAGAAAGAAGGAGGATAGCTTTGGATAACGTTTTGAGTCACGAGCTCAGGCCATCAGCCTCGATTACGCTGATTCTAGTCTAAAATAGTAAAATAGCTTTTGATTATGCCAATGTGCTCTGTGGAAACATGTAGGACACCTTTGCTATTGATAGTTTTCCAGCTGAGGTGCACCTAAACAGGAGAGCCGACACCTGAAACCACCCGCACGTCATTAGATTTTTGTAAGATTTAATTAAGAAAATTCAAATATTTTTGGGGCATTTTCTGCTTTACTGAATAGTGACTTCTAGAGAGATAGAGGGAATTCAGGAGAGAGAGAGAGGGAATCACATGCAGCAAAGGATCCAGGCTAGAATCAAATTCAGGTTGCTGCGGTAAAAACTTTTAGCCCTGACACACGGGGGCGCACACTCCACTTCCAGATGAGCTATCAGCACACCCTGACATACGCGGTTTCCATCGGACAGCGACGATATAGATATTCCCATTCTCTATATATCCACAAATTAATAGTATGACCTGAGCTGCTGGCGGGCTTGGGAAGGTGAACACTCTGAGCACTGAAGTAGTGAAGGTGGCACACTCTCCAGCGGTGCCGTCTCACCAAAGCAATTCAATTAGACATAAAATACTGATGTGATCCAACATAATGACAACTCAACGTTTGGCCACGGCGCTGAAGAAAAAAAAAAAAGAAAAAACACATGGTGATTTTTATTGCAGATAGAGAGGAGGGATAGGTTATTGCTTAAAGTGAGAGACTTAAAGTCTGGTGTGTAGGTGTCTTGTTTGTGTGCAGAGAGGATAGGAAGACGCAGAAGGGGGGAGGGAGAGTCTGTTAGTATTGAAGATAGAACAGCAATGTCAAATTTGTTTAGGAAATGTGTTTTTGTAACCTGCGACAGGCACTCTCAAAGTCACTTTCTATTTAGATGCTCGGATTGATAAATCAGTTACTTTGCATGGAAATGCGCTCTCTTGACACTCACAATCCCATGCAGCCTTTACTGATGTACTGTAACACACACCCTCTCTCTCTCTCTCCTTCTGTTTCTGCGCACTATTTATCTGTGCCTCACTTTCTCATATGCACACTCAAGAGTACTGCACTATACAGCACCAAGTAGAGTTGATAAATGAATCATCAAACAAATAAAGCCCTATATTACCTCGGCCTATGTGTCTCAGCGGCTTCCTTTTTTCTTATTCCCCACAGAACTCAACTCTAATCATCCACTTAACTCCCCCACTGTGGGAGAAAAAAAAAAAAAAAAAACACCTTTTTTTTTTTCTATCAAAGCCAAAATCAAACGGGTGAAGAGAGAACCTGCTCAGGTGGGGATCGTAACCATGAGGAATCTCATCATGGGAAATAGGTGCTCATCTGGCTTGGTCTCAGTGGTTCAGGTGAAAAAATCCCATTACAGGGTGACACAGAAATAACCAAAACACCTCTTCCCTAAGCCGGCGTGATTTTTTTTTTTTTTTTTTTTTTTTTCCGTTTCCACTTACACCTTCTCATTATTCTCTGACTCAATTCTCTCATCCACTTGTCAGAACTTTTCCAGGTGGCTGCATCTTACATTTCCTTAACTCCTCATCCTCATGTCATCTTCCATTGATGTTCTTATCACGGGTCTTATATCTAATCCTTTTAAAATACCCCCTCCTCTTTATCTACCCGCTCTGTTTTTTTTTTTCTGCCATCTCTGCTACTCCTGTCCTGCTCTTTTGTGCCCTCGCTTACCTCGTCATTACTTTTAATAATTTCATCATTTCTTTCCTCCTCTGCACCTCTGTCTTGCTGCCTTTTTATGTGTCTCCTCACATCTTGACATCAAGGCGCTAACATGAATCATTTCCTGAGAGATTTTAAATAATCGCTAACTAAAGCTCCTATGTGATATTTTGACCTCAATGCCAAAAGCAGCACAAAGTTTTCATGACTTATTCATTCATGAATGTCGTTTATTTAAAAATCCAAACTCAACCTAGCACTTGTCCATCTCTGATGTGTTACAGACCTCCCAAGATAATTCCTAACTGTTGCAGTTATACTTAAATTAATAGCTAAATGCTTGAAAAACTGTGATGGTTTATCATGCCTTTGCTTGTGTTCTGTGCCTTATTAACACTCATTTGTAGAGAGCCGGTGGTAGTGACAACTTCATCACACTTCATGCATGCAAACATACAAATGCGCCCCCAAACAAATAACAGTGCCTTGCCATTCAAAATGATTGAATTAACAAAGAGACTGATTAGAAAGTCACAACTTCCTAATTAAACTTTATTTGTACTTCAATTAATCTACGAGTGTAAGACATTTCACAATCTCTTTCTTTATATTCATCTGTCATTGCAAAACATGTATTTTAGCACCAGTGCACTTGTATGGCAGAAACACGCACATGCAGTCTTTCAAATATAGCTCTCCTCCACTCCTCTTTGACATCAAAGCCAGAAAATCTCATTTAACGACCGGTCACACCAGGAAGTAGCACAGCAAAATTCATCTGCTCTTCTCTGTGATAGTATGAGGCGCTAGTAGGTTGGTGACAGAGTGACTACTCATAGGGCTAATGGACAGGCACCAAAGCATGCTATAATTTGCATATCTGTGATGTCATAACTTCAGCCCTGCAAACTTTTTATTTTATTTTTGCAGGCAAAAAGAAACTTTTTTTTTTTCGTGATTTTGTTAAATAAGCGTTTTTTCGTGTTTTCAGATATGAACACACTCAGAAAACAGCATCTTGTTTTGATAAACAAATAAGTTTTACTGCGTTTTGATTCTTTGTCTAACAACAAATGAGATGGGTCACAGGATGAGGAGGCACACCGGTAGACAAACCCACCCACGGACGAGAGAGCACGGAGGCCCAGAAGAAGAGGCGGAAGAGGATGAGATCAAGGATGGGTGAGAGAGAAATGTAAAAACTACAGACATAGACACAGAGAGGTGAGAGAGGGAAACAAGAGGACGAACAACACACACACATACACACACACACACACACATCATGCTTTCATTTCGATTATGTCTGAGGAGCCTGTTTGTATGTACATGTTATTGGACTGAACGGATCAAACTCTGATAATGAATCGAGACATTCTATGATAGTTGTGATCCCCTCCCCCAAAAAGAGTCTTTCATAATGGAAGCTCAGGTGAAAAAGTCTTTTGAACCCCCTGTGCATCACGTGATGGATATCATTGCTGTCACGGTTTGGTCAGTGTGTCAAATTGGCTTCAAAACCCAGCGATGCTCTTCCAGAAAAATGAAAAGACTCATCAGAGGATTTTAAATGTCACCAAATCTAGTGGAAAAGTTGCTAAGTTGGCAACACTTGGTGGCAAACTACTGTGACTAAAACAAAGAAATGAATTTACACAGTTTATTTAAAGCACTCTCTAACTCTGTGGAGAAGAATTGGTGTTTTTGCAATTTAGTGTAGTTTTAGACAATACCACCGCCATAAATACAGACAGTTCACATGCATTTCATATGATTATGTTACTTATGATCAAAAACTAGTGAGTCAACAACTTTGTTAACAGCCAGACATCAACATACGACACAGCAGCCAGATAATTATATCGACAAGGCCAATAGCAAGTTTTGTGTCTTTCAGCAGTTTATTTCACAAATCTTTAGTCGTCTCGCCAACAACATTTTTACTTGTCACCCTCTCCTTTTCACTTCTTAGTGTTTTCCATCAACATCACCTTTTCTCACATTATGTTCATAGAGGCTGCTAAGCCCGGTTACATTGCCCACGCCAGTTCTGGCATGCACCGCCCTGCTCTCCGTCAGCATTCAGCCGCACCCCAGGCCTGGAAACCTGCTCTTCCCAGTGGTCCAAAATACATGTGGTACAAACACTATAACTCCCCCTGGTGCTCTGCGCTCACAGTCCGGACATCCCAGCTGGGACATCCCAGAGGCACGCATCCCATCCCAAGCTTCAAAATCAGATCATATCTTCTTCATAAATATGATCCAGTTTCTCCAAAATCAGTGACATAGTTGGAGGTTAGTAACTTAGTAGTGCCAAAGTTACTTAGTGCAATCTGCAACTTTTTAAGTGCCACTAAATCCTACACACTGTGCCTTTAATGTAGCATCAAAATGATATTAAGGCTGTTATTTCATGATAGAAAAATTGCACAATATTGCTTTAAGGGTTAGGGTTACGTGTGTTTGCACTGTTGACTACCTGTATCTAACCTTTACCTCTTTTATGAACCAACCTATAGGACAACAAATCAGTTGGTTGATTGGCTCTCTGTTTTTTTTTTTTGTTTGTTTGTTTTCCCAGGACTGTCACTCCATTCGTTTCACACCAATGGCACAAATTTCACACGTGAAAGTTGAAATTGGTTGCCACAAATCTTTGCCATTTTAAATGATGGTGTTATCAACTTTTACAATGACTTTTATGTTCCAAGCTTATTGTCTAAGATAGCAGAGTAGATTGATAATGGAACAAATGTGTCACTGTCTTAAGCACACACACACATACACACACACCGTATGTTCAGTGTACATACAGGTACAAAACAGCGTTTACACTCAGCCCTTCGTCCACTGTTCTGTGTAGGAGTCTATTTGGTTCATTATTAATAAAATAATATTATATTCATATTTTGGTGCTTCTACCGGAGCGTCCTTGACTTTACCTTCTGTGCCGCTTTCCAGCTCTTGTATTTTGTAAACAAGCTCTTGAACAGCCATGATTGCCACAGTTGTTACTTGCCATTGTTGTTCATTGTGTCTGCACGAGGCGGTCAAGTGTTGTAGTGGGCGTGCGTATGCGTGCAGTTCCACGTGGGTGCTTTTATTTGCATGTGCTATACAATGCATACTAGCACCTTATTACACAATCAGATTATGCCTGTGTTTATCAGTGGCATGATTAATGGACTGGGCAGAATGGAAGCAGAGAGCACTAAGGATTCATTTGGGTAGCTGACAATTTTTTATGTATAGGCTGTAAATTATGGTCCCTCTACAAAATGTAAGTGTATTATTGAAAAGGATGCTTCCACTCTAAGCATCAGTAATAGCGATGGTGTGTGTGTGTGTGAGAGAGAGAGAGAGAGAGTGTGAGAGCCTATTTGTTTGTCTCTGAGAGTCTTTGCGTGCGTGCGTGTGTATGTATCTGTGGAATGATGGTAGTGTGGGTGGAGCACATGCATTTTTAAATTGAAAACATGACACGCCCGCAGTGATGATTTAGTGCTGGACTAGAGAGGTGTTTGGAACAGTGAATGTGGCCTTTGAACAGTAGAGTGGAGAGACAGAGAGAGGGCCGCGGTGTTATTCAGCGCTGCGAGTATAACAGCCACTGTGGAAAAGGCACTTAATATGAACAGTTCGCTGCATGCCAAGGCTTCTCATACAGGAAGTTGAACAATTTTACTCAGGCCTTTATTAAGGCACTTCATCTGTATGGCCTTGAAAGTGATTGAATGGTGTGTGTGTCATCAGTTTGAGGCCAACTGCCACATGCCAAACTGAAATTGCGGCAGTATTATATCATAATTAACAATAATTATGATATTGTTTACATCAGTTTATATCATCACTGTCCAATGAAAACCGCTAATGCACAAAAATACCAAGGATAAAAAAACTCTTTTTCTCTGAAACTAGTCTACAAAATATTGTCTATGATATAGTTTTTGTTGTTGTTGTTGTTGTTGTTGTTATTATTGTTGTTTTTGATGATGTATGGGTTGTTCCAAGCCTCAGCTCTCCTGTTTATGTCCACCGCAGTTGGTAAACTATCAATAGTAAGAGTGTAATGATTCCAAATTATCCAAATCCAATTATCCAAATCTATCCTCTTTTTATCTAACCTATACACATGATGTAACAAAACATCTTTTCACTGGTCAGTGAGAGTCTAAGCGCTGACCATAGATAGAAGAGAATGTGCAGCTTCCATGTATAGAAAAAAGTCAAAATCAGAGAGTGATGATATGTATCCTCACCCATTTCAAGCTTCATGTAATATTGTTGCCAGAGCAGAAATGTTTGTATATTTGTTTATGCTTGTCTGACTTTTTGACCACAACAAGGTCAGGAACCTTCGGGCTTTAACAGACAGTTGTTTACAACATATTGTACTGGACTGTTGTATCACGCTGTGGCTGTTGGGACTGTGTTGTGTTCAGATAAGTTGGAAATACTGCAGTGTATGAGTTTGCGGGACGCCTGTAGGGGGGTGGCGTTGTCGGAGGCTGTGAAGCCTGTCAGTCATGTCAGTTGCCTATGGCAATGATGGGTGTCAGATAGCCACCTGGGATTGGTGGAGGACCTGTAGGCGTGGGCTGTTGTTGTTGTTCCGGTGTGGGTGTGTATGAGGAGAGACGATAAAGAAGCTAATGCTGATAGTGCTACATATAACTGTTATGTTTATTGTTTTGGGGTTGTTCGAGCTGAAGAATAAAGACCAGCTAAACTAGTTTGGGCTTCGTAGCTTCGTTAACCAGGGTCGCTACAATATAGAAATTGGTATTTTTGGTGTGTGTGGTCTGACTGATTTGGCATAGTGGCAGAGTGGTCAGAGTGGAATACAACTGTTGTAAATAGTGCAACAACACAAGACACTGTGACCAGCTAATTTTACTAACCAGTCCAACAACAAGTAGCTCAGTGTCTGTCTTCCAACGATCAAAAGTTAGGCCCAGATTTACTCTTTTCTGGAAGCCCAGCTATGTTGCCTGCTCACCTGTCTCCATTCCAGTGTCACTCCTTGCCTGCATTCTCTCCCACCTCAGGCTTGAACATCTCCTCTTCCTTAAAGGTCCAAAATGCCTGTGGTACACAATAACCCCTAAGTTTTACTGGACACAGCTCTGCGACATTGGTAACACTTGGTGGCAAACTGCTGTAAGTTGTCAGTTAATCACTCAGATGCTAACTAGCTAACAACATGCTAGCAACACAATAGTTCAGCTCAGTCACACTTATTTTCCCGCTGTGCTAGCTTGCTAACCATTGAAATTGGTATGTCACAAAGGGTGATTTCAACAAACTTTCCATGCAGCTGGGGCTAAAATACGATCCAGTTTCACCAAAATAAGTGAAATACTTGTTGGTGTGTGACTTACAGTAATGCTGTATAGCATTGTGCACTTCTCACAGGACATTGTACCCGAAGCAGACAGTTACCACTGTAACGTACAGCGCACACCATTCACACATTTACAGGACATCAAAATTATTTAAAATCTGTTTTGTTTTGTTTTGTTTTTTATGAAAGAAAATCAAATTCATGGTTAACAAGAATCCACTTTGGGTTAGGAAATTACAGCCAGGGTCTGTTCTCTGTACACAGTTAACTGGTTCACCTTTATTATATTACATAAGCCTAGATTTTTTGGTTGTGTGAAGCTCTCCCCTCAAAATAAAAGCATGCTTTTATCCAGAATATAATTGAACAAATTTGTCATTGAGGAACTTAAGTTTAGCTTAATAGCAGCAAAATTATTTCAGCTGGCTAACATGCTGGCCTGAAATGACATTCAAAGAACGTGGCCCAGCTAGGCGAACGTTTTAGCTGTACTAGGGTTTCAGTAAAGTCTGCTATAAATGAATCGTAGAGGACACAAGGGTTAATTAGCCTCCTATAGAGTTAGGGACAGGCATGCTGCATATCATATCATCCACCATTATAGCTGTCTGGGCCCTCATAACAGACTGCTAATCCAGGCTGAGGAACGTCTGATGGTTGACAATAACTCTAGAGAGAGCAAATGAAAGAGATAAAGCCAGAGAGAGGCGAGGGCCCGTGCCTGTGTGTACATCATATACCTCAGGGCAGGTCGCGGTTCACTGGCTGCCGTCCTCTAGATAAGAAAATACTTTGTATGCAGATGAAGTAAATGATGAGTGCCCTTGGTAAAACCAGCTAAGACATCGGTCAACTTTAAACTAGGATTTATAAATCATGACATCTCCTCCCTTAATGATTCATTGAAAATGCACTTTTCAGGTTGTTGACCACAACTTTTTTTTCTTCCCTTCTACCTGTCTTGTCTAATTTTTACAGCGGTAAAAAAAAAAAAACCTGAAATCATCAGTCAGTTCAGTTACTACATACAAATCATGAAACCCCTTTGCCGCCGATCACTGTCTTCCTCGGCAGATGCTGCTGTACCATCTTGTCACATGAATTAATGAATGTCTGTCTGGTGTTGATGATGTTCTTCTCAGCAGATGCAGTTTGACTTGTTAGGCTAAAATAAATAATAGAAGCTGACAAACTTCAGCTTGCATCAAGAGCGGACCCTCAAGCATAAAATTGCGGCACACTTCATCTGGATTTTCCATCAGCAAGTGGTATGAAATATGTAATAATTATGCTATTAAACATTGGTATATTTAATAATGAGCTGGTTAAGATTCTGAGCATGCAAGCCTCCAAAGTAAAGTAATGATCTCGCCAGGGACGGGCACATACTAAAAACTATGAGGCCGTCTAGAGACCGAAAACCTTGAAGAAAGTATGTGTGTACAAGTGTGTGTGTGTGTGTGTGTTAATACTGAAATGTGAATAAAAATTAAAGCCAGAAAGCACTTATGTATGTATGTGTGTGCGCGCGGGTGCACGCGCACCCTTGCATGCATGTGTGTTTTGCTTTTCGTTTAGGGTAATTAAAAGCTAATACGCAGCAGAATCGGCTCTGTGCTCTCTCCTCAATTAGCAGTCATCTATAAAAAGACGCACACTTACATTCTTTTGCTGTCGCTAATTATGATAGATTTTCTTCTCATTCTCCTTCGTTTACCCCTCACTTCTCTCTCCCCTTTTTCTCTTTTCTATAATGGAAACATAACTAGCTGAGTCATTTTTTAATCGAGCGTTATTATGGATTCTGATCAAAAGGGGATTTTAGCTTACTACAGCAGCTTGATTTAAGACTGTTTACTTTTTGTTCTCCATCATTATCGCTTTAACTTATTAGGGCTTATTGGCTTCTACGTAGAGACACAGAGAGACGAATGGCGTAAAATGGAGGATTTTTTTTTTTCTTCTTCTTCACTGACACGGCTGCACCAAGTCAATGGGGTATGTTATCTACAAATTAAATTTGCTGTGCATTGAAAAATAATGTTTGGATTATGTCCTGCTCTGTGGAAATGAATGTATTAAATGTAAAGCATTGTGCAAAGCTGTTTATTCAAGCATATTTAGCTTGAAAATCCTATTTTTCTTTTTTTTTTTTTTTATAGGATATTAGGTTAATGTATAGAGTCATAACAGTCTGAACAAGTTGCAGGAAGACAAACAGCGCTTTTAATTATAAATAGTGCCTTTGAATTTATGCAGTTACTGCTTTTTGTGGGGATTTTCTCTCACGGTGCCCTTTGTTTTAATGCCCCTTATTGCTAAAATGATTCACACACTCTGAAACTCTTCTCCAGAGGAGCTTTGTGTGCGGAAGGTGATTTACACAACAATCACAAACTGAAGAACCACCTCGGTTCTCTTCAATAGTTCTCTGTCTCTTTAAATGGCGCTACGATAAATCCTGCGCCACATTTTTAAAATGTCTGACAGTGTTCATTATCGCATGTTTTCATTATTGATTCTGTAGGTGCCGTGGTCTTATTGACTTTAAAATGAAGACTGCGTACGCACACAAACACAGTCAGAAAGACACGGGAAAGCAACACCGCGCAGTTGCGCACGCAAGCATCACACATCAACGCCAGTTCGGGCACTGATCTGAGGAACACTGGAAAGAGCGGGATGATGGAGTGGCGCGCTTTCTCTGAATATGTATATTGGTTGTGAGGAAACTCATCATAGTCGCAGCCAGTCACTCACACACACACACACACACACACACACACACACACACTGACGCAACTACGCTAACGCCTGACAATTTCCAGGTGAGCTCACAACTTTAGATTGATGGCGTAGACAGAGCAGCATATGTTTTGTCATCTCTCTCTCCTTACTCTCTCTTCTTCACTCTTTTATTGTCACTGTTTTAGTGCGGCCTGTTTGGATCAATCATCAATCTCTCCGCTCTTCTTCAGTTCCTCCTTCCCGCCCCTTCGCTCGTCTTACCTCCCCCTACGCATCCCACTCCCTTTCGATATATTACAGGCAATCTTTATTCCACATGAATCCACTTAGCACAATGGGGAACTAAACAAATGCGTGTGTCAAATGCAGATGGCGTGATCCCAGAGGGGAGTGGTGGGTGACAGAGGCTCGGGCAAAAGAGGAAGAGATGAAGAGAGGGGGGTATACCTCAGATGTGGTGGTCAATGAAAACAGAAGGGATCCGCTATACCACTGTCAGAGTTTACACAATGTTCTGGTATAACTGACACAACACAGCCAGTTGATTGCACACAGAGATATATTCTTATTCATGGCATGAAAACTTTCTAGCTGGGCAGTGAAACAGAGTGAAATAAAATGCCTCATAGTCGGCTCTCAACAACAAATGATTTAATTTCAGAACCACTTATACTGTAGCCAATTAAAAAGAAAATAATTAATGGACATCTGCTGATACTGAGTCACAGTCAATTATTCCAGAATTCATTTACTTAACTTTTTTAACACATTCTGATATCAAGCCTACATCTATTGTTGTTAGACACCACTGCCGCTCCACGCTGGCATTACTTACTGGCTCTGATGCTGTCGCAAAGGATGATTATCCTCTCTGCCTGCTGTATGTGCTATTTCTGCTAAGTGTACAGTAAATAATGTCACCACTCAGACATCCTGTATATGCCGCGCAGCCATGTGTGAATTTATTTCATACTCATTGTGACTTTTTTAAAAATGGAATGCATGTGTCTACACTATTTCCGTCTGCATTAGTTAACACTTTGTATTGTTGCTCTTTTAAAGTGACATCCATCATAGAATCCTGTAGGTCCAGTCTGATGGCTGTGGTGTAAGGCAAGTTTTAACTTCATCAGTCCACAGAGAAAAAAAAAAAAAAAAGCAACCACAGCTTGACAAACCTGTTAGAGGAGTCCACCTGTGTTCACAGTTCTGGGGTTACAGTACGTAACCATGCAGTCATATCATCATCTCGCATGGCAAAAGAACAGGTGTGCATACACTAACTAGGCTGGTATTATCTAAAAAAGGGCCAGCTGGCGCTACACTTCTACACCGCTGTCATCACTTGTTGTTTGTTTTGTTGTTCCGCCACGCTTTTGCCAAGCTAAGCGAAGGTATTCTCTCCCAGCGTTCATCCCTCCGTTCTTTAGAGTCTTTGTGATAATCTATCCCAGGCGGCTGGGCTGAGGGATGAGTCTATTGTAGGGGAGGAAGAGAACAAGGAAGACGAATGAAGAGTGGTAAAGGAGTTGGGTAGCTCTGAGCTAGTCTCCGTCTCCCAGTGAGTTTTACCAGTCAGAGCGCGTTCTCTATTGACCTCTGGCCCTTATCGATCCACCCTCTTTTAATGTACTGCATCCGTATGTGTGTGTTTTACGCAGAGGCAGGCAGAAAATGGAAAGTAGCAGGTGTTTTATGTGTGTACGTGCAAATGCTTGTGTCTGATAATCTTCAGTAAGTGCCTCCATAAAAATAAAAAAAAACAGTAGGGAAATGTTATTTTTTATCAGGAGCAACTTGGTAAAAAAAAAAAAAAAAGAATAGGCAGATAGCTGCCTACAGATAGTGTTTCAGTGTGTGATGTGTGCATGGAGTTAGGGTGAAAATAAGGGGAAATATGGACAACAGCAGGCTTTGAGGATACATACAAAGCATCGTCAAACTGAAGCGATGGAGGGAAATACCAAGAGGACAAGAGAAGGGGAGAAAAGTATGGAGATAATTTAAAGAGGTAAAACGCTCATGGGATCACCAGGCGTTTATCACTCTTACTCTCTTTACTCGCCGCCCCTCATTCTTCATAAACACTACACAAATTCACACACATACACACATGAACATCCATATACACCACTCCGCCCTTCAGAGCTGATTTTTTTTTTTTTTTTTTTTTTTTTTTTTTATCTCTGGCCTTATTCCACAGCTTATGAATTTTAATAGGCCTCAATCAGAACACCTCAGCAGTGTTTTTCTATCTCCCAAAGTAATGGACTTGAACCACCTGAGAGTTCTTAGACAGCTCTGTATTCGTAGAGCTAAGGAAGTCAGAATGAAATAAGGAGGCGAGAAGGGATGAATGATAAGGAAGGACGGGGTGTGGATGAATAAGAGAGAGCGATGGAGGGATGGTGGGAAAAAAAGGACGTGCGTGTGTGGAGGGATTGCAGTTTGTGGTAGGAGAGTCGGAGAGAGAGACAAATTAAGAGAGCCGAGAGAGTCGCCTTAGCTTCAAAATGGATTCCTACTGGATGTCAGCACATACGTTAGCCTGCACGAAATCTCACACGTACACACATGCATAAACACACTCGCACACCCTAAATGAGAGGCTGATTGTTTCTGGGTTGCCTTGCTCCTGATCTAGCCCCCCTTAATTACAATCCGCACTGACAAATGGGCCTGCTTGATAATGCAAAGGCAAACACACACACACACACAGTGAAAGAGAGGAAGAGAGATGCACTGTTGTTTTGCTGATTAAGTGTGTCACTGTTCTTTTTTGGACTTTGCTTTTACACACACAAGTGCACACACCTACGCTACACACACTCACACACACACACACACACACACACACACACACACACACACACACTTTATTTCCCCAGCAGATCTAAAACAAAACTGCTCTGCATTTATTCTGTTGGAAATTGTCCCTATTGTACCATCCTCGCCATGATGTGTAGCCATTTGTCCAAATCAATGGAGCCCAGAAATTGGTATTATTCTTTCAATGGTTCATTCTCTCTCTCACCCTCACTCCCCATCTCTCTCTCCGTGCCTGTCTTTGCTCATGCTTGAATGAGAAAAAGTGATTACCTGAGAAAGAAAAGGGGTTAGTACGTTAGTGAAAGGTAGCAGTTGTGTGTCTTATGTCTCTGTGAAAAAGACTGCTGTTGCACCTCTGCACATCTCCTGAATGCCTTATCTCTACCCCTCTTGTTTCGACTCAAACATAACTACGAACACACACACACACACACACACACACACACACACATACACATGCGCACAGATCACAGCACAATGAGCCAACAACACAATGAGGTACACTGCAAGTGCTCGCAGGAAAGACAATCCACACACTACATGTGCCAAAGTTGATAGCCTGAAAACAATGCTTCATCACAGCTCTCACCATAATCACAGCACTTTTAGAGATCTCGGGCTGAAAGACAGGAGAGTGTCACACAATGCATAAACACAGCCATAAGCCATCTCTATTCACAGGCCATGTACTTCTACCAACTGTTAAAGCCATTCCCAACTCGACAGAGCAACAATAGAGCACAACAGAGAGAGACTGAGGGACTCTATTGATATCGAGCGCCGCTGAATGGTCGGCTGACTAGCATTCACTGTCACAGCGGATGGATGGTTTAATTGTGGACTGGTGTGAGAAAAAAGGGGAGCGAGTGTGTATTTTAATGCGCGTGTTTGTTTCTGTGTGTGTGAACGAGAGGACTCAGGGAGGTGACAGCCGTTATCTCAGGCCTACAGACAGACACTTAGCCCTCCACCAACCCTCAGCCACTCGTCCCTATGGCATGCTCAGAAATGTCACGAGCTGGCACAGTCAGTATACTGTGTGTGCGTGTGTGTGTTGAGGGGTATATCTCTGTGCACCACATCAAACTGTGTGGGACCACTTGTACTGTGTGTGTGCAATGTGAGCACAAGCTGATGAAAATTATGTCAAATGTACATCTACTGCGATGTGGGTAGTTGTTTTTTGTTTGTTTTTTTTCTCATTGTTCACACATATAAACCACACAAATCCCAGCAACCAAGCAAATACGCTCTCGACTGACAGTAATGAAAGAAACCATTAAATGCTGACAACTGGTGTTTGTGTTTGTGTGTGTGTGTGTGTTTCCACAAAATTATTTCTCACACTCACTGTACATCATGTGCTATTTGAACTAGTGCCACACTACTTTCCCTCTCAGACATAAAAGGCTTAGCCTGAATAAAACCAAAAAAATCAATCTGCAAGAGAAATGTGAAATATTCATCATGTTTGACTTGCATACCTGTTTATCTATGAGCCTATTTATAGTATAAAATATAAAAGATGTTCAAATAATGATCAAAGGTCCCATATTTTACACCTGTCACAAATGTTTTATTTAAGGTTTTCCATCCATAGAAATATATATTTCTGGTTTTATGTACCAAAAAACATTAATAGCTTTACATCTCCTCTCTCATGCGTCACTCTGGAGCAGGGCATTTTGTGTTGCTTTTGCCTCTTTAATATAAATGAGCCTCTCTTCTGATTGGCTGTTGACTGTTTTCTGAGAAATGTATGGCCAGGCCCACCACAGGTAATAGGCTGGGAGCATGGCTAAGAGCGGTACCTGAAGCCCTGAGGCCTTGTTAAAAGGCACAGTTTCTGAATACAGACTGTGTGCACATCTCCATTGATTAGTGATTTGAAATTTTCACAGTATTTATACAGCACGTGCTGCTTTATCATTTAGAAATGACTACAATGTGGGACCTGTAATACAATGTTTCCTTTTAGCTGGATTGGGGATTCCACAGGAATCCCACAGGTCTCCTTCCTTGGACCCCTAAGTTTTGGTTTATATATTAAGCAATGGAGCAAGTCTCTAGATTTATGCAAATCACAAAGTTAAGTCAGTATCTGGCAGAGCTACAGCAATCGGCATGTTACAGAATGACCTTAATTAGAACTAACTGGTCAGTAACCCCACAAAGTACTGGCCAGTTACATATTGTTGTGCATCTCTAACAAGTTGTTAGGAACAGTGCAGATGTTTTGACACATGTTTAGTTTTGATCTGTCTTTATTTCCTTTGCTCTGTCATAATAACTTCATCACAACACAGAATGTACCCTGTTCATAATTAGTTTTTCTTTCTTCTACACAGAATGATTTTTATGATTTTAAGTTAGATGATTTATGTTTAAATCAAATGCTGCAATGAACAGGCATGTGTGTGTAAATACAGCCAGAACACACAATTATATACTACTTGAAAGAGCAATAAACCTCCCTTCTAAACAGGGTTAGATGAACTCATTAGATAAAAGTAGTATGCTGAACATTACTTAGAAGTGATTAAATTAAAAGAGGGTGTATTGATCCCTCCTGGGTGCAGAGGTGAGCACTGTGATGCGTGTGGAAAGAAGAAGAGGAGGTTGTCAGGCTGTGATCTGCCCGGATTATCCACCCATGTGTTATACAAAGTTGAACATCTGGTCAGAGAAACAACAGAGATAGTTACTCATCCCTGACAGCCACAGAGGAGCATGAGAGACACACAGAAACTGAAAGGAGTACTTTTTATTTTTTCCAAATTCTGATGTGTCAAAAACGATGGAAAATAGCCTAAGGGCCCAGTCAAACCAGCATTTATAAAGGCAAACTTTGGGCCGAAATCAGTTATTTTCAATGGAATTGCCATGATATGCTTTCAGAGGTAAAATGAGAACTATGAAAAATTTGTGCCACTGACGAATTGCAAACTTTGAGCAAAGAGCTTGAGAGTCCTAAATGGACCATCCAGTTTTATACAACTGCCACTACAAACTTTTTCATTTATACTGATTGGTAATTGTGGCTATCTAGCATGCCAACTAGCCCCAACGAATGGATGAATTTCCAAAGTTTACGCTAATGAATTTAGCTACATTTGCCACTTTGTGGTTTGATCAGGTTCCTACACACTTTTCTCCTTTTATTGAATTATTTCACTTGCTGGTCCAGCAAAATAATTCCAACCAATTAAAGAACTGAGGTAGCCAAAAAACAAGATGTTCTACCAAACCAAGGTTAAAATGCTACCGAATATTGGACTTTCAGAAAGCGACTCAAATCAAATCTCTATGTAGCTCTGTGTATGTATTTCTGAGTAGGGTTTGCTAACAAGTCAGTGGTCAAAAATGGCCTCTTGCACCATTTCTGTAAAGTGTGATTTCTTCAGGATCCCAAAATTGAAATTTCTTAACCTAACCTGACTGTACGGTAAGCCCTTTCTTAATGAATTCATTCTACACGAGAGATCTGAAAGTCTGAGAGAAGTCTGTGCTTGCCTCTTGTAGCGTTTCCATGAATATGATCACTGGACTGAAAGATGTGAAACCTCTTTCACTGAACAATTTGAGGCAAGATTTTTGTCATTACCACACAGATGGAAGGGGGTCCTGCTTGTTAACTGCACTAAAAGCCAAGCCCCACCTCCATAAAACTCAGCAGCTCCAAAGAGTGCAGTGGAAAAATGTATGCTAAATAAGCTATACAGACTCGGTACGAGACAAAAAAAAAAATGTGTCTAAAGATATAATATTCTCACATTATTGTGTGTAACTCACTTAATGGGGTTTCGCAGCACAACAGATGATAGAGCTGTCACTCTCCAGCATGTCTAGTCCACCACCCACATCTGTCTGCCGTTTTTGTCTTGTGGCCATCTGTTTCGCAGTACAACCATCCAGAACCACAGGAAGCAGGAACAGATTTGAAGCCAGCTTTTCAGGAACTTCCTCTAAAATGTTCTTCATTGTTATTCATTAATATTAGTGTAATTACCATGCAGCATGACAAGTGCGTGTTGGATTTATGCAAAGCACGCTGCCTACACAAACATCAGTTTTAAGCAGATTACTGTATCCCGTGCCTCCACAAGATATTGTTTGGAACAAATAATACCTAAGGTTTTTTTTTTTTCACACCAATCCTACTGTTTGAGAAAGGCGTTGAAAACAAAAAAAAGCCTCAAGTTTATAACTGCAATGGTTCCTGACATTGTTTATCTTTGATACCCATTTCCGACCAACTGCCATCAAACGCGTGTAGTGCTGCAATCTTCTGGGAGGACTGGGATAGTAGATGCACTTCATACTCTCTGCTGGAGTTTCTCCCTGCAGTGGGTCATAAAGGGTCCTCCTCAGCTATTGAAAAGGACTCAAGACTGTGGTAATCATAAAACTCATTGTTGATGTTGCTGAACAAGGTCAAGCAGGCAAAGAGTATGAATGTCAGCAGCAAAAAGAAGTCTAATGGGCGTTAGCTGCAGAGAGCAGTTTTAATGACGAATACGTGCAGGTGTGGTCAGACGTGCTGTTTTTCCTCAGTGGCTTTACAATCGGTCTGACAGACAATCTGCTCTTATTCAAAGTAGACAGAGTTTTCGTTTGTGGCAAACTTACAAAAATTTTGGTCAAAATCCATTTCTTCCCAAATCTAAAACTATATTTTATTTGACCATTTATTTGTTGACAGTACTGACCAGATCTCTACAGTCATAGTCATGGATCTCAAGTTAAGATGGACCCATGATATGTAATGAATTCACCTATAATTCATGGTATTCTTTTTTTCTTGTTAATGGTGCTGTTAGACTCACTGCTGATCCAAAAGGTGAACTGACCCCACATGAAGTTTCCCACTACTCGACCAGTCCATCCCTGCTGCTTTGCCAAACCTATGGTTTTCTAACGCAGCTAGTTTTAGCTAGATGCAGTTTTGTACACTCTTTATAGCCACATAAGAAAATATTTTAGGTTTGACTGATGGCATATTGATGAGTGGACTTTATTTTACTTACTTTATTCACTTTATTTGTATGTTACCTGATAGTTCTATAGTGTTAAAACTGGTACTGGAGATCAAAACTAGATACCATCCTCAAACTCCTATAGCTCCTACTCTTCTGTATGAAAGATCTAATTTACCACTAAACTCTCCCAGTGAATTGGAGACGTTTGTCTGTCTGTGTATAAAATGCGCTTGCAAAAAAAACAAAAGAAAAACAATGTGTGTGTGAAATGTGAGGACTATGTGAACAGATTGTGATATTATTTAGCATGGCTGTTTTTTTAAAGTCAAAAATTTCACAGAAAAGTTGTAGTGTATTCTGTTTATTAAAAATATTTAGTATATATATTTCTTTATATAGTAAAAGTTAGTATTTAAAAGAAAAAAAGTTAGCACTTTATTTGACAGTCTGCTTACAGAGTATTTGTAACTTTTAAACTGTTTTGTTTAACAGTTTATCTATGTGTGACAATTCATAACTGTTTTGTACTTATTTAAATCAGTAAAACTGTGATGCTATGTTTTTATCATTATTATTTGTTCGCAGAGGGTTAGGGTTTGAGATGCCACAGTATGAAAACCACAGGTTTAATAAATTCGGTTCATTCAATGATGGCTGAATTCCATTCCATTCCATGGATTCCATCCATGATTCCATTCAGTTGCTTTATTTCCAGGCTCCTGGTGTGTTCATGTCGGTTCACAGTCACCTGTGTGACATGTGAAGAGAGTTAAGTTTTAGGCAGCTCCTCTGTTTTCCTACAATGGTCTACTTGTACATTACATAAAACATGGGGATTAAATACAGTACGTATACTGACTTGAAATGATATACTCTAGTTAGTTTTAGACCCTTGTCTGATCAAACACACTGCATAGTCAAAACTTGCTTAGAATCAGTGTCTATTATGGGATTAGAAAGCATCTTAAATTAAGAAATGAACTCAGGCTGTGTACTGTACCCACAGCATTGTTTTAACTAAACGAGCAGATGGCAAACAAGATATCAGAGATGACAGCACATAACCCCTGCACTGGTACTACCTGCTGTGCTTTGGTCTTATGTCTTTGGACACCATGAACATCACACACGGTGGCCTTCTATATATATTTCTCCTTAATGTTACACAAACATGGAAAAAATAAAAGACGTACATAAACACCATCTCCGAAGAAGAGCTCTAAATGAGCACCACAACACAGCATCTGAAAATGATGGGGGTGTGTGTGTTTGTATCATCTGGTGTGAGTCATTCTGTGCATAGTAGGCTTACCCCCCACGTACACACACACACACACACACACACACACACACACACACACACACACATAAACAGTCACGCTCCCCTGGCTTGCCCGCTAACAGTTGCATCTCTCACCGCTTTCTGCCACAGGCCCCAAACAAGCCATCTGCACTACTTTCTGCCTCTGCCAACCTGGCCTCGAGAGATGGACTTAGTGTGTTTGTGTGCTTGTGTGTGTGTGTGTGCACGCATGTAAAGAGGGGCAGGGGTTGCCAGGTGCAGCAGTGATTTAAGGAAGGGATATGAGAAAGGAGGGATTATAGAGCATGGGTGGCATAGGACATGGAATATCAACAGTGTGTGAGAGATTTGGCAAGTTAAAGAGTTATGCTAGCAGCTCTGTGAGGCTCTCCTTACTGTCCTGTTCTTACTTTAGACTATTGCTAACATCAGTATGCTAACATGCTCACAATGACAAAGCCAACATGCTAATACTGATCATGAGGCGATATGATGTTTATATTGTTCACCATATTTTCACCATATGTTTAGCATGTTAGCATGCTAACAGTCGCTAATTAGCATTAAACACAAAGTGCATCTAAAGCTGACAGGAATAAGTTTGGTGACTTTAAACTAGGTGAAATGTGCAACCTCTGGGCACAAGCAGTAGCCTATTTGTAAAAAAAAAAAAAAAAAAAAAAAAAAAAGACCATGCAGTTATCCAAACATTTCTTTTAGAACCAAAAATCTCTCTTCTGAGCATTCACCAACCTCTGACCGCATTTAGAGTGCAGTTAGTGTACATCAGGCCTGCCTTAGATCCCTTAGCTTAGTTACCACCTGCAGCTATGACATTAAGTCTGCCAACTAACTTTGCAACCAACAAGAGCAAGAAAGCAAATAAGAGGCAAGCTGCTGTAACAAATGAGCGACCATGTTTTTTTTGTTTTTTTTTTCTCCAACCTGAACTACACACTGCACAGTGGACTACATCATTCGACATCGGCATCACAACTATTGCAGCCTGGCATTCACAACTAACGGAATTGCCAGCTAATGGCCCTTTCAACACAATGCAACTTGCTGTGCGCTCACTGCTGGGTTCAGCACACTCAGCAGCCAAAGTTCAACCTGGTTGTCCTATGCTGTGCCACTGAAAATAATGGGTTTCAGAGGGAAGCACTGCCGTTGTCGCCTCGTTTGAAAGGGCCATAACAAAGCAGACCAAAGCAGCCCCACTACCTCCATGGACTGGTAATGCTAAATGGACATAACATAGCTTAACCGTGTACACAGCTAAGCACAGCAATGTTTAACTGTTATCAGTGTATGGTTTTATTTGTTTTTCCTGTTTTTCCTGGTTTAGTGTTGTCATGCATTTTTATAGTCCGGTTATTGATGAGTGTTTATTACTAAGTTGTTTATTAGTTAAGCTCCACACACATAGGCTACTCATAGAACTTGTTACATACAGCAGCTACTCTACTCTTACATGCAAACCAAATTTCCTCTTTTGGCACCATTAACACATAAACATATTCTTCAAACTGGCCTTGACACAAAACCACACACACACACACACACACACACAGGCTGCTTCACATATTCTTTTTGTTCTGGCCCAACTCGTGTTCATGCTTGTTCACGTTGAACATGAACAAAGAAACACACACATTCCGGTGCATATCTGACATGTGCACACACAAGGACACGTTCACACACACATTCCTTTTTGTTCTTTAGTTCAGTACATGTAGTTTGATTTCCTACTGTGTTTTATTCTTATTTGAATATGCATGTTGGTCTATTTAATGCTGCACAAGAGTGAATACTGCCAGACTCTACTGTTCAAATCTCCAAAACCCTTCGACCTTTGCTAGCGATTGATATGGTGATTTTGGTTGAAGTTATTAATTTAATTACTAACCAGAATTCCAAATTGATAAGTTGAGTATATTTGATGGCTACGATTTCCCTGCTTCTAGAGTGGTGCCCTGGGGTGAATTTAATGCCCGTTAAATTCTATTATGAATATTTAATATTGTAAATATTAGTTATTTTAGTTGCCCAAAGTGAGTGCACTCACTCTGCTCCATCTCTTTTGTACCAATGAATGTGTTAATGCTATAATTTTGGTGCCACTTTGATTTGCATTATTGCATTTTGGTGTCATTTGAGACATTTTTCATACAGCAGGTTTCAGAAGTGTTTTTTTTTTTTTTTTTTATCACAATTTTACAAATTTAAAACATTCAAATGCTTGTTTACAGAAATTATTTTAAAATCACATGAACCAGAGTAAGGAGGGAAATGAAAACGGGAAGATGATGGAGAGAAAGAAAAGCAAACTACAGTTGAATGCTTCTCTGGTACTGTCGCCCAATCAAAGAACCAAACATTCCCCACTCAACAGCAGTAATTATCTAAAAGATAATCAGTGGCTTTTTACATGTCAATCATGGAGAATCCACTACACGTACAAACACATATCAACATATCAATCCATGCACACTCAAACACACAACCACACAGGCACACAAAAAAATATCATGACTGAACGTTGCTCCCAGCATGTTTTCCTGTATCTGATATGTGTTTAGGTCTATCCAGCTATATCAAAACATGTCATTTAGTGGAGCAAAAAAAAAAAAAAAAAAAGACGACATCACAGAATTTGACTAGTGTTTTCACCACCCAGCTCTTTTCCTAAAATACTCACACCTGCTTTTGTAGCAGCTAAACACCCGGAAACATTCCTATCCATCAGGATTTGAGTATTTTTTTTTATACATACAGACATCTTAATTGCATGCTCTCCAGCGGCTAAATTTATGTAATTACAGTGCCATCATTGGAACTTGTGGTCCGCTACGTGCACGGAACAGGTGCTGCTGCAAACAGTCGCATTATGTCATGAAAGTACAAGCATGCAAGTTTTTCATGCATGCATAGTTTATTAGAATAGTTTTCAAACCAGGCTAATTCACCAACATTACAGCAGTGTAATGCATACACGCAACCACAACTAGACCGTCCAATGTTACACATCATGTTGTTGTTGTGAACTACTGCTGGGTGCGGTGACTCTGTGTTACCACCTTTGGTACAGCATTGCATCATGACGGCTGGTGTTGGGTAGTAATGCATGTCAGTATTATAATATTAATGTATAACAATAAAGTTATTACTTTTATTTTAGTAACAAGTAGTGTAGTGTAAGAGGTGAACATTTGAAATGCAGTACATTGCAGTTAGTAATCACTGTAAAGGCTCCATTGCTTACACGAGCTAGATATTTATTCTCTTCTCTTAAAGACTAGTCTTATACATGTTAGCTTGATGCTGGGGCAGATAGCAGCACCAGCAAATGAATGGGACTCTTGTTATCACCAAAGTTGTCTTCTTGCATGCAAGAATGTATGTCCTGGAGGGTATGCAAACCCTACAGCTGCACTGTGAACTTCTGTAGTGCTGCATGCAGTCACCAGGCAGCTTAAGCTACTGTAGCTGGTAATGGTCTGTAAATACCTCCAAACCACAGGTTGGCTGCTCATTAAACCACAGTGTCTATTTTTGTATTTCTACATGTGTTAAATACAGAAGATGACGTGTGAGTGTTGAGGCTTTAGGGTTGCTGGAAGGCACCTTTGACATAGCCGGTTGAAATAACAAGTAATTTAACTAATAGTTAGTAAAGTAATGGTAGGCATGTTCTCTCCGGGTACTCCGGTTTCCTCACGCAGACCAAAGACGTGCAACTCTAAATTGCCCATAGGTGCGAATGTGAGTGTGAATGGTTGTTTTCCCTGTGCTGAACTAGCTTGAACCTCTCGCTCAGTGCTAGCGGAGATTGTCTCCTGCCCCTCGTGACCATAATAAGGATAAGCAGTTCAGGCTGTTCAGCCAGGCTGTTTCCTTTGTTTCTTCCATGTCTCCAGTCTTTCTGCTAAGCTAGGCTAAACATGTCATGATTTCAGCTCCGTGCTTAATCTTCCAAACAAGAGATTGATATTAATCTTGTGACCCCAGTTTACATGTACTCTGGGAGAGAGAGCTAATAAGCATCTTTCTGAAAATGTTAAACTATTCATTGACCTGTGGAAAAATATAATAAATAATTCATTTTAGCAATCATGCAAGTATCACTGATATACAAGTACTTACATGTAATATGCTGCAAGAGAGTTCAGTGCTTCTTCCTGTTTTACCGAAAAGAAATTGCGAGCCTCACTGGGCACTCAATAGACTTCAATCTCATAGCTGAATGTAATGTGGAAATGCCCAAGATCATTTAAATAATGATTACAGGGTACAGATTGTTAATATTTGATGATATTTTTTAGGTTTGTTTGTGTGTGTGTGTATGTGTCTGTGCAAACGTGAGAGCGTGGGTGTGCGGTTGTGCATATCCCAGGCTTGTGTTTGCATGTGAACATGTGTTAGTGAAACCCAAGTGGCGGAGATAAAGCATGCATCCTGAAGCAGAAAGAGAGAGAGGGGGAGGAGAAAAGAGGAGAGAGAGAGACAGAGAGAGAGAGACTTTCTGTGTGTGTGAAAGAACTCTTTCATCTTCACCCCAGAATCCCTGGCGAGGCCTTCCATGCCAATCCATTTCCTGGAGTTGGCTTCAGTCTCACCCAATGGGACGACGCACGAACACATACACACAAACTTGGCTCGCTTCACCCCACTGTGAAAGCTCTGCAATCTTGCTTCTACACAACGAACAGACACTCGTGGACGCACACACACTCTCTATGCCCGTTGGGATGACAGCGAGGAAATGGCAAGCAGCAGCTGGGGGGTCCCTTCGCTCCTCTACAGAAACTGTAGCACCCCATAGGCATCCCCTCGCCCTATCTTAACACTTTTTGCGCCCGCATGTGCACTCGTGTAGGTGTGTGTTGGTGTGCTGGCAAATTTGCGAGTGAATGGAAATGTGTGAAGTTGTCCCCCCTGATCACCACAACGGTACCTGTCGTGCTTGCCTCCTGCTCCCAGAACCCCTGTGTATGAGTATGCATGTGTGTGTGTGTGTGTGTGTGTGTGTGTGTGTATGTGTAGCGGCTCCTTTTATGCTTCCAGAAAGAAAAACGGGAAAAAAAAGGAAGCGAAAGCGAGATAAACAAGGCTTGAGCTGTGAAACAAACCACATAGACCAAAAGACTGCCCTGCACACTGAAGAGTTTTAGGTTCATGTCAAGAAGTCGTATTTTATTTTGGCTTTTTGTGCCTTTGAGTGTGTGTCTGTATGTGTGTGCGGTTTGTGTGTTTGTTGTCATAATCAAATCCACAGGCATTTTTAAAAGAAAAAAAAAAAAAAACCTTTCTGTGTGCCTTAGTGTGTTTGTGTATGTGTGTGTGTGTGTCTGTGTCTGTGTATTTGTGTGTGATACTAACCGCAGGCGTCCAAGTCTGTTCATTAGCAGGCTTAGCTAGCAGAGGGAAGCATGTAAAGATGACTGCTATTAATTTAGCATCTCACTGGCCTCCCTCGCTCTTGCTCGCTCTCTTTCTCGTACACACAAACACACAAACACACACACACACACACACAGATGACTGCCAATTCATTAAGTGAACGTTTGGAGCCCCAGACTGTACCAACTGGTAGAAGCTAACTAATCTGCACTGCGCCAGTGGAGAGAGAACGAGCCAGAGAAACAGATAACATTCACCGAGGGGGACATTCAGCCTCTGAAAACAACTATTAACATCAACATTTGGGAAGGCCTCAACTTCAGAAAGATAAACACACACTCACAAGTGCTTGCATTTGGTTGTGAATACAAATCATAAAACATATGGGAAGTCGCAAAAGCAGCATCTAGGTGGAGAGTGGCTCTGTGTTGCTTTTGTCCATGTTCCTCAGTAAGTGCTGCGGAGGAAACTCACTGTTCTCATGGAGAAAAAAAAAAAAAAAAAACACAGTTCATTGTGCCCAAGTTTCTGAATCATTGTCATGTTTCCTCTCCTGTGGGAGGCTCTGATTGGATGGACAATGCCAGCCTGAGGATGAAGGTTGTGTTTCTATGCATGGCCCATTGGGGCCTTCAGCCTTCGAGGCAACACATGCAGATACAAGAGCAGAGTCAGAACCGAACATAAAGTCAGGAGATGACAGCCACTGGTTGAGTGAGGTCTTCTGTGTATCTTTGTATAATTCTGTGCATTGTATGTAGGTGTATTCATAATGGTGAATGACCTCAGATTGGCTAACTTATAGCTATATATTGTCAAAGTAATATGAATTCAAGGTCCACTATAAAAATCCATCCATAACTCAGCGTCCTCATCCATGGACAAGTTTGGTCTCATCGTCATGTGACCAAAGATAGGACCCTGGAAACCAACTGAGACCATGAAATGAGGTTAAATGCTAATAAGTGAACCTTAATTTAGGGTAATTGTGATTAAACAACTATTTCCAAGGACAAGAATGAAGAATTTATGCATACCCAGAACCCTGTGTGTCCATCGAACTCATTATCTAACTAATTATCCAACATTAAACATATTATTATAGCATGATTTAAAAGTCTAAAGAGACGTTTCATATTTTGTGTTCCTAACTTGACCACACTACACATTACAGTGTGTAAGGTTTTGCCTTGCGTAGGCGTGAAGAGTACATGGTGGACCGGCAGGTATATGACACACTTTGCTGTGAGTTGCCCACCTGGCCATAGATTTGTCAGCCTTTGCATATGTGAAACAGAAATAATATGAAATTAATAACACCCACTTTAAACCATAGAGTCGCACTAGCATATAAGCCTGTGATATTTCACAGCAAAATATATTTATTATTATTAGTCAGCAGCACACAAATGGCTGTATACTTATAATGTGACTTGGTCTTAAGGCTAGTGTTAGTGTGCGCTTTTTTGTATTAGGAAATGACCAACACCATGAATTTATCCAACTAACAAGTATTATCTGTGTAGACGAAGTCTCATATAGCTTATGTCTCTGTGCCAGAGGACTCCATTATCATCCATAAACGATTACATAAACACAAAGAGCAGTATGAAATCATTACAACACACATATGAAATGTAGATTCCCTTTATTTTGTTTGACAGTGAGGTACGCTTGCGATTTTATTGCAATGATGAAATAGGTCACGATGATGCAACAATATGGCTTTTTAATGTGTTTCCAATAGTTTTTCGACAACAGTGCTCTCTAGCACGGATGCTCAAGCTACTGTTTACAGGCTGATACATCAGACAAAACTTAGATACATTCACTGTTTCTGGCACCTCCTAATAATAATACAATATTTAATAATAGGGGCACTAATCCATTGAAATTATAAACACACAATCTGACATCTCTCCCTGCTCTAAAAATACAAGGAAGAAAGTTTTTGTAACAGCTACAGCTCCTTTGACAAAAGCGACATCACCTCCCTTTGTTTTTTCTATGAATCTGCTCACACTGCTGTCATGTACGCTGCTAACTCATTGCTGTATTTACAATTACGGGATGCAAATCCTTTAAGAACATTTAAACATGTCCAATCTTGATCCATAGCAGGGAGCCTGTGTGCATCCATGTGTAAGTCTCCTTCACCATCCCCATAGCTGTGTTAATCATCCTCGCTGCCACTCACTCTCAAGGTCTTAGTGGCCCTCTGTTGAAAGCTGCAATTCAAACAGAAACAGAAAATAGCGCCGCGGTCACATTAAGCGGCTCAGCGAAGCAGTGGTCGCAGTCTGCAACAGCACACTCTGATTTCAGAAGGGTAGGTCATTACTTTGCTAATCCGACTGAAAATTAGTTTATAGGTTGAAATTAATATTCAAGCTACAAGAGCATTACTGTCCAGCAGCAGGGCTGACTCATGAATCGGATGTACGGCAACAGTGAGGGTGAGAAGATAAGGCAGAGGAGTTATTAAAGCTAAGACAGAGGTTAGGCTGCAGTTTGTTCATTTAGTTTGACATACTGTAGATTCCTTTTCCAGGAGAAGGTAAGGTGGCAGAGCTGCAGTGGTTTGGCAGTAGTTTTACGTTTCACCACATAATTAAAAGTAAGAACCAGTTCTTTAACTCTGCAAACTTTGACAATCTCGCTAGGTTAATATTTCACGGTGAGAATAAAGCACTTCTTTGCACGACACATATTTGATCTCCCTTGGTTTAATCACCGTCTCTTAAAGCAAAGGCAGATCCTTGATTTCTTTTCATTCATTGTTTATTATTTAGGTCTATGATAAAGCCTACGCCGTGATTATCCGTTTCAGTGATTGGCTCTTCAAATTTCCAACTTCACTGAGGGTGCACACGTTGTTTCCGTTTATTTCTGAAGTGCAACCGAATTGAGTGAAACATGAGAGAAAGTCAATTTCACACCACATTCGTCTGTGAATATCAGAAAACTCAGTTTATTAGCAGTGAATCCCAAATGAAGACATTTAAAGTAAAGATGCCTGGTCCTCACGTCTAGCTGCTTCTTGTACTCAGATGGAACTCTTTATAGCCCACTGCGACAGCACTTTTCTGTTGATAACTCATTGCCATGGTTATACTTCACAAACACTAAAGAGAGTGTGCGGAAAAGGACCTTTAAAATGTCCACTGATTTGGATGTGTGTTTATGTGTCTGTATGAGAGTGATAGAGAGGTAGAGAGAGAAGCGACAGGGACGATGGGAGAGAGAGAGAGAGCGCACGGTGTGCATGTGTGCATGTTGGACATAATTAACTGGATGGTGCTGAGAGTAAGATGAGGCTAGGGCAGCTTTAAAGCTTTGTCAGACCACACTGACCTTGGTAACAAAGGCTTTCTGCCCAAAGTTATTAACAATAATTGGACCTAATTATATGATGTATAAAAAGAGGAGGAAATTGCAGAGGAGTGTTCATTTGAACAGTCGTTACAAAGACGACGAAAATGGCACTATACCAGGTCAAGTGGAATTAGTGCTCTTTGTAGTTGTGGGTGCATGTGCATGGATTTGCTATTGTCACGTGTCCTTATGGCTCAGGCTACGAGACAAAGACTAACACAAAAACAGCTGATCTTTCCCGAACCACCGGACAATGCACAGGACGATCTCGCTGTGGTAGTTGTAAAGACTTAACGGTAACAGAAATATGTACACAATCACCGTGGGTGCATTGAGAGTACAGCAGTGAATGAGGTACAGGAAAACCTAATCTCAACACTCAGTATCAATGTTTCTAGTCGCAGTCCGGCTCTGAAGCGGGTCTCCGCTTAGCTCTGCGGAGAATCCATGGCTGGATGTTTGGATGTTTAACACATTTAACTAAAACTATCTTTTTATACTTTAGCTATCCAAACCATTCATTTTTTCCACTTGCACTTCACTTACATACACTGAAATTCTGAGACTGAAGTAATAACTAGTTTCCCGAACAGAAAATCCATGAAGACAAGTTCCATAATGCATATTTTTCTTGCAGTTCACCTCAAAGATGAGGCGCTTTGGTTGAAATGATTAACTGCAACACACTAGAATGGAAAAGAATTGTTTGTGATCAAATACATTTTTTTTTTTTTTTTATGCAAGGAAACCAGGTTGAGTCAGTGGGTGTTGAACATGAAGAGAAAAAAGTGAACTCCCTCTGGCACTTCTTCCTCTCACTTCACACAGAAGCAAGCACTTTGAGGATCAACTCATCACAGGTAGACAGATCAATTCGGCGCACATGAAATGAGAAAGAAGACGTACTTTTTAGGCAATTCATAAAGCAGTTAAGTTATCACTATTAAGTTCTGCATTGCGCCCTCAATTTGATATTTTGTACCCTTTCAATAATTAATGGCAAATGTAAGGTGGTCGGTCTTCAGCACACAGGCTGTGTACGTGTGTACAAGCTTTTGTTTTGGTTCATGTGTGGGAAGCAGCAAAAATTGGGTGGCTGGGTGAAGGTGAATATAGATCAACAGGTATGTGTGTGTGTGTGTGTGTGTGTGTGTGTGTGTGTGTGTGTGTGTGTGTGTGTGTGTGTGTGGTTATAAAATGTGACTCTCACAGCCAGTCACATTATTGTGCCAATCATTGCTTAATGTGAGAACGACAGCTCAGCTGAGTAGTTCACAACACAACAACATAAATGTTACCGCAAATTTGCACCTAAAGGCAGATGTAGTATGATTTTCCATCAAATAGTTATTAATAACTAAATATTATTGAAATAAACACATTAATTTAAATGTATAAAATCTGAATTTTTCAGTTTATTACCACTTATGGTCACATAGTTAAAAATAATAATATTTCAGAACATATCGGTTATATTCAGACAACAGTTTAGCCTCTGTGGGCAGTGGCCAGTGTTTTTTGGGGCTTCCGGTGTAGCCTGTGGATATCCATGAAAATGGAAATCCAGGCCAAAACGTCCTCTGCAGTCCGATTAGGAACTTGATTGATGAGATAGCATTTCAGCCAATGTATTTAGCCTCTTTTGCCCTCCACATGAACTGTTGCAACCCAAGCCCACTCAAATGTGATTGGACGGAACAGAAACCAGTACGTTTCTGGTGCCAAGATCTTGGTCCCTTGCCTACAAATTCTGCATTTATATGCAGATATCTGTCTGTAGAGGTTACTGTTACACAACGGCTTCTTGCACTGCATTGTGTTTAAGGATAAGACATGGGGCACTATTTTTCCTCAGATGATGAGCACTGGTCAGCAGACATCTCCGTCATAAAAAAAGTGGAGCATGAAGTTTTATCCGAGCGATCTGAAGTATGTAGAGGTCTGTGTGGTTGTACTGTAGCAGCCTGCTGTCAGTAAACAGTGAGCAGCTATACATAATGACACTGCACTTTGGCACACCACTTCTCAGAGGCTGTGTCCTGCTATCTTTAGATGCTGCAGGGATTTCATGAAGTGAAGTCTTTTCAAATAGTATAAAGCAGCTTTGGGCAGCATATACTGTAAGAATCACCCGCATGCATTCATAGATCAGTGTAGACTAATTTACTGTCTTCAACCATGTTAAATGTGTTGCAGGTTCCTGTGCATTGTGTATGAGCACACAGTTACAGTATATTACTGTGTCTCTCAATGAATTTGCATTTTTGGATATAGTCTTCATCTGAATATGTGCCCCTGAAATTTTTTGGGTGAAGCAGACAATATTTAACTTTTCTTTTTCATTAAAAGTGTCCGCAGTGTAAAAGTTCAAGCTTCTGAAGAAGTGAGTGAATAAAGTGAATCATTTACTAATCATTACAGCACTGATTACTTAAAACAACATAGAAATCTGTAAATCAATGTACAGCATTAAGCCAATTTTACTGAAGTGTGAGATTATTGAACCACGAAAAAAAAAAAAACGATTTAGTACGTTTTGACAGATATTCAAAGTCTGTGACATATATCAAATTGCAGAAAATTGCATCATTATTTGCTTTTTCTGGGGGAAAAAAACTCTATTCCCTCCTCTCTAACTGCGCCCTCAGAATTTTGGCTTGTGTGACGCCCCTGCCTGAAAGCAAAACATCTCCAGTTAATAGATGTGTGCTGTTGTTATATCCTATGGAAATAGTATGGAGTTCTAATGGTTGTATTAATAGCTGTGTTGAGATTATTTTAAACTGAAGAATATGATAAGCCACTGGGTGTATTGTCATGAGGTTGAATTCAAAATAAACATAATAACTACTATGAACTACTCACCACTCCTACCCGGTCTTGCAGATTTATAACATACCTTGTTCCAGGAGACCTTCTTGGATTGTTTTGTGGTGCTGTATATTTGATACGTGCATTCAAGTCAGTACAAACTTTATATCTGTTAATGCTGAAACCTTAAAGCGGAGAGGAGCTGTAGATTCAGGTGATAATTCTCTGTAGATTTATCACTAAGTGACACACTTCACATTGTTTTCTACATTGTTATTATGAAAATGTCAATTATAGTTGCTTAAAGTACTGCAAAATATTTATATATCAATTTAAATCCCAGGAGAAATGGTTGTTTCATGACTATAATTTGTATGATGTGTTAAGGGATTTTAAGTGACACTCATTATATTTCAATTCAATGTTGTGAGTTTATGTGGTGATGAAATACCAGTTCTACTAGAAAGCGCAGTTCAATTATATTGTATTTTTGCACGAAGGTACAAAACAACGGCAATTATTTTATAAGCTCCAATATACGAAGTCCATGTTTGCCGAACATTTTGTCATCTTATTTCCAGCTAAATAAAGTTGCCATTTCTCAGAAAATGCTAAATTATTCAGAAAATCACACATCAAATAGCAGCTGACTTTTATCTTCATGTGGGTTGCGTGTCCATATGTAAAGTAAATGCATATTCAAAGAAATAAGGTATGAAATAACAAGGAAAAAAGGCAAAGGCTGTGTAATAGGACAGGCAAAGTGAAGGTGTGTAGGATTACCTCTGGAATATCAAAGAGTGCCTGCATCAGAAAGGGTTAGGCCTGCCGTCATTAAGCATGCTCTCTTAATGATGAGCCTCTCACTCCTGCACTGATGAGGGAAGGAGAGAGACCAGCGGCCAGCTAATTGGAGTCAATTTCTGCATGACTGAGTGTGGGTGCACATGTATTTATGCATGTGTACGTGTCCATCTGCGTGTGTGAATGTCTGGGTGTTTGTCTGTCTGCAAGGGAGACAGAGTGTTTCTCCATTTTGGCCGCCGCGTGCAAGGAATGGCTGATTCCACCTCATTTTACCAAATTTAAAAAACACCTTTTCCGCCTGTCTCCATCAGTCAGTTGACCTAAGGGGAGAGACAGACACCAAGCTAACAAGATGAATTTAGTCAGGGAAGCAAATGAAGAGCAGACATATTGACAGACACCGAACACAATTGAATCAAATTAGTCCACAGTGTATTTATTTAGCCCAATTAGTTCCAGGACTAATGCCAGAAAAGAAATTTGCCAATAAACAGCTCACCTCCATGGCACCTTACACCTTTTGCACCAAGGGCAAAGTCAGACGTAAAAAACATCCGCAGTCTGACAACAAATAACTGATTAGACCATTTAAAATACAGATCAAGCTCACTCGTCAAAACTCACTGGTTTCGTAGCACACCAAACACCCCTGACAAGGACAGTGTTTTACACTAATGGTCACTGACACAGATGATCATCCAAGGCAGTGAGCTTCAACGCGTAACTACTTTTTTTTTTTATTGCTACTGCATTTTGTCACAGTCTTAAAAGGCAGAGGTGACTGACCTCCTTTCTTGTCCAAATGTCCACACAGACAGGTACACAGAGAAATGTCCCAGTAATAACACGATGTTTTGTTTTGTTCTGTTTTCGGAGATTTCATTGTTCAACAATGTCATTGTCCACAATGGAGAAGTAGGCATATATTCACCATATTTTTTCCAAAGTCAGGAGTAAACAGCAAACGGACCATGAATGCCATATGCTGATAATGTCCAGCTTCATATGTCTGTGATAACTGGGGCAAATAATTCCCTTGATTAAATTGTGCGTATATCAGAATTCTTTTTTTTTTTTTTTTTTCATATCAATAAGTGGTCCACAAAGCCTCTGAGGCCATCAATAAAGGGGCTCCTTGCCCAAAGTTCAAAGTTTGTGGTGTAGAAGCTTTTCATCTCTTGAGTTTTTAAACAGTGTAACTCTGTGGTTATGACAGCAAACTGTTGAGTTTGTTTTAAATCTCATTTCATATACTGACATATTTATTCTCAAAAACATATTATTTGTGTGTCCTAGACTTGATTTGTCCCTTTTTATTTAACATGTTTTCCTCATCATTAAATTATTCAAATATATTTTATTTTTAAGTTTTTCCCAATATTGTACACAATACAACACTACTGTATTGTAATATTGTATCTTAACGTGCCACCTTTTATAACTGCATGTGGATAAAGTGGTAAAAAAAAAAAAACCCTGTAATATATATATATATGTTCTGTGCCTGTTCTTTGGGAGAAGAAAATATAAAAAAAATAGCAGTGTGGCTTGGCCCAGTCGTCATTTAGTTAAGATTGCATTGCCAGGTTGCCTTGTTCAGAATCAGGCAAGAAAAATCATAAATTGGAGGAAATGATGCAAAAAAAAAAAAAAAAACAGTGATAATAAAACCAGATAGGAAGTCTACTTAAGACTCCATTCAACTGCCCAATCTTCAACATTTTCTCTAAGTGCCAATAGAGTCCGGAAGTAAGCATGGATAATTTCTCTTTTACTAAGAACTTGATGTACAAGGGCAGCCCAGCATGGCCTGAAAGTAAAAGGGAGGGATTTCTGCTTAAAAGAAAATTATTTCCATTAAGAGAAACTTAAGAGCACAGGTGGTAGATTCTGTTTTTTAAGGGACAATAAGGACACGAGATCCACTCAGATATCATTTGAAAGGAATGCACCATGAGGACTGCAGTACCTTGAGTGTGGAAGATTCTTTCTTCTAAGTTTCCAGATGATCAAACCCGACATTCATGTCATGAACGTGTTCTGAAAGTGTTGACAGCTAGTTCAGCCTGAATGTGATACTTGAATTTGATATTAGCATTGGAAAGGAAAATTGTATTTGAACCTCAACAAAAGTGCAAGAAAACTCAGAAAGAAAATCATTGTCGGTGTTGCTGTCGGGCACGTAGTACATGCCGAGTTGTTTTTGTGCGGTGATGTGTCTGTACATTTGATTTGAAAATCAGGCTTAATGAGGATGTTAAACAACTGCACAGTAATGGTCCAGTTTAATTGGTAATGATTCCAAAATGAGGTTCTGTGAGGAGGAAAAATCCAGCACTACACACTGTGCTTATACCCAGAATTTCTGCATTAAAAATCCAGCGAGTTGGCCCAGGTTTGTTTATTTTGAAGCCCATCAGCACAACCATGTCTGAGGAAGCATGTCTACCGCCCGTCAATCACACAGGCACCTCTCAGCCCTATTACTACCTACAAAATGCAGAGAGAAACAAACATGTCACCCACTCTGTCCGCAGAGTGGGTGACATGAGGTAAACTGTGCCGTATCTCGGAGTTTATCACATTTGCACTGTGAAATTGAAACACGCTTAATAAGAGCTTGATTACCATCCGTGCATACTATCCGCGTCTACAGCTGGGTGTTTTACATAAAAGGTTTTGAACATCTGAAGTTCAAACAATGCTGATGGGGCTGTGCTTCTCTTCAGTATAGAAATGCATCTGAACGGTCACTTACCATAATGCGATGTTTGTATTAGTTGCTACAGTGGCTAATGGCCAGTCTTCCACCCCCTCATCGGCTTTGAGCATTCTGTAATTTAAAGAGATAAAAGGGAAAAACAACAACCACATATTTTAAACAGGTCACCAGCCCCCAGCATCTCACTGTCTTTTTCCTTCTGATTCAATCCTTTTTGTTGATATATTTACTGGTCATCTTCATGGCCAAATTAGCTTCAATATGAAAGATATAAAAGCTCAGTTCACAGTCATGTGTGTCTTTTCTGACTTTTCAGTCAACAGTGTTCCATTGCTTTGCCGTAATAATTGTTTTCCATGCTTAAAGTACTGGCCATGACTTGGTTTGCTTTGTACTGTTACACGAGGAAGAAGTTTGACACCTCAACTCTTCCCTGTTATATTATGTGACACCGATCAAAATGGAGATGCGCCTCCAGTCTTCTGTATTATTACTTTCAGTTCAAGTTCAGATTAAGCTCAGAACACCAAACCATGCTCTTTAATAAAGAAAAAATATCGGTACTAGTTCTATGAATATTGTAGCATTAAATCTAATAATGATTTTAATGGAAATAAAATTTCAACCTGGTTGTAATGAATTGGCCTGAAACTGGCCATTTATTTCATTTTAAACCTGCTGGGCTCATTGCCTCCTACCTGGTCTAATAAAAGAAAATGGATTTGATTTGAATGCGGCTTGCAACCTTTCACTGCAGAATCAGCCTAATAGTATGAAAAGTTGCCCAAATTATCACAAACTGACTGAGACCACTTTTATGCACCCAGTTAGCCAAAAAACCTCCCAATCTGGCACCAGGGCACGTGAAGACACTGGGTTGCAGACAGGTTCTTTGCCATTTTGTTATTAGAAGGTGATACAGCTTCACATTTCTAACTAACTAAACTAATTTTAGGACTACTTTGGATACTCTATGTACACCTTCAGCTTTTACAATTACAATCACCCATCTTGTTTTATTCAAAGAGCCTCTGTATGGATGATGAAATAAAGGAATGACCATGAATTCTTGTAATTCTTGATAAAATCAATGCACAATTTAATATGCTATCTAGAATTGATAACACTTCAATCCTGATACATGACGGAAGCCACTTTGCACTCTTGGACCTCTATAACTATTGATAACCATGCATTAATTAATCACATTCATTTATTGAGTGATTACAGCACAGTAACTTGGTTAAAGGCAACTGCACTAGTTGTCTGGACTTCTTCTTGTGATTCATTCTTTGAAATTGAAAATGATGAAAGTCTCCCCTCAAAAATACAAAATGAAACAAAAAAAAGAGTATACACTTCAGAAAGTTTAAAACAGGTGTGTCCCATCATTCAGGGTCGGTTTCCAGTAATGAGTGGTTAACTACCCTCCATTAACAGAAGAGATTCTTTGCAGTTTTGAACCTGTTACATTTCTATCCGTTGCCTCGCTTTGATAACATAGCCTGATTCAAAGTCCGCTGACATCACACAGCCTTTATATGAATGCGTTAGCGAAACCATCTGTTAAAAAGAAAGGCACATTTTTACTAAGAGGAGGGAAGACAGCTGTTTTTGGATAGCTGGCTGGACGTTTTAATGAAACTGTGAAAAATAATTGCTAGTGCTTGTGATGCTGGTGGTGCTTGATAAGTAGTAAGAGCTTTCACTTATTCCTCTCACTTTATCAAATTAATTACATTCTATTTCATAGTGATATTTATTCCAAAGTAAGGCATCTAGCATTTGAACAACACTGGCACACTTTCAAAACTCCTTTACAGACTGGATTATCTACATTCTGAATGATGAAGAGGTGGTATATATATATTTTGTCTATCCAAAGTGAATCCATTTCATTTCATCTTGGGAAATACAGGGAAGAATGTGTGATATTATTGGTTGAAGGGTGTTCATTAATTCAGTCTGCTATGAAATGTAACTCAATAGCTATTAGTGAGTTTGCCAGTTTTAGGCATTTATTCAAATATTCTAAAAACTCTGGAAGTTTTTATTCAAACCAAATATCACTGATAAGCACAGTAGCCAGAGAGAAGGAACTAATCACTGTTTGCTTGGAGTCAGAACCTGCCTATCAGGGGCTTGTGAACCTCTGAACACGGACCTGGACTTCACATTTTGCCATGTCTTATTTTCTGAACTCCCAGGGGTGATGACAAAGCAGTTCATGTACCACAGTGTTGCGGAATAATTGGGCTACACCTAGGCTACACCTGTCACTCATCTACACAGCTGAGAAAGGCTTGTGTCGCATATTTGGCTTATGTCAAGGTATGAGTTTCACCCCAGTTTAAATTGCATGATTTTCCTTTTACTTGTACAAAAACAGAACACCGTTTCCTCCTCTAATACTCATATACTTTAAATTTAACTTCACCTTGTCTCACTTCTTCCTACAACTTGTATACCTGAGGAACTGACTGGTTGTGGCAAGTACAATATGTTAGTGACAAAAAAAAACTGTATTAAACATTTTTCCTCAGACATCCTTTGTCTTTTGTACTTAATTAAGTAAATATTGTAACACAGAGAAGAGGGAGTTGTATTTATTATATAAGACAGCATATTAGTGCACTCCAGGGGGCACAGATTTTGTTTTTTGTCACTGTCAGTACTGTAATTTGAATGGTACAATATTTGTGTGTACAGTTACTTAAAATAAGTTGTTATATAATTTCACTTCCAGCCTGAGATGCCCTCAGTCTTAGCTGTGGCTTTGTACCATGTGTGGTTTGAGGATGTTGCTCCATGCTGTGGCTTGAATCTCGAGATAAGTACTGAGTGATGAGGGTACAGGATCCCCTTGCTGCAAGTGAGGTGTGACGGTCTGCTCATTTGATGTCAACGGGACCCATGAAAGACAGAGAGACAGCTAATTCTTAATACATACAAACAAGTAATTAACAATTGTTAAAGCAATTTGACATGTGTCAGTCTATAGGAGCCCCCAAAATGGGATGCAGCCATGACGTAGGTCCATGTGCTGATCTGATGTACACTATGTCTCCAAGCAACATCTCTCAGCCGCTGCCATCGGAACCTCACACCCATTAGCTTGACGTTTTAAAACTTTACAAATATGTCCAAAAATATGCACATTTTCTGTTACTTGTCTAGGTCCTTATTTGCGACGTACCATTTTGTTCAATGAGAACTGTCGTATTATTTCTCTAGATATGTTACACTGTTCATTAATGAGGCATTAATGCTTTTTTAGAAAACCAATTCGTCGAACTGCCTGCTGCAGGCCTTCTTATATGTCTCTCATGTAGTTGTTGTTTACGCAAGCCAGCGAGAACAAAAAGCCCAAGCATGTGGTTGGTTGCACAGGGATGGTGAAGATGATAATGCTGAAGATGATTATTGCAAAACCAAAGACAACAGAGTGCCATCAACTGCATTATGTGTCTCTTAGCCAATCAAAGTTTCACAATAAACCAGCAAGAGTAAACTTGCCCTAAAATCCCGGTCTGGGACCAATAAGCTCAATACAACAGCAGGATAGACTTCCTGTGAAGCTCAGCTGCAGAAAAAGAGGATGCAGCGTTGCCAGTGATTGCTGATTGTCTGTGTACTCAGAGGGATTGCAGATATTGCAGGTTTTTATACATATGAGCTCAGTGTCGCCTCTGTTGTTATTCCGTAGGCCTGATGGATGGTTGTTTGCAGCATTCATTTTTTTAGCCTTGGCTTTCACTCTAAAAGCAGTATTTGTGTGTTAAGGCGTGTGTACGTGTGAGATTGCGGGCCCCGATTGTGCGCTCCTCGTGTTCAAGCGTGTTAAAAGCTGAACGACAGCCACCATGATTGATGCTACATGTAAAACTAGAACTGGCCCCGCCTGAACACTGTAATACATTGCACTTGACGACAACAGCATGTCCTGAGATGACAGCAGGACGCGCCCCAATACCAATAAATCCATATTTCCCCCTGTGCTCCGCTCATTTACTCTCTTTTCTTCCCGCCGAGGCATCATCAGCAAGTCACACAAGAGCAGGTTTCATCCGGCGTTACAGAAGCAGAGAGCAATTTCTAAAAGAGAGGTGAAAATAAGAGAAAATCTTTCTATAGGGAGAAAAGGTGGGAGGCGGAGGACGAGAGAGAAAAAGCTGGCGATATATCACTAGCCAGGGTCCATTGAAACCAGCAGTTGATCGATTTTTCACTTGAACTGTCAGTATTGTTTACAAAAAAATCTGTCCACACCGAACAGGATACAGCGAGGAACAGCTCAGACGTAGTTTGGTTCCTTCTTTAAGTGTGGGTCAATTGAAGGGCAGCCGAACAACATGAACACAAATATTGATACTCATATTGCATCTTGGCAAACAGAACACAAACATAGCCAACATAATAATGCTGTTCCAATAGAAAGCTCCAGCATGGTCAAGCGTAGAGATGCGGATGCAGAGCTCAAACTGAGCCGGTTGCACATCAGCTCAGGCCATGCAGTTTAATCACCTATTTGTGTCTATACACAAGGTTGGTCTCATACTGATGGCTTCTGGTTTCCTCCGGTCTGATTGTGTCAGTATGCAAAAGGAATACTGTTTTACCTGCACTCACTGTGTGCACAGCATTCTTTATCTCCCGTTTCTCTTTCATCCAGCGGCTCGTTTTAACTGACAGCCCACTGAGTGTCATTTGATGGCGAGCTTTATTCTGTCTAACTTCTTGCTGGGTTGCTCTTTTGTGCGCTAAAACTGTCAAAATTATATTGTGAGCATTGTACCTCCAGCCTACCCTAAAATCACATTCACACAGCGCTTTATCTTCTGTTAGGTCTGCTTGAGTAGGCAAGGGCCCTGAGCAGAATACATTAAAGTACTGAGCTGCATGTTTTCACTATACACTGAGAAAACTCAAACTCTTTGGACTTACTTTGAACTTCTGGATGTGAACCCTTTTTTAAGGGACATGACTGGTGCACCTGGACTGAGACTCGTGTCAAGAGGAAGTTTTAATGACTTGACATCAATACTTAACTGCCATACTGTATGAGAGATGTAGATATTCTCGCAAAAGGTACCTGTTAACATGCTAAAAAAAAAAAAAAAAAAGCTTTCCTACACAAACACACATGAAAGCTTTCCCATCTACATGAGCGCAGACATACAGGAACACACGGGTAAATGCAAAAACAGAGCATGAAAGCTCCCAGCAAACACACTCAGACACATCCAAAAGACGGCTTAAATATGCATACGCGCACATGTTAGAGGGAGAAATTCCTGCGCCAGTGAAAAGCATAGATGCGCCGCAAAAAACACACACTCACACACACACACACACACTTAGACACATGCAGTGATCTGTTGTCCTTGTTGTTGTTTTTCTGCCTTGCCTTTCATGTTCAAAGCTTAGTGTGTGATTCCTGCATCTCCGCTGAGGATAGAGGGAGAGAGCATAATCTGTGTGACGGCGTAGAGGTGAAGAAAGAGAAAAAGAGGTGGCAGAACGAATGAAAGGCAGGGGGGAATGTATAATTGAGCAACCTTGGTGATCTCATATCCGCATAACACGATTAGGACTAACCTGGCATCTAAATATGGAAGTGGAATATGCTTCTGTAGGTTACTGTTGCGACAGACCTCCGTATTGACATGATAGACACATATGTATATTTGTTTATTCCATGTATTCTGAGCTCTGTAGCTGTCAGGCCCTTTGAAAACATTTCCAAGAATGAATCTGCGGCCACGTCTAAATGAAAAAAAATAAATAAATCAAATACTCGACAACTACAGAAGACTTTTATCTAAGACTAAACACGATAGAAAAATGCCCCAGCAGTAAAATGTTGGCGCCGTGCTGATGTGAACGGTCAGGAGAGTTCACCACAGATTGTAGCCATCAACACGACCATCAGCAGAGATGATGGGTCAGTAGAGCCTGTGTGCGTTTGTGTAACCATAATAAACAGAGTCAGCGTGAAGTAGAGATGATGCCCGGCAGATATTAACAGCAAATAGGCTCCAGATTCATCTCTCTGTCCCCACAAACACACACACACACTCGCTGCACCTCTGGCATAAGGCCAAACTCAGCAGCGGTGGGTTAGAGTGACAGTAGAAGCAGTTGGCAGAATATCAGCGAATGACAGCACATGTATGGGAGAACATTAGTGTGTTTGCGTGCATGCGTGGTCACATACTATGTGTTTGTATGTGTGTGTTGACAGAGACAGCTGGGCTTTAAACAGGAGCAGGCTGTTGGATAAATCAACGAGGCGGTGGGGTGGCCACCACCTCCCCTGTTACTCAGCAGAAAGGACCCCTGTTCATGTGCTCAGGACACATCTCAGTGTGTGTTTGTTTGTGAGTGTGTGTGTGTGTGTGTGTGTGGGTTTGGGTGTTGGTGAATATCTGCCTGCTGAGTGTTTGCCAGCTAGTGTTTGTGGATCCTGCTGTGGACCCCAGCGTCGTCCACTTTGTAGCGATCAGAACACATTTTTCCTCATCAGACTTTTTCTTTGTCTGATCAACAATGCCGTTGTTTGGCCTCCAGCTTCACCCTTCTCTTCCTATTATTGTGTGTCTTCTTCCTTTTTTTTTTGTTATGGCAATTATTAGAAGTGTTTGGGAGCCAGAACCAAAAATCAATTCCGAAACAAAAACGATCTTCTGGCCAGTGTGGTTCTCTCAGATGGTGGTACAATTGAATTGAAAGCCTGATCTCACATGGATTATGGTTGTAACGTTGGTCTTTGAAGTGCTAATGGTCAAGGAATCTATCATGAAGGATAGAAGTGTGAAGGTTGGAAACAGAATGCTGGTCTTTCCACACTATCATTAGACGGGTAGTGATCTCAAAGTATAGCGCATTGTAGGAGTCCTTGAAACCTTGAAAAGATTAAAAAAAAAAAAAAAAAACACGGACCAGCTCCTCTGCATCAGGGAGTGATAAAATAGGTCTGGCGGTGTTCTTAAAATGTTTGAAGTGGTTTTCAAAGGTTTAATGGGCAGACCTTATATCTACAGTAGATTTGCATCAGAAAGTCCTGGTCAGAAAAGGACAGGTGGGTTATATTCAGTAGCACTCAAGCTGGTGTCGCTACTACTGACAGCACTTCAGTCTTTACTGATATATTGAATATAGACTGAACCTTTTGGAACACATAATGACGGGGTATGTGAGGGTTCTGCAACACCCACAGGGAAACATTCGCAGATCTGCCAAATGAATGGTAAGTAAATCAGTCCGTGGTACTTGAGCAGCACGCCATTCTCTATGGTGTCAAAAGCAGCACTTACTGTGTTCAGCAGAACATTTTATTTTAAAGGCTTTTTTCCCCCAACTTCTAGTGACATCTTGTCACATCTTGTCACATCGGTGCATGTATGCATTTTGTATGAATGCGTGTATGAATGAGTGCCAAGATGTGATTACAGTATGTGTTTTGCCAGTTTGCTCTGTAATAAATTTACATGATATACACCAATTGTACCTTCCATACTGTTCCAATAAATGCTGTATTTCTTCATTTTGAGGAGCTATTGAAATTGACCTTGTTGACCTTTTCAGACTACAAATGCACACTGAGAGGATCCAGTCCCTGAACTGGAATTTAACTGAAGTTTTATTAAACAAGAATAGAAAGGAGGTCAGTTTACCCTACCAAGCAATCACTTAAGTGTACAAGGCTTTGAATGTCACGCTTGTATTATTAAGGAATTTCTTTATTTGCACACGATATAAATGACCTTCGCTTTGTGTGATCAATTAAAACTTTATTTTAATCCATTTCCCCACCAGAAACCTTCAATTGAAATTCAATTTACCTCATTTGTCACATATAATCATAAAAGAACAATTATAGTTTAATGTAGCAATAATAAATGAATAGTTCTACGCAATGTCCTCATTTAGGATCTTAGTGGCCTGAGGGTAAAAGCTTTTCCTGAACCTCTCAGCTCTTCCTGAACCTCTCAGCGCTTACCTTGTAAATCCAGAACCTTCTTCCTGATCAGAGCAGAAATAAAAAGACGTTATCCGGGTGGCTGGGATCCTTAACAATTCTCCTCGCCTTATTTTTTCAGCATCTTTTATAGATGTCTTTAAGGCATCATGCAAAATATTTATTTGACGAAAAGAAGAAGGTACACACACTGTAGTCTGTAGCACAGATAGAATGTGTGTCGCTCGTCTAGAATGGTGGCAGGGACTCTGCTCTGTAGCCATTTCTGAATGGTCTGCAGCTGTGTTTTGTAGGGCAGTCTATGTGTTGATGGATTCAGGCATAACCTTCTTAAGGTTAGCCTGACTGTAGTCTCTGAGAACAATGAGCGCAGCACCGCGATTTACTGGTCTGTGGGCAGTTCACAGCTTTGTCTCTAACAGGCAGCTTCTGTCCTCGCCTTAGTTGGGAAGTAGACCGTTGTGATGATGACTGATGTAACTCCCCTTAGTGGAAAGTGTGGTCTACATTTGATTGTCAATAACTTTACATCAGGTGAGCATGAACGGGATAGTATTTTAATATTCCTGCTGTCACACCAATCCGTATTCACTATAAAGCACTCAACTCCTCATATTATCTTGCCAGAGTCGTCTGTTCTGTCAGATTGATATACAGAAAATGAGGCACCTAGTTGAATGGAGCTTTTCGGCACTCCAGGAACCAGCGATGTTTCGGTGAAACAAAAGACATTACAGTCCCTGATATCCCACTGGAAACTGATACGGTCAGTTTATCATGTAGCACTTGTACCTTGACTAGCAGGATGCTTGGCAAGTTCAATGCGGTTGTTTCCTCAGCTGGTGTTAGATCTCTCCATGTTTCCTCTGTCGTTCTTCAGATGGGCACAGTTGAAAGTTGGACTTGTTTATCTGTGTGGACAGGATTGTAGGGGGTGTTTATTTCCTCCACTTTTTCCTCCTTTTCCACAATGTTTATTCTAACGCTTACATTTGAAAAACCTCATCCGACCAGTCGGCAAGAAAAGGGTCCACGAAACAATGAGTCCAATTCTTCTCCTCATAGTTGTAAATTATCACTGTGCAGTATGATCTCATAAAATTCTGTTCTTGGTAAACAATACATAAATTTAGCAGAGCGAACAAAGAGACGACTGGATAGGTTTGCATCTTTTGGATTTGATTGATTCGTCTTATAATTTCCAGTGATGTCAGCGATATAAATTGTTATTTATCATTGTGGTAGTAAAGCTGTCAATTTTCCTGAAAATTGTTTCTGAAATGCTTCAAAATAAGATGTGATTGTGTTTTTTGACATTTCGCTCCATAATAAATTTAGAAGTTATACAGCAATTGTACTTTCCAAACTGTTCCAATAAATGCTGTATTTCTCAGGTGCATTTGGGGGAGCCATTGAAATGGAACAGACCCTGTTGACCTATTCAGTCTACAAATGTACACTTTAGAGGATCCAGTCCCTGAACTGGAATACAACTGATCTTTTTTCAAAGTTTCATTAAAGAAGGGTAGAAAGTAGGCCAAGATATGCTGCCAAACATTCACTCTTGTGTACAATTCTTTAAAGATCATAGTTATGTGATTGAGTAATTTGTATTACAATAACTTTCCCTTTGTATAGTCAGTTGTTACTGTCCTGTGCTTCACTTTTACCATTTACCCACTTGATGAATGTTCAATGTAGATTCTGACTGACCTCAGTTCAGTAGTATGTTCAGTCTGTTCCTAGTCCAAGCTGTCATGTCCAGTACAAAGTTAGCCTCTACTGCACATAAGGCTAATAGCTCAGCAGCCTATTATTTATGGCTGAGTTCTGTGCCTTTCATGGCAGTATGTGCTTTTAACAAGGATGTACTGTACTATGGGTTGCAGCTGACAATGGTGGTCTCTGTCATTAATGAGATGAGCTCCGCCTCTAAAAAGCTCCTGATTGGGTGAGCTTCTCTGTGCGAATTTGTTGATAAAGATTCACTTGTACATGTGCACTTCTAGCGACAGTGCTTACAACAAGCTGATTTGTATGATGGAGCCAGCATCAGAGAGTCTTTGTACAGTGGTGCTTCGCAAGTAGTGGCTGGTGTAGAATGCAAGCTATCTTAAGTTACATCATTAACTTACCACAGATTGTTAGTGTAGTTTGTGCACTTTGGATGGAGATAAAAGGCAGCTGGATTGGGCGGCAGCAACAAGAGGTATTTCTCCAAGAAAGTGACAAGACACAGTGGGTTCCCTGGCTGCTCAAACAGAAATCCCTGTAGACTCTCTTCATTTCTTTTGCATGGTGTTTTTTTTTTTTTTTTTTTTTTTTTTGTACATGTGTTGAATGACAGTGTTGCATATTTCTGCCTGTCCTGGGTTCTTCTCTGGACTTTCCAGCACTTCAGTTTCTCTGTCATTAATTTCATCGTGTTTTCTTTCTTTTTTAATCTTCTTCCTCTATCCTTTCCAACTGTCTTTCTACCACTAATCCAGGATTACAAAAAAACATTTTGCAAAAAAAAAAAAAAAAAAAAGCATCACTACTGATTTTTGTGTATATTTGTGTATATATTTTACAACAGCTTTGATTGTGGTTCATCCATTCATAATCAATGACCAAAACTATGTTTTGTCTAAAAAGAAAAAAAAGGAAAAGAAAAAGTCAGGGAACTAAAGTTATTACAGTTGATTCTGAAGGAAACATAAAAGTGTGTGCCAAGTTTCACATCAATACATCCAAGGGTTGCTAAAATATTTAACTCAAACATCAACCTCATGATAAGACAAGAAGTCAAAGGATCATCAAAGCCATTAAGAGTCATCCTCTGGGGACCATACATGTCTGTACAAAATATTATGGACAACCATATTATGGTTGTTGAGTTATTTTACTACCAAAGTGGTTGACTTATGGACAAACCAGTACACTAACAATGCCCATCCCAACACAGCCATGCTACCATCATAGCTAACAACAAACCCTTGCTAGCATTTTTATTGCAACTTGGTTCAAAGTCAGCACTATAAGAGCGTGTCTGTCGTGTGATGAACATGAAAGTTGCAATACATGAATGCAACCAGTGTGCCAGAATCACTTTATGGTCCAGCTCTATTCAGCATTCTGGTAGAACACATGACACCAACAGTACAAGGTCCTGCTTGAAACGTTGCTCTACAGTGGTTTCTAATAATGGAGACAATGACTTATCTATTCATTCTATTTGTTGAGACTGCTGTTGATGTTGAATCAGTGAATTGGACCCCATTTTATCTATTGTTGAATACCCAGGAGTTGATAGTCAAGGTTATAGTATGCAAATGACTGTACTACGGAGTGTTTCTGGCTTCAGTGTTGTCTGAAAAACATGCAATATGAACCCATCAACATCACATTACCTCTATGGAAATTTAAGCATCCTGCCATACCCTTGGCCAAGCCAGTGCAACCTGTTAGAAAAGCAGGGCTCTTAGTCAGCCACTTGTTGCTATGGTTACAAAGACTGACTATCTGATAGGTAGTATACTGAGAAATACATTTTCTCCTCGACCAGCGTGCATTCCCCTTTTCTTCATTTTTTGATGCCAGCGACACATTTCAGCTTGAGCAGATGATGAAAAGCGGATCCAAGGTGTGGGAGGTTGTGAGGGTTTGTGATGCAGGGTGACACAGGAACAGGTTAGCCCACCTGAAGTACAATATGCTTCTTACTACATTAAAGAGATACTCATGTTGAAAGGCTCATGCTCTCTCTCTGCAACTTGCTTTGTTATTCCATCATGCCCATTCACTTGAAAAAGTTCTCTCCTTTCTTCATCCCCAGCCTCTCACTCTCCAGCTTTTGATGGAGTATAGATGCTTATGATGTCCCATTGCTGAGGTTATTGATGTCACCTGCACGCCATCCTCTCCTCATTTCAGCCGGATCTCTCTCATGTTGTCTCTCACCTTGTGCCTCGCTCTCTCTTACAGTTGGGCCAACATTTTTTTTTTTGTCCTCCTCCAAGAACTGTGATGTTTATGGTTATCTTTAAGTGTGTGTCTCTCTCTGTTTTGACACCGGCACGCTGTCAAGGACAGGCAAAAAAAAAAACAACACAGGCATTGGCAGCTAGAGCTAAGGCACAAAACACGCTTTGATGGTGTGTCATGCACACTTCCAAACGTTCGAAGGACCATGTACATAAAAGCCCTCAGAGTTTAAAAAGTGGCAGTAGTATCGTTGGAAACAGCAGAGATGCTTCAAATGGTCCGAGTCACGTGCCTGGAAACATCAGAAACAATAGGCAGCTTTACTTTCTGCCAGGGACAAAGTTTACTGCTTCACCTGGTACTACGCCAAGTCTTTTATATAACTGAGTCATGAATACAGGTACAGTCAACAACTTGCTGACTTTCTGTTGGTTGGATGTCTCTCCTGGTGTACAGGTGTACTGGAGATGACAAGTACGGCATTGTTGTCCAAGGATATTTATATGTACAGTATAAGTAGTTCTCTGCACATGGACTATTTTCAGATAACTTCTTGGGTTAATTTAAATTATGCAATATTCTCTCTACAGACATGTCAGCGTGCGTTCACTTTACACTCACGTAGAGACACTGACCGGTCACTGTGTGATCCAATACAACAACTCTGCCATAAATTCAACTTTTATGAAGCTGATAATGTTTCAGTTGTTGTTGATGCCTCACGCCTTGACAGCTGAATTAAAGGTATTTACAGAGAGAAACTATTTCTACATTGTGTTTTGGTTTAAACTAAGTGTTATTAAAAAGTAATCAAAAGTTTCACCTTAGCCTTAAATGTGATCATCATGTTTGGTATTAAAACTAATGGTGATAATAAAACTTAACTAAATAGTTCAACATTTTGGAAAATGTGATTGGCTGTCTTTCAGAAAGTTAGATGTGAGGATTGATACCAATGTCATGCCTGTTATTTATGTATGTAAATTCCTATAGAGCTAAAGTCAGGAGGTACTTAGCTTAGCTTAGCATAAAGATTGTAAGCAGAAACAGTAGGCTTTCTCTCTCTCTAAGTTAAAAATATGCCTGCCAAAGCACCTAAAGTTACATGCTCCATTTTGTTGGCAGAAAACAGCTGGCAGCACTGACTTCCTGGATGTGTCATTACTGTGAAGTTGACTGTGAAGTTTCCAGGAAAACAATAGAGATGCTGCCCAGAAGTGGTGGGCAGATGGATAGACTGTTGTTCCTCATGAAATAGTTACTTCTCTGAAATCACAATTTTTGCTTGTGAATGGTTTAAATAAAGATACAAGTTGTTAATTAATGAGTTTTAGTGGCACTGAAGTTGGCCAGGCTAGTTGTTTCTCCCTGCTTCAAGTCTTTGTGCTAAGCTAAGCTAATCACCCCCTGGCTCTAGCTCCATACTTCCATTTCTCCATTCTTGGCAAGGAAGCAAATAAGTGTATTTTAAAACACTTGAAAATAGATGTGCAGTTGAGCATTAACATTAAGAAGTTTTTACTCCTTCGACATGTTTGTTCAAAGACAAAATCAAAGCCAGTGTTAGCTTTTTTTTATTGGATGGTCCCGATGTAAAGCCACCTACTGGGAATACTCCAGATGGTCCGTCCACCATTAGCTAATAATAATTGTCTTTGCTTAATCCATGTTTTTAAATGCTATTTATTAATATACTTTATTAAATCTATTTGTAGTGGATGACATCTGTTTAAAAAATAACCACAACATGCTTGCACTGAGTGAATCAGGGATTCAGTGAAGCACGCCGCTGACGTACATGATACCGCTAATGAACACATATCTGCCATGAGCGCTTTCAAGAAACATTTGAATTTTTTAACACTCAATATTTATAATGGCTAGTGTTTGCAATCCCTTGCAATATTTCAAGGAGTTGTTTATGTTCATGTGTGTCATGCCATGATTGAATGATGGTGCATCATTGAACAGGTGGGCCAGAGTTAGTGAAAAAGCTGGGGGCCATTTTATCACCCCCAGTCTGTCCTTGAAGTGATATAATATCTATTCACACCGGTGAGCTGAAGTCAATTGAGTATGTTTTGTTTCTATAAAGCAAACCGTAAAAGTCTAATATTACACCTACTTACTTAGATAAATTGAAGTAAATTGAGCAAAATGTGTTGTTTCTATACTCCACAAACACAGCCATGCACTTGAAGAAGGTTGTTATGTAGCGGGAGGGTAAAATTTGATGAAATGGCCACAGAATAATGCAGTGTAGCAAGCGCACACGCATACACACGAGCACATCGGCAGTCAAAAGAATTGTTGTCATCAAAATGATACTTACACACAAAAACACAGCATCTCAGGAGAAATGTTTATTTTCAGAAGCCGTCTCTTTCACATCCTCTCGCTCTCCTTCAAAGATCCTTGCTTCACCCAAGCTGAGTGAGTCAGTGCCATGCCACCATGGAGAGTTTGAAAGTTAAAAGGCGGTGTTTATTGTTTCTAAAGGAATATGAGAATACTCAGACATTTCCTGCCACCACTGTCGTTTTGATGTGCAATCTCTGTTTATCTTTCTGCAGGGTTTTAGTTTACATTGGAGAATACTCAAATAGAATGCTGTTACACTTTTGTATGTAACAAACATCAAGTGCGATATACTGCGCTTTCATCATAATTGCACTGTGCAAGACCCCTTATCTTTTTCAAAGATGCTATTAGAAGAAATAAATTGGACACGATACAGAATAACAACAATAAACAGGGTTTCCACAGGTACACCGATGACACTGATCAAAATAATATTGCAATAGTGTGAAAACAGATTCTTAAACAACCTCATGGTGTTCCCACCGGGAGGCAGTGACTGTCACACATGGTGGGCATCATGCTGTAGAGTTTTATTCCAAAACAAGATATCCGCCATCTGAAAAAAAATGGCACAGAATGCTGCAAAAATCAATTATTCATGGTATTTTTTTTTTTAATATTAGTTATCCTAAGCGCTTACTTGATAAAATAGTAACATTACCAACTGGGTTCTTGGATTTTAAAGATAACGATCCCTGAATTTCATTCATCTAAGAAAAAAGAAAAATTATGAGATAGAATGTTTCACAGTTTGCAAACAAATTTTTAAATCTTTGTGCAACAACTGCCAGTACTCAGACGGAAGTTAGTGTTATGCATACATTTGCAGAGCACCATGATGCATACATATGCACACGTGTGCACGACAGGTTGGCATTTCCACTTGTCTAAACAGGTGTACCTAATTACATTAATAATGGCTTAATTTAAATAAGGGTTCATTTATGTCTTAAATTAATCGTTATGTTATTAGTTACACCTGTGCTTTTTCCCAAGAAATAAAAGTGAAATCCCTGAAAGACAAAAAATAGACGGATTTACAAATAACTGAGAGCGTGCCAGAATGTGAATGAGGCAAAAACACACTGTCAAGGCGGATGATATATGGACATTTTTACCATTTTGAAATAAACCAATTTGCAGCAAAATTGCCTTTTTGGATGTGAAATTGTACAAATTGGACATGAAATTTAGAAATTGCAACCAGACTGAACAAAAAGTGTGTGAGCCACTGAGAAGAGAGTTGAGCCTCCGGGTATGAGTTGCATCAGAAAGAGTGAAAAGAATCACTGGGCAGATATAACTTTATCTTTAGCCATTTATGAAGATGTTTGTAACTTACATTACTATTTTAAGATTAGCAAGGTGTGGAAAGAAAGAAAAGGTTCTAAGGTGTAAAAGATACTGGAAAGTATGTTTTATTTTATGTTTATGCTATAAAGACAGCATGAGTTTAGGTCGACCTACATATATGATACGTACATGTATACATGATACATATACATGGGTTTATTTCAGAGGATATAGATTCTGTTCTGCCTTGCACAGTGCTAAATATTCAGCCTGGTCAATGTCAACCAGGCTGTATTTTTTTTTAAGGAATTTGCATAGTAATTATTACAATCTGTGGACCTTTAAAAAAAAAAAAAAATCTGGTTAAATAAAGGGAGAAAAAAGTGTCTGAAAAGATGCAACTCACTTCTGGGGATCTTAAAGAATCCTAGTCCCCAAGAAATGAGGTCTGCATTTGGTCCCTCTTGAAAATTCCTACTGTCTACCTGCACAAGATGAAAGCACAGAAGTATCATCATTCTGGATATGAGCAGAATTAGCATGTATGAAATTCCAGCTGTTGTCCATCAAATTATGGCAGAGACTAGACATATGCCACGTCTTAAATTAGTGAAAATCTCCTGCAGTGTATACACTTACAATACAGTTTATTTAAAAAAAATTTAGCACAGGCATCTGACCGTGATGTTGCTTGGAAACCATCTATAAATGCCACATCCTTTTGCTTCACATAAAAAACAAACAAAACAGCAACAAAAAAAAAAAACAAAAAAAAAACACTGGAATAAAAATTGACCCAGTATGGGGTCAATCCAGCATTAATATACTGGTTTTGACCTGGTGTTTGTAACTGTGTGAACTAGGTTGATATCTTTGGTACTGCACTGAATGCTTCTCCCCTTACGTCTCTGACAGAGACTTTTGTCTTCACATTAACAATATATGTCCTCCTACGCTCCCCCCTTTACGTGGGATCCCACAAGGATCAATCCTTGGACCCATTCTGTTTAAATTGTATATGCTACCTCTAGGTCATCTGCTTTACTCCACCAGTGGTATCTCCTATCATTGCTGCGCTGAAGACATGTAGCTTTACCTCTCTTAAACCTTATAACCTCAGTAACCTTACCACCCATCTTAATTGCCTTGCTTCTGTTACAAACTGGAAGTCTTAACATTTCTTAAATATCAATTCTGACAAAACTAAGGTCCTTGTGATTGGCCCCAATTATTTTCCAAGGAGGTCAGGCACTATATTGGCCACCTTGCTAGCAGCATGACTTGTTTTTGCCCAGCACTTAACCTTTGAACCCCATATTAGCTCATTCAGTCTTTTTTTCTTCCAGTTGAAAAACGTTGCAAAAATCAAACCTTTATTATCAGCCAGAAACAAGGAACTTCTGGTCTACTGTAACTCCCTCTTCACTTACATGACTTAGTCCTCTCTAGCTGATCTTCAGCTAGTGCAGAATGCAGCAGCAAGGCTATTAACAAACACTATTTGTCGATCCAACATCATTCTAGTTCACGCCTCCTTCTCTTAGTTTCCTCTAAAACACAGAATGGACTTCGGTTGTTGCTCCTGAAGTTTGGAATAACCTTCCTCATTCCATCAGATATGTTGCATCTGTGGATTGTTTTAAGAGAATGCTGAAAATTCAGCTCTATTTCTATATATTTCTTTTTCTTGTTTGTTTGTCAGTTTTTGGGGGGTTGTTTTCATCTTTGTCAATGTATAATGCATATTTATGTGTGTTTATATGGGTGAGGCATTTTGTAACCCTTTGCTTTAAAAAGTGCTATATAAATAAAATTCTTATTTTTGTTAACAATAGGGTTGAGGTACTGCTAATTCAGGTTCAGCTAAACTGTTTACTTCACACTTTCACAAAAGTCTTTTCCAAGAAAACAAACAAACAAGAAAAGACACCGTGGAGGTGTAAAATGTTCTAAACGCTGTCACCCATATTAAGAACTGTGGAAAAGGTGAAGGAAAAATGTCTTGGCCTGACAGTGATGACAAAAAAAAGGATTTCGGCACACAAAGGAGACATCAGTGCCACAGGAGGGGGCAGAGTGCCACTTCAGTGTCATCTAAAGATGACAGAATAGCAGCAGTCACTGGTGAGGCATCCATGAAAGGCATCCGTCAACCGCAGAGGAGGCTGGACCACCACAAGGTGGGGAGCAATTCGATCAGATTTTTTGCAGCACAACAACAAAAAAAGATCTGTCTTGCATAATTAAATTAAAAACTGGAACAAATAGTTCATCATTAATACCTAATCATTAAAGCTGGATGTAATTAACAGATCCTCCAGATTAAGTTGCGCCATCTCAGAGATGCGCCGTGCATATCACGGCAGGGCAACGCAAATTTATTTGTATTGCACCTTTCAACAACCAGGCAATTCAAAGTACTTCATGAAAACATAATGGCATTAACGCACAATAATGGGATTAAAGTAAAGTAAAACAGAAGAATAAAATTTAATATAAGAAATAGATATTACAGTGAAATTACAGTACAGTACAGAGGTGGAGCAGACATGAAGTTTTGCTGATTCTTAATGTTTAGTTTTGACTCTGGGGTCAGATTTAAGAGCTTTGGGCAGTTTATAATGGAGCTGCAGATCAGAATGGTAGCAATTGCATTTTAAAATCTTTTTTTTTTTTTTTTCATAAACATAAAGTAAGTGTAAAGATCTGGGAACTAGAGTGGTAATGTGATCCACTCTCCAGTGTGATCCACTAGAGAGCCCAGTAAAGACAGGATTACAGTAGGCGAGGCTACTGAAGACAGTAGGCAAGTATTTGATTTTAGTTTCTTTATTTAACTGAAGAAAATGATTATTGATTTGTTTGTATGGTGAGATATTTGGTTGTTTTCCATAATCTGCACTGGTGGAAACATATAGATGTTAAACAGACGAGGCTCAAGTATGGAGCCTTGGAGGACAAATATGCTTCAGACTACTTTAGCACTGCATTAGAATGTCCCACCAAGTTCAGCTTTAGCCTATCCAACAGTATATTGTGGTTAATCATGTTGAATTCAACAGAGATCTTATAATAAGACAAAAACGTTCCCACTGTGTGTTGTTTATTTCATTCAGTGCCTTAACAAGACTAGCGTGAGTACTGTGGTGTGGTCGAAACACAACACAGCCCTGTTTTTAGGGCCAGAAATGTAATAAAACATCCAAAACCCTTTTACTTTTCTTGAACTTCTTTTGAACTGTAATTGTTTATTAGTGAAAAGTCTAAATTATTCTTTTTAGATGTGACTTAATACCTGCATTTCAGGGTCTGTGGGGAATAGCCTATTTGTAGAAAAATGTTGACTATTTGCAGAACACACCTGATGCCTTGCAGTTATAAAATCATTTTTTTTAAAAAGCCTTTTGATTTGGCTGGATATCAGGTCAGCGGGAGGAGGATTTCAAATGCTGCACAATTTTCTCCAAGGTTATAGTTGATAGGATAAAATTGTGTCATGCTCATTTAAATTGGTTATAAAGTGATAGTTCAGGTATTTTGAAGTGGGGTTGCATGAGGTACTTATGCATAGTCATTGTGTTACCTACAGTAGACGGCGGTCAGCATGATTCCAGAAGCAGATAGGGATCCCTCCACAGAAGCGCTGCTGTGGACAGGGTCATCAGAAAACGTATTTAAGCAAAATATAAAAAAAAAGCACACACCTTTTTAAGAATATTTTCTTCTCCTCGAGAGCTTTATCTCACCGTCAGGCAGCCTTTTTTATGGCACTTGAAGAACTTTTGTATTCCTATGTTTAAGCCTGACTTTGGTGCACACTTCATTACCCTGCAGATCAGTTGCTTTGGTCCAAGTGGCACAGCCAAAAAACAACAACAACAACAAAAAAAAACAAACATGCATGCTTCTTCTTCTCTTTAAAAACATATTTCATTTCAGTCTGATCTCGTAAACCTCCATCCAAACAGCCGATCTGCATCATAATACAGTGCAAGTGACTTATGGTTATTATAGGTATGGATAGGTATGTCATGCAGCCCTACTTCAAAATACTAGAATTAGTGGATGGAAGGACAATACAGACCATATACCTGATATGAAGGTACTGACAGCTTGTATTCTGGGAACTCATTGCATGATTCAGTGGATAAAAAGCCACTGACACAGGATGTTTGTCAGCCTGTCAACAGTAGCAAACAATGCATGTGGATTTTTATTTTCAACAATTATGTCAGAGATGGAGTGTATTTCTTGAATGTCTTTTTTTTAAATATACAGTACATATCTCATAATGAGCCAGTTTCTATCAGCGTGACATTTCTCTTTGTTAAAAACTGTTGGCATACAAAAAAAAAAAAAAAATGAAGGAAATTAAGGGAGAACTGCAGGAGGTTACTGCACTTTTAAAAGAACACAATTGTATGCTCAAAATAAATGATTTCTTTGCTATAACATGATGAAGAGTTTTCAAAAAAACAAAAACAAAAACAAATACAGCTTAAAACTTTGGATGGACCTCTGCGGTAGGTCTAAGGTCTTAGGTCTAAATTAAACGACTTTATTTTACATGGCAATATGTATTTAAATGATAATTGTGACAATGCAACCACCATACATGACCCTGATGGAACCAACCTTCTTTTTTTCATCATTCTTCCTTCAATCAATGATTGATGTCTCACTTCCTTGTTTTTGACCAGTTGGCTTGCACACTGATCGTCCATCGTTCCACTCAGCTGATTAGTTTGACGCAGTGTAGGTGCATAAGCTACTGCTGACAATGACCCTGATGAAAGCCTGTGATGGTGGCAATACACTGGTCATTACAAACACATTTGTCAGGAAAAAAAAGGCTTTTTAATCTTTGCACAAACCTTACAGTGTGCCTTAGGTTGGACACTTGCAAGGACACTTGCTTTTTACATGTTTTTATTGAGACTACATAGAGAATGAGCTCTATCAGTAAAATTGCTATTCTCCACCAGTTTCAAAGGGTCGAAGGGAAAGATGTGGCTCTTTAGCTGCTATATGCTACTCTAGATTCAACAGATAGTCACTACTTTGTCTGTATTCTGGGTAGGTAGCATACAGTCACTAAAAAAGCTCCACAGGGGTGAGGGGAATTGCAAAGTTGGGTGATCACTAATCCCGCAGGCCCCTTTCATCTTAGTTAAAACTGCTGTTGTTAAAATAGCTTATTTTGTCCAACCACGAGTCCAAAACACAAAACCATTCAATTTCTAATTGCTAATTAATTTTCAGTTGGCTTATCAGGTAATCAACTAATCAGTTCTACAAGAAGATTAGAATGTCTCCAGTGAGATTTGTTTTATTAGTCCAAAATGACTCTAACACAAGCACAATGGATGGTTGCACAGCAGATATTATGATTTGTCAAAGCTGGAAAAATACAGGTGGACTTAATTAATAACAGGACTTAATAACAACACAGTTCCATTGAGTGTCCGAGTGACAACGATAGTGAACCGGTACGCACAATCTCCAAAGTGTAATGCAGCTAGGATTAAGTGCCAGAAAAAAATATGTTTTTTTGCATATCCAGATTGAATCCAGTCTGGAGAGCAAAAAAAAAACACAATAAATCGTTTCCAAGCCACATTTGGAGGTGGTCTGAAATGCAACTCCATTCGGATTTCAACAGATGCATCTCAATCCGGCTGCTGTGGCGGATTTCAAAGTGTCTTTTGAGTCACTCAAGCCACAGCACACAAAGACAACTTTAAATCTAGAGTGAAAGAAGTGCTCAGTCATCATGCTGCTTCGAGCAGAGCAGCATAGAAGACAACCCAGAGAACAGTCCATGGGCAGACGATGAATTATTGCTAAATTTCAGCTCGGGTCTTTCCTTACCAGACAAAGCTGCATCCACATTAGGAAGCCAGGTCACCAGCGTACAAAGTTATTGGCAACTATGACATTATCACAGCAACCCACGCAGATAGATTGGTGATGTCTGGACACACAAATTCCGTCTGATAAATTGGAAATAACAGACAGTCTCTCTCAAGAACCTGGGCCTAAAAAAAGCCTAATACATCAAGGTCATGGAATCTTTATTGTCCCCAAGGGACAATTTGTTGTGCAGCAGTGGAACATAACATAAATAACAGAAATAATAAGAAAGAAAGTAACAAACAACCAGTAAAAGATACAATAACTTGTTTCACGTTTCCAATTTGGCCATTAAAAAGGCTTATGGCAGCAGGAACAAAGGAGTTTTTGTATCTGTTTGTTCTGCATTTTGGTTGGCCAAATCTGCCGCCTGACGGTGATAACATAAAACAACATAAAACATCATACAAACTATTTAAGACAGTAAGAGGATTGTGGAATTGGGGTTGTGCAATTTTGTCACACACTTTAACTATATTCTGCAATGTGTTTTTATTTCTAACACATTACACATTATGTAGTTTCTGATAAAAGACGGAATTTTTTGCACAAAGCGTCAACTTGCTGATGGTGGAAGAGAGGGCAGAGGGATTTCTTCTAAAACTTGATCTGCATGATCTCTCTTTAGTTTTAGCCACATTAATGTTAAGAAAAGATGACTTACAACCACTCGGTGAATTCTTTTAAAGATGGGATAGGAGATTTTTTTCTGGAGCACTTTTTACCATATTGCTTGAAAACCTCTTCACGACCCCATTGCATGGATGAGGCTGTGCATTATGATTGGATCCTGACACGTTCATCAAACTTCAGTCCGCTTCTCCCTCCCCCTCTGCGCGTTCACCCATTTGTGAACGAATAGAGACCCTTCCATTACTTTGAAGGCGTGGTTTCGAGAGGAGGTCTGAAGAAAAGGCATGGGTGTGTATTTTCAAAATATAGCTTGCTGGAACCGTTTTCCCAACATCTACTACCCCATGAAATAGGGCCATGTTCGGGGTTGTTTTGTCAGCAGCAACTCTATGACCGATTCGTTGGCAAACTTAATGATGTGACGGCTGGCGTGTTGGCTTTGGCACGTGTTCGTATATGAAATTAATGAAACAGAGGTTAACATCTGTGAGTTTCTGTGAGCTATGACATGTCAAAATGTCTTCTGCGCAACCAGTCCACTGAATCCACCCCTTAAGTTTAATCAAATAACTCCAAGGCTCGTGTAATGGGGTGGTTATTTACTGTATGTATAATGTATTTCCCCTCTGTCTCCCCCAGTTTGCTTATGTCACGGCAGGTCTGGCGGCCGCAACAGGTGTGTCACGCCCCTTACCGGTACCTGTAGTGCAGCCGCTTTATTGGCTGCTAATGCAAACCTGTTTATATAGGCCCCGTTGCATGCAGTTGCTCTCTCTCCTCTGCCTGGGTGGGTGCTGGCCGGCATGCAGCTCCGCTGAGCGTGGTTTCCCCGATGTACATGCCGTGTGTTTTGCTTCAGGTTGCCGTGTAGAGCCGCGAGGGTGTGCGTCCTGTTGGTTAGCCGCTGCTGCCTCCGTAGCTTCTGTTAGCTACCCTATTTGCGGGTGTAGGCTACAGTCTGACATGCAGCTTGCCTGGCGTTAGGCTGCTGTGTTGCCCTGCCTTGTCTCCTTTTCCTCCTTGTCTCCTCTTTTCTTTTGTTTTTGGCCGCCTGCCTCCACGTAGTTTCATCCTTGCTTCTCGAATCAACTAGTCCGCTGCTCTGCTGCGGCCAGTTGAACGTTTGTTTTAAGACTGTAGTTTAGGACTGACGTACCATGACTTCTTCAGTAAGGGGGGTGGCAAATCTCAGCGTTGTAGGACCTGCAGAATTATGCATGTATTATGGCTTTTGGTTTTCTTGTGTTGATTTGAGTTGTTTGTGTAAATAAGATTTTGTTTGGCTTCTTTTTCTTTGTTTTTTTTGTTTTTTGCAGTGACCTCAGCTGGTACACTCCTCCTTGAGTTAGGATAAGTCAGATGGTGCGGACTAATGTGCTCAATAAAATCTATTGTTTTTTTTAGAAGATGAGTAATTTAATGATTGTTACTAATAAAACTTGTTAATTGTTAACACCGTTGCTTGTATTCATTTGTGAGCCTTACCTGTGTATGGGTAATTTGGGAAACCCTCTGTGGGGAAAAAAATAATCTTTAAATCTTTAGGTGAAAGTCCTAAGGTGGCGTTGTCGGTTCTTTTTAAAACTCTCTAGATCTGCCACTCGCAGTCCTTCTTTCGCCACACCAAACTCGCAAAGGCTTAAAAGACACCTGACCCCTCCAGTCTGTCATAATCATTTAGTGTTTGTCTGCTCATTATTATTAATTATTGTCTTTGAATCTCAAGCAGCTGAGTCAGGAGATGTGTAATCTCCAGACAATAATGCACACATTATATCATCGCTTAATTGAAGTAGATCTGCGTAATATGTTTATGCGTCATTGTTGAGCATGTTGGTATTACACTGCACTTTTGGATAACTGAGGATGAGGCTGACATCTGATCATCTGGTGAGGCTGCTGTGAAGTGGCCACAAGTTCTGCTGACTGTTGCCAAAGAACTGTGTGACTACAGCTGTATGCAGATAGAGCAGCGTACGACACATGTTTGTCTGATGAAGACAAAAACAGAGAGGCCGATGTCATTTATCGGTGATGTATGTTAGTTTCAGTCCAGATAGTAAACACGTATACCCCCCGTGATGAAGCAATTAAGTATAATAATGATAAGCGCTGATGAAAAGACTCTTCCAGCCGGCAGGTTTTTGTCTCGAGCCTTTGATGTTGCCAAACTCCACTGTCACTGTGCAATCAGGCAATGACACCACAAATGAATGCGAATGCCTCAGCTCAAAGTATGAACACATTTGCAGAAACACACATGACTGCACGCTCAAATACAGCGAGAAACATGCGGCAACAGTAAAATCTCTCAGCACACACGCGCAAACACGCGGCCACGTTCGGTTCTATCAGTCTCCAGGAATGGTAGTCATCTAGATTACTGTGAGACAAAGTGGAGAGAGAGAGACAGAGAGAGAGAGAGAGAGAGAGAGAGAGTCGCTGGGAATGAGAGCTTGTACATCAAAGCCAGCTTGGTTGATAGTGATCGTAGCTCGTGGCTGCATGGAAATGCGCAACGCGACACATCCCTCTCAGCACGGCTCCGTGATATTGTCTTTGTGTGTGCATGTGTGAAATTTGTCATCCGGCAGTCCATCCATCCATCCATCCATCCAGTTTATCATCTTATATCTTATGAAGGACTCTGTCAATGACATGCGCGTGTGTATGTGTGTGTGTGATTTCTCTAATGATTCCCCATGGTGAGCAGGCCTGGGGCAGATGTGATGCACCAGATGTTATCCTTTATTTCTTCTTCCTCCTTTGCATCCCCCGCTTCCTCCTGACAGACACACACATATGCATAATAAATACACACACACACACGTACAAATATAAAAGCCCTCAGAACTTGCTACAAGAAAATTGCTTCCTGCTTTCTCAACTCCCAGGAAAATGTCTAATTAATGAATTAATGACCAATTATGTGAGTATGTTTGGTGAAGATTGGACCTTTTGGCTCATTTTCTAGAATACAGTCAGGTATTTTCTTCATTATTGATCATAGAAAGAACAGATTCACTCAGCATGCTGTGTTTCCAAATTTGACTATTTTCTTCTTATTATAACCAGGTGTTCCTGTTTTCACGACCTATCAGACTGATTTGAAAGAAAGAAACCATAAAACATGTAATCCTGTATTTCAGATACTATTGTTGCCATGTCTGTAAGAGGGAATCTGGAAACCTAATGGAGAAAATATTGGTTCTGAACAATAAAAAAAGGTAATATGATGCATTTATTTTTTTATTGTTGCCAGGCAACCACAGAAGCACATGTCCCTTAGCCTAAGCGTAATGTTGCTGATATGTACTGTTTATTTAAATATACTGTACATACTGTGCATAAATGGACAGGCAGATGGCGATCCCTCTGGTTCTGACTGAGGGTAAGCGGCTCCTGGCCACAGGGAAACTGAGACCCATGTGGGTACATGAGACCCTCAGAAGGAGAAATCACTGGAACTAGCCTACCACCAGCTGGTCAAGGAGCTATGCCATGATGATGAGCGGTTCAAGGGTTATTTTAGGACAGTTTGACAACCTGCTGTCAATTGTTGGGGCCTATAATCGCTAAAAGTGACCACCAACTACAGTAGTTCACTGGTCCTCCTGAAGAGCTGTGAATTTGTTTTACAGTATGTTATGCTTGCACTAAGGTCAGTATCATACTTTTGTTCACATTTCTCTTATAGCTTGCCCGGGAGACATTAACTTTAGCTTAACACAAACCATGACTGTATGCTTCCTGTTAACTATTATTGCAATTTAAATGAATGAAAACAACTTCCCAAAATCTCAAATACACTCAGTTGCCTCAATGACTGCTGCTGCTATTTTAATACAGTTGGTAAAATTATGTTGTTCCGGGTATCCAGCATCAGCCACCAATAGTTTGTCCTCCATGATTGTTCTTTCCAAGCAACTGTTAACTATGTCGTCATTCTCATTCCATCCAATTGGCAAATGATACTTTTGTGCCCTGAGTTTAAGTTGTTCACTTAGCTATCACTCACATTGAAAACAATTACAAAAAGCTGCCCCAAGCTGCTAAAATGTGTTCTGTCTGATCAGAGCCTTAGTTTGACATTTTGGGATATTTGCTTTGCTTACTTTCTTGCTGAGAATATGAGAAAAAGATTGATATCACTTTCACATCACAGGGTGACATTGATCTTCTTATCAGCTCTCCACATGAAAGTAAATAAGCATATTTTTCTTCAAACTGTTCCTTTTAAGTTGTGGAAAGTAGAAAACTTATTGTGTCACCACCGAGTATTAAAAACTCATAATAAATACAACAGCTGCTACTAATACAGTACTACCACTACAACTCTTTGTTTGTTAACACGTTACTGTAATCACATTACTTGTCCCTGTAGCACAAAGTGGTGTAAAGCACGGCTATGTAAAGAAAATCTAACACGTCACATAAAATCTAAACCTACACTCATATCAGTCATGGTAAAATTGGCTCAGCCTTTGCTGATTGTCCCTCTAACTGCAAGAACAGAAGAGAAATTCTAAAATGGCAAAGCCTTTTTGTTCAGATTAATAAGAACTGACGTCACATCTACATGACGATGTCACAGTGAAATGTTAGCTGGGTCAGAGTCACCTGCCCAAGGCAGTACAGTCCAAGTGCACGTACACAAAGTGATATCAAAAGAAACATTGATCAGATTTGCGTCAGACTACATCGGGTAAATGCTGCCAGTCACCATCATGAAGTTAATGATTTTTATGACATCAGTACAGTAATGACTAATGGAAGTTTACAATGGCAGCAAAACTCGAAGTACAGACCTCAGTCAAGGTGTGGCTTTTGAAGTGGCTGTTTTGTTGTCTGCTTACTCACTGCTCAGGAACAAGTACAACAGGTTGGCTTGTGTTAGAACTAACCTAATTCGCATTGTTAACAAAAGTGAAATATAGTTTGTGATTTGGATCTTCTCCAAAAAAAAAAAAATGTCTCATTCCCTGGTCCACCCTTCCACCATCTGATTAAAATCATGCCAGTAATTATTCAATAATCCTTTTCTAGCAAACAAACTTCACTAAAAATATAACCTCCTTGGTAACAAGGTTTCAGCACTTTGCCTTGCCCACCGAATGAAAACACGCATGCTGTCGTTATTTCATGAAGGACAGGGAGTTTTACCTTGAAAAGGGTCTAGGCACAATAAGGAGTGGAGAGTACAGGACCAGAGACAACTAACAAGAGCTCTTAGAATGAGACCATGGCGGAGGAGGAGGACAAGAGGTGGAAGTAAAAAGTGAAAGGAAACCTGTCCTCTCCAAGGATAAAGAGACCAAGAGGAGGATATACTTTGCTTCAACAATATTAAAAGGCACTCCCTTCTCTGCTCTCAAATAAGATTCAAGGTTCCTGTCAGACCCGGAAGAAAACAACAAATAAATCTGACTATCTGTGCATCAGTAAATACACATTTTATATGTGTATACACATGTCATACAAGAACCAAACTGACACATTTACACATGATCAAACCTAAACTCACATAAAAAGGAAATCTGTGAATTTTAACAGGATTTCTTTTCTGTTAAACAAATCATGTCGATTAGTATGGAGAGGCAGAGGCGGGTCAGGGTGTTTTATTGAGTTGCAACCGCCATAACGAGATAGAGTTTTTAAACGTGGAAAATTTACAAAACGTAGCAGCAGTGAGCTTCAGTGAGAGACCTGAGGGAGGAATTCGGAGAGAGGGCAACACAGATGAGAGAAAAAAAATAGTGGTTAAAAGGACGTGAGGGTAATAGCAAGCTGACAGGACAGGAGGGGAAAGCAGTGAGGTGAAGGAGAGCGGCAGTCATTGCAGTATACGACCTGTGCGCAAACATGTAATCTGGTGCCACGGGATTCATTTAGCTCATGCTGCTGGCTCGTGTATTCACTCACTTGCTTTCCTCTGACACGTATGAATGACAACACACGTAGAGTTCAAAGACGGGAAAAAACAGCTGAACTGGAGGAACAGTTTTTGGACGAGAAATGCGAAGGACATGCAGTACTTGGCTGCAGTTGAATAGAAGGAAAATATAGGAGTTAATATACCTGTGAATGCAGCGTTTGAACATCAAAATGGCGGCACGTGCGTGTGTTGTGTGTGTGGCAACGTGTGACTCAAAAGACAGAGAGAGGTGAGAGAAAGAGCTGTTAAGTTGTGAAAGATGATTTTCACACATCCACATTATTCAGTGTTTTACTGTAAGTTTTGTTGACACTGACGCTTTATGTGCAATGCTACCGCGCTATGTATAGATTCAAATGTGTTTGTGTGTGCGTCTCTCCGTGTGTTACTAGGGAGATCCTTCCAAAGGATGCCGAGGACCTGAAGTTCCTCTTCCACTTTCCTCCCTGTGCTCGTTTTAGTTCTTAACAAAATAACTAATGACAACAGGCAGTTTTGATTATGATAACAAATATCACAAGGATTTTTTTTTTTTTTAACTTCTAAGGATGATGTAGTGAACATGTTGGCTAACAGTGGTTTATGTATACATCTAGCAATCATGACGCAACATAACATTTATTCTGAGTCATGTTTCTGGCCATCTGACAAGTATTACTACTGACTACTTGTAGCTCTGTTTTGCTCTCCACCAACTCTTTAAGGCAATATGTACCTGCTAAAGGCTCAACTATATTCAGCAGCTACTTGCTAACTTTGCCATCTGGTGCCCAGCAGGTAGAAGAGTTTAGAAGGTAGAGTTTTAGCGCTTACTGGAAAGTTAGCCAAATCAAGTTGGTATCTTCATCCTTGATATGCAGGTTTATTATTGGTGTTTTTTCAGAACCAGGTGGCAACCTCATTGGCACTGAAATTGAGTCAAGAAACCTTCTTGCTGTGAGGGGACAGTGCTAATCACTGCATCACCGTGCCACCCCTCATTTAAATTATATTAAGGCTTAAGGTTCTGCATAATTAAGAGGATGGCCGCTTTGAATGACAGATGGACGCCATTACAAGTGGCTTGTTGAAGCAAACGGGCTTCATTCAGCCCATCTTTGTCCATTTTTAGATGAGCCAAGAGGCGGCAGAGGCAGTATTGCCAAGATGGTGATGGCCATAACTAACACACTCCGAGCTCTTCAGAAACCTGTGGATGCCGTCATGGATATAATGTCCATGTTTTATACTGTCAGTGATCAAAGAAATACTGTATTGTCTACTTAACTGTAATTCAGAAGCCTCATAGTTTCTAACTATGTTATAATCAATAACCTTCCCTTGACAAAAACATTCGGCATGTGGGCATTGTATTATAACAGACTTGAAAAATCTGAATCAATACTTTCTAAGTTATAAACACTGCTTAGAATCTGGCTCATATTAGTGTACAGAAAAACATAACTAACCGAGTGCAGATGGCACGGTACTAATTAGTAAAAGGAATATATGTAAACATGTGTTACATGCATATACATATATGGATAATTGGTATCTTCTTGAAGTGACATTGTGTTTGTGCACACAAGGGCCGCTCATGACCTGCGTTATAGCCCGGAGTCCAACAGCCTGTTTCACTTTTCTACTTTTCTGAATTTTTAATGAGAACTCAAGGTTTTGCAAAACAAGCCCTATAATGGCACTTTGACCCACACTGCTGCATCTGCTTCCTGAAGGGAACTTGTGGTAAATACAGCTATACTTAATTGCATGGCAAATACTCACTTTGGTTCAATGCCAATTAGTAGCATCTGTCAGCCTTAGAAAGAGGTCTGGCAATCAGCACTTTCTTATATTCAGACAGAACTTTTTCTTAAAGCTACAGGAAACCCAAACGTGCTAAATTTAACACATCAAGATTAATCTTTAGTTACTGTTTTATATCCGTCATAGAAAAAACTGTGTCTACAGATGAGATGTGGTTGTGGTCAGTGGGGTGTGGTGCATCTGTCTGGGCTGGCATACAGCTGTAGCTGGCATGCTGCTGCAGTCACAGCTGCAGGTAATTGGGTCATCAGTACTAATGTCTATTTATCTCTCCTGCAGAGAAGTTGGCGTGGCTCCCCGCTGCGTCTTCACACGCTGGAAGAACATTCTCTGGACCGTCAGACAACGTCATGGCCCAGCATTCACTGTTAGTTTCAGTTTATAACAGATACAGCAACACTTCCCAGGTGTTCAAGCCTGTATTCTATCTTTCGACTAGCCCACCTATTTGCCTTACCTTCTGATTTGCTTGCCTGGTCTGCCAGCCACCTCATTGCCAACTATACTGACCACGAAAAGACCAGATCTAACCCTGAGTCAACTTTTGGGTACCAGATATGGGAGTATGATTTAATATGGAAGAGAGAGAGAGAGCAGAGTATTATTATGCTCAGAAGGTTTAGTTCAACTGAAATTAAATTGTATATTTTTCTTCTATAGCATACAGATCTGCTTTAGAATTTTAGTTGTGGTTCACCAGTGGTGCCTGTTGTCTGTGCCTATAAATGATTTTTTTTTTCATTCTGCGTGAAAGGAAAATTCTTTGCATGTTTCACGTAGCAATTCATTTCATTTGTCACGATATTAGTATTCCAGACAACAGCCTGACGTAACAACATAACGCATAATGAGCAGACTTTAACCATAATGCTTTCTAGCTAATGTCTCTTTTGCGTCTACAAACATAGACTTGTTATGCAGCACCTCAGCTTGTTAAACTAGCTGTTAACCAAACATCCACCACGGGAAGCCCATAGGCTGAATAAACGACATAGATGGTAAATGGACGGTACTTATATAGCGCCTTTAGTCTTCCGACCACTCAAAGCGCTTTACAGTACGTATCTCATTCACCCATTCACACACATTCATACACTGATGGCACTGGCTGCCATGCAAGGTGCCAACTGCTCATCAGTTTGAAGAGCTAACCATTCATACACATTCACACACCAATGGCACAGACTTCAGGAGCAATTTGGGGTTCAGTATCTTGCCCAAGGACACTTCAGCGGTTCAATCCCCTCCAGTCTGCATGTCGATCTTCTGATTAGTGGACGACCCGCTCTTCCTTCAAGCCACAGCCGTCCCACATAGCTAATTGGCTAATTGCTAATTATTACAAGAACTTTATACTGGCCTCCAAAAAGGTGTCTGTCCACATGAATGAAAATTGTATGGTGCCCACAAATGCTTTTTTTGTTTGTTTTCTTTTGTTTTTGTTTTTTTTAATTCTCCTACTAGCTTACGCAGGATTAAAACCTCAACAGATTAAACAACATACAAAGAATGATGTTTTATCTTATTTGCAATTGGAAATGTCTCAGAGTCTCAACTGTCAGTCAAACATGAACAATGAATGGACAGATGAATTTAAATTTTTATATTTTTGGTGGGCGTTCCTAATTGTTGAATCCGATCTGATATAACAAGTATTTTTATTAGCCTTGGTTGCAGATGGATCTACAAGCTGTACAGTAGCTGACACGTCTGATCCGTCTCTCTTGTTCAGCTAGATTTTCACTGGACCTGGATCTGGTTGGGCCAATCACAGCCGTTTATCTAATACTGTCACTGATGTGGAAATGTTGACTCAACTATTCCTTCAGCATTAAATGAAGTTAATGATATGTTTTCTCTAAAGGAAAAACAAAGAATTAACCTTTAACCCTTTTGTTGAAATAAAAGATGTACCGTGCTTCCAACAGGATTTGGTAAGTTTAATTTACAAACTGCGCTACGTTACACAATACTCTAATTTTATTGTAGGTCTATCCAAATGTGGCCAAAAGTAGTTTTGGTCTGCACCTTGAAAATTAAAAGTGAATTGAAAGGTTCCATTTGCAAATTGGTCAGGCAAGGCTAGGCTCTGGTTTTGTTGGTCAAACTGTTCTTTTCACAGGAGAAATCTGCTGCAAATAATGTCATGTTTTTTCATCCATCAAACGGCACTTGCTGTTGTATAGGCTTCCATTGTACTCTGTTTTTTTTTTTTTTTCTTTTTACAGTGAACACCGTTTATGAAAGCTGAATACACAGCAAAGTTGTTTTGTTCTGTTGAGAAGAGGAATAGGTAGATCAGTGTGTCTTGTAAGAGGACAGCCAAAAAGATGTCTTAAAGCTTTTCTTATTAGCTTCAGCATTTCCTCCTTATTAACAGGTGTGTGTGTGTGTGTGTGTGAGGGAGAGAGAGAAGAGAGAGAGCTTCTTTCTCCCTCACTGGCAGCTATTGATTAAGTCTGGAGCAGAGAAACAAGATATCACACAGCAACCAATCTCAGTTTGGATTATGTCATATCTTTCTCTCTCAAGCTTTTCCCTCCACTACACTTCTACTCTGGATTCCCTTCACTCAAGTGGACAGATCTTCAAGGTGGAAAGAAACTCACCACATATCCCGAGATATCGAACTCCCCAGCGAATCAGTACAAATTATTTTTAGAGGTTGCCAATTATACGGACAGCCTCTAAAACTTGGAGGACTTCAAGGACTTTTTAAAAGTTAAATTTAATGTCGGTAAAATGTTATAAACATGATACAACATGTCATAAATAAGCGACATCTCAGTCTCATTTATAAAACATTGTACAGGATCCATATCTGCACATACTTTCCCTTCATAAATCACCTGAAAATGTGTGCACGTGGATCAGCCTCATATCCAGCCCTCTACACGTCCACATCCAACCATAAATGGTCCACGCAAGGCACCGCATGAATATTGATGCATATAAACGAGCCTGCTTTTTGATGAATCATGGCAACAACAACCGAGAGGAAGATGAAAAAAAATATTTTTTTTTCTGACAGAAATCAAGGTGCTTATGAGGTGGAGGTTAGAAAGCACATGGCCACGGCAGCAGAGTCGCAAACAAGCAGAATTATTATTCCCGAAGGTGCTTTAGGCAGAAAGGTAAACATATTTTGTTGATCATATCAAACACACACTTGTCGACTAATTCCCACTGGTAACAGCCGGTTGCCAGAAACCCCACAGTGCTGAGTAGCCTACTTGTATTTGTACCGGGATGGCGCAGTTCCATCAGTTTGGTCTGCTGGACCCAGTTCAGCACGGAGATCCAAGAGCGTGGCTCTTGGGAATCTAAATTGGTTTATTAGCCAGTCATCATCATAGAGCTGGAAATCTTTGTGCTTCCTGAACACTTGTTTCCTTCCTTAGTCTTCCATTCCATTCACATAGTCCTCTGCAGCACATGTGTTGCTGCAGTGTTTATATTTCATGTCATACATATTACTTCACACTTTGCCAAAATGATGTGTCAGTCAGTGGTATCCCCACTCTGGGGAATGATTTGAAGATGGAAGGTTGACAGGTGGACACTTTTCTTTTTTTTTTTTTCCTAACGTTGGTTTTGTTATGCTTGGCCTGCATTTTTTGATTGTGAGTGATAATGAGCAAATGGAGTATAGCGAATGAGAGAGAGCTGTCACCGGCTTTATTTCCAGACTTTGCTAATTTGCCCCGTCCATATGTGCAGTTAGTGAAGATGTGCCAGGTGAGTCGAGGTGAGAAGGCAAAGTGTGTGCACCATCGTGCTGCCTCCTCTGTGCCCCTGGCAGCACATTCATATTCTCTGCAGAGATTTTACACACAAAAACTAAAGTATATAACTGCACACCTTGTTAAAAAAATTTGGACAATTTCATTTTACCAGCCACCGTCGCCCATTTGTGACATATTTTTATCTGTGCTTGCGTGCGTGCCTGCTTTTATTTTATTTGCATTTAAAGAGAATGATCCTTGGCTAACTGAACTTCATTTGAACTTGCGCTTAACCAGATGGCAACCAAGGCACCACCACCACCGGGCAATTTGCATAAGATGCGACTGGACAAGCACCAACTGTAATTTGGTGTAAGCATTCCATTGGTTGGACCAACCGACCGACAAGCATTTATGAACGAGTGAGTAACAGCAATGACAACCTCACATTCCACAATGGTAGTCGGCAGTGCCATACAGAGATGCACACGAGTCATTTTTTGCACGCTCGACTCAAATCTCGAGTCTCTTACGGTCGTAATGAGGTTCATCGATCATCCGCTGTATGCCGTCCAGTCTTAGAATGCCGCATGGCTAAGGAATTCAAAGCATGTAGTGTATTATCGTCAAAGCATGAACATTGATTAGATGTTTAGTACTGTATATGATCACTTTAAAAAGGCTATTGCAATGCAATATTAAAAAACACACACAATGAAAGCTTTCCTTTAACACACACTATCGTCACAGATCACAGGTTTCCTGCCACATTAATGCTAATTTTCAGTAACAAGGTGGAAGCACTTTTCATGGATTGTCCATAAATGCACCAATCATCATCTGTTTGAACCAGCGTGTAACACCAAATTATTACAAATTTCCAGCGGGGCAACCAATCACAATGATTTGTAGTTGAGTAATAACTAAGTGAACCTGCTGAGCATGAGCAGAGCACGGCTGGGGGGCGACTGCAGTTTAGCATTGCGGCTTACTACCTGACACAGTGAATACTAACCAAAATTCACTGACATTGAATATTGATATTGAATATCGTAACTGAATAGTCGGTAAAAAAAAAAAAAAGCACCTTCATGCAATGCTTCATAAAGGGTTTGAGTTTGTTCATCCAGAAGTAAGGACGAATCTAAGTCTGTGTCAAGGCAGTTCCAAGATTTCTTTCAAAATACATTAAATATGTTGGAAAATAGTTGCTGAAAACGTGAAAAAGCTTGATATGATATAATAATGTATTACTGAAATGCAGAGTTAGAGGTTAAAGCAGTTTTTTACCAGTTCCAGGATTTTTTGGGCGGTCCTAAAGGGTGGCTCGATGACACGCTGAGGCCACCCTGAGCATACCCCTGCACCCCTAGCAGAGAGATAGAGATTGATTCATGTCATTCAGAGTGTTTCAAAGTTAGTCATGTCATTTTCTGAACTCATCTGACATGTTTCGGTCACTCCCACGAGTGGGCGTGGCTTCAGCGGACACACCCCCACAGAGAATACTGCTCCTTTTTACCTGATTTTAATATGTAATTTCATAAACGTAACTACATTTCATTCACATTTGACTTTCTTCTTTGGTGACAAACTCAGAATACATTTCTTCTTAATTTACACAGACTTTAACGGTAGAACTGTCTTGTATAAATACACTGAATCTCCAACTAATGACAGCTTATAATTCACTAAATTAACACACCCCTCTGGCCACTCAAACCAGTGTAATAGTTGCCTAATGAGCCTGTAACATTATTCTCAACAATAAACCTGTATCTGCCTGTAGCCATAGGTAAAGATGGATCATTAAGTTACCCAATCATTTTTATAGTCATGGCAACGCCAGCATTCAAACAAGTGTAATAAGCCAACAAACACTCAGTCTAGTTTACCTCCATTCACAACAAAGACTGTAGCAAACTAGATAACTGATGCTGAGTTAAACATGTTCACTAACTGTCCAGATGACTCACCTATCAGGGGCCTGATGAAGTGTGATGTGGTTGATCGTGCATCTTTTTTTCTTTTTTCTAGCTGAAGGTTATAACAAATGGCACAGCAGGTGCAAGTGTGCCATGGTGTTGTTGCCGCAGCGTCACAGTCATCTGTAGTCCTGTGTACCAGATGTATAATTATGCATGAAAATAATGGAGGCAATGACATTCACCTCAAGACTAGTTCCAAATCTGGAGTCCAGGTCAAGTTTTTGATAATGAGTCTCTCAAGTCCTCATCTCTAGTGCTATGCACTAAAGAACAACAATCTGGGCCTTTTTCTCAATCCATATATTGACCAGCATGTTTACAGAACCACACAAATGCTGTGTTTGTTTGCGATGAATGAGAAGTCACGCTAGAAGCTCTGTGAGGCTGTAAAGGTACAGTGGTGCTTTGCTAAATGCTAATGCTAGCATGGCAACGCATGCTTACAATGACAATGCTAATATGCTGATGTCTGCAGGTTTAATTAGTTAATTAGTTTAGTGTAAGTAGTTGGTTGGTTTAGTCATATTTTCAGGCCAAAGACCCCGCAGCTGATAGGGAGACGGAGCAGGGACCTCCTACATACAGTATACTGCATAAAGTTGCATATTAAACTGGGTCTATAATAACTTGTAGTGCTCACTCCCACAATTGCATGAGGATTCATGGGTAGTTTGCAGCTTATCATTAATGTTGTGTAAAGTTTTGTTTTGTTTTGTTTTGAAAAGGAATAAGCTAGACTCTAGGTATGAATGTGAGTGTGAATGGTTGTTTGTCTCTATGTGCACCTGTGATAAGCCTGTGTACTCCGCGCCTCGCCCATAGTCAGCTGGTGTAGACTCCAGCCCCCCGGCAGCCCTAGTGAGGATAAGCAGTTACAGAAAATGGATGGATGAATAAACAAATGTATTAATATATTAATAATTTGACGGATTTGTGTTAATGTGAAAAAAAAAAAAAAAAAAACACTGTCAAAAAATGTTCAAAAAATAACTTGGTGGCCCCCTGCAGCAACTCTGACGACCACCTACGCTAACATTTGCTAATTAGCACAAACACAACACAAAGTGCAGCTGATGCAAATGTGACTAGTATTCAGTGAATTGAGATTTTGAACTGATCAACTGATCTGTGTCATTAGATATGATTTTTAGAGCCCACAACGGGATGAAAGTTAACATAATTTGTTGTAACAATATTGGATGCTTTCTTTCTTAGCCCTTTCAAGGCCCAGTGTCTTAGATTTAGGGGCTCTATACACAAAATACAGCAGAAATGGAATATAATATGCTAAATACAAATATCAAATATATACACATGTATAAAATATAAATATATATATATATATTAGTGTAAAATTTGGTGAAACTGGGCCTTATTTTATAGAGAAAATGTTTTTTGCTGTCCTCGCGGCCTGACGGACAATAAACAGCTGTAAACTGTAGCTGCCGTTAGCTAATGCTACGTCAGTTTATTAGCCCGGCTGCCTGGAATGTGTGTTGACAGCTCTGTAGGGAGTGTTTGTAAAATCTCCTAAAAATAAAATAATACTCCAGGACAGGTAAACTAAATACTAACTCTAGAACATTTCATATTTCGTGACCACCATGCTAGAAATCAGATCATAACATGATAATGATGTATCATTGCATAATACAGTGTTGTTGAACCTTTCACTATTTTCTCATGAACTACTTTTCTCTCTCGGATGACAGCGATACTGAAAAGAAATATATATGTACTACACTTTACAATCGCAGAGCCCCCGTGTTGAGTGAGAGTGTAGGTGTAACATAAATCCTATTCATATATTTCAAAGACAGAACAAGCTCATCACACTGCAGCGGGCTCTTCAAGCAGGCTACAAACAGATCAGTGTAGGTGTACAAAGTGAATGAAAGAAATCAGGCACATGGTTATCTATCCCTGTGCATATTTTGATGCATATCTGCATTTGGATGCAGATTAAAAATGTTCAAATGATCATTTTCCATTAATTAAAAAAAATCGAGATCAAGACTGAACAACTTTGATGGTGGGTGGTGTGTGTTTTCTAGATTCTTGTGGCCACTTTATTATAGATTAATATTGAGTTGGGTGATTGAAGCATCAGTGTGGCAAACGTCACAGGCTCTTTGTAACTCTACACAGATGTGCTGAGCGTGTTGAGCTCCTGTAAAGAAACTTTACAGAGGAAATCTCCTCAGGTAACTCACAACAGACACTATAAATACTATTTAATGTTACACCAGCATTAAAAAATCTCTAAGAATTAGTGGAGAGTGGATGGGCTCATTGTTATTGAGTATGCTGTATGATGTAAATAACACGCCTTACATGACAAGAGACGTAATTTCATGAACAATTCACAGTATAAATAATGCATGATGTACTGTTTCCTGCTGGGTTGCATGTTCCAGACAGTGTAGCCGTTTCATGTTGCATAAAAGTGAGATGTTGAATGAAATAGCATGAAAAAAAACCATGAAGAATATGAAATCACAAGATCCAGATATGTATCAAGATGGATGTGATTTCATTAAATATTCTGCTGTCTTTGGGTACATAAGAAAAAAAAAAGTATCTCCTTTTTGCAGGGCCTGTCATTGCGGTTCAGAGGAAGTTTAAAGGATCTTTTCAGAACTCTGCCTACATTTGTTGTGAGAGCATAAAAGACCACACTTTTTATCCATGTCCAGTGGCACTGAGAGGAAAAAGTGTCAGAAGAATAGGAGGTCGGGGTGGAGGGTCAGGATGAGTGTTGTTAATATTGATATATCTCTTTTCTTCAAAGGCTAAACCTGCTGGCCTTATCGTCACAACTTTTTCTCTTACTCTGACAGGCAAGGAACAAAGATAATTTTATTTAATCAAGATCTCCTCTCTGTTTTCAGCAAAGGACGTTTTTTCCCCCCCTTTTAATAAGATTTTCTTGAATATTAAAAGGAGAATGAAACTATGTTAATAATATAAGATACCTTTCCTCCGCTCATATGTGGTAATAATTAAGTCCCTGGAGTGGCGCTGGGTGGATGTGTGTCTTTGGACGGGTGCGTATGTGCGCATGTGTGCATACTGTAAGCACATGTTTAATAAAGCAATGTCACTTGTTAACTATTTTTAATGAGTTTGGCGCAGAGCTCCTCATCTTCTTAAATTATCCAAATTCAGGCTTCACTGTCTATCACACAGAGATACATTTCCTGATGGCGACAGTGTCGTGCTGATTTTTATGCACTCACTTGCAGCAGCACCTGCAATTAATGGGAATCAATTAAATGCCTGCACTGACACTGCAATTAGCGGAAAGTTTTAAGTTAATTGCTGTCTCAGTAACAGAAAGTTTCCACCGGTCATAAACGGAGCATGGGAATTTTAGCTGTAAATTTGCAGTATACACACTAGCAATGCCAGCTCCGATGGCAAAAGCAAACACAGGTACATATTAGATTCAAGCCCAAATTAACTGCGGCCTGCTTGTGGATATGCACCCCTCTTCCAAAATGAGGATAAAACTAGCCATGCATAGGTAATCCTACCTTAATTGGGATTTGGCAGGAATTTAATATGGCACACATGGTAATGATCTGTGGGCTTGATTATGCAGACGGTCACAGAGAGAAAAGGATTTTACAAACAATGTGCTGTTGCGATGTGACAGCCCGATTGTTGTGGATGCCATAAGCTGCAAATTTGGCCAAACAGATGACATTTTTTTTTTTTTTTTTACAGAAAGGAACTGAGTAAATATTACGATTTTGGATTTGGCTCTGGATTTTAAAAGCTGTAAATATGGTAATGCAGTGATGCATGTAGAAAATGACACAAACATAATTGTGTTATAATTTAAAGCAACATTGTGTAACTTTTCTACCATAAAATAATAGGTTTTAAACAACTGAACTATAATCAGATGAATGCTGCCACCCCAAATGTCTGTTCTTGCACCATGTAACTGACTTTTTCACTTAATTTGGTGAAACTGGGCCTTATTTTATAGAGAAAATGTTTTTTGCTGTCCTCGCGGCCTGACGGACAATAAACAGCTGTAAACTGTAGCTGCCGTTAGCTAATGCTACGTCAGTTTATTAGCCCGGCTGCCTGGAATGTGTGTTGACAGCTCTGTAGGGAGTGTTTGTACCAAGTGTTTTAAACCACAGCAAGAATGGGTTTTTAGGCCAGGAGCATGGGAGCGGAGACAGTTTTGTGATACAACCCGACCTGGATGTGTGAGCAACATAGCTGGACTCATGGACACATCTAATCATCAAGAGACTAAAAAGGACGATGTTGGATTAAGCTAACAAAAGAAAAGGAGTGACCTTTGTGAAATAATAGGCAGAAAGACGGACAGCGATCTGTTGGGCTCATTAGTGAAATTAGCTGGCTGCTAGCCTTGCTTGCTCCATGCTTGGCTCTTATCAAAGTTTTCAACTCACTAGTTTTAAATCATAAGTAATATAATCATAACAGACGCACATGTGCACCTGTCCATATTTACGACAGTAGTATTGCAATCACAAAAATTGCAATTTCTACACAGCGTTGATTTAAACAATCTGCTTTTGATCTGCATTTTTCAGCTATTCAGTGTATTTACATTCTGTACTTTCATCAACATGTGACGACAGTTGGAGTCAAAGCTGTTTAAATCACACCCACACCATCCTGATAAGATAGAGTAGCTAAAGTTATTAATAATAGCTATAAAAGCTACAAAGTTTATTTGTTGTTGTTGTTTTTCAAATATTAAATAATATCTTTCTTATTACAGTGTCTAAATAAATCTTTAATCTGATAGTAAGCTACTAAGTTTTAAGTGTTTTCTAAATTCTCCGAAGGGTTGAAATGATTTCACTGTGCCTGATTTTCAGCTTAAAGAAAATACTCCAAAAACAGCAACTGTTAAAGAACAGTTTCACCACAGTGTAGTTAGATCTGAGTGAGAAAACAGGAGACAAAAACACCCTTCAGCTCTTCCTTATGCGTATGTGTTAATATGTTGATCACCAGTGCAAAGGTAAAACATCTCCCCTGAAGATGAAGCCACTTTCCATGCGCCGCTTTTTACAGTGCCACAGGACAGTATTTGTTTTTTAACACAGAAATGATGGCTAACACACACTATGATAACACTCAGTTTTAAGAAGATGATCTGTTGGAGGCAGAAATACTGGGATGACAGCGATACTGGAATATTACTTAAAATAAAATAAAAAAAAATAAAAAGAAGAAGAAGAGTGAGAAGTATCTAAGATGCAGACAGGAATATGGTGGTTTAAATTTATTGTGAAGAAGTTCTTGAAAAATACATGCTTTGTCTCCCCATTGAATGTTTGGTCCATCCCTAAGGTGCTTAAACACTAGCCGCAAGAATAGAATACAAGAATACAAGAACATTTTCAACACATCTCCAGCACAGTCCAATTAAATGATTACATTTGGCTAGAATAGAATAACATGGGTAATATGATAATGGTGAAATTGTAATGCTGGAGCGAAATCTACTTTGATGTGAAATGCAGCAGAAAAGACCCAGGAGAGGCATACTTGGGGTTAGATTTTTACTAGATCACAGCCGTAATCTTGACGAAATAATATTGTGGTGGGATGTGGTGACGCAGCTTCCTGAGCAGTATCGTGAGCAGATATTGTTCAATTTTCTTCATGTCCAAGAAGAGTTCATTCAGTGAACAGTGCATGATTTTCTTGCTTTTCTTGTAGGAAAGGTGTGAGGGTTTTCTTGTTCTATCTTAGAAAATATTGATATTTCAAATTATCTGTTCAACTTTGTACAGTTTACATGTACAGCCTATCAGCATGTGTTGTGACAAGCTCTGGGAAGTCCTAATATATGTGCACTGTCTAATAGCTTTATTTAGCTGAAGTTTTTTACTTACTTACTTTACTTATTCAATATTTTTCTGCATTTAAGGTGCAATCACAAATATATTATTTTTTTCAATATTTCTTTTAGATGCAATTACAAGTACAGATTTTTTTTTTAAGTAATGTGTAATGTAATGGTTAATCTTCTCAAAATCCATTGAGCAAATAAGTGGGGCAAAGCCATTACCCCAAAGTCTGCTATAGTCTCACGCACTGCTGATGTTATACCTGCTGGCCTTTAGTTAACTATTAAGTGCAGCAGCTGAGAGGCTCCACACACTGCAAACTAAAGAAAACACACGATAATGACTATTTACCAATTACTAGCATGTTCATCAGAAAAAGTGGTCTGGACTTATTAAGGCCCAAACAGAGAACTCTGCACCGAAGGCGTCTAACATTTTTCCAACCTAATCCTCGTCTCATTTGTGGCCTGACAAATTGTAAATTAATCAAATTCAGTAACCCGTATTTGACTATTTTCCAAGCTAAGCTACTGTAGCTGTCAAACCATTGAGCACAACGGCAAGAGAGTGAAGCAGTGCCCATACTTAAAAAGACTTGTTTCAATCAGAAGATGAACAGAAGTCTGCATGTAGAGCCAGTAGAAGAGGGTGTTTTTGAACTGTGAATCATGCAAAGCTATGCTAGAATAAAAATCTACAGCTGTAAATTAGCATAACAAAGTCCCCTTTAACAAGCATTTCAGTGTCTTTCAGCTTATTGTTTTGGTTCAGTCTCACTCTTATTAGTGTAGTTTCCAGCAGTTTCTTAACAGCAAAGTTCGGATAACCACATGCACACAACCTCCCCAGTACAAGATGACAGACAAAGCCAGCAACTAGCTGCTAAACATACAGTAGAGGTGGATCAAGCTGCAGTTATTTTTGTCCAGTTGGTGGAGACCAAAACAGAGCAAAAAAGGAGGGTGGATTTTGTATGCACATTCATCAGTGGCCAGAAACACAACACCATATACATGCTAATGCTGCTTTGTGCTAGACGTGGACATAAACAACTGTTAGCTAACATGTTATCCCCAAGTCAAAAAACAGCTTAATGCAGCTTTAAAAAATGAGGGGTTCACATTTATTAGCATTAGTTGTGTCTTCTTTATGTATGGCACATGCAATTTTCTGTTATACATAATGGCCTGCAATACTCAGACAGTATCACTATTATAACAGATATTATCTGTTACAAATACTGATATAACACAAGTTCCCCCGTCGTCCCCAAAAAGAACAGTTTATATTACTTTCGAGTGCGGTGAATCAAAGCAGGGTGAATCTGGACCCCAAGTGAGACTGGAATGATTAACAGTCATTTTGAAGGTGGCTCTACTCTTTCCACAGCCAAGTGCATGATTTTTCGCATTGCAATACATACTGAAATCGTAAGTGTTACCTAGCTCGGGAGGCTCAAAATGTAGAAAATAAGATTTTCCAAATACAGTATATGAAGCCCAGGTAGTAAGACATCCAATGGTATACTAGCCTTCAATTTAGTTTTTTTCTACATATTTTGCTGGCTTGTGAAATACTGGCGAGTGTATGAAATTATACAGTATGTGTAGTGTTTTGAGAAAATAACATTTCCCTTTATAATATGCCGGCCATTTGTATTTTTAAGATACATTTCTCTGGAGGTAATATTTTGTGTGTGTGTGATAAACTCGTTTAAGTCTCTCAAAGCTCACAGCTCTTTCTTTTCTCCATGAGTCTTATTATCCCAGAGGGAAAAGGACTGTTTAATGCTAAGTGCCAATTACTAGCACTCCAAGGTTAGCAGGCCAAGCTAGCCCACACTCTGTCTGTACTTTCTCTTCAGCAGGAGACAAGCCTCCAGCCCTATGACCAGACGCACTCTGTCTGTCACTCCGTCTTTCTTTTTCACACTGTCATCCCTCCTTCCTTCCTCTCTGTCTCTCTCCACGCTGCTCACATGTTCAACTTTTTTACATACGTTCAGCTGTTTACCATCAGATCTTTCTCTCCTTTCGGTTGATGTCTCTCTCTCTCTCTTTTTCTTTCCGCCTAAGAATGATAAAGACAGAGTGTTCATTTGAACGCACTGGAGCATTGCTGTAATAGAATATATCCAGGAACTGTGCACGTGTGCGCCTATGCGCCTGTGTTTTCGTTTCTGTCTTTGTCTTTGCTGGTCTTTATGCATGCTGGCGGCGTGTGTGCATTCAAGAGGATCTGACGTATTGCAGGAATAGCAACTTTCTCTCCGCTCTGTGTGTGTGATACAGTGATACAGGCCGTATGCTTTCCCTCAGCGATCAAATCAAATAGGCCCTCATCTCCCAGCGAAGCTCATTCAAAAACGACAGCGGTGATTGACAGGTGCCGTGGGCGCTGCATGCACACACAGACGCACAAAACCGCAACTCAGATTTATCTGTCACAGCGAGACAAAACAGCATGGCTGTGAGTTAGATCTTGGCTTGGCTTGCATTATGCATTCAAGCATGTGTGTACAGTCATGAGCGCTAAAGAGAGGAAGGGGGCCAACTCTACTTAGAAGGCATGACATCGGTGATTTGCAGCAGTGGGATCCAGGTCTCCTCTTGACGAGCATGGCCTTTGTTTCCTGTTTCTCACTAGACAGGATATGACCTTGTTCAAGGGAAATTAGGAGCCTCGCCCTCCTGGTAATAAAACAATATTGTCGCTATGTGAGTATGAATACACACAGGCGCGCACACACATCTACACACAGCATTACCAGAAGAAGAAAAAAAAAAAGACAACTGAGCCAGTGTGAAAGTGTGTGGGTGTGAAGTGAAACTGAGATTGATAAATGCTCCATGCTCTGCTGCAAGAACAGGGAGATAATACCTCAGGACCTGCATAACCACCGGCATGTGTGTATGTGTGCTGAAGGGTGGAGGTCATTTAACTTTAACAGTGGACATTGAAAGCAACTTAAAGTCACCAAGATACATGGTGTGTACACCCTGTAAATGCACGAGTACAAGGGAGGTGGATGTACTGGAAAGGGGGCTAAAAAAAACAATAACTTTGGGACCAATAACTGAGTATTTTGGTCACTTTGGGGTAGTAGAAACCAGCTAAGGGCATGACAGTAACATATAATCAACTTTCTGGCGAACTTGTTAGCAAACAGCTGCTAATTTACACATCCAGCTGACACAGAGTGGCATAAGCATTCATTTGGAGTCATATTTCTGGCCACCTGGTGAATGAAAGTGTAATGTTCACTCTTCTGTGGGCCGTTAAACCAAAACAAGATGCTGAAAGGTGCCAAAATGCTCTATAGAGCTGAGGGGACTTTCAGGTTCAGGGGATGATACTGTGGATTCATCACTATAAGTAGGCCATATTACATTACACACAGTCATTTTAGCCATTGTTACTTATAAAATATTGATTAGTGCAAAATTAGCCTCATTATTTAAACTCTATGTTGGCTGTGTTGAAAGGCTCAAACAGTTAACAGGAGTGCAAATGCACAACTTCTACAGCCCAGTCATTTGTTAAGATCATGTGGCATATCAGTGCTTAATTTCATGACAGTTCTTGCCATCATAAGACACAGATTTCAGGTAATCTTAAATTGTGGATTAGGAGCTTTTCTGTGAGCCCTGCTCTTGGAACAGAAAATCCAGGATTTTTCTAAATTTTGGTTAAATACATCTGGTTAACTCTCTGATCCTTCTTTCTGGACTATCGCCCTCACCCCAAGCCACTGATTTGTCTCAATAACCTTCTCCCATTTTTTTTCTTTTTCTATCTGCTAATACAGACCCGTGTGCATTTATGCCTAAAGAAACAAGCATACACACTGGCACTGGCAGTGTTTTAAGACAGATTCTAATGCTGTGTTGTATATCTCTAATGACATGGGTGTGACAATAGAGGGAATAGATAAATACTGTACAGTTAACTCTGCATGTGGTCGAGTAAAACGTGGAATTTGGTGCGCCGTGGGATTTATTATACCAGCTGTGCCAAGTTTGTTAACGCAAAACACATAAATCAGTAAAAGAAAACAACTACCTGTTGAAACAATGGAAAAAAGTTTTTGGATATTCAATTTTGACTCTGACTACTGAGAGAATTTGCATTTAAGTTAAAAATGAATAGCTTTACAATGGCGCGTAGTTTCAAGGCAAACCGATCATTTTCATCTTCATTTTAGAGCCACTCTCGTCGAAATCTTTGTGCTATTTTCATTTCCAGAGCACAGCACCGAATCCTCCCCTCAGATCTTTGTAGGATAAGAGAAATTGTCTAGTCTGACTCCCGTTTAGTGATTTTCAAATACAGAAAACATGCAAGGAGCATTGAGATGCACATAAAATTTGACTCAATATGCCACTGGTCTGCCTTTTAACTCTCCCACACTGTGTAGCAGAATAACTCAGACTCAGCCTACCTGGGGGAGGCATTGATCTCACAACCAGAGGTTGAGAGAGAAAGAGAAAATCTGTGTGTGTGTGTGTGTGTGTGTGTGTGTGTGATTGTGTGTGTGTGTGTGTGTGTGTGTGTGTGTGTGTGTGTGAAAGGTAGAAAGAGAGACTGAAAAAGGTGAGGAAGAAAGGTAATTCTCTTTGCAGTAGAAGCAGAAAAACAGAGAGCATAAGACACACGAATGGACAGAGGCTGAATAAACCAGTGGACTACAGAGGAGTGAGGAAAGATCAGTAAAGAAACAATAAGAGAAAGTATCCAGTAAACACAGTCTTTCATCATATTTCACCATCCATTTCAAATCACTATTACAACAGGGTATTTTTAGACCTGTCAGCTTTGCAAACATTTGCATATTTAGCTGTTTCAAACACACCTGATGTGTTAATGGATGACAACACAAATTATTAGTTAGAGTTATGTGATCATGGGTGAAGCCCTGCAAAAAAATAAATCATACAGGTGCTTCTTCCTGTGATCCTCATCATCCTCATAGCAAACTGCATCAAACATTCTATCATCTATTTTCTATAACCACCTACCCTTATCAGTATCACGAGGGGCTGAGGCCAATCCCAGCTAAAATTGGGCAAGAAGCAAAGGAACACCCTGGACATCACATGGCTGACACATGGGGGCAAACCCTCATTCACATTCCTATGGGCAATTTAGAGTCACCAGTTAACCTATAGTGTATGTATGTCTTTGGACTGTGGAGAGAACCCACGCAGACATGAGGAAAACATATAAACTCCACACCGAAAGGCCCCAGCCACAAACTCTCCAACCACAGCGCAGTGGTTAGCGCTGTCGCTGCGAGGTGACCATGCAGCTCTGCATCGAACATGCATGGCTAAATACATGACACGGGCCAATAATGGCATGTCTTTCATGACAGTTACTTATTAACTAACAGGAAGTCTGTGTGTTTCTGTATGATTAATACACACCTAGCAAGGCCATGTTGTTAGGCAGCGCTGTCAAATGGGCCACTTGAAAGATTTTTAATTGCTTTCCAAAAAAAAAAAAAAAAAAGAATTACTTGTCTCCTTGTCCTTGGTCTGCGGCATAATAGTTCTCATATTCAATAGCAAGTTACTCCATTACAGAGTGGGCAGCAAAATAATCACACAGAGGGGAAATGCCCTTGGTAGTGAACACCAATCCTCTCCTCCTCTTTAGTCAAATCTGTAAAGCTATAGAGGAGCATTGATGCATAGAGGTTCTTACCTTGATTCCTTTGAGCACTCAGAGTTGGTGTGAAGGCAATGAAGACTGTAGGTAAAAGCAGGCTCAGCAGGGTCAACAATATTTCAAATTCAGTCATGTCAAAGTCATGTAAACAGCATATTACATTTGGATATTCCGAATGAAGCATTTTCCGCTTTTTCAGGTATTATTCAACCTGGACCTTATTTTCCCATTATTTTGTATGATGGGGGTGACAAGTGAATTGAATTTGGTCCAATATTGACTGAGAGTGCTGCAGCCTGCAGACATTAAATGTGCTACAATGTAATCGCTGTGGACAATTGCACACCTTCACATTACGCCCATTAAAAATAACTTTTTTGGCTCAGATTGTTCAACAACATCTCTGCATGAAAATGTGACATACCTTTTGCTTAATATAGTTTGTGAAATCTGCTGTGGGCATAGAATTACAACATAGGGTCACAGTTCCAAATGGACCACCAGCAGTCTCCAGAACTTCACAGTCTTGCAACGACACCCTCCTCTTCCTGTTGTCCCTCCAGTCATTGGAGTCCTCATCCGCATTGTCAAAATCACTAATCCAGTCAGTAGCAAAAACAAGGATGCATTTTGGTAGTGCACAATAGACCTTCTTCACAGCAGCCATTTTGACATGAAATAATAGGTTCAATGCAGGTGTTACCAGTAATAATAAAGGTTCTGTTCCATTCAGATCAAACAGAGTCAGGGTGCTGCTGTTGTGTGGATTGGCTCTGCTGCAATAAATGGAACAGGGCCCTTATTAGTATCATTGGAAAAAACTGTGTTGACCCTACTATTTCATGTCAAAATGGCTGCTGTGAAAAGGCTGGGCTAGAGATAGATGCACAAAACAAAAGCCCACATTCGTGGTTGGAAGGAGAAACACACCGACTTTTAACATTATGACAGACTTGGACATGAACTGCTTGTTGGATTTTGCACTGCCAATCTTTTCATCATCTCAGTGGAAATTACTGGAATATTCATTTTCATTAGTCGTGCAAACAGCTTAGCAGGGATATTTTCTTTTTCTGAATATTTTGAGTAAGTAAACATAGTCACTGATGGACTCAACAGCAAACTTCACTACACCCAAAAAGTCATTCCTTACCAACAAGTGGAATGTGTTAGACACTTTTTGCAAAGATATATACCTTGAAGATGCAAGCCAAGAAAATGGTCTCTTCAGCATTGCCAACTTGCATGGAGCCTTCTTTATTCTCCACTAGAGTGAGAGGGGAAAGGTCCAGTGCTGATGGAGAGTGGCCAGGTAGAAAGGCCTTGGTATGCTACAAACTGAATGTGTTGGATTATCTAACAGTGTCTGAAATCCCCTTCATTGTGCACTGATATCGCAGTGAAATGCTTGACAGACATAGCACAGCTTTTGCTCACTTCATGAAAATATCCAACAATGAGTCAAATGTTCAGTTGTAGAAAAGGCATTACTTAGACTAATTGAGGAAACGTTGTGCCAGACAAGGACATGTCACGCTGTAATCTCTCTTGCCATTTGCCCATCTGCACTGACTTAAGTCTTTCAACATGTAGATGTATACTTATAAAAAGCTCAAAGAAAGAAAGAAACCAAGTATGGCAGAGAAATTACCGTTGTCCAGGTTTCTAGGATCACTAGAATCACTGCAACAAAGTCAATTTATAAAAGTCTATGAGAAGAGACTGTTGAAAAACTTTTCATTATCTCTATTTGTACAATTTATTGCAATGAGACTACGAAAGACACATGCTAGACACAAAATGCCTGGAGGAGACTATGATAGCAAGCTGTTTCGCCCTGACGTCGAATATGGCCATTTGTAGGAGCTACATTGACACTTTTCCTCCAGATGCAGTTGCACAAGATATTGCATGACCTAGTTCATTTGAAGCACACTGAGACCTTAAGGGAGCTGCTGCAACACTGATGCCATAGTAAGACTATCATCATCAGTTTACTTAAGTATATACGTAAGCATCTCTGTCAATGATAAATCTGGAACAGGAGCTGGCAAGTCAATTAAGTAATCCCTGACTGTTTTGCCCTGGAGTGAATCCTAGTCCTAAAACTGATCCATAATGGTTGATAACAAAGATGCAATTTTAAGTGTGTTTTTTGCTCATGTAATTTTCACTTCAAGGAGGTGCTGAGGTAAATGTCTAAAGATAAGCATTTCCAGAGTAAAACTTAAGTTAAATACACTTTGTTAAAAGGGCCCTCCACCAGTTTTTAATGTGAGATTCATGAGTAAATTCACCCTTTTGAAGCTTTCAAGTCAAATGTTTTAAGATATTTTAAAGCCATTAACACATATAAAAAACCCCAAATGTTATTTTGCTAGAAAAGATAGACAGTCCTAATGTTTGTCATCATTCGGCTTGAATCAAAGGTGTCTGCACCACAGTACCTCAGCCCATTGGCTTTCTGGTGGTGGCACAACTTGCGTGCATGATCCCTAGCATGATCCCTAATGTGACACTCTTTTGGCATACATTTGTCTTCCACTTTTGACAACCACATCTGAAACTTATTTTCTTCCAAGAACTGGTCTCATCAATAGCTTGTGAGTTCACTCAAAAAAAAAAAAAAAAAAAAAAAATTGGCCAAAATGCATTTCAAATACATAGAAAATTTCCAATCATAGGTTGATTATAAATTAACTAATAACCTTAATGTGAAGCAAGTAATGAGATTTATGTAATAGTACTAATAAATGCAATGTGCTTCCACTACACAGTAGTGTAGTAGTAGCCAGGTTTATGCATTCAATTTTAATAAAGCCAATTTGTTTGCCCAAACCCAAGAATGAATGCAGTCATTTGGAGTTTATTAGTACTATTGCATAAATCTTATAACTTGCTACACATGAAGTGTGTATCTCTAGGTTAATCAAACAAATGCACACGATAGGATGTTTTACAGTAGGCTTCTGTATGTGGCCAATTTACAATGAATTAATGACACTTCCTAACCTTAATTCACATTGATTTTATTAAAGGACCTTTTTAAGAGGCACAGGAACCCTGTTATAGTATCTACTATATATACTTGCCTCTTAAAATGATTTAAATTCTGTACTCAACAGCACACTTATGAGAAAATGCAGTTTCCACCAAAGTTTGAAAGAGAATAATATGTACAAATGAAACGTTTGCTCTTCCCACTGAACCTGTGACACAGGCTAAGAACCATAACTGCTCTACAAAGGGTCAACCATCGTGAGTAACTGCTTTTTCCACAGCTGAATAGTCTACAGAGACCGAGAGGCCATAGAAGATAGCGACTTTTGACTTTGACAATCCCATTACTGGGTCATTGTCAAAGTATGACAAAGCAAAGCAAATATACACTGAAGAGCCGGAGGAGAGAGTTGGTGAGCGAGAGATTGGGTGGGGGCAGACAGAGAAAGAGAGTCATACAGGGGGTATGGAGAGAAGCAGAGGCTTCCCCTGTCACCATCTGTAGTCTTGTGGAGAGCATAAATCCTGCTATCTGTGTCATGCATACTGTACTGCTGCTGCCACTGCATCAGAGATCATCAGCACACGCGCGCACGTTCGCACACATATGCGGATCATCAGTGCGCGCACACTCCCACACAGACGGACACGACACACTTAATGTCTTCCACCCCTCTTAGCCCCATCTGTCTACGTCTGTTCCTCTGCTCCTCCTTCTCAAGCACGCATAAACACTGTTGTCACTGTGACAGATACAAACAAAAATGGAAATACACACCAGCAAGTGAGGATATCGATGCACGCACACACACACACACACACACACACACACACACACACACACACATACAGGCACATACATTGCCAGCTTTCACAGCATTCAGGCAGATTGCCTCTTCCATTTTTTGTTCCCAGTTTTTGCTGTCCATTTCCCTGTCCTTGCCTTATTTCCTCATTCATCTCATCCGTTGTTTAATATTTCCTCACCTCATTAACATCAGCGTCACAAACAGCACTTTTAAGTCTTTTCCTCATCTTCTTTTCCTCCCATTTCCATCCTATCTCTCCCTGTCTTTCCATCGATTTGGCCATCCTCCCTCAGTGTCCACACCATTCTGCCAGATTCAACTAATAAAAACCTTGCTGAATGCCTACGGGGTAAACTTGTTTCCTGTTTAGCCTGTTTATTGAAGTGGCAAGCATGGGATAATCCCTCCTTTTTTCCTCTTTACATCTCTGCCTCCTCATTTCTTCTGTCTTTTGTGTTCTGTCTGATTTATTGCTCTTTCCCATTCAGATCATGTCTTACTTCGGCAATTTCTTTTATTCCTGCCTTCATTTGTGCATTTTTTCCCTCTTCACCTTCTTTGTATTGTGATCATCCTTTTATTTTTTTTTAAACCCTGTCTCTTTGCGATCGCAGTGCCTCCCACTCCCATCATGTTTTTTTTTTTTCTTTTCATCTTTACCATTAACTCCTAAATGTACAATCTACCCCCTTCCTTCCTGTCCCGTCTTTTAAATCCTGCCCACCTATTCTTCTCATCCTCTCATCCTTCGCTTCTTGTATACATTCCCTCAATCCCATCTATTCTCTCCTCTCTTCTCCCTTCCTCCCTTTGCAACAGCAGATCAGGGAGATTTACATTCAGCACCATGGACAGCTGCTCACACACAGAGAAAACAAAGAGTTGCAGTGCCACCTGTTGGCCAGCGACAGCACTACACATATATGATGGTGGGGGAGGAAAAATAGATTGTTTTACTTATAACCAAGGACAGATAACTTCCACATGCTCATACATATGTGAATAAGGCCGGAATATGAGAACAGCGAAACGGTCATACGCCCCACAAAAGTCAACTTAGAGAGAACAAGCTTTAATTCTGAATACTACATAGAGAAGATTCTGCTGGGAGATCTATGAGAGGGGTTAAGCTGGCAGGCCTCGGGGTAATGGCAACCATATATTACCCTGTAGTTTCATTCCACTACATGTCGGGCCTCATAGATGCAGTGCAACTGCGAGGCGGTTGAGCCAGAATGGGGATCTCAAGTCTCATTCCGTTCATGGCAGCCAAAGGGAGGAAACAATAGCATCTGCTCTCCTCGGAGACAAGGAATTTAATCACAAGCAGAGCCAAGGTAAGATTTGAATGTAAAGTAGCAGAGTGATGGTTTCTATGCGTGTGTGCGCGTTACGTTAGGATGTGTATATAAAAAGGAATAGAGATGTTTATGTTGGCATTTAAACTAACAGGAAATGTCGACGAGGGAGGTGGATGATACTCAGTGTGTGTGCGTAAGTGTTGGCACAGTGGAGGTGTTTGTGTGCGTGCTCACAGTCATGACTGACACTAAAAAGTTCAGCAAGTCACACACAAACGAACACACACATTTGTCTACGCAAACACACACAGGGGCACTGATCCACTGTAGGGATTATCGGTGATCCATGACTGGGCTCACACTGGGCTCTACTGGTTTGTGCCTCAGTGTCCCATCCTACTGGGACGCCAGTTTGTGCACACACACACACACACACACACACACACACACACACACACACACAGTATGTTTTACTGTGAAGTTGTTTGTGTTTATGTGTGTATTTTTGAGAGACAAAAAAGAAGCAGAAGAAGACAGGAAAGAGGAAAGGAGGGGAGAAATCAAAGCAGAGCGGTGGCAGAGAGAAAGAAGGGAGAGATGCAGACAAGAAAATATGCTATCTTTTCTCTTTGTCTCCATACCTCCCTCGTTCGCCCACACACGGTAGTAAGTACAACGATCACAGAAAGGTGATCTCAAAGCTTAGCCAGTCAGAAGAAAGAGCCAGGAGAGAGCCACAAGAAAAAATACAGAGACAGAGAGAGCTTTGGGTAACCTGTCTCCAGTTTTTTATGTTTATAGAAATGAGCAGCTTTTTAATGAGAGCGTGGAAATTAATACATTAATACAACATACAAAACGGGCACCCAATTACATACAACTTACAATACTGACAACCAGTTTCTTAATGTTTTTTCTTAACATTTTTGAATACCTTCTCATCATCCAAGCTGCTTTTGGTTTCTTATTCCCACCAGTCAATCCACCTCAGTAATCAAAATAATCTATGACTTTGGAGAAAATATGACCTTGATAAATGAAAACACACACACACACACACACACACACACACACACACACACACACACATATGTGCCTCCCACACACATCTACTGTAAGTAATATGCATAGATAAACACAAAAACAATTCTAGGGACCCACATATGTTATCATCCATGCATACCTTCCAACAGGATATAAATAGGCAAATATAAATAGAAAACAGTTTAGAGAGGAGAGCAGCCTTAGATCTGCTGTTAGCTACAAGAATCAAAAGAGAGCAAAGCAAAAGTTCACTTACATTCAGACACCCTATGGTGAGATTAATTACATATAATTTCAAGGGTAATATGGCAAGAATGAAACAACTCAGTGTTCTCTTCTCGTTTACATTCTTTCATGAATGAAACTGTAATTCCAGGTCGGTCTATATTTTGATAAAGAAACACTCAGCCTTAGTGAGTAGATTTATTAAAGTTCCATACAGGACAAAGGACAATAAGCTCACAGAGAGGAGCATTGCTATCTGGTCTAAACAACACAATCCAGTCTCCATTCAGTGTATTTCAAGAAACTGAGGCACACCAAGGTCTGACTAAACAGCCTGAACCTTGTCCAAGAAGTCGACGTGACCATCTGTTGGGGAGGGGTGAGTTTTTTCAGCCACACTGACAATCTTTGTCACACTGTATTGCCAATTGATTGCTGTTATCTATAGTGTTCATTGCAAGAGCATTTTTCTCCAAACAAAGAACAAAAAAAAAAGGAAGAAAGGAAAGACAAAGTCAACCCACATCCACAGATGGCAAAACATCAAGGTTGGGCTTGAATACCAGAAGATCCTGGTAGTTCCTGGAAATAGTTGGTCTAATAGTTAATATCCCTTCCATTTTCTTCCACTAATTTTTCATGCTACAGTAAAATGTCAGTTTACAGTTCGGCTGCATAGTTAAAAAATTATGATTTGGATAATGATTAAGTGAAACTGTAAATGTCAACTATGCAGAAGATTCAACAAGCGACTCAATCAGATATGCAGACGAACTGCACTCGAGTGGTTAATAAACTGAACAGTGTATTTGTACTGTTTTGCAGATAAACCACTTGCAGCTGTGATAACTTTGTAGTTGTGAAATCCTGTCTGGGAGTATTACAAACCGCCATGCAGTGTTTTGGTGTCGTCGCCCACATGAATCTGTTACTCAAACTGGACCAGGATGGTTTTCATAACCTCAACGGTACATTAAACAATGCACCTCCACCAACGCACCACTGACGGTTAGCATTGTATATTTTTTCCACCTCAAAGTTAATGTACATTTACAATAAGAGGAACTGTTCAACAAAAAAGCTAGCCACATTGTCTAACAAATATGATTGAAGTTCCTATAAAATTTAAATAAACATCACTTAGTGATTAATAATGGCGAGTAATCAGCTCAATTCCTGGAAAAGAGTATTCCTGGAAAGTAATCATTTTAAAGTCCCTGGAAAAAGTTCAAATTATGATTTGATGCCTCAGAGAAGTACAATCACAGAAGTATAATTAGATATAGAACTATCATTTGGATTTCAAAAGAAATCAATCCCTATGACCCACTCAAGCGACACGGAGTAGGTCATAGTTACATGAGTGAATGTATTGAATTACAATGTGTGTGAGTCATTTTTTGTGACAGTCATAATATGTGAAAAAAAATGATTTCTTTGTGTTTTGGTTGTTATGATGTGATAAAAGTGAAATATTCTATTAAAAGGGTCATACAAACTTTATACCTCTGCTCACTGGTAGGTACAGGAAATCCACTGGTTGAGGCACCCGGCAAATCAGCAGGATAGAAGAAAAAGTGTCTGAAAATCCATTCAGCCACCTTAAAATACAACTTACACACACAACTGTGCACAGTCAGGCTGACACACTCTGAGGGCAGAGGAACTCAGTGTCGGTCTGTCACAGAGCCCTGACCACAGTGGGGCTCACACACACACACACACACACACACACACACACACATATAGGCACAGCTTGACCACCCATCACTGCCCTCTGATTACCACCAGCTTCCACAGCCACCCTCACTCCTTCTCTCCATCCCTCCTACACACTCCAATGATTCTCCCTTCTTCCTCTGCTCCCCCACATTCATCCACTCCGCACTCTCTCCACCCCTCCCGCCATCCCTCCCCTACCCAGCTTCCACCTTTTGTCACCGCTGCTTGCCCTCTTATTTCTTTTCACACTATATTCTTTCCTAACTTTCCTCTCGCACACATTAACATATAAAATGCCTCTACTGCTTTCTAGGCATAAGTGCTTGGTGACTTAATCAGTCAGACGCATAGTCACTTACCTGCTCATTCACTCACTTGATTAGTCAGCTGCTTGCTCACTCACTCATTTAGTTGTTTACTTTCACAGTCTCATTCGTTTTCTGGCTCTCTCACTCACTCTCTCACACTCGTGGGCCTGTTCAGTGTGTTTAAGTTTTGTTTGCACCAGCCATGCAGTTGACTGTTAGCTAAACCCCTTGCCTGCACAGTGATTGTCGAATCATAGCTTGGCAGCCATAAATAGACACAGATGACTTGTAAGTGGAAGGTGTAGGGGTTTGGAGGGTGCTGTCACTCTTTTAGCCTTTGCAAAGCCAAAAACACAAGAACAGAGGTGTAAAGAATGAAGTGTTTGTCTGTTCTAAGCTGCAAATGGTAGCAAATGTCCGGCCTATTAGTTTACTACATACAGTATGAACGAAGCACATTGGCGCATTAGTCTTACAGGCCCATTCATCACCAGCACATCTGCTGTGTAGTGAATTCATCATTAGATATATGCAGAATCTGTAAGCAAAGGACCAAGAATTTAGCTTCCAAACACTGTGTGTAAGCTGCTCCTGGTTGCGACCAGAATGTAGGCTAATGTTATGTCTTGGTCCTGTTTTTCGGGGGAGTTTTTTGGGTTTTGAGAAGTTTGTTCTCTCCCCAGGCAATGTTACTCAAGAGACTGTACATTTGCCAAACACATCAGTTGGTCCTGATCGTAAAACCCACATTTTTGTGGGTGTTAAAAGTGAAATTATATTGTTAGAACGTAAAACGTTTTTTTGTTGTTTTTAAAAGACTAAAAGACTTTTTTTTGGCCTTTTCAAGCTTTATTGATAGAAACAGCTGAGTGACAGGAGATGTGAGGAGCCGCAGCGAGCCTTCGCATGTGGGGCGGCCGCTCTACTGACAGAGCTAAGCTTCGCCCCAGAATGTTTTAATGTTTTTTTGGGGGGTTTTTTATGCTAAAACAAAATAACAATCAGCTAGAATGAAACCTGTCTGAATTTAAAGACATATAATATCTAAAAATTATTATGGATTATGGATCAATCTGCCACTATTATCATTGTAAACTTCATATGTATCGTGCGAGGAGAGACATAGCAGCAGTGCTTTAAGGGAGCTTAGCAAACTGTCAGCATAAGTTTACAAAGAACCCATGACACTCACCACTCACCACTTCTACTTCATGCAGTTGAATGATAGTGTGGTCAGTCATGGTTTTGTGAGTGCACAAGCATGTGTGTGCTTCCACATGGGCTCTGAGACAAGCACCATGGTGCGTGTGTTTGGTGGCCTGGTGTGTTCATCGATACATAAACAGGGACACACTCACGCTGAGATGTGAAAGGATTTGTATCCATGGTGTTCTCCTCAGCTTGTGTGTGTGTGTGTGTGTGTGTCTACATGTGGTCATACACACGCGCGTGTCTGAGTGTGTTTGTGTGTCATTTACACTTTTATCCTGTGTAGACAGCCTTTAATTGGCTAGGAAGGCTTGACCCAAATTAAGATTCACTTTCATACGCTCCCACTAATGCACTGTCAGTCAGTAGACACAATATCAAACTACGATACCCAGGCACTCTCACAAAAACAGAAATGACACACACATCTTCACCTCTAGAGCCTCCATCTCCCACAGTGTGTAATTAATCACCAAGCAGTAATGTTACCACTCTCCACTCTTCTCCTGCACTGCTCTGCTTGTCCATCAAAACTCAGCGACAACCAGGCGGCTGTTCAGCAATTTGCGATCTTACTTTTGTCCTAAGTGAATTCTTTGGAGAGAGAAAGAGGCGAAAAACAAGAGAGGAGCTGAGAGAGGGAGGCAGAAAGTGAAGGGGAAGCAAGTTGGAGGCTGAGTCACTGACTGACATGCTGAGTGAATGAATGATCAATAAATAAATAAGTTTTGGGGCAGAGAGTAAGCATGTGATTGACAGAGAAACTGGCAGAGAGAATAAACAAGCGAGCACACCATATCACAGTGACTGGAGGGGAGCACATAATGTATGTGAGTGAATAAAAATATGTTTCATGCATGAGCAAGTCAAGAAAAATTTATAGCGCTCACATATGTGAGCTTGTATAAATGTATAAACAGTTAAAGGGAAAATACAGGTCCATTCAATCCAATCCATTCATTTTCAATACCCACTTGTCCTTGTGACTCGGAGAGGCGCTTGAGCCTGTTCCAGCACGCATTGTGAGCCCATAAAAAATATAAATAAACACCCTCAATAGATGAATAAAGTTCCCAGCCCACTCGTTGTGAGCCTATGAGGAAACCCACACAGAAGGTGAACCCCAGGCAAGCTCCAATGACTCTCTCTTACATTAACACCAAACTCCAAGCCGTGTTTCATTGCCCTCTCTGGTTGACTGTTTTAAACCTGTTTCACCTCCCCCACACCTTTCCAATGTCAGAACAGGTGGGCGGCAATTTTTGCAAATTTTCCAAAACCTGCAGCGTAATTCATGCATGGAGTTCACAGTGCATGTGAGAAGGCAGAAGACAAAATCCCTCCATATTCCCACCCTACATAGAGTAGTGTTATATACAGACAGTATGCTGCATATTATTATAATAATACATATTTATACTATGTTTGTGCCTACATACCCAAACATTTTATATTCTTAACAAAGCTTCAACTTTTCCCACTATTTTTCACCAAATTTTACAATTTCTTTCCTTCCCACCACATTTACTGGCTGCTACTCGTGCTGAATTAATAATATCCAACCATGAAAGTAAACAGCCTTTGAGACGCTGAAACGTTGGATTCTTCTTCCAAAAAAAAAAAGCAAGCTGTTTTTTTTTGTTGTTTTTTTTTTTTGCTGTCAGACCTGTAACACTCTTCATTAAAACAATGACAACCCAGCAAACATTGCGAGTCTCTTTGACCGTTGTTTGAACCGAGACGTCCCAGGAGGGTTCAAAAATAGTTCCAAAATGAAAGTTCTGCCATCAGCCATACGCTCTTTTAGCTATAAGGTTTATGTATGTAAGTAGATTCTTACTGTACTTACTTTATGCAGTAAATCAATGTTCTAACATGGCCCTTGTGGTGGAAACAGTGAGAGATTAACAAATAAATAAAGATGCTCCAATATTGTCTTTGTCTTTGATTTATTCAATAGAGTAAGAATAAAATTAGGTTATGAGAATACAGTTGTAATATGTAAGAACATCATTACAAAGAATCACAATTAGAGAATACCTCAGACTCGCACCTCTTTAAGACAATTAAAGAATGTGTAGCTTCTGGGATAATGATGATATGAATGATGTATTCCCAGAAAAGTGTTTTGCTCTTCTTCCTGCCGAAGCTGTAATTGTTAACTTATAATGTTTAGAACTATGTAACACTGATTCACTCTGTGTTAGAGACTTTGAGAACCTAATCAATGACTTTGCAAATAGGGAAGACATTCTGATAAAGGTAAGATTTATTTACTATTACTATTCATATTATTTACTCTTATTTACGGGCAAATATGTGACACTGTGGTCGATGTGAAATGGTTTAATCTGGTTGCTCAGTTAGTGACGCAGTCTGTGTATGTTTTGTCCTTTTATTTTTTAGAAAATCTAGTCAACACATGACAAATCCATACGGATTTCTGCTCAGTTGGTAGAGCATCCGCCCCATGTACAAAGGCTCAGTCCTAGCTGCAGCGGCCTAGGGTTCAAATCCGACCTGCGGCCCAAAAAATATCTTCAAATCATTTGGTTTAGATTGTATTTTATAACTTGGTTTAGGAGAGAGAGAGAGATGCTGTTTATTTTAGCAGTAGTACTGTAGTATACTCGAGAGATAATCTACTTGAAAGTCATTTTACTAATCACTCCTCCTATGTGGAATAAGTACACATTCATATTCCTGAGTTCTACGGTTCATACATTACTTAATTATTTTCTTTGTGGATTGTGGATTTTGAAATGAAAAATGAAATCACCCCCCTGTTTTCATTCCTTTATTTCTGTTTCTGAAAACAACAAAACAACCATCATTTCTAAATGCCTAGACATTGCAATACATACTGTCAATCTGATATTATCTATAGCTTAACATGACCTCACTTGACGCCTTGCCTTATTTGGTATATGGGTGTGACAAGTTTTTTAGACATACTCTGTAATGGTCTTGCATGTAAGCTTCATACAGTACAGTTTTGATATGATATGTTATGTAGGGTTGTGAGATGCTTTCAGATTTGAGCACATTTGTCAGAAAAACATTTCACATGTCAAATTTTCAATCATGTCGTCTGATTAGATGTCTTCTTAGGATTGTGTGGACATGATCATACCGTCCTCGACACCTCCCTCACTTTTCGGTAAGTTTTCATGCACCATTTAAGGTAAAACATTGCACTTTTTTTGGTTCATACTAAACAACATATACAGCTATTTTATGTCATTTCGTAACGTATACAGTTCAGATAACTAACTGATCCTAGAGTTGATTGGGTGCCAGTCCCATTAATATAAATTTGGTTTAATATGAGCTGCTTTCCTTGATCTTGTCAAATACCACTGAGTAAATCTGGAACTTTGGATCAGTTACAAACAAGAAATCATTTCTAATAAAACAAGCAAACAGAGCATTGCTGCTTTCCACAAGTACACAAACACATGCCGGTTTATGGCTGCAGCTAGGAGAGAGAGAGCAATCCTTATTAAGGTGATATAAAGCACATCTGATGGCAATGTCAAAATGAAGTACAGAAGTGTGGTTGAGGTTTCGAACAACCTTAATTTCTTCTACCTGGTGGTAAATATTGAGGACAGGGGGCCTTGTGATTTTTACCTGTGTGATTCCAGTTCGGGGATCATCAATTCTGCTTTATATCTATTGAGCAGTAAACCCTTTTTGCAAGCCACAAATTAATGCCTCCAGTGTAGTTAATGAAGATGTTCATTGGATCCAGCTCTTGAGGTGAAAAGGCAAAATAAACTATTACACCTCATTGCTTTTGTGCAGTTAAGGAGTGGATGGTATAGATGATATGGTATCTGCTTGTCCAGACTTTGTGCTCAGTGAAAAATGGGAGAGTTTTACCTGAACAGGACCAAGGACTTACTGCTGTTCTGTTGCACTGCTGGATTTGCCACCATAGTATATTGCAAGCATGCTCTGTATATTCTCCATGCTATAAATGTTAGGTGTTAAGCATTTGTGACAGTACCTACCAACGTTTTGTCATGAATTCAATAGTAAATCATCACAGTTTGAATCCTCGGTTGGAGCCGTGGCAGTTTAAAATAGGCAAACTTTTTTAGCTGACGACAGGGCCGACCTTGTTGATGGAGCGGTGTGGGTGTGTGACATTTACACAACTAGGATGTTGGCAATGTCGACAAACAACACACTAAAAGAATGTTGGATCCTGCCTCACAGTCTGAGAGGTGAGAGAAAGTGGCAGATACAAGGAATCTGGGTGGGGGTGTATGAAAAGAATACAAAGAGTGACAGGGTGTGGGGGACAGCGTAAAAGAGACTGGAACAGTGAGACAAGAAAAGTGATGACAGCTGGTATTCAGACTGGTGTGTTAAACCTGACAGCCTCAAGTCTGCGTGTCTGTGTGTGAGCGTTTCTGTGTGAGTGCATGTGTGTTGGGAGTGGACGCAGAATCAGAAACCACTGTACACCAATCTATCCAATAAATATGACCTGTCTAAAGCTTGGAATGGTCAGTTTGTTGAGATTGTTGTTGTTGAGCTTCCAGCAAGGAGCTATGACTACCTGTGACCCCTCATCACAGGTTGTGACCTATGGGCTGCCAGCTGTACAAAGAGGGTGGCCTGGAAAGATGAAAGTATCCAGTATGTCATCAAAAATGCATGCAAAAATGTCAGATAATTAGTGACACAATAGGTCAACTGAATATGCAAACATGCAAAATTTGACTATAGCCAAACATACAATTGAAAATCTTCAAATATTATAGCATAAAACTCAACACTTAACTGACAACTGAAAAAAAAAATGTTCCCATAATTAGTCCCAAATTACATACCTTCTTTTAATCACCCTAATAGTTTTATGACCCCTTAGATTCATCTTGGGGACCCTTAGGGAATCCAACCCAACTCATGTTTGGAGTAACTGTTTTATAGTATTTGAAATTTCATATAGAGAACAGTCTTAAGGACAAAAATCCACCAAATGAAACCAGCAGCAAGGATAGAAAGCAATTTACAGAATTATATTTAAAAAAAAAAAAAAAAGAAATCAAAAGAGAGTCTCAGACTCTGTCTGACAGCTATGTCTCCTCAGGCATGGCAATCTAGACTTAATTAGCCTTCTAAGCAAAAATCTGGTCACAATAAGTCCTCAGTATGGACTGCAGAAAAGCCAACAGGGCTCCGCACTGGGATCAGGGTGTATACTGGTTCATAGAGGGTCAGGAGAATGGATTCGTATTTCTAAAGTTTTAAAATAGTAAAGTCAAAAAGGATTACATCCCTTTGCCCTAATTCATGACATAATAAATGCACAAAACCCTCTTTTTATTAGCAATAATGTTAATTTGTTTTCAGTTTGACGCTCAAAATTTATTTTTCAAATCAAAAATGACTCTATGATTCTTGGTAGCAGAATTTCCAGCCTTGCAAACAGTCAAGTATGACTGCTAGATGACTTTTATTGAAAAAAGGGAGACAGGGAGACTGAATGATGATCAACAAGCATGGACAAGCAAAACTGGATCCAGAACTAAACCCTGTGGCACACCATTCCTAACCATTGAGTGTGATAAAGCATAATAACCTGAGGCATAATGGGTGCCAAAACATATATCCACTAAATACCAATCTTAAGCTATTCCACAAATGTCAAACCAGTAGATTAGAGTGTCAGCAACAATGTTATGGTCAGTAGCTTGAATTCAGCCTTTAGGTCAAGCAGCACTAATGTAGTGCACTCACCAGCGCTGGGGTCATCAGTGACCCTGAGATGTATATGTGCTGCTGAAGAATCCAGTCTGTGCAAAAGTGGCTGTTTGGCTGGTTATAAAAGCTGCAACCTGTTGACTGCCCACAGCAACTAGGAAATAGGCAATTTATCCAGGGATCCTCTGAGAACATTAGCAACAAGGTCTTGACACAGACTGTGCTCTTCAAAATGTGTTGTTAAACACAATTATCTAACATTAGCGGAACAAGAAAATGATAAGAAAACCTAATAGGTTTGGCAGAGTGTTCAGAGAAAAATAGGCTGGCAGAGAGAGATGTAAGCAGATAAGCTCATTCCTTTGAGAAACATCGACAATACACTACTCTCTCATAAACGCAAGATCATTTACACAAAGAAATCTTTCCAATTAGGGCTTTAAGCAACTTTTACCACAATGTTACCAGCATGAACTTTAACTTGGAATTCTCTCAGAACCTAAATTGGGCATTGGCAACTAAATAGTTCTTTCTGAAATGTGTTCGACCTTTATGCTGTACATGTATGGCTAAGCAGGACTATATCTTTGTATTACTGACAGTCAACAGAGACAGTTAAACTGTTTTGCTAGCATTTGCTAATAGAACACACCTTTTCACTTCTATCAACACTGAAGCCATCCAAACTATGAAACAACACATGTGAGATCATGTGGTAAACAAAAAAAGTGTGAACAAAGCATAATACGTTTTATGATTCATAATTAGCAACCTTTACTTTAATTACAGCTTTGCATACTCTTGATATTATCTCAGCTTCATGCATTAGTCACCTGGGATGGCTTTCAATTAACATGTGTACAGAGTCTAAGGATAATTAGTGGAATTCATGTATTTGAAACATCACTTGTGTTGTTCAGAGAAAGTGTGGGCATACAGTGAATAAATCTGTTTGAGTACTGTAATAATTAATGTTACGGCAAGACTTGACCAACTAAATAGAGAGAAATGAAAGTTGAACAACCAGGAACTTCGAAACAAATCTGTCTTTAAGTGTAGGCACAAAAACCATCAAACACTATGATGAAACTGACTCTCATGGGGACTGTCCAGAGAAACGAAGACCAAGAGTTGCCTCTGCTACAGAAAATCAGTTAATTACAGCCAGAAATCAGCAGTCAACAGAACCTCAGATTAGAGTCCACATAAATGTTTCACCGAGTACAAGCAGACACATCTTTACATCAACTGGCCTTTGTGATTAAATGGCTGCAAAGAAACCGTTACTGAGGGAGACCACCAAGAGGAAGAAAGTTGTTTGAGCCAAGAAGCTCAAGGATATGAGACCAGTGGAAATCTGTACTTTGGTCTCATGAGTCTAAACTGTGTCTAACTGTTTCTTTGTGAGATGCAGAGAGGGTGAATGTATGGTCTCTGCATGCATGGTGGAGGAGGTGTGATGGTGATTCATTCAGAATCCAAGGCAGGCATGGCTACATAAGCATTCTGCAACAATATGCCATCCAATCTTGGTTGGGTTTTGATTTTCAACAGAACAATGACCTATACACACATCCAGGCTATGTAAGGGCGGTTCGACCAAGAGGACAAGTGATGGAGTGCTGCATCAGGTGACCTGACCTCCACAACTGCTTCAAACTAAAAAACAGTTGCGATTGTTTGTGATGAGTTGGACTGCAACATGAAGGAAAAGTGCTTAGTATATATGGGTAGTATATACTCCTTCAAGACTGTTAGAAATCATTTCAGATGACAACCTCATGCAGCTGACTGAGAGAATGTCAGAAGAGTGTGCAAAGCTGTCATCAAAGTAAATGGTGAATACTTTTGGTTTGCACAAATAAAATTAGCATGCTTCCTACCCTTAGGGAAGGAAATATAAAGATGAATTGAGGTAGGAATAGCTCAAAGCAAAATATATAGGTTTGAACCCCTTTTACTTGCTATTGTTTTGAAAAGTGCCAGACTTTTGTGCTGCTTTTGGAAGTCATTTTCCCGGTGCTTTTATCTCTAGTTGTATAAAACTAGACTGGTTCATCAGAATGTCTAACAGTTACACTGAAACTCTGCACAAAACTTCTGATACGCAATATAACTTTTGTACATGATGTGTGGCTTCAAATGTGAATTAGCAGAATGTATTTCATTTAAATTGTAATCAAAAACAGAATCGTGAAGCCTGCCAGAAATGGACTTAATCATTACATTTCAGCGTTGTAATTACACTCATTTTAGTAATTAAGTCTTCATTTATTTCCAAACAAACCATTCCAGTTACTATCTACATAAGAAGTATTTTGGTATTAAAACCTCCATTTTAATTTCACTGAGTATCCTGTATTATTATTAGTATTATTAATACATGTCGGTCATTTGTAACAAACCAAACCTCTAGAAAAACAGTGTTGAAAATTGAGCGAGTTATGATCACTTTCATGATGATGATAGGCTTGCACACATTAGAAATTGTGTACCAATATGGCAGCTGGGCTGCAGGCATTGGTATGGTATCTACATCTATATACTCTATGGTGTTACACAACCCTAAAAAAGTATGGCGCCATAAACATTAATATCACCATCAGCACCACCAAATGTACAAGCTAGCTGTGCACAACTTGTAAAGATTTACTGGTACAGCTGCTTTTAGGATGAATAAGAGTAGAGCAGGAAATAGCAGTATCAAAAGGGAAATACATGAAGATGAAATGAGGCAAGAAGAACTCAAAGCAAAGTTAAGTTAAAAGAAAACTCAAATAAATGAAAAAAGGCTCAAAGGGTACTGTAGTTGGCTCAAAAAACGCTGTTACAAGAGGAAATAAGGGAAATAGCAAGTTACTCCACTAGCCACTTAGCACTGCGTGATAGACACAAGATTAGAGAGTAGCAAGGAGTTGAAATGTCAGACTTTGGTAAGAACGTGCTTAGATTGAGATTCACAGCCATTCTTTTAATCACTGAGTCATGCGATGCTGTGTGTAACACTGCCAAGGTGTGTATGTACGAGTGTGAGTGCATACTTGTGTGTATATCATGAAAAGAGAGAGGTACCTTTAATGGAACCCCACATCCATCTCATCACCGCTCCAAATTTAAATGAGACATTTTCCCTTCTTGCCTTTTAGCGATGGGGCATATTAATAAGCTGAGAAAAGATGCACAAAGGTTAGGCAACTTTTTTTCATACCAGGAGAGAAATTGCATGTGTACTGGCGAAAGCGTTAGGATGCTTTAGATGTGGTGTGTGTGCAGAGGTGAAGCAGGAGGGCATAAGAGATTATACAAAGTTGTGTGGATCAAGGAGGGAAAGCTTAATCAAACACTAGTTAGAGTCCATTTCAGTGGGGCTATTTTCAGCAGTCAGCCACTCTTTCACCTTCTAGAAAACGCTTGGACGCCAATCCAGTGCCTTCCTTTCAGTCTCCATCACACCTACCTTCTCTCTTTTCATTGCATTGCGTCTCTTCCTTCTTTCACTGTCCCTCTGCTTCTCTCAGTCCTTATCAGAAGGTGACAGAATGGTTTCGCAGTACAGCTCAGAGTCACTCTGCAAAAGGCCATGAGCGACTCATTCCCTTTTTAGAGAGTGCTTGTCATTCCTTAATCTCTTTTAATTCTCTCATTCCCTCATTTGCAGGTGGAAGCAGTGGTGTTGGAAGGCGGCACTATTCTCTGATGTTGTTGTCACTTTTACAACGGAGCTTGTTATCACCTTGGCTCAGTGTAAGGGTGCCTTACTTGGCAACTTCTCACAGGCATGATTAAAGCCTGGAGAATAAAGTGGAGTACGTACTGCTTTAACAATGATGATGAGATGGACTCATACGTGCAGATGTCTGTTTGCATGTCAGTGCGCATGCATGAGCATAATAGTGCTCTTATCATGGGTGTGTATTTCCATGCTGTTTTACTTTTAATTATAAACCTAGCCCCAAAAGTGATAATGTAAATTTGTTTGGGACTGGCTTGGTACCAGCTTCTCACTGGTTCCCATTCTTTATTATTATTACAATAAAGAGCTCCTGCTTCAAACTGCATTAATTTATTTTGTGGTTTATCAGAGCTTCATCAGAGAACAGCTGCCAGATGTGGCTAAAAAACAGGAAAGTTGTGGGTTGTAAAACCAAAATAATGAGCTGAAAGGCATTAAAATGCTCCACAGATCAGAGGGGAACTGCAGAGTCAGGTCATTCACATTACACATCACATTCACATTACATTCACATCACACACAGTCATTTAATCTGTCCTTTCTCATGAAATAATAGATTAGTTCAGCTATAAGGGATGCTGCAAAAGCCACAGTTATGATGTCTACATGTTACCCATTATTTTCCAAGTAGGAATCACTTCTGCAAAAAATTGCTCTATACTAATACCATATTTTCCGGACAATAGAGCGCACCTGAATATAAGCCACACCCACTAAAATTTCAAAAATATATTTATTTTGTCACATATAAGCCGCACCGGACTATAAGCCGCCGATATCCAGGTTGAGAAATAATAAGAAATATTTACACAGAAAGATTTTGTACCATAAATGTTTATCCATATACCTGAACTGATTGTTTCCGAACAGTGCCTGATCAATGGCCTTTAACTCACAAGCTGCATCATAGGAATTTCTTCATGTGTTTTCCATGATGAGGGGGTGAGGGTGTGAAAATACTATTTTGCTGTTGTGCGTGTTGGGTTGCATGTGCTAAGAATAAAAACTGGTGCGTTCTTCTTTGCAATGACTTCTGCTGCCTGTCTCGTTTTTGCACTTCCTGCTAGAGCGCAAAAAAAAAGAGAAAAATCCATAGAAAAGCCACATCTTTGTATAAGCCGCATGGTTCAAACCGTGGGAAAAAGTAGCGGCTTATAGTCGGGGAAAATACGGTACCTTCATTTGATCTTTTTCCAACCGGGTCTTCACCTCACCAAACTTTTGGGCAGGTCCCCTTCCCTGCATAATTCTGATCACAGACTTAGGGGGGAAAAGAACAATATTAATAAAGTCATTTTCAGATCTTAGTCAGGTACTTTGTACAATTGCCAGTCAGGATATCAATTCACAAGTGCTGCTGTATTAAGTCCATCTGGCATTCATGCTAAGAGTAAGAGCCCAGAATTTGTTCCATCACCAGGCTGACTATGGTCAGGAGGTTTTTGCGGTCAGGAAATTGAATAAAAAGACAAAGAAAAACTGTGATACTGTGTGTACAAAAAAAAAAGAGAAGCACTCAGAACAATTCTCTGTTAGCTAGAAGCACATTATCACAGCTGAGCAGTAGTAGACTGTACATCCTCCGACTGTGATCAAAAGTGCCATCTAGAGTCTATGTGGATTAAACAGTAATGATTGCACTCTTTGTGAGACCTTTATTTATCTGCTTCGTATATGATCGCGTCTAGTTTTTCACTCCTACTTCCTACCTTAATCTACTACACCCTCAGGTCATCATTGTTGTCTTGCTCCTTATAAACCACCACTCACTGCACTTAACTCCTCCTGTGTTTCCTTTTCCTGTAGTTCTTTAGACAGTAGAATGTAGAACATAATTAGCCCACGCAGTAAGCTGATTGATGTTGCCACGTCTGTTCAAACAAACAAACAATCCTCCAATTAGCGTCTTATTTTTAGCCACCACTCACAAGCCGATGGAGCACGAACTCTTAACATATTAACAGGTTGCCAAGCACATACAGCCTTTGATTCTTACACATGTCTGTCCGGCATTAATAGAAATAGTTCACCTGTGCAAGCAGAGAGGGTGTGAAAGCAAAAGGCAGTAGGAATGGCTGTGATTAAGTGTTTTTTTTTTTTTTTTTACTCAGAGAGCATGGTGGCGTTAGGGAACAAATGACAAGCTGTGAAGAAATTGGGAAGTAGACGGGAGGGGAGAAAGGCAACATAGAGAGAAAAAAGGAGTAAGAGCACACTGCTAAGTGAAACTCCCATGCAAGAGACTTCTGTGAAGTCTGTGAAGGATGCGCCTCCGCTTCCTCGCTTTTCCATTTATTTCAAAACTGACACATTTGAGAGAGATTTTTAAATCATTTATTCCGCATGGCATTATGAATAATTTTCTCTTTCTACATGATTTGACAGAATATTGAATCTAAACACAGTTCTGCGCTTGCTGTTGAGGAGACTTTAATGATGATCATCACTAATATTGATTTTCTCAGTTTGAAAAGTCTTTTTTGAAATCACAGGCAGTTTTTATACAGTATAAGGCCTTAGCCCGTCCCCTTTATCCAGTGCAGACATAACTGTTTAATCTGCACTCCAGGATTGAATTCTGTTTCTTTTGACATGCTCCCACACACACACGTGCAGGCACAGTAGGTGAGCCGGTTGACTGAGGAGCAATGGTGTGTGGTTTGGCTAGAATTTGATAGGGGTGCTGTGATAAAGCTTTGATGTGATCCTCGTGAGATGAAATGATGAAGATGTTAAGCCAATGAAAACAAAGTCAGACAGAGAGAGAAGAGGAGGAAGAAGGTTAAATGTATGTTGAGACAGATGATCTGAACTTGGACCTCTTGAGACGTGAGCAAGACGTAGAGAGAGAAATGTGACTGAGTGTGTGTGGAGACTGACCCCAAGTGAGAAGGAAACTGTCAGAGAGCTCTATGTGTCGAGAACGAAAGGGAAACTGACAAAGAGAGACTTATCTCAATGAAGAGGATTTAATCACAGTCCCAGCAGTTAACCGATAACATCATCATCTTCCCCCCCGCCCCTGTCTCATTCTATCCATCCACCTCTGTCCCCCCTCCCCACACCGACACAGACCGTTGATTCCAGGCAGCGTTCCCTCCCTCACAGCCTCCCCCTTAATGGAAAACTAAAGGTGTTCCGGCTCATTCCATGTTCATCTGAGTCTAACGCAATAACTCTCCAAACGGAGCTTGTTATTCCATTATCACCGGTGTGTGTGTGCGTGTGTGTCTGTATGTGTGTTTCATCCCCTAAGAAGTCCCAGCAGTGCTTTATATTTGAGAACAGAGCCATCAGGTGTCACACTGTGAGGTTTCTCACCGTCTGAGTCACAAAGGATGAGTCAGTCACGGCAGGAGAGCTGATTGGAGAGACACGTGTCAGACATCGCCTCTCCTGACCGAGTCAGTCTATCGTACACAGACCCTCAGGCAACCCCCTAAGTAATTCTACATTGAAATAATCTTGAAAGATCACCGTCTACTTTAGAGGGATTCTCCCTCCTGCCATAGAGGGATGGTTAAATACTTCACATACAGACAGAAAGAACATTTAAAGACATAAGTGACACAAGTTACAAAAACCTAATTCTTAACTTTTACCTGATGTCTTTAGAAAATCGTATAAGTTGCTTGTAACAAGACACAATGAGGTAACTGCAAATTTTTGTTGCAAGTTAATTGTCATTTGAAAAAAAAAAAAAGTGAAATAAATAATCTCACCTCATCTTCAGATTTGTTTCACTTGTTAACAGAATAATAGACTAAGTGGTCTGGCAGGGTGAAGTTACATTGCCATGTACCTGCAAAGAGCAACACAAATTAGCAAACAGTCAAACATGAAGTTTAATTAGAAGTAGCTAGGGAGGTTAAAGGCACCTCATCGGCGTTGATTAAAGTTCACGAACATTTACAGGGCTGATTAAACAAAACACAAACACCTGAGCTGCCAAGGAGGAGGCACGTGTAAGACTAGGCTTTTGTTTCCTTTTCCGTGTAAGGCAAAGTAAAGAGAATCATGGGTAACAGCCTGTACATGACATAATATAACAGTATATATGTATAACAGAAATATGTCTAAGGTTGACTGGAAGTGATTGTGTGCTACGATTCCTGAGATTATGTGAAAGCATCACTTTTTTGTGAAAGCAACACCTTTAAGTAAATGTAGGCAACTCTATGTGTAAAAATGTTTCAGTGGGAAAAAAAATAGTTTTATCTTGCATTATTCTAACATGTGAAATTCATGCTGTTCCATTGTACAATATTTAAGTACAGTAAATAGTGTTTCACAGAAATGACTATATTTTGTAATGATATGGCATGCTCAGAGTAATTGGGAGATTGCTGTTACAGGGAAGTGAAAATGATGCAGTGTCTTGATAAATAAATAAAGCATCGATGTTCTTCCAGAGTTTTTTACGAATATCTCCGGACGTCGTACAGACTTGGAACCATAATTCAACCAGACTGAACACACCAGTCTTGGTCCCAAGTATCTACGACCTACAGTTCCCGAGATACAGATTTTTCAATTTTCATGCCACAGGGAGTGATGTATCCCGGGAACAGAAGGTCGTGGCGACTCGGTACCGGTACCAATGGAAAGAGCACCCCCAAAAATGGGGTAGGTCAAGGAACAAACTGAAACCGGGTTTCCCACCGAGCTCACCTTGGATCTAGTGTTGGGAAGTTTGAGTCTTTTTACTGACTCAGATCTCTCTAAATTTCATTGTGATGATTGTGCTTAGTCTTATTAAAACTGATAACTACACAGAACACTGAGCATTTTATTCTTTATATATATATATTATATTTTATTATTATAGCATATTGTTGTTACATTGAGTAAGAATTTAAGCAGTGCTTAAAACTGATTACTACGCAGAACACTGCTATGTTCACTGTACAGAGCTAGACGCACTAACTTCTGACTAACTCTGTACAGCAAACATCCGAGTGTTCTGTGTGTTACCACGTGGTCAGAGTACACCCAGCAGATTTAATGTGGTCAAGAAAAGCAAGATGAAAACATAAACAGTGTGTAACTGTACAATATAAATATTGAAGTGGCCGATCAGTGGCAGCCTTCATTTTTGTTATTTTTGGGCAGCCCCCCCAGATTAATTGTTACCCCCTGCACCCCCCACCAGAAAATTCTCTGGACCCGCCCCTGTATAGAGTATAACACAAAATTAAATGTTGATATAATTTTCAAAAGTATTTATTATAAACACACTTTACACTATATACACAATAACACTATACACATCTACAAGAACCGAAGACCACTAATTAATTATCATTTCATGAATGAATAATGTATGTTGGGTGTCACGTGACAATTGAACGAATGACACAAACCAGACACGCGAACAAATCATTAATTTCCTTGTACTCGTTTCTGAGCCCACAGCCCCCGTAGCTGAATGATCTATATAAACAAACAGTTGTGCTTAAAAAACAGTTGATTGAGTTTTTTCCTTTACTGTTTTTTGTTAAGGGTTTTTGTTATTTTTTAAAAATATGATAAACAACATGGATGACAGCTGGACAGAGATCCTGCAATCCACAACGGCAGGAGTTTTGTGCCCCTGGTACACCAAATCCGGAATGGGCTCCAAGAGTGGGTTCCCAGGGCCCTCTCGGTGGTCTGGGTTCTGGGTTCCAGGGGTGGGTTCCCAGGGGCTCCCCCGATGGTCAGGGTTCTTGTCCTGCTAACAGCTTTGCATTTATGAAGGACTAATGAATTTATTATTGTGTGATGATATGGTCTTAATAAGGCTAATGAAATACCAGTTTTGTAATTATAAGGAGTTTAAGAATTATTTATGGGGTACATTAACATACTAAAGTAGGCTAAAGTAAATGTTACACAGGAAAAAATGTGCAATTAACCAATATTACACAGGGTCATTTACATATTAAGTTGGTCACCAGTACGTATGTGCTCTGAGTTGCTAAATCTTCTCAGTAATTGTGGGCTTAATTTTACTGTTTACTGTTTGTGGGCTGTGAATGAAATTGTGCCTGTTTCCTTCTTATCCTCTGTAGTTCTGGAGTAAGAAAGTGGTGTCTAAGCAGCGCTGTGATCCACTCATTCACAGCATGAAATTATAAAATCAGGTTTATCCATCTGACAGTTCAAATACACTGTACATTAAATGGGATAAACATGTCTGCGAGAGTCACAAATATCCAATCTATGTAATACAATCCATTTTATTTTTTCATAAACCTGTGTGTTTATTGCTTTCACACTATACTTAACCTGCACATTGTGCAGTTTAGTTTAACATTAAATAATGCTCCTGGAAGCACCCACCAGCAGCACAGCTGGGAACTGTTGTCTCAGCATCTTCTGTAGTTAGTTGTTGGTATGAGACAAGCTTTATTGTATTAGTGTGGGGAAGAAAGGGTTTAGATTAAGCTGCGCATCAGCACTCTGTCATTTTATGTTACCATCTTCAGGTCTAAGCCTGTCCATTTACCAGCTCATTCCCACATTTCAGGAGTTAACAGTTTTCACTTGCAACAATCCTTTTCATTTTTTACTGCTGTAATGATGCGAGAAAGAAAGAGTGCATGAATAGCAGGCTAGATTTAATGAATAATCGGAGACCTTCAGGGGGCCAGACAAGCTCCTTCAGCAACACATAAGGTTTTTTTCACTAACCAACATAATTACCCCCCACCCTGAATCCAACATTCGGAAAGAGAAGCAAAACCATTTCAACATCAGTTGTACTCTACTGGGGCTGAAAGCACATGGCACCAAGAAGCAGCCAATAGAAGGCGAGCTGATGTCAGGCGTCACCTATATTTGGGTCTGCTGTTGTGTTATTCTTCTTAGTAACATGCATAATCTCTTTTCACTATATTGAAGTTATTATTACCAAATTATTTACAATATGATAACATACATAATAAACATGTGCCTATCCATGTCATATTTAAATAACACTGACATTTTCATTTTGCTTGTTGATTTTTCTACATAAGGGCTTACATCTACAGTATGACGGACTTCATATCATAAAAGGTGTGTTACACGTCAAATCACATGCATACTTACACTATTACAAGACATTAGTACAACAAATCAAAAATTACAGCAACAGATGCAGGATATATTCCACTAATTCCTTCACATCAAGGGTTTATGTGGGTTATTTTCGGATCGGTACTTGATACTGATATAGTTACCATAGCATGGCAAATCAAAAGGATGTGAGGTTTTCTACTTAGTTCAAGTTTAGTTTAGTTTACTTAATAATTGTCTCAAAAATAGACATTGAAACAGACAGTGGACAGAATTAAAACAATGCATTTATTTACTGTAGTCATATTTGTTAAGTCACAGTAAATATGCTGCCATAACCTAAAAGTAAGATAGAGCACACATACAGTTAAATGGTCATTCTCTTCCTGGAAATCTAATTAAAAAACTGCATTAATGTTCATCTATATGTATACCCTAATTTAAATATAATAACACTAATATACATCTTTCCCAAACTCTTGTTTCTCTGTTAATGTGCGTCATAATTGCTTTATAAGTGCCTCATAATTGCAGAATAATCACACTGTAATTTGGAGACAGTGATTTTGAAACATTCAACACCACAAACTTCAAACAATTCCAAAAAACAGTCCAAAAAACATCATTTTTCTTTTTTTTCTTTTTTCTTTTTTTTCACTTCACAAAGACAAAATATGATTTTTTTTTTGTTTGTAGTGTTGGTGGTTTCAAGGCCACTGATCGAGCCCGAGGTGAATTTGACGCTGTAAAAGGTTTGTTGTTCCCCATAGTCCATTGTGTAAATGCTGGAATAAAGTCTTGATTTCTTCAATTCAGCATTAATATGCGTTTGGAGTGTTTGGGGTGAAACAATCCTTTTACCAGCCAGCCAAAACACATTGAATTATCTCCTCTTACAGGCAACAGTTTATATAATATTCCCACTGCTTGGTACAGTTGAATTTATGGACTAAGAGAAACTGTGTTCCTCTGTGTTCCGCTCCTCTTTTCTTCTGTCCTCTTCCACAAGCAGAGTCTGTTCATCTGGAGGAAGATGAAAGGATGACTTTTGCTCATTGATATAAATAAATGGAGAGAGAGAGAGGGATGAGGCGAGGCCGTGTAGGAGGAAAGATATCCTTGGGGCAAAAGAAGGAGTAGGAGAGAGGGATGAGCCGACCACAGGGAGGAGAGGAGGTGGAGGGTGAGGGCGAGAGGGAGGTGGAGAATGAAGAGTGGAGATATGCATAAGAGAGGAGGGAAAGAAGAAAGAAAGGGAAAGAGAGGAGCAGAGGGAAACAACAGGGAGGAGAGAAACAGAAAAACAAAAAGAGGAGAAACACAAGTGAGAGGAGAAAAGGGTGACGGCGAGAGAAAAAAGAACCTTCTCACTTTATGAGATTTTCCACCACGTATAATTACAACTATCATCAAAGGGTGCAAGTAATTGAGTGTGCATATACTCTATGTGCAGACACATGCACGTGTGTTCAAGAAAGTGCGCGTTTAGTTGCTGCCTACACATTTGCGTATACATATGCACGCACGTCTGTGCTTGAATTGTCGAGCTCATCTGTCGACTTTACCTACAGGCCTGTGTACCTTTATGTGTGCGTGGCTACTCACATTATGTGTATGTGTGTGTGCACAGAGCCTTAATCTCCTCCCCGTGTGCTGGTTGAAGTACATTTATATGAAGCGCCAGTTAACCTTTCTTTCCTGTCTAAAGCCATGGCGTCGTGACATTTTATTAACTGTGGCAGGTGATATATTACCACACTTCCCACAGTAAGATTACATTACCCCTCTGCTTTCTCCCCTTATTCCTCTTCCCAACCGCTCCTCCTCATTTCTCCTCTCTTCTACCACCTCTTCCCTCCTTTTCCTGCCTCCTTGTCCATCTTCCGTTCTCCCAGCTCCTTCCTACCTGACTGTATCCACCCCAGTAATTACACTAAAGACGACAGGGGGGCAGCAAGGAAGAAAGAAAGGAACAAAAGGGCAAGAAGATCTCAATGTCAGCCACTTTTTGAGAGAGACACAAGGAGAAAGAGAAGAGACGTTCAAAGAGAAACAGGGAATTGAGAGTGACAGAGGAAAAGAGCAGGGTTGAAAGGTAGGGAGATACTCTTAAGCGTGCTATAGAGCCCTCCTTACCAAGCAGGCAATTGCATCTGGCTGCCAGTGATGGCTGTGTCGCCATGGTCTCCGAGATACATGGAGGACTTTAATAATAGCACCTTCCAACACAGGAGGGGGAGCACTTGAAATAATAACAGAGTCAGAAAGAGTGAATTGAAAATATGTTCAACTGCAGCGAGATGAACTTACTGTTGCTGTTGTGCAGGTTAGATCTGTTGCTCATTGTCCAGAAACATCCTTACCTCAACAAGGGAAGTGTGACTGATGAGGTTGGGGGTGATGACGCCATGACGCCCACTGATGTGTGAAGGGATAGTTGATGGTTTAGTGAAAAGGATGGACAAAAGGGCAGATGGGTAAAAAAAAAAAAGAAAGAAATGATGTTGGTGAGGAAGTATTTACTCAATAAACAAAGACATTAATCATCTCAGTTGCCAGGTAAATAATGAAGTTTGGTTGTAATGTAATGTAATGTCTTAATCTTCTTCAATCTCAACTCACTCAGAATAAATACAACATGCTGCTTTATGACTACTGTCAACTGAGAAATTCTCTTTGTTTTTATGTTAGGTATCTTGGGAGAATGTTATGTCTTTTATAGTCTAATAGTCATTCATTGTCATGTCATTTTTTCCCCCATAACTGAGCCGGAGCAAGTGACTTTTCAAAACCACTAAAATCATTTCAAGTCGACACGGAACTGTGGAAGTGGTTCTGAAGAGCAGTGAACCTGACATTCACAACAATATGCAGATTTAAGAGTTATTACTCCTTTAAGTCAACTTATTGTACAATAACCTATACAGGTGCAACAATGCAGGTTTTTATTGCCATCTCTTTTTCTCTACTTGCCAAGGCAGGTATATAGTTAGCTATCTACCTAGCTTGGCAGGGAAATTGACATTAACATCATTCTTATTAAAAGCTATGAATGGTCAACTGTCTCTCCAGCTGTTAAAAAAAACAACAACAATAAAAACCAAGAGTCATTTTCCACAATCTCAATTTGGATCAACAAAGAGGGTGATTGAGAGGTCTGAATCTGAATTGTCCTTTACAAATACAGAAAAAAATTCTCAACACTACTTGAATTTTGAGCCCGCCTTATTGGTGTAATTCCGTTATTGCCATATATAATTAGGCTAGGATAAATGTTGGCACTTGATATATTGTACCGGAGTTAGCTTAAAATGTTACACTGAGATTTGTAACAGCAGCCACCGTGTACATACGTGACAATTACCATAATGGCATACTAAAATTCTGCAGCCTGACTGAGACTGGAAGGGACCACGGGAAGGAAATGTCTGCGCTGACGACTTCTCATTTTACTTTTCTGATAAACCATTGTTGTAGCCATAGTGAAACAGTGGCAAAAATAACACAATGTAAAGAGTAATGAAGTCAGAAAACTGACTCAGCTACACAGCTGAGTCTAGACCAAGTAAAGCCATATTAGTGTTAGTTATTTTACTTATTACATGGTCTCCCTTTAACTTGTCTTAGAGGAGATTTTGTGGCTAAATGTAAAGTCATGCAGATGAGCAGATGACTTGCATCAACATGAAGAGCAGGAAAGGGCATGTAAGGCTATTGAAACTACAGCGTAATTAATAGCTGGCAAGTTGCTTGCCCAGCCGAACTGTTGGGAGGGGCCTACCTATCACACTAATTTGACAGACAGGTTTTGGATCGGATTTGGTCCACTGAGAGTCGGCCGCTCTCCAGTCCAGTCAGTCACCTTCATAGAGTCTGACACCAGACTGCTTTCCTCTAATTCAAACTTCACATCCAATCACTTTTCATTTTCTCATAAATCCTGTTAGATCCCGCCTCCCTCCCTGTACCCCTATTAGGTGATTGTGTTTTAATTTGCAGCAACGAATGAGCTATTAGCTGTCGCTGACACGTTACCCATGTAATGCTGGAAACGAGGAGAGCAGCTGTGACAGTTTATCCTCATTCACTCACTCACTCACTCACTCACTCTCTGAGCTGCAGGCACACACACACACACACACACACACACACACACACACACTCGCTAACTAAATTAAATGCACCTACTTTTGGAAGTGAGATCAACCGTGCTGCCCAAGACTGACTCAGAGCAGAAACACAGAGAGACACGACACGGGGCAGATGAGCGAAGCTGACTTCTGTTTCTGTGCTGTTTAAAAAGTTGCCAACACTCTGAGCACATATTCACAGGGTGGCTCAGAGGGAGAAGAAAGGGGACAGGGGAGAAAATTCCGACTGAAAATATTTATTTTTTTTCTTCTGAGGGGAGACACAGAGCTTCAGTTAATTGCGGTTGCAGGAGATGTCAGTGTCTGCTTGGCATCAGAGCTGACTGGCAGCTAGATAGAAGCCTTATCAGCGAGATTAAAAAGTGAGAAGTGGATGCAGAAATGGGAAGAGAGCTGAAGAGATGAAAGAGAAGAAAAAGAGGGGAAAGAGGCTGCTAAATGAAATGGAGAAAGAGAAGGAGCATGAAGATGGTAAAAATAAAAGATATTCTAATTCTGTCTTATCTGTAAAAGTGGAGAAGTTTTATCTCCTTCACTCATCACCTTGCTGCTTCTGATCACCAGAGCGATTTGACTGGTTGCCAGTCAGAAGTAATAAAATAAAAATACAACCTCTTGTTTGGCCTCTCTGCTGTCCGTTTACTTCCCTTTCACAAGCCTCCTCTCTTCTGTGCGGTCCCAGTAGCAGTTTTGACTTTTAGCATTTAATATCCTATCTTCCACTCTTTCTCTTTAAGCTCGCCTCTATTTCTCTCCCCAGCGCAATTTCTTTGTCTTAGACGAGTTTTGTGCTGCTTTCATCTGTTTCCCATTTTTTTTTCCTTCTGTGCTGTTTATGTCCTCTTTCCCCTTTCAGCTCTCTTACTTTATATTATTCTGTAGCACCTTTTTGAATATCTCTTCTCCCTTTGCTGCACTCCGCTTGTACTACTCCAATCAAATTCTGATCACATCTTTATATCAAAGATACCAACCCTCCAGGAGGCACGACTTTCATGTGATGAAACTTGCTTATAATTCTTTCAAAGCTAAAAAGCCAAGGCTGAATATTAACACTCAACATTATTGACCTTCTACTTACACAACACTTCTTTGTCAGTTTTCTGACTCGGAAAGTACTTACTGTTCTCGGTGTACCAACTGCAAGCTGTGAAAAGCAGCAACATTTCCGCATGAGGTCAACAGTGGCAGATGGTAAATGAAGAGGGCATAATGTCAATGTGATAAAAGTGCTGAATGTTCACAGTTCAATATATTATTTAACACTTTGCATTGTATTGTATTATCTATATTCTTCTCCTGATTTAAACTCAAGGTTCAAGTTGAACTTTTTCTATCAATGACAGACACACTGTGAGCTGGTTATATATCCGATATAGGTGAACCAGCCTTCCTAAGTTGTTTCCATTCTGCTTAATGTTATTTTAGGCGATAGATATCAATTCTTATGCTTTGTGATACTGGCTTCCATTCTGCTGGAGAAGTCTTCTCATACAGTCCCAGTTTTTCCTGTTTTTTTATGGCTAACAGTACCCTTTGTCCAGATTGTGGATAAGGGCTTGTTGGCAGAGAGTCTGTGCTGTCTTAAGTCCACCCAGGAGACCCAGAGAGTGTCCAACATGCAGATATCTGTGTAAATATTCTACACCATTCATATTATGCACAATAGAACACCATCTCTACCGTCACTGGTACAGTACCACCTTATAATGATTATTGTAAAAAAAAAAAAAAAAGGCTAAACTCAAGCCTTCTAAACTTTAAATTTAATTTTATTATGTTATAATGTTACATTGATGTTAACAAACAAAGAAATCACAAATAATAATGTTTACTAGATTAGTCAAATAATGTTTATAGATTATTATATGTTCATTAACAAATAACAAATATTTAGTATAAAAAATGTGTCATTTTATGACCCACATACATTAAAAGGACACTGCCATACCACTGTCATCATCAAGACTCTGTCACACCAGAAAGTGGCCAAATGTATGTTTGTGAAATCACAGTCCTTCAGCGAGCTTCCTTTTTATTTTCTGTCTACTGATCCATTTATTACCCTCTGGGATTTTGCTCTCAGGGTGGTGCATCATTTCATTCAATGAAAAGTTTCATTGAAGAGGTCAAAAGGCTCTTTGGACTAACAAGCTCTCAGTTAGTGAGATTTTTAGTCATTAATTTGAGTTCACACATTTTATTTGAATGACATATACAATAGACTTCCATCATACAAATGCCTGTAAACCATATTTATTGTCCACCATGGCATGTTTCTGTTACAGTAGCCCAAACAAGAGGGTGAGGCAAGGTGGTGGCAGTTAGCAACTACACCACAAGATGCTTTAACAGCTTGATAATCATGCATTTTTGAGGGGAAAAACAACAAAATAACTTTCTCATACAGAAACACATGAAGTCTTTCTGAAAGCCGAGGCTATGGTGAGACTCTGAGAGTGCAGACGTTAAAAATAACTTGTGAAAAATCTACGATTGTTGCCTCAATTTTTGTGCTTATGTAATGAACATATTTTGAAACTGTACTACAGAATTATCTTGACATCAAGGTTTGTCGTGTTTTCCATGTCAAAAACTCTTTTATGAGTAATATATGGTTATTTAGTATTGTTCAATGGAGATTGATTAATGGCCTTAAATTAAATTAAGCAAAGTAGACAAGACAGGTTAAGGGGAAATGGGTACATCACAGAAGCTAACAAGGAAAACACTGAACATCACATCACATTGTATCACCGTTTCCTGCAGCTTAATAGACCTCACAATTTTTACCTTTCACTTTTACTTTGCAATGTACCAGCCACTTTGCTTTAGAATTTGCCACTCCTCTATCTGATAAAATGAGCTGTCCAAATTCTCTGTCTTTTTAGCCTCAAATCAGTTTTCTGCCCAGCGCTGCACAGCTCTCTTGCATGTCACAGTTCAGGAACACATGAGTACAAATTAGTATCTTACATTACTATTTAAGAAAGTTTAATGTTTATGGGCATCAGAGCAACATGCGGTAATTCGTATAATTAATGACATTACCCAGTAATAAGGGGCAATTAGAGCATCTTAGTAAAGTTGTCACTTAGAAATAGAACTCTTTTGGCTTGATTGATCTGCTTAATGATAGTGGTAGAATTAATTGAGTCAGCGGAGATAAATGGCTGCGCACTGATCATCCAGTGACTTTTAAACCATTGATTTGTCCTTTATTAAGATCCTGTTAATGGAGGACAGGGTTGCAGTGGTTATTCTGACCTAAGCCAACAAGTATTACCTGTTCCTTTGGCTGCAGCTGATTAAAGCAATAACAGTTTAATTATTAACACAGTTTACATTAGGATATATTTGTTAGCATTAGTAGCAGCAGTAGTAGTGATAGCAGTAAATTGGTTAGTGGCAATATGAAAACAGTTTTCATGGATGTGGCGGTCGACCTGATAATTTCCACAAAAGGTTAATTGTCAGGTTTCTGTATTTCTGTATCTGTAGAATGAGATTAATCTGTCTTTCTGTTTTCTTGGTAATTATCACTCTTTCTTGCAATGTGTGTATTTAAGTCCAGTTGACATAATACATACTACACATTTTCCAATTATGGTTAGCTTATCAGCACAGTTTCCAGTATATGTTATCTTTGAGGCAGAATTCTCCAGAAAGTTATGATGTTATGTGTCTTTTTAGTCATATGTCCTTGTCTCTGATCAGAATTAAAACAATGCAAACAATGCTGAAGATAAGTCCATCCATGATTTACTAATCCATGTCTGAGTGTGCCTGCTAGCACTGCAGCAGATGATTAAGCAGTGTGGTGCATGGGGAAATCAAACCCGGAGCTGCATAACTAGAGATAAATAAATACTGGAAATCAAATCTCACAACTTTTGACAATAAACTAAACAGTTCTTGGCTCAGCCTAATGTTTTAAACCTGTCTACTTTAAATTTTAAAACTACTAATTGCATGGGGAAATCAAACCAGGAGCTGCATAACTAGAAATAAATAAACACTGGAAATCAAATCTTACAACTTTTGACAATGAACTAAACAGTTCTTGGCTCTGCTTAATGTTTTAAGCCTTACTTTAAATTTTAAAATGATCAAAACAAAAAAAAATGACAGAAGTAGTCATTTTAAGTTTGATAAATCTAACAAAAAGGTTTAATTAAACTAACTTTATAATTAGTATAATTTCCTTAACTGAGTTTAGAATAGAATAAGATAGAATAAGTTTCTTTCTGCTTATTTCTTATTGTTTTCTCAATTTCTACATTTTCATAGTGTAACATTTTATTGTATTCATGCTAAATCCATCATAGAAGAACTGAATGACTTTCTGTGTGTCTCTTGCCTACTCTATATGCATAATACACATGGACAGGAATGACCAGCATGCTGGCTGAAACATTTGAAAAAGCTGAATAAGTTGAAGTAGAACTCAAAATACAATAAGTGAAAGAGGTTGAAATGGCAGTTTCATTCTAAGTGGGAGCACTGAATAAAGTGCTAATTGGAAGAATTTGAAGTATCAGGTGAAGTGAAAGTGCTGAAATGAGTTAAAGATAAGTGAAGTGTATCATTCTTAATATTTGGCACATATGACCAAATTTTTACTTACTTTATACTTTAATATAATTTATTTTCATTCATACCACCCTTGGTCTTTTTTCAAAGCAGAATAAATTATATTTTCATCCAAGTCACTTTCCTCTTATTTTCCTATAATAGCTTCTGTATATTCACCACTTTTAAACAATTATAGGCCAGTGAGGATTTTTTTTTACTGACAAATAATATCTGATTTGATTATCAATCAGGTTTTAGGAAAAAACCCAAGACAAACTATCCATTGGTTTGAAAATGATTTATTGAAGATCACAGTGTGTAGGCTGAAGACATCATCTGCAGCTCCTTTAACAGATGTGTGCCCCAAGGTTCAATCCTAGAATCAGTTTTATTAAAACAGGATCTATCAACAGGCTCCCAATGCAATGTTCACTTTTTTGCTGATGATACTGTTATTTATTGCTCTGCACCTACACAGTATCAGGCGCTTTGTTACAACTGACTTTTGATACTGTACAACAAACCTTTTATGATTTGAAATTGATTTTGAATGCCTTACAAACGCAAAGAAAAAGCCCTTGAACATTCCATCTTACCTACAGTACATAAACACTGTATGCTTCAACACAGTTTGATTGGGTTAGTTTGCTTTGCTTTGGTGCAAAAGGGAGAATTGTTGCTGCTACTTTAATGTCTGTGATTAACTGTGGCGATGTTATATACATGCATGCATCTTCTCAATGTCTTCATACATCAGATACAGTCTCCCATGTGAGCACTGAGGTTCATTCCATATCTTAAGGTTCTCGCTCAGTTTTGATTTGTAAAAATCAAAACAGTTCATTGATTTTATGCCCTTAATTGTATTTTCAAATTCTAGTTTTAAAAGATAAGCTTAAATAATGTCCTTAAATAATAATAACTTACCTCACCTGCAAAAACTGGGATACTGTGGCACCAATACTCATTACTGCTCACTGTATGCTACAGTTGATTGGCCCACATTGTCTATCCATAGATTTTATCACTGGCACGCCCTTATTTATAAGCCAATTCTTAATTGTCTTCTTTCATCTCTATGGAAATTTATCCACCTGAAAAATGCTGGAAGCCACCACCTCTACTCTGAGATATAGTCACAGGGCTGACTCTTGCTCTCTATCCCCGTCATCTGTCTTGAAATAGTAAAAAAAAAAAAAAAGGGTCTTTTGTTATGCTGCTCCTGCAGGTTTGAATTTGTTGCAGAATGATTTGGTTCTGGGGGACGGTGTTTTAAAAAAATACATCAAAGTTCTGACTGAGCCATGTACCCCTGTGTGATCCAGGACACGATGACCTGAGTCTTATTTTGTATACTCATGCTGTGATCTAAAATCTTAAATCGTATTGTCTGCAAGTGCTGCATACAATAAGCATAATAGAACTTTGTTTAATGTGCTCCTGCCTGTCTTGTTCAGGGCACTCTTATAAAGGAGGATTTTTAATCACATTTTAAATAAATAATATCGATCTTCATTATAGTGAAATGAAATCCTATAACCACCACAGGCCACAACAGTCTACACTCTGCATTCAAAGACACCCACTTGAATCATACACTTCATCTGTTTCCTGTAGAGTCTGTTCCCTTTAAAATTCGAGGTGCAGGTGTTGAATTGATGGAATGCATTGAAAGACATTTCAGCCTTTTATCTGTTCATAATTCAGCATAGGCAGCCATGACACCTAACCCAGATAAATACTATAATTATCATTTCTGCCTCTCACAGCTCACCCGTCGATCGTCTGTCGTATCCATCATGCCTACACAAACACAGGAATGCACATATACCAACACACACACACACACACACACACACACACACACACACTGTTTTGATCTATCAAATCTGTATCCATCATAGCAAGTCAAAGTGAGATTTAGTACAGCGCCCTGGCAGGGTAACCACACTGTGGGCGAGTCCATATTAAATTGTCTGCTGAAGTGGGCCAGATTGTGTTAGGCCAGTCTCTCCATTCATCTACGCTAATGCCCTTTCTGCCTCCATCCATTTCACGAGCTGAAGGAGACTGGAGAGAACAGAACAGGGCCCAGGAGAGAGGGGAAGAGAAAAAATGAATGAAGGGGAAAGTGAGAAAGGAAAATATTTTAAAAGTAGAAAGAGAAGAAGGGTAAGTAACAACAAAGGAAAAGGGAGAGGAATAGCAAACAATGGGTGAGGGAGAAGCAGGTAGACTGTGACATCGAATGATGTAATTATTTTTTTGGGTCACTATGTGCGATTAACTACATTTTTATTTCAACATTTGTTGGAGTTTTAAGTGGGAAAGCCTGCAGCTCCTTCTGTAAAAGCAATATGAACGAACCAAGAGCTAATGGGATGAAACGGCATGCCATGTACACTACATAGCAGCAGCTATACTAACAAGGCTCTATGGTAATGAGCTGGAGTGGGAGAGAAAACACAAGTATGAGTGGACACACAAACACACACACACACACACACACACACACACACATGCATGCATGCTAAGACACTATCAGCATACTCTCATTTTGCCATTACCACTTTTAAGTGTTTGTTGCTATGGCAACAGTGTGATTTATTTCCCAATTAAGAGTTAGTGAACTTGCTCACGTACAACCAGTAATATCAAGCTGCACATAAATTACCTTCAAGTGTAATTCGGTCTATTTGCTATTAAAAACAAAGCAATATCACCATTTCGTATCTCACAAACAAGCAAACTTCTGTATCAAGAATTCACTACTTGCTAATATTCTCTAATAATTGTGTGCCACGTCTGCCAGGCAATTAATGTGCTTGCTAAAAAGGATGGAATTCAGCGGGATTCACGTCGAATAACAACCTCTTTCATCCATCTAGCTTAAAATGAAGATAAACAATGCACGGATGGATGAGAGAGTCGGCAGGCAGGTGGGAATGTAATGGAATCAATTAGGCAAACACTCATGATTTATATTCTGTGTTGATAACAAAGAAAGCTTAATTTACTTTCTTTTCCCTTCTTACTGATATCATTTGTTTCTAATGTTTATGCGCTGATAACATATGAATCTCATTCCCGCTTGTGACATATAAGCGGCAGCAGTGCCTGTCTTACTGTTCCCTCGCTGGGCTCGTGTGTGCGGTGTGCATGTGAGCGTATAAAGCAGAAGTAATTATTAATTATTAACTCCAACTAAAATGTTAGCGCATATATTAGCACTGATTCATGAACATGAAGGCAATTCCTGCATGTGTCTGGTTGGAGTAGATTATGCCTTCTGTTTGTATATGTGCATCTGTGTGTTGACATGAAAAATGTTTGCACAGCTATGGATGTGAGGAGGAAAAAAAAAAAGAAGACCCTCGCTTGCCTAAGTTTGCAAATGGTTGTCTAACATTCTTCTGTAATGAAACCCCTCTGTCCCTCTTTCTTTTTTTTTTATTCCCCTCATTCTCTCCCTCTCTCTTCTCTTGCTCGCTGCAGTGTTATTGAGAAGTAGAACTAGTCTGGCCCTCATTAATGTCCCTGGCATTCGTTTGGCTCTGCATCTCTCTTTTCCTCTCCCCAGCCTCTTACAGCTTCATCCCACATTCAACCCATGCCATCCTCGTACGCGCAACACTAGCAGGCTTCAACTGCAATTAGTACCTGTGTTATCACATACACACACGCACACACACACACACACACATACACACACACACACACGCTGCAAAGGCATTTAAGTCCAGATCTTTTTTGTGCCCAGCACCACTCTTCACTTCCTTCACCTCTGCAGCCCTCTCAATAATGATGGGCTTGTTGGACAATAATTAGACAGAGTAATAAGCATTCAGTTGGTCCAGGGAAACACTTGGGATGCCATGTTCCTTTCCATTAGGGCTTTATTATATGCCAGTTCACTTTAACCTCAGAGGAAGATTGACATAACACAACTCTGTTGGTGCATTATCATATTTCATGACAGGTTTAGGCTTGGTGATTGTGGAAAATATTGTGGTGACAAGGTTGCCTCCAGTTTAGGGCTAAATGACTCTTTGGAGATTAGGTAAGATAAAGTCCCAGATGAACACTGACCAAAGTTTACTTCTGTTTTGTTTCATGTGGTATACTGGAAGCCAGCCATATGAGGATTGTGTACTGCACAGTGTTGATAAGTTTTATCAGTTTGTACAATCTGATACTGTTGTTGGCGTTAGCCTGCAAAGGCTAAAAATTGTCCCAGTGTCTTATTAGCTCCAATATGAATCTTTCATTTAGGTCTCTATCACAGAACCCCTAAAACTAGGCAAAGTCATTACCGTTTTCACTTTTTCAATCTCTTGGTCTTTTCATGTTCCAAGATCAGTCCTTTATCCCTCGCGTTCTATTTTTCATCACAACTTTATCCTAATTCATACCCTCAAACACTCTTTAAACTTGGAGAAATGAGACCCACGTCTCTTGTAAAAAAAAAAAAAAAAAAAAAAAATAGGAACTAGGTCTGGGGTGATCACCAGAAAGTTTCTGACATGCAGAATCACCCTTAAGCTGATGCTGAATGTTTTAGAGCAGGCTGGTCTCTTTTTCTGAGTGGGATAAGACGGCTCTTGTGTCTGCTTGTCTGCCGGGGCTTTGGCGGTAGAGAAGAGTCAGCTACCTGTTCTGCTCTCCCCTCTCATCTCTTCACACTAATTAGAGAGAACTGGGTTTAAGTCTTAGTGGGGACACACATCCTCTGCTTGCACACAGCTGGGTGCGCATATGTGTATTCATCAAAGTGTTTTATGAAGATCCTTTTTGTCTTAATGTGTCCAGCAACATATTTTTAGGTCAACATTTTATCAGACATGCTGTTGGACTACAATGTGCCAACACTGTGCGCGTGTGCGTGCATGTGAATCGTTTGCAGTGCGGTGGCAAGGCACCGCAGGCGATGATAAGGAGGGGGCTTAAGCAGTGGGCTCTCTAGGCCTAATCACTGCACACATTTCAAAGGCGAGAACGCCAATTAAAACGGATACGGCTCAATATGGGCTTTTGGGCTGCCACAGCGAAGAGCAACACATCCAACATGAAAATCAATCACACCCCCCCATCTCCTGGTCAGGAGAAGCGGTTTGCCAGCCGGTGATCTGAGAGGAGCCTCTGATAAATACGCAGGCTCTATAAAGGGCTTCAGCAGGGGCAAGGTGGAAAAGACTCGTGAGGTCGTAGAGAGAAGACAGAGATTTGCGAGTCCCCAATCATCGTGTGTGTGTGCAGGTATATGTTGGGGATCAGAGGGCCTGTGATCTCAACTCTTAAAAGTAGGTGGAAAAGTAAGTGAGGAGGACTTTGATATATATATGAGGAGGATGAACTGTCAGGATGAGTCAATTCAGTATTCCGAGTAGCTTTGAAACCTACTTTATTTCATTTTATTTGTCATTAAGAATCCACATCATACCAACATTTGACGTAATAAAAGGACATATATTCCATATTAATCAAGTTAAAGGAGCAGGTTGACATTTCAAGAAAACCTTAGACGAGAAGATCAATACCTCTTTCCCATCTGGACACTAACTAACCAGAAGTTGATTAGCTCAGCTTTGCACAAAGAAACAGCTAGCCAGAGTCAGTCACAAGATTACAAACTCCACCCACCAGCTCCTCTAATGCCACCTAAAAAAATGTGTAAAAATGACTAGTTTTACAGGGGTGCTATGGTCAAAGAGGCCAGCTCTGTCCTGGACTGCCCCCTAGACGTCATAGATGAAGTGGGGGACAGGAGGATGTTATCAAAGCTGACATCCATCATGAACAACTCCTCTCACCCCGTATGAGACTGCAGTGGCCTTAAACAGCTCCTTCAGCAACAGACTGCTACTCCCACCATGTAAGAAGGAGCTCTACCACAGGTCCTTCATTCCAACAGCTGTCAGACTCTTTAACACCAGCATGAGTTTTTGACTTTTTGTGTATATTTCTTACTTGTGAGTAATTTCTTAGCCACCTTGTGTATAGGCTGCTGACAAGTGAATTTCTCTGGTGTGGGAAGTCTGTCTTATCTGTGGCTGGGCACAGACACATTGTTTGTTTCCATTGGACAGAGCCAGGCTTTCCCCTAAGCTAACCAGCAGCTGGCTCTAGCTATATGGTTAGCATAGAGAAAAGTGGCATGAATTCTTCAGTAGTAGAAAATAACTGTTTTATTCTCATTTACTCAAATACTGTACTTTAGTACAATGTTTCTACTTCAATACATTTCAGACACTAATATTGCACTTCAGCTGAAGTTAACTTTTCAGATTATGATTTAGATTTTTACATAGAAATGTGTTGTTAAAGGTAAAACCAGTGACTCCAAATGTTTTTGGTCTGGAACAGGCTGTCTATCGTGTTTCTGTGTGATTTCTTTTTCGGAACTTCTCAGATGGATTCATTGAAAGAGCTGTTTGAGACTAATGAGGTAAAATGATCCAATATTTTAGACACACACACACACAGACACATTCACATTGTTCTACTACCTGAGTACATCTTTCAACCCTCTCATGTAACACTCAGCAAGAAAGCAAACAAATGTATTTGTCAAAATCATGAACCTTCCTTTATTCGATAGAATCATGATCACATACCAGATAAACAATTAATGTGACATTTGGCAATCAATCAAAAAAAAAAAAAAAAAAAACTGACAATAAGCTCAACCAGCATCATGTGATCAATATGTAAACAAATTTAATTATGAATGGAAAAGGTAGTGGAATGATTTCTATCTAATTACAGTGCAGTAATAATTCAAAAGCTTCAGCGTCTATCTCCAAAAACAGATTTTTTCCTTCAGTGCTGTGTAATTGTTTGTGCACGTCTCTTAAAAGTCAGGGCGAAGAATCACGAGGACCTGCTGTAGCTCTTCTCACTGAAGTGAAACGCACAGGCTACACAGGAGCTGACGTCCAATGCCTTGTTAATGTGTGTGTGACTGTGCGTCTCTACAGATGTGTGTGAAGGCTAATACGCTCCGACAAGCTGATAACATATTTCATGTCATATCGTTTGACATCATTAACTAATAAAGATTGATTGCCCTTTGTTCCCCAGCAATGAGTGTTTGTACTATTGCCTTGCTGCCATGGTGAGTGTCTATGTGTGTGTGTTTGTGTGTGTGAGAGAGAGAAAGAAGGAAAAGGGAGTGTTTTTTAAAAGCTTATGGCTTTCCCCTCCACAGGTCAGACTCTGGCTGGACCCAGTCCTCTCCCATGATGCTTTGCAAGCGGAAATCTTTGAAGTACTCCAGACGGTGGCTAAGAGACAGAAGGAAAATTTCATATAGGATGTGCTGTACTCTGACATACACACTTATGACATACATCTTTGAGTGCGAGGCAGGTGCTGGCTAAATGCTGACAAATGAAATTCAAATTGGAGGTCTGGCTGCAGTAATTCTGAAAATTAAAAAGGGGCCTTCCACCACTTTCACACATGAGGATCAATTTCATATTTCATATTCATCACGAGCAGTGCAAACATCTTCTGTGGTGTTGGAGGAAGATAATGAAAAATGAATGAGCATTTACCGGTAAGGGGAAGACGCCACTGAGTTGCAGTAAATGTAAAATGAAATGGATCCAGTGTTTTTAGAACGTGATCCATGCTAGGGACTGAAAGCACCCTCTGGTGCTTTGATTTGGACTTCTCTTTTACAAATCTGTCTCTCAACTTCATGATTGTGCAATACTAGTAGTGCCCTTTAAAATAAACCAATGTTTTACTATAAATAGCGTCTGTGCACATGACAGCATACTCACAAGTTAGGTTTTTGGCCTTCCGCTATCTCCTCCTTGGGGATGGGGTAGAGAGCCTCATATGTGCGCTCCACTCCTGAGCCATGGATAGCATAGGAGTTCATCTTGTTGATATTGGGAGGGAAGTACGACCAGGGGACGAGAGCCTCACCTACCCACCTGTCTCCTGTGATCTTGGTATTAAACACCATGGGCAGTTGTTGCTGGAGAAAAACAAAAATCAAGACAAAAATAAGATATACTTAAACAGCTAACTCAAAGTGCTGCTGCCCCCTTCAATAACTCCCTTGATGTTTACCCACCAGGAATGCCTGGCCAACTCCTGACAGCAACAATATCAGGTGCTGTCCGTGTCTAGAAAGAAAACACAGTTTGCGTATTTGTATTAAGACTGTCTATATATGCTGTCTAACATATGGTTGATGGTACAGCAGCTTAGTTCTGTACTTACGGACAAAGCTCCACCTCCAGGTAATTTTCTGTAGTACTGTCAAGGAAGAAGGACTCCACAACTGAGAAGAATAAAAATAATTGAATCAAGATAAAACCTTTAATCCTACATTTAAAAGGTGTTATTAACCTCAGCTGCACCTATTCCAGGGAAAAAAAGACAATAATTCAATAATCTGAGTCATTTATTTGAAGTTATAGTTTCACAATATTATGCAAAAATGACAGATATATAAACTTTCCAATAAGATATGAAGACCAGCGCACCCACTAACCTAGCAGCATGCTCATTATCTACTTGGATTATAATGGGATTGGTTTCCAATCTAATAAGTAACATTAATGAGGCCAAATATGTGGGGCTCATTAACCGGAAATCGAACTTACTTAAGGTCAATTAGATAGGATTGTTATTACTCAACCTCATCACTGGGTTTAATTGCTGTGTCACCATAATAATGATAATGCAATTACTATTATGGCCTCATAAACAGAGCTAGTCCCTCATCTCTCCAACCTCAATGGACTATATTCATAATTTTATCTCAGCTCTCAGAGCGGCCTAAAATTGCATCATACTGAGTGAATACTTAAATCCTGACTGGAATAACAACTATCAAGCGGTGGGAAGCGTGAAAGCAACGCATGTACGATAAAATGCAATATTTTACAATAGGCAATAAATGTGACCTTTGTAACCTGATAATTTCAAGTTGAATCAACAGTATGGAGACTGGAGTCTATCACTGGAATGAATACAATAAATACACAACTAGTTTTTGTAATTATAAGGAGATCGAGAACACAGACTCTGCCATTTGATATGAAGACGCAGTTAAGAAATGGTTAGTTGGGCTCAACATAATGACTGGGACATTTCCACTCTTCGATTGCTATACAGGTTGAACAAATGACATAAAGTATAACACGTAAATTAGAGAGTTTGAGATGTGCTCTTAGGGAGGTTTTTTCTAAGATAACCATCTGCCAGCTGTAGCTTCTTACTGAATATACGAGAGTAAATCTTCTCATCTAACTGGGTAATAAAGTGAATGAGAACATTTGACTTATATGACTTTTTACCCACCTTCATAATCCCAGAGTCCAGGGAAGGGCTGACCGGGGGGTGCTGCAGGAGCTGCTGGATCATTGAAGAAGGGACCAGACACCTCTATCATTAACCCCCCTTGGCCAGGAGAGAAAGTGATGCTGATAGGGTCATGATTCACAGGATTGCTATCCCAGGTGTGCTGGATCGAAAACTGCATTTGCGTGAGAGGACTGAAAGACAAAAATGAAATCAGAATGATAATCTGCCTTGTGGTCGTAGTGACACACAGCAGCAATAAACTACAGACTTACAGAGATTCATAGCATAGCAGAAAGTGGATGAGTGTCAAAAACTGTATTCCACGAGCCGCCCCCATGTTGTCTCCCACTGCCTTAACTCTCTCAACTGTGCCCCAGCTGAGCTGATCGTGTCTCAATATACCCCCTGTTCGGCTCTTCAAGCAGTTTGTTATCAAATTAGGTTAACGTCAAATACAGTTCTGTTACTCAATAACTCATAAAACTGTACACAAATGAACTTCCTGATATGAGAAATGTGGAACTATCAGCTTACACAGTGAAAGAACTTGGTGTCCGGGTTGTGGTTTCAGATAAGACCTGGAAGAACTTGTTTCCCAACAGAAATTCTGTGACTTATGTGAGCATAAACATAAAACATACAATGTCAGTGGCAAATCACATGACCTGCTGGCTGAGAGTTAGCCGGTTAAATGTTATATCAATCTGTCTCTTTTTCTGACGTCAAGCTCGTCGTCGGGGTGAAAACATAACCGCTTTACACTTCACTCTAATCATGTATAATACTCAAACTCAAACTAAAACAATCATATGTCTAGACTAGACAAAAACATATCCGTCAAAAGCTTCCCGAAGCGGAGCGGAACCTTTTTACTTCCCCGTATGTACAGACGGAACAACTCCCGCGGTGCACATCTTCAATGCCATTGGTCCTTGTTTGTTTACTTCAAAACGGACGGCGCAACCGAATATTGAAGTAAAAAAAAACAACACTTTTGTACATTTTTATTTTAAGCTTCCACGTTTCAAATAATACCTGTATATGACTCGTAAGCGTCCCCTTTTTCTGAGGATGTTTTGCGTTCTTAGACATTCGTTTAACACATTAAAAGGTTTAGTTAGCTCGCTAAGCTTAGCTGAGATTGATTAGCTACCCCAGCTAAAAGGGTAGCTACACCAGGTAACCACGGGAAACGCGAGCTGGCTTGTTGATCTCAAGCAGCTTTCTAACATCGTTTGCTAGATGTAGCCTATGTGTTTTTGAGAGACATCTGCTAGACACACTTGACGTAACATTTTAATGTTAACATTTGCGAGGTAACGTTTATTCGTCATTTTGCCACCAAAAGAACTGTTGTGCTTTTCTCTAAATTGCAGCTTCATCATGGAAGCAGAAGTTGAGTTTTTACGTGATCAAGGTAAGTTAAAGGACACACCTGGCAGGACACACCCTCTTTATACTGTCCATGGAGCACATCAGCATGTTGTCAAGTCCATCTAAACTGTCCAGTCAAATGAAAAGCAATAACAGGTTGTGCATTCAAAATAAGCCACCGTGACCATATGCCATCTGTGAGATACCATAGCAGATCAACGAGACAGCTCCAAACGGAGCTATTTGACACCGTGACTGCTCCGTCATCCCTAGATATTATTCACTTTAACACGCCACATTTCAGATCGTATGTTCTACGTTAATTACAGTAGAACAAACACATACCACATCAGAGCCATTGTTTATCAAGTGTATCTGAATCAGTCATAGTAATTATGCCTGGACTGCATACAGTCCTGAACAAATACTGGAAATGAGATCATTCTGGGGTTTATGATAAGCTCCTTGAGTGCTGATGGAGGCTAATTGTAAATTTTCTCTAAAACTGAAAAAGGCTCATAACGTCCTACACGTAAATTATAATTATAGTTAATCTGCTTTTGTAAATGGATAGCACAGTCAGTTAGACTGTTGTTCTGCTTTCATTTCATCATCAAGGTGCCTAAGTAGTCTACTGTATTTGCCAGGACCACTTAGCCACTGTGACCAATTATTGCTTGTACATAGTTTTTTTTTTTTTTTTTTTAAGTTTTTCTTTTTATTTATCCCTATGCAGTTTTATTTTTTGTTAATAAAAAATATATATACAAAATATATTCTAAAGAAAGAAAAATCTTGAAATTCACACCACATTTGTGAATATTAGAATTTTCGAAACAGCCCTAGTTATAGGGTTACCACCAAATAGTTTGATGGAGAAATGTGTGAACTAAGAGCGCATGAGTGTGTGTGCTTGACTAAGTGTTTGTGTGTATGTGTTTGTTTTCAGTCCACAGGTTAAATACAGCTCTCAGCCAGTCTCAGTATGGGCACCGCACTCGAGCCACATCATCTCTGGTACAAAGACCTCCGTAAAAAACTCTATTAATATTAACAAGTCAAGGTTTAGCTCATTATTTGGTATCTTCAGTAAACAATATCTGTGTATGTATTTAACTTTGGTAGGAAATAATTTTACAAGGTGCACCATACATATATGGAAATACTTATTAATGATGTTTCAGTTCTCTGTAACTACTCAATCTGAATGTATAAAAGAAATAGAAAGTAGTAGTTATAGTAAAATGAACTACAACTGGACACTCCATGAGACCAACCCTCACCATGGTGTCTCTTACATTCATCAGGTTGAGGAGGCAGGTCAGGCAGAGTCTCTCCCACCCTGGATCTCTGATAGAAGGTCAGACACAATAAAAGTTTCTTTAGTATGACAATCAACACACTCATATTTGAAGTCCAAGTTATGGGGAAAACAATTTTCTGTTGATAAGAATGCTTTTGAAAATGTGTTACAGTATAATGGCTCCACTGATAGCGGAGTACGATCGGCACATGGATGAAATGACTGAACAGCTGCAGAGATACCAGGTGAAGAACATATTAAATATCTTGACTGAATCTATGAAATGAATCTATGAAATATTATCAATAGACTGTAGATATAAAGTATGCAATGTATAAATGCAAGTTATTGACACATGCTAAATTGTAATTTAAGCCCAAAATATGAAGCTGAGTGATGAATATCTCTTGATCTGCATCTGTTTTTATGGGTAGTACACTGTTGTTGTCTTGCTCTCAAAAAACTTTTATATTTTGTCATTTATTTTTTTTTGCACTAAAATGTAATGAGATGTGATCACAAATTAATAACATGCAGTGTTGATCTACCTGTTTCAATCAACAGACACAGATGGCAGATGTGAAAGTGAATTTGGAGAGGGTTGTCAAGGAGAACGAAAGGTAGAAAAATTCCACTGGTGTCAACATACAGAGAGCAGAGGAGACAAAATTAATCATTTATCACATCACTTAACACCAGCGCAGCTTTCCCATCCTGAGAGATGTTCTTAAATATCAGATATGAATCAGCTTCCTATCTTGAATTATTACACATTGAGTGACTTGTTTGTTTTTGTATGTCCCATCAAAAGTAACAGCATATAGTAGTAGAGTGATAATGTTTGGTTGACCATTAGCATTTTGTTAATTATTGAGGTGTGTGGACCATTTACATCACAGCCAAATAAAGTATGCTTTGACTGGCTGTAATACCCCTTCAATATCAACCCTCACCTTTCCCAGGCTACATGTAGAGCTGAGGGAGTCTGTGGAGAAGCAGCTTCATGCCCTGCCCGTGGCTTCAGGAGTGGAGGGCGGCACTTTGGAGGAGGAAGCAGTGACCAGAAACCTCCAAGAACAGATTCAGCTGTCTGAACAGGTCTGCATGTGTCCACATGTGAAGTCTAAACCTGTGTAAAAAAAAAAAAAAAAATCTACATTTACAATTATGTGTTTATATTGTCCAGTAAGCTTGTTTTCTGTATTCCTGCAAGAAAGAAGGTTATTAAGTTTATGTCTGTGTATTCAGGGGAGAGATTTGTTCAAGATGTGTTAGCAAGACTATGTAAATGAACTACTGTTGAGTACTTAGCTAAAATGCTAAACAACTTACATCAGCACATGTGGAGAAGAGTGAGTGTAGTGATTCAATAATGCACATCATACAGCAATGTTTACCTAAAGTTTGCTAACACTGGCCACTATAAGCTACTGGTCACACCAGAAGAAGTAGGGCTGTAACAGCAAAACCCCTGAGTCTACTGAAATGAGTACGGGTGGGTGTTATTGATTATGAGTTTAATTTTTCATTTGTCAGAGGAAAAATGTTGTTTCTAAAGTTACATAATGTCACTTTAAATTGGCTTAGTACAAAGATAAAAGCATCCTAGTTCTGTCAAAGTTGTTTTCTGATGACTACTAACTGATATTTACATGTTATTTTTTTATTACATATGTACCAACAAAAAACAACACAAAATGGTTTATTGAGTAGCCGACTCACTCGGCAGCATTTAACTGTCAACAGCAACAAAAAGAGCTGGTCCCAGTGGCTCCACACAACACTGCTGTTATAATGAACAAAACCCCAGTGATTTTCAAATCTAGCGGTGACTCGCTCGCTAACAAAATACAACATAAAAATAAGAATATTTTGGATCCCAGCTTCTTCATTTGGTCGTGACCAATGTCTCCACTGCCTAAATGAGTATGTATAAATGTGTGTGTATATTTTTATATGTTCTTATTTAGGAGCGGTTGCAGGCCATGGAGCTGTGGCAGTCAGCAGCTCAGGAGCTGGACCGCCTCCAGCAGGTCTACCAGAAGGCCATCTCTGATGGACAGATCCACAATGCTCACAGACAGCAGCTAAAGGTTTAGTATTCCCACATTAACATGCGGAGCCAGCACGTTATTAGCCCATTATTAAAACGTCAGCCTTTCACCACTAGATGGAGCCATTATGATAGAAATTAGGTTAATTAGAGCAGTTTGGCCTCAGTTGATGCTTGATATAAGCATGAGGTAATTACAAGCCGTTAACTTTTATTGAACCTCTCTTTTTTTTTTTTCTTTCCCCGTCACAGGATCAGCTTGTTCAGTTCCAGCAGCACACACACAAACTTCAAGTGGCCAATCAGAAACTGGAATCAGTAAGTGATGGTTAATTAAAAGTGTGTTAAATTATTGGCTCCTTATTAGCCATGGGATCGAAATCCTGTGCACGTCTCTGAAATGAACCCGGCTCTAATAATTAATCTTGTAACTAAAGTGAATCGGTTTCTAAATCACTCTGGTAGTCAGCCAGAACTGTCTTGGTTGTTTAATGGAGTCTCAGCCTGCTTGGTAATCCTCTAACTACCTTAGCTTTTTCTTTTTTTAACACACACTGTTATACACTAGTCACTAACTCTCTCTCTCCCTCTCTCTCTCTCTCTCACACACACACACCTACAGTCGCACATAAATACACTCGGCGTCAAACTGTTTAGACTCTATTTAGACAGCAATCTGACTTGAGCTCTATCTGACTTGATTAAGGCGCACAGCATATATTTTTTGCACATGCACACTCATGCACGCACACATATACCTGCGTGCCTGGTGTTTACTTAGGATACAATATAGTGTGCGAGGAGAGAGTAATACTATATCCCTCTGATGCATTTTTAATGAAAGGGCAAGCCTTGGGCTTCCCCCTCTCCGACTTCTCATACACACAGCCTTTTTCAGTCACTCTATGGGAGAACGAATTGACTTTGTTGCCACGAATGACTGACAGAGTCCTGAGTTTGTTCTTAAAGGGCACAGAAAGTTTGGAGAGATAACAAGTTTTAGGGAAAAGTTGGTTCCAGGATAAAGTTCAAGGTGTGTGTCTGGAGTCATGCCACACAAATGGCAGTCTTGTCTCTCTTGCCACACACAGACTAACCAGCATTTCCTGAAGACGGTGACAGAACAGAGCACGGAGATGGAGGAGCTACACAGCCAGCTCAGGTAACTAAATACCTCAGACATTGAAAAAAATGGCTGCTGGCAGAGGTCTTGCTCTGGCTATGTTTGTCCACAGGTTGCATTAGCAAAAATAATGCAAGTTACTGCATGACAGTGGGTAGATGCAGGATGCATAATTATGTTGAGATAATACAGTATACATTATGTCAATGAGGACAAAGGTGCAATGTGCATTATGTTTTTCTTTGTGAAAAAAATGCATTTGCTGCATATAAAAATTGTGACTAAGCTTTAGAATCTACCTTCACTTCAACAATTTGGTGAAATAATGTTTATTTGGTTTGTTGAGTTAGCTTAGCACACAGCCTGAATGAACAGGGGCAAACAGCTCGCTTGTATCTTTTCAAAGGTAACAAAATCATCCTGTGAACTTCCTTAAGCTTGCAAATGAACTGAAGTGTAAGAGTGAGTTGTTGAGGTGCTGGTAGGTGGACACATTTTTTGAAATGCGCTTTCGCTTTCTTGCCGAGAGTTAAATGAGAGGGTTGATGCCACTCTAAAAGGTTAATCGTAATAATCAAATAAGGGTGGCTTTCGATTCAAAGATAGCAGCATGCGCATTTATTTGACTGAACGATTGTTTTCTCTCTGTCCTCCTGGTTTAGGCAGGCCAAGGCTGAGCTGAGGACGGCCACAGCCAAAGTGGATGAGATGACCAAGTTGCTGCAGAATGTCCAGGACCAGATACAGAGACGGGTTAGAGGAGACAAAAATTGTGTAGAATAAAAAAAAAAATCTAATGCAGTAGAAAATTGGTTGTCCAGTTAATAGAAGTGGGGAAGGCAGTGGGGAACTTGATCAAGACTTGAGACTGAAGCAGAGACCTGTTTCTCAGTCAATATAACATGTCAGGCTTTGTGTTTTTTGGCCGTTGGGCTCTGAGATATAGTAGCCACCCATTATTTTGGATAATTTATAAACAAAATAATTATTCCAGAATTTAAGAAAAAGCAGTACCTGTGTGTGTGTGTGTGTGTGTATTTAGGAGGAAGATGTGGCAGAGGCTCAGGGCCGAGAGGACGCAGCAGACAGACGGCTCCAACAGCTTCAGGCAGCCTTGAGCCAGCTAGAGGCCAGGTAAACACACCGTCACCTTTCTCACCCGTGTGAAATGTATGCAGCATCGTGGAACCTTCAGCATGTTTACAAATGGGTCACTAGACGCAATCATACCACATTCTGTTTGTCTGTACTGAGAGCTGAGCAGCACTTCTCTTTCTTTACTTCAGCTGCTGATACTCGCTTCTTTTTCCTCCATTGCCAGACTAAAAGCTGCAACTCAGGAGGCAGAGGGAGTTCGCAGGGAGCAAACTGTTTGGGAGAGAAAGGTGGGGGAACTCCAGGCACGTTGCACCACACTAGAAGAGGAGAAGTATGAGGCCCTGGCCAAAGTCAGAGAGAGTGTTCAGGTGGCAGAGGAGGCTGCACTGCAGAAGGACCAGGTGACTCTGTCTTCCTTTCTTTTTACTAGCCGAGCCTTTTTCTCAATCTGCTTCCTCGTGACAAGTGTCCACGGCCCACTGAAATGTCGTAACCTTCTCCCTACAGGCCCTTTTAAGAGAGAAGCAGAAGGCAGAAGAGCTGGAGAAGACCAAGGATGCCATCAAACAGTTAATCCAGGATGCTGCAGTACGCACCAGAAAAGAGGTGAATGGCTCACTGAGCAGGAATGGCTGAGCTGTTCCTCACACAGCAGTCTACAAAATATCTGAGAATCACAGCTTATTCTACTAAACGGCCTCTGTGTAATTTGCTCCATGTGTAACTAAACTCTACTTTAAGCCACTGAATGTATCACACCATTACTTAATAGCACTTGATGATGTCAGAATATTCGGTGCCAACTCTGTATACTCCACTTAAAAAATGAATATCTGTAAAAACTACAAAAATCAGAATTTCTGATTTGTAATTAGCCTTACATGGCAACGCAACCTCTACCTTGGTGATGTACTAAGCCAAAAGCAAAGCACTGCTCTTTCCTGCTGCCTAAACTCAGTCGGGGACATGGTGATTAATACTCAATTTATGGGTCGTCTTCATCAAGCCCTTCAACTGTTTAATCCTGTTAATGAAGCCTAGTATGACTGCAGCGCCTGGCTGTCATCTTAGTCTCTGGACGGCCTTCAACTAATTATGATATTTTAGAGAGTAACTGTTGATGTGTTAAACTTTTTCTAAATGATGGCCTTTGCCTTTGGCTTTTTACCTTCCAGGTAATTTTCTCATGGATGTCAGAGGTTGAGGTTAAATATTGCAGCTAAAGGGAGACAGATTTTTTTTTCACTTTAATCTTCTCTCTCTCTCTCTCATCTTCACTGAAATCCATTCAGTGTTAAGATAAGTATGTGTAATGAAGAATTAATCCCCAAACTTCTCACATTGGCAGTCAGACCTACCTGAGGACTTAAGCAACTTTCAGACAGCTGTATGTGAGGGGTGGGGTTTCCCAGAATAAAGGTGTGTCTAAAGTTATCGGCTATACCATTAGGAGCGGTACCATATTGGAGTTTCGACCACCAGTATCACTGAAGTGCAGTGTTTCCTTCTCTATTTCCTGCTGACGGTCTCACAGTTTAATATTTTTCTGGCTCTGCAAAAGTGTAAGCAGATACAACATCGCAAGACCTAGCAGCCCAGCTCGGCGCCTGTCTTTTAGCCTTTTATTTCACAAAGCTCTCACCATTGACTAAAAGTCAGTCCCAGATTTACTCTTGTCCAACGGCTTCCTGCCCAGGCACGCTCTCCTTTTCTCTTATTAGCTTTAAAATCCAAGGCCGTTCTTAAAAAAAAAACGTCCACAGAGGAAAATCCTTAAAGCCTCATTGGTGTGAACTCAAGTGTCTGAATACGTTAACTTTCCACACAAGGGTTCAAAAGTTAAGTCACCAACCCAAGTAACTTCTTTCTTGTTTAATTAAACCTACTGTCTATATGAAGGAAGCGAAAGACAAAGGAACTGCACTACCCAGGTCCCAGTAGTCTTTGCCCATTTTGGAACTGTGTGACTTTATCTCTTACAGGTGGATAATGTGCGCAAGCATTGCAACGTTCAAATCCACCGTATGGCAGAGGAGCTGTCTGCACTGCAGCTGGTAAGGAGCTGTCTCGTCAACATTACACTAAATCCCCCTTTTTTTTTCAGGCTCTATCTGTTTTATTTTTATTCTGACTCTTTCCACCTCTCTTTAGGAGTGTGCAGATAAAGAGTCTCAGATTGAAAGGTCCCTGCGGGAGAGAAAAGCTGTAGAGGAGGAGCTGGAGAAGGTATCTGTGAAAGTATCAGTTACACCACAAAAAAAGAAGCTGCTAACACTAGCTTCAGAGTCTGATAGCATTTGATGATTGTTTTAATGCTGCTTGTGGTGTTTTTTTGTTTGTTTGTTTGTTTGTTTAAGGTGTATAAAGAGGGCAGGGCAGAGCCAGAGTTCAGGAAGATTGATGCCCTCCATCAGAGGTGTTTAGATGCAGAGAGGATGAAGGACGACATGAGCCTTACTCTGCAAAGCACCCAGAACAAACTGAAAAAGATAGAGATGGAGTAAGTTTGCATTGGAAGCTTGTTCTTCACTATTCTGGGCAGGAAGTTGAGCTCTCCACCTTTACTCCATTCCTTCCCTCACCCTAGAGCGTTCACAACAGCAGAGGGAGGTGCCCAAGTGGCTCCATCTGCTGCCAATAATAATGGTTGTATAAAAATAACAATTTGTCCTCTTCTTCCTCTCTCTCTCTCTCTCTCTCTCTCTCTCTCTCTCTCTCTCTCTCTCTCTCTCTCACTTCTCTCTTTCTATCTTTCTGTCTGTAGCTACAGTGAGGAGCTGTCACGCTGCCAGGAAGAAGTGCGGCGGCTACAGGGCTCGTTGGCTGCAGCCCGGGACGACTGTGTCAGCGTCAGCGACGAGCGGCTCCAGCTGCAACAGGAGAACCTGCAGCTCCGCAGGGAGATGGATGAGCTGCGCAAGGCTACCCTGCTGGTCCAAAAGAAGGCCAAACAACAGGTAACTCAGTGATCGATGGCAAAGGAATGGAATGCAAGAATGTGTGACCTCTGCAAGAACTGCCAGAAAAGACAAGTTTAGACAGGAGTGAAGTTGGATTTTTGTGTTAAAAGGAAGAAAAGGAAGGATGCGACTCTGCAGAGCATTATGTTTGAACAATACAAGGCCAGAGGGCTAGACCATTAGAGTGATTAACAGGAAGGATGGAAAAAGAAGGAAGACAGTGGAAGGGACATAGGGGGAGTAGAGGATGGATAGCTAAAGGGGCATGGCTCTCGTGTGTTAGCATGCTCACATCTCCTAATTTGTACTGATACAGCTGAGGCTGATGGGAATGTCATTATGTTTGTGGGTATTTGCTCGTAAACCAAAAGACAAATTGTTTCATCTCAGTCCGCCCGGCAGTTGTTGATGTCAGTCTGGATCAACCTGGTTGACCAACACACTGATATTGCCATCCCTGGAGCCATGCTGCTAAAAATGGTCAAAACTGATGGAGCAGAAATATCCTTAGTCCTGAGAGGATGAGTGGAATCCAGCCTAAAACCCTTGGATCCCACGATTCCTATAATGCAACCCAATAAGTTTTAGAACTTTTGTAAGATGGCCCCAGCCTTCTTCTTTCAAAACTCCTAATCTTCAGTTTGTAACTCAGCTTTACGTGGTATAAATTTGCTGTCTCTGAGCCCAAGCTGAGATAGCTTTGATGACACTGTCAGGATTATTTTCTCAGACTTTAGAAAGCTCCCTCTAAAGTCACAAATGACATTGTACAACAGTTTTTTTTTTTTTTCAGGCTCAGTAGTACATTTCGTACCCACGATGAGTAAACTAATCTTCATATGTAAAATCAGTGGAGTGCCACTCATTGAGTGCAAGAAAAGATGAAAGCAGTGGGGAAAGAAAAAATGGATTTTGTCTAGCCTGCTGATCTGAAGTGTTTGCCAAACAACCATTTGCATCAACAGTTGGAAAGCTTTCACCGAACGAAATATTTGGAAAGTTGCAAAGAAGGTGGTGGGATAATTGGCAGAAGTTAAAAACAAACGGACACAATACGTGCTTTCCACACAAGTCATGCTCACATAAAGTGACAATATTGAAAGATAACAAATAGCATTTCTAATAATTAGTTCTGACAAGGTAGGGCATTTTGAATGAATTTTGGAGCACAAGGATGACCTTATGCCTTCTCACCTGCCAGGTGTCACAGATGGAGCAGGAGTACAGCCTGAAGGAGCAGGGACTGGACGCACGGCTCCGAGAGCTGGAGGAATGCAGCCGAAGCTCCAGCGCTGATCTGACGCGCCTCCTTACGGCACAGCAGAAAAGTACTCAGCGCTGGAAAGAAGAGGCCAAGAACCTGGTTCAGTCCTTTGAGACTAAAATCACAAGCCTCAAGTAAGAACTTGTGAAGGCAGATTTAAAAGTACTAAAGAAAGGAAAGAAGGATACAAAATGCGCTGCCAGTTTAAATCCTGAAAATGTTAAAAATTGCCTGTTCTAACAACATCTGTCTGTGACTTTACTTGATATTGTGTAGATAAATGTGAAGCTCAGGCATGTTTGGGGCATTTTTGGATATTTCTGAAGGACAAAATATATACAGGAATTGAAAGGGGCTGCTGTGCTAAACCAAAGTCCACGGCTGAATGTTTGCCCCAGTTCATCTCTGGTGGTGCTCAAAAAAAACAAAAAACAAAAAAAAGCAAGGCTGAGCACACATTTTCTGTAACTGATGGACTCCATAAAATAATATTTAATACAATAACCTCATGAGTGCAATACAAACCGGTTTTATGATATAAGAAAAAATCCTTTTGGTAATACTTCTTATACTGCCTAAGGACTGTTTTTTTTTATTTTTATTTTATTGTATCACTTTTATCACAAAAACTGGATGAAGGACTAAGCAACAGCTAAGGTGCAGCACCAAAGATTTCGATAACATTTGAAACCAAAAATTGACTTAGCACTTGAAGTTGTTTTGCCCTCAGCAACAGCTGTACTATGGTGTGATGGGGCGGGGGAAATATTGAACACTAATAAAGCTTTATAAATGTTTTTGTCTCTTTGAGAAGTGGCTTATCTCTCTTTTTTTATGTCTATTTCAGGGCAGAACTGAATCGTCAGAAGCAGCGTTCACATGAGCTTGAGATGCAGCTTGAGACGGACCATAACACCGTTGCTGAGGTTTGTGTAACACAGAGACATACACATGCAACCCTGAAGCTTGATTTCCAGTAGGGTTTAGTGGGAAAGGCAGATAAAACAAGTCAGCAACTGTTTGAAAATGTTGAGATGAGATGTTTGTCCTGATCTGTAGGACACTGTCTTCTTGCTGAGCGGAGGAGCTGCCCTTTGCTGTTCAGACCTGACCAGCTGCTGTTAGCCTCTCCAAATGTCAGGCCTCCTTTGTAACAGTACGCTCAGACAAGCAGCTACAAAAAGACAAGAAGCAGGACAAGAAGCATTTTACTAGAAACCCTTAAACACAAGTGTCTGTGCCAAGCAGCATACCAAAGACAGTCTAGAAAAAGTTAAACTTCCAGCCTGTGGACTTGAACAGAATATTTGCAGTTTAGCCTAGATGTACTTTCTAAATGTGAAATGGTAATTATGTTGTTGCATAAAGCATGGCACAGTTTTCAGTTCAGAGTATGTACGATGAACTGAAACAAGTTGGGTTTGTTCAGCAGAAAAGAAGTGATACAATAATAAGGATTAATAATGAGGATTCACTCAGATATTTAGCATATTCATAAATGCAGAGCCCACACATCATAACAACAGCCAGAAATCAAGTATGTGACAATGGATAGCGATAATTAAATGCACTGCAGCAACTTCTGTGTCCGACTCCAAGTAACTAATTGGCATACATGCGTCTGTGCAGTACGAGAGGCAACTAGCAGAGTATCAAGAGAAGACGAGTCGTCTCCAGAGACGACTGACACAAGCTGAACAGAGGGCAACCACTGCTACACAACAGGTATGGATGATTACAGTATGTGTCCCGTCTATGGTGTGATTGACTTATCCAACTGAAAATTGACATTTCTCTGTTGGTCTTTAACAGCTCAGTATGTTGGCGTCACAGCGAAAGAAAATGGTCGATCCAGAGACTGTATAACTGTCACTGTCCTGTACATTGTATACCCTATACATGTTGCACTTTTTGCTAATATATCAACATTTTTTTTTGGCCAAAGGCACACGACAACAGTGGTGTTGTCAGTGCTCTGTTGATTCACTAGAATCACGTTCCAGTTTTATACACTAATGTTGTACCAAATGTTTTCTTGTGAATTGTATTTATAAGGACATAATCGTTTTGTGTAGAATGTCACATGAATTTTGTTGTAAGTATTAAATAAACATCTTTAAAACACAACCATAACCCTGCTCTTTATTATGTGTATACAATATATGTGTATATGTTTGTGGGTGTGTGATGGCAGTTCAGCTTTGGGTCTCGGGTGACACACAAAACCAGCAACGTGCCGTTGTTTAGCTGCGTTGCATGCTGGGAGAGACTTGTGTTGCTAGGAAACAGTAAACCTAAGGTCTCGGGCAGTAACCGTGCATCGGAGTTATAGATAGATCTATAAAGATAATTATAACAGCAGCTATATCGAAAACGTTTCGGAGCTGCCTATTTGAGACGGTAGGCATATTTATTATACATATTTATGATAATGCTTCTTTATACGTAAGTTCAGAAATGATAGACGAGTTGAGAAAGTTTGTTTGAAATTTAGATAACTTTAACAACGCTAACGGCTAAACTTTCTGTGGCCACAGTCGTTTTTTACGTAACATTGCGTACTGTATCTAAATAAAACAAGACTTAAGCTAACGTCACTAAGTTACTCACGAAGTTAGTTATGAAAATAATGCAGTTTGTCTGTGCAAATTTGGCTTTGGTTAAAATAATAACATAGGCTGACATTACTACTGAGTCCTCTGTCCTGCCGTCACCTCGCTGGCCCGGACCCTGTTGGGATACATGTCATGGCCTCTTCATCTCCGGGGCCCTCTCTGCCGAGCTGCTCTCGCCAAAGCAAGGAAAATGCGTCCAGAGGTAGGCCTAACTAATATTAGAGCCCTTTGCTTTTTCATGAAAACATGCTTGATATTTCCTATGTGTCATACTGTATAACCAACAAGCCTTAAATGTCAGCAGTAAACTTGAAATCCGTTTGTCATACTGTCTCAGAGCGGCTGCACAAACTCCCTGAACTACAGAGCACCAACATCCTACCAAGACTTCCAGTCCACGATCAAGCCACACAGGTAAGACATGGCAAACTGTGATCAATCTGAGACAGTCTAATACCTACTGTACACCCAATTTAGTACTTCTTAGCATACATAAACAGTATGCAGACATCTTTTGAAGATGTCACTTTCTCTCCTTAATCTAGGCTGTGCTGAAGAGACGTGTAAAACGGAAACAACCAAGTCTCAAGCACTTAGAAACCCGCGAGCGGATGTATTTTGCGGGCTGGCACAAACAGTCACCTCCATCTCAACAAACCGAGCAGCCACGCAAGCGCCCTGTGTCATCTGTCCGCCTACCTCCTCTGGAACCCGCGACCAAGGTCAGTGACATGTTTTAGAGCAGGATAAGCATTGCTTTGAAGATGTCTGTAGTGCATGATGGACATGTTCTTCAGAAATATCTTTGAGATGAAATAATTTCATAAATCTAAAATGAAACTAATGCTTAACCTCAAGATTTCCAGTAAAACTGGTAGTGCAAGACAAAAGCCTTTTTTAAAAGCTCCAATTCATTGTTTATTGCTCTTAAATTAGCTACTTCCAGGATTCCAGGCAATTCATATATTTTTCTATCTCTCCACCACTGCTCAGGTGTCCTCCCATGTAGCGCCATCCCCTACTCCGCCCACACGGCCTTTTTCCATCATGACTGGTAGACACCTGGACACTCCCTTGAAAGTGTATAACTACAGTAAGAATGACTTTTTGATGATCAGCTCTGAAGGTGTATTGTCAGTGTGTGACAATGACTATGAGCTTGCAACCCTTGAGCGCTGGGAGGAGGAGTATAACTGCCACTGCAAACTGATCCGCATCCCCTACATTGCCCTCTTCAAAAAAAGGAAACGTTTCAATGCCTGGCGTAGCATAGTTTGCAGCAGGAAGTTCAATATGGCCAAGAATATGCTCCAGGATCGTTTGTTTATTGTCAATCAGGTATGTGTGTTAAACTGACACCTGAAGTTTCTCTCAATCTGTTTTAAAGGGATAATTTGGGATTGGGATTGTATGAGGCACTCCATCTTCTGTGACTTCTGTCTGCTTCTCCAAACTGCTCTCTACTGTATAGCTGACAAACTGACCTCATGAGTATCTCATATAACCCCATTCTTTAATGATGTCTTAATGAATATGGAATATCATCATTATATGCATAGAGGAATAATATTTGAGGTTATTATTAACATTTGTATATGCCATGCAGTTTCTTTGTCCTGCACTGATCGACATCAGGAATATGTGTTACCAAGTCAGTGACACAGGCTTGTGTCACATAAAGAAGAACCACACTTACACGCTGCAGGAGTTCCAGGACACGCAGCTCAAACAACTGCAACTGGTACAGTTGTACATTTATCCAAAAATCGGTCCACAATTTTGCAGTGTGTATCCAGTGCATACATTGTGTATGTTTTTGTGTGCCTCCACGCAAGTTCATTGCCCTCATTTGTCCCTTTCTGTCAGGTACTGACTGACTTGGAGAAGTTTCACGACCTGGTAAAGGAGGTGGCAGTTTGTGCCTCTCGCAACTTCATGTTAGATTTTGAAAAAAAATCAGAAGAAGGTGCGTTCTGACCATGGAGCCAGTGGGATGAAAATACATGGACCACAATGATAAACTGCTGATATCCCTCTCTTTTTTTTTACAGATGATGATGAAAAAGAAAAGTGCAATAATATTTTGCGCATCACCAAGGTTTTTCGCACTTCGCGACTCTGCTGGTGGGTAATGTTTGTTTTTTTTATTTTTTCATTTTTTTCCTTTAACGCTTTCTGATTCTTTTTTATGACAGACTTGCAGATATTTTTTACATGAGAATTGAAAAACAGAAATGAATGATGGCTGAATTCCAGCCACATAAATATGCAGCATAGTTGAAGTGCAGCTGGATTCTCTTAGCATCGACTATTCGACAGTTCCAGTTCGACACTTCTCTGTCTCGCCTACCTAGCTTTATCCGTCTTGTTGACTATTTGGTCGTCAACACTTTGCACATCTTGGTGGTGAAAGCGGCGGCTAAATTACTGGCTGCGATCCAGGAGCAGGTTTGTCAAACGCCCAGCCATTCGACTATTGAGAGCTGGAGCCAGCAGTCTGAGGTTACCACTGACCCTTCAGAAGAAGAGACGGATAAGAAGGTAGCTCATTGTTTTAATATTAATATTATTAACAGTGAAACAACAGAAATGAAAATATCCAAGCAGACACCAGTGTTTAATTTTTGGTGTTTGTGTGCCCTTATTACTCTGTCAAGTCAAAAACTACTGATATCCAACCCATGTTCATCTCTGAGCTGACACTGGACACAAGTGCTTTGACCTACAAACCCTCTGAAGACAACTTTAAGGTTAGTTTTCAAAATTGTTATAAACTGTCTTATTTTAAGTTTTATTACTTAAATTTATTTCAAATTTTGGTCTACTTCTTATTCATTCCTACAGGAGACCATTGCAGAGATCATTGGGCAGTTTGAGAAGACAATGATGTCAGTTAATTGTCTTGCGACAGATCCTGATATTGATTCGATGAGAGACACTGAACCGATAAAGGTACTAAAAAAATCCCCACTTCAAACTAACTATAAGCCCTGATGTGTATTTTCAGTAACTTAGTTCTAAATGTTAATGATGTGTCAAAAATCTTAAGGCGCTGTTAGATTTTACTTCAATCTCTCATATAGACTGTTGTTAATGTTTTTTATTTGTGTTTGTTAACATCTAGGATTTGAATAATTATTATTCAGATGGCCCCTGTTTGGAATCCATCATGGAGAATGATGGCCACCTTCAAAGTGTCAAACAGGATATGATGGTCAGTTTTTTTTTTTTTTTTTCCTCTGGAGAGTGTACTTGGTCTGTACAGTACTGTGTATGTACAGACCTGACTTGTTTTTCCCCTTAGGAATCAATCCAGTTTGCCTTTGACGCAGCAAAAGTGTACTCAGGCATGTTTGAGCATTTTCGGCTATTCTACAAAAAGAACGAGAGTCTGGATCTTGATGCGATGCGTCAACAGGATCATGGTGATGTACTTTACATGAACGTAAACTTTATTTTTTGTAACACATCTCCCACTCGCAATACAAAGAGCAGTGCAGTTAAAAACATGGCCGTTTAAACCATGTCTGTGCCTTTGGTGAACCATCACTTCAAATAGATCATCACCTCTCAGCTCCCCTCAGCCTTAAAGATGAACACACAAAAAAGTTCTGTTTACATTCAGTGTTTCTCACCACTGTATCCTTGAGACATAACAAATGTTTTGAATGCATTTCCTTCTGCATAATGCATTTCCAAAGCAGAACTTTTTAAATATTTAAAATCCTGCATTTGTTGAATCCGTTGTTTGCTAGCCTTCAGGATTCTTCTTCACTTCCCTCAGGGGTAGAGCTTGGTGTGTTACTGCCACCGATTGGCAATCAGCAGAATACTAGCTGCATCAAATCACCCCTCTGCTCGCACATGTGCATGATACAAACAAAATGTGGACCCCATTCATGAAAACATTGCTCCATAGATGGGAGCAACCCATCCTGCCTCCTTTGGGGTGAAAGCAGTGTCTCTAATTTGCCTGGCAGTTAAATGCAAATTCTGTGGTTTTTCAATTTAATAAACAAATTATTAATTTATATGTCTACTGGACTAGATGTCCATTTTCCAAAACATTTTTTTTTGCAATATGAAAATCAGCTTGCAGAAATATTTGTAAAATCTTTTTGATGGGGTGTCTTCTAAGAGTAGATTGCCAACTTAGTTAGTTAGTTAGTTATAGCAAAGTCTGTTCTTTTGTATTTGTTTCAGTTTTTCATTCGTCATTCATCAGTGCTACTCAGAGTTGTGTTGACTGAAATGATGTTGACTGTGCACTTGAAAGCAGCTGGGGAAATTCAGGAGAGACAGTTGGGAAGTGTTGAGTCTCTGTAACTAATATTATACACAGAATACACACAGTACAGCCTGGACCAGCTCTATATGAAAAAAGGCATGAGATAGAAATAAAATCGAATTGTGCAGTGCACTGGTTAGCAGGTGACTTGTCCTGAGTTTACCTCGCCTAATGTCAGCTAGGGTCAGCCCCAGTCCCCTGCGACCCTGATGAGGATAAGAGGTTATTGAAAATTGATGGATTGAACTGTTAATGGCAAATGAGTTTGGATGGAGGTAAAAAAGGAAAAAAAAAGAAGTTTCCCATATATACTTGGATACAATTAAACTAATTTGTTCAGGAAGTGAACAAAAAGGTATAGATATGCTATTGAATATACACTTGCACACATTGACTATGTTTGTAGCTGTGTATGTATAAAAATACATAAAATGTATAGATTTTTTCTGTATGTTGTGTAATTGTAGCCCATTCATCTCCTAAAAAACCTTCAAAATAAAAATAAAAAAGTAAAGCATGCAAAATTAAATTAACGCATGTAAAATAACACAGTTCTTTTAGACTGGTGAATGTTGAATGCTTTGTCTTGTAGGTTTGTCCTTTTTTTCGAAAGCGCTGGAGTTACACCACAGTGAGCATAAGGAGGCCTTAGCCATCCAAAAGAAGATACATCTAGGCTTACTGCTTGTGGACAAAACACAGTTCAAAGAAAAGCTTCTGTCTTCTTCGCTCAGCTGTCTGGAGGTGAGGACTAACTATATGCAAACACCAACTGTAGAACTGCTGTTACACAACTGTTTTTGGTCGAAGAAATATGGTGAGTTTCTGACTGTGCTCTAAACAACTTGAGGCAATGTGTCAATTAAACCTCACTGAGCTAGAATCTAAGCACAGTACAGTGACATTTTCATTTTACAGGGAATTTTCTAATACAACTAAATAATGAATTAACAATACAGCAAAAATGTTAAAGGCATGTTGGAGTCATTGCACTGCTCTGAATCTCTCCTCCAGGTTATCAATGATGTACTTAGACAGCTGGCTAAGAGGAAGGTAGATGCTCTCAGGGCAGAGGTTGACGAAGCCCTGTCAAAACTACAGTTTAGTCCCTCCACTACAGCTGAGCTAGCTGACTCCCTCACATTCCTGGATGAGATACAGGGAAGGGTAAGATGCACTTTTTTATGTTGATAGCTGTTTCTTTATCAGTTAGAAGTGCTTGTGACAAAACCGTCAAAGCGAAGTTATTTTTACAGTATGTAGTCATGACTTAGTCTCCTCTCTTCTCCTCTGTCCCCTCCTTTCACTCCTCACTTTACCTTGTCCTATCTGTGTTCTACTACACTCTATTCTCTCTCTTTCTTTTCCCCTCTCTTCCTTTTCTCCCTCCCACCAGTTAACAGTGCTCAGAGAGGAACACAATACAGTATGTCAGATGTACAATCTGATTAACATGTACTCAGTTCCTGTTCCACTTGATGATCAGATTGAGTTCAGCCAATTGCAAACCAACATAAACAAGTTGCAGAAAGACATTGATAAGGCAGCAGCGGTGAGGGACTCCAGCATGGACACTTTTTGCAGCAACCTGCACAAAGACATAAATGACCTGAACTCTGAGGTCAACAAAGTAAAGCTTAAGTTACAGGTACGTGGAGAAGTTGTATTTATTTTTGTATTTATGAATGCTGGTCAGCCAAATTAAATGGGTCCTAGATCTGTTTGGAATATTTTTGGAATACCAATTTTCTTGGTCAAGTTGTTTCTGTGTATAGGTATATGTATGTCTCTGCTCCATTTTTTTACCTGTCCTGTGGTTTTTCATGTGTAGGAGCCGCAAATCCTTGACATCACTGCTGATTCCTCTAAAGTGCATCTGCTGCTGGAGGAGATCCAGATTTCCGTAGATGAGCTCCAGTCCCAGGCCTCTGCCTACAACTCCTACCAGAAGAAATTCAAGGTGCTGTAGTTCTTTCGACCATTTCAATACTCACAAAAAAACGTGTTTCAAATTAAGTTATAAAAAGTTTATTTTGTGTTGTAAAGCTGGATCCAAACACAATGTCATTTAAACTTTACCAACAAACATGTCAATGAACCCAACCCAAATGAGTTTCCCCCCTCTACCTTTTGATGAATAAAGGTGGAGGTGACCAAGTTTGACTCCCTTGAAGAGTTAACTGCAGCGTTTAGGCTGAAGCAGCTGCTGTGGCACTCTCTAGAGGAATGGGACTCTTTGCAAGACGGATGGAGGCAGGTGAGGTGCAACTTATTGCATGAGAGGGACTGAGCACACAAACAGTATCATGTACAGACACTTATAAACAGGTCTTTGTCTCTTCTAAGCTTCACTGTATCCATGTTCACCTTTCCCCAGAGTACCCTTCAGCAACTGGACCTAGAGCAGTTTAGCTCACAGGTCATCAAATATGGCAAATACATCAACCAGTTGGAGAAGGGTCTGCCACAAAACAATGTAGTTCCAAGCCTTAAGGACAAGGTGGAAGTCATGAGGCAGAGGGTGGGTAGGACAACATGTTCTGTAGTGACGGATATTAATGTGTTAGTGATATTATGGGTGTAGTGTGAGGCATCAGTAATGTGGCATGTCATTACAAATCTATTTTTGAAATGATGCCACATTTGTCAGTGATTTTGTTCTACAGCTTTGCGTCACAATCTAAACCATATTCTTGTGTTGTCTTTTAGCTGCCTGCGATCACTGATCTACGTAACCCATGTATGAAACCAGAGCACTGGGAAACTCTGGAGTCTCTTGTGGGGACCTCCTTGAATGTGGAAGAGCTTACTATAGCTCATTTGGAGGAGCTCGACATCTTCTCTTATGGCACGGAGATACAGGAGGTAACACCCAATATGGCTGCATAATGAGCTTCTCTTGCTATACTTGGTTACTACTGTCTATTAAGTCGATAAAAGGGTCAGTATGTACTATGACATGCCCTAACATAATAACTTAATAACTTAATATCCTAGTCTGACCTGAGTAAATGGAGCTAACACAGTCCTTCACTTTTAGGTGTCAGGACAGGCTTCTGGAGAGGCATCAGTGGAGAGCATTATTACAAAGGTATGTTTAAAGGGAACTACAGATGAATATTTATACAGACATTATAATTCCATTTACCGTATATTTACTGGAGAAACTGCAGAAGAAGTATACTTAACCAGACAGGAGACTGTTGAATTAGAGTTACTTTAATCCTGCCATTTTGTGCCCACGTAAGCCAATTTGATGACTCATACTGTATGACTCAGCAATTACTGCTTTTTTTAAACATTTGTTAAAAAAGATGCACACGGCACAGTTTTGGTGTTTTTGTGGTTATTGGCTAGTGGCATGTGATGCACTGATGATTATTACATTATGATGATTACAACATTCATTTCAATTAAATTCAGTTTGTCACATACAGCGATACAGGTACAGTCATCGTGAAATATATTCCCTTGGCTTCCAGTTTGTTGAATTAAAATTAATATCAAAAGATAGAAAATAGAACAGAATGTAAAAAATGTATAAAAACGTATAAATAGTAATCGATATTATTAAAGTAATGTGAGTAAATAAGAATTAAGAAGTAATCTTATTGGAACTAAACAAGTAATCATAGTAGTAGGAGTAATAGATAGCAATAATTATAGTAACAATAAGAAGTAAAAGAGGTAAGTATGTATTCTTAAGGTGCAGTCTTAGGCAGCATCCTCATTTAGGGTCCTAGTGGCCTGAGGGTAGAAGCTCCTCCTGACCCTCTCAGGGCTGGCCTGGTATATTCAATTCAGTACCTTCTTCCTGATCACAGCAGGGAGAGGAGGCTGTTGTCTGGGTGGTTGTCCTTAAAGACTCTCCTGCCCTTACTTTTACAGCTTCTGGTAACAAACCTCTCCACGATATAGCAGGACCTTGCGGTATTGTTCTGTGCTGTTTATGTACCAGACAATGACATTCCCTGTCAGGATGCTCTCAGTGGTGCAGAAGTAGAAAATCCTCAGTCTTTGAGGGGATACCTGGAAGTATTTCCTCAAGCATCTGAGGTTAAACAGTCTCCACCTTGCCTTTCTCAATACCGAGATGATACCAACATGGTTGGACTTAGGAATAATAATGTGTTATTAGTAGATATGATAGGGCCTGGTATTAATTATAACCAATTAGAATCAGTTCCTCTGATCCACTGTAAAAGCAGTGCAGTCTCTGACATAGCAGACTGACAGTTTTGTAATGAGGAGCAGAGCCCAGACAGCTTTCTCTCAAGAGGAAGCTAATGTTCTTTCCCAGGAGGAGATTACAAAGAGTAAACAGATATATGGCACCACACACATGCTGACAAAGATAAATGAATTCATGTTTTGTCTGGAAAAGAATAGTTCGACATTTGGGGAACTGTGCTTATTTGCTTTCTTGCCAAGAGTCAGATGAGAAGATTGATAACATTCTCGTAACTTTGTTAAATATGAAACTACAGCCAGGAGACAGTTATGTTAGCTTAGCATAAAGACTGGAAGCAGGGGGGTAAACAGATTGCCTGGCTCTGTCCAGTGATAAAAGAAAAGCTGCCTTCCTTTTCTTAAGATTAAACAAGCAAGATATTACTTGTTAACCCTCTGCTGTCCTATCAATGGCCCTATCAGTTGGATAGGCTTCATATTTACTACACATGACAGTCTAAGTGCACCTTTGATTCGAATGGATATTTTATTAAATTGAAGTTTCTGGAGACAATTAAAATTTGTCCACCATATTTTCTATACATAAATGGTTTTAGATTGAAATATTAGTTATAAACATAATAGCCACATGTGAAGTGATAATTAAATGTCATCACGTATCCCTTTTTGAGTGATTTGTTAAACTGCACTTTGATGACTGAAGCACCACTCAGACATTAATGATGTCCAGGGCAGAGTTGTGCCTTAAGTAGGGCTACATCAGAAGATAATTTTCATTATTGATTAATTTCCCAGGTATCTTCTCAACTAATCATTCAATAAATGTTATGTAAATGATTGTCAAAAGAGTTGATGATTATTTAATTGTCGCAGCATTAGTCTGAAATTTGATTCTTAAGTGCTTCTCCCTCGTTGTGACCACGAGTCTCCTCCCCATAATTCACGTCTGTGGGAGAATACGCACACGACACACGCATGCAAGAACATATTTATGGAATGTAGTACAGTGAGCCCACACGGTTTAACCTGCCATCTCGCTGTGCCATGCAGGTGGAGGATGTGTGGAGGACCGCAGACTTCACTGTGTTGTCTCACGGAGACTCCAAAGAGGTCTTCATCTTGGGAGGCACAGATGATATCCAGGTACAGACACATACACACACACACACTAAAAAAAAAAAAAAGTTGTGTTGTGTTTAGGCACATCTGTGTGTTTGTGTGTTTTTCCGTGTTTGTTTACTGTGAAGGTACTCCTGGATGACAGCATTATCAATGTGGGTACGGTGGCATCCTCTCGCTACGTAACTCCCATTAAGCTCAGAGTGGACACATTGCTCGCACAGCTGATCCTCTTCAGCCAAACACTGGTAAAGGATAAATGAAAGTATACAGTGATCTTTTATTATTGTTTCAAGGCTGTCTGCATGCTAAATGCAGATTTTGACTGGCCTCAAATATTACACACGAGCTCTCCCTAGTGGCTGCAAACAAAAAGCCAAATTACTTGCATAAGGAAATTAAGCTTTATATATATTTTATATGTTTAATGAGTTCTATATTAGACTACAGAGACTAACAGTATCACATTTAAAACCACGGTTTATTCATAAAATTCATTTCCTTTACAGCTTATTCTTCTCCCACTGACATTGTCCCTGCTGCCCTCCTTTTCTTTTTTGTTCCGCTCATCTCTCTACCCTCCTTTCCAGGATGAGTGGCTTACCTGCCAAAGGAACTGGCTATATCTAGAGAGTATCTTTTTGGCCCCAGACATCAAAAGGCAGCTCCCTGCTGAGTCCAAGATGTTTCTTAAGGTAGACAAGTCCTGGAAGGAGATCATGGCAAAGGTCAATAAGATGCCCAATGCCCTTAGAGCAGCCACGCAGCCTGGTAGGTAGCCACACAGCACTGATGGAAAAAGCAATAGGACATGCTTATAAGTAGACAAGCAGACAGATATACACATGGACTCACTCAGTTAAACACATTTTGTTCTTCACAGATTTGTTGAAGACTTTTCAGCACAACAACGCTCTTTTGGATGAGATACAGAAGTGTCTGGAGGCCTACCTGGAGTCCAAGAGAGTCGTCTTCCCCAGGTTTGGCTTGTTACAGATTACAACAGACCTTTATGTCATACTTCATCTTTTTTAGCATCCTAAACTTGTTTTATTTTTTGTTCCCTTCGTGGAGAGTAGTTTTCCCTCTGCACATTTAAATTTAAGACTATAGTATACAGTCATAGTATGTCACTGTGCATGTTCTGCCTTGACAGGTTGTCAGATGCCACTCCAAATATCTCATCCCTGTGAGCAATGAAAGATAAAGTACTCTGATATCGGACTTTTATCTCTCACTCACAGGTTCTACTTTCTCTCCAATGATGAGCTGCTAAAGATCTTGGCCCAGACAAGAAACCCCCAAGCAGTGCAGCCTCACCTCAGAAAGTGTTTTGATGCCATTGTACGGCTGGAGTTTGCTCTGCTGCACGAACAATCTCCTGGTTATACAGGAAGTGCGTTGGATGCTGGAGAACAGGAGGTGGTCTATAGTAATGACATCCTGAACATGGTTTCTCCTGAGGGAGAGAAGGTCAGGTTTGAGTAACCTTAATACCTTCAATCATCATGCTCTCTGTTTTACTGCACCTGTTATTCTCTTGTTTTGGATCTTGCAGAGTGAGTGAGAAGGAAAAAAATACACCTTTATGCTACAGTCCTTACTTTTTAATGACAACACTCCTCTCTTCTTCAGCTTAACCCTAAATAAGTGCAAGCAAGTTCTCAAAATATGCAAAACAGTACAGTATACAGTGTACCAAATGAATTATGTAGTACTGCACATTTGTTGGTTTGTCATAAACACAATAAAATTGGATATGAGTTATTTCCAGATGCCACTAGTGGGCTGACTGGTCTTGTTCTCTGTCTGTGGCTGCCAGTTTTCTGGTCTCTGTATTCAGGCTTGTCAGTTATAAATTATACCTCAGCAATCCTTGTGGCGTAACTGTGTTTGACAAATTCTGAACGATTTTTGAGTGAACAATTTTGCTTGCACTGATTGCTCAGTCAGCCACCGTATTGTCAGTTATGACCACAAGGGATCAATCCTTTGATCACAAAATGCAGATAAAGGATGTGATTCACAGTGTACCCTTGGAATCAGGTCCATCAGTAACTGATCATATCCTTCTGTGTGTACGGGTAGGTGGGTTTGACTAAAGGTCTGAAAGCACAAGGCAATGTGGAAGACTGGCTTTGCAAGGTGGAGGAAGCCATGTTCAACTCACTGCGACGCCTCAGCAAGGCTGCCATTGCAGACTACCAGGTGAAGTCTAGAGAAGAATGGGTGGTGGCTGGACATCCATCGCAGGTATGCCTACACACACACACACAAACATGTACACGAGGCCAGCTTGTGTGCTAGCTTTGTATGAGAAAATGTCAAGACATCATTCCACATAGTTACCAGTTAATTTCATTTTTACAAATATAAAATGTTCCTAACTATGAGAACTGTTATAATTCTGTGATTGTTCTCTTTTAAGAAATAACCAAGTCTTTAATAACCGTCCCTATTGTCTTTAGCTTTTATAGATTTTGCTATTGACTTTTATACAATGTTTTAACTATAGTTTGTGTTTGTGTCCACCAGGTGGTGCTGACCATCTCTCAGATGATGTGGTGTAGGGACATGGATGCCTGCCTGGAGGGTGACCATGATCACTTTGCTGCACTGAAGAAATTTGAACTAACAAACTTTGATGTAAAGCACACTTATTAGTCTGCCACTTACTTTTCTTCTAATAGTCTAGTTAAAATTTTGATATAAAAAGTCAAATCTACACTTTTTCTACACTGCTTGCCCAAGTATTTCTACTCTGCATACCCAGTACTGTTTATATATTTGTGATTTGTGCTTGTGTTTATTTTTGTGTGTATTCCAGAGGCTGAATGCCCTGGCAGCATTAGTACGAGGACACCTGCCTACTTTACACCGTAATATCATTACTGCCCTCATCACTATTGATGTACATGCCAGAGACATTGTCACAGATTTAGTCCACCAGAAGGTACGATAGTGGTGTAGTACAATATTATGTACCCACACAAATGCCAACAAGCAGCTTATATCTATGTCTGTTTATGTGATATGTGATAGGTGTAGGTATTACCTGCCTTAAAGTAATTTTAGCCCTCTTTTTCAGGTGGACACCAGGTCTAACTTTGAATGGCAGAGACAGCTACGCTACTACTGGGACCTGGACCTGGACAACTGTGTAGCCACAATGGCTCTCTCTACTTACAATTATGGCTATGAATATCTGGGAGCTTGTCCTAGACTGGTTATCACACCGCTTACGGTAACACATTAATACACAATGATACACTCCATCAATGGCTGCCACATGCCAAGCTCTGTGTAAAACAGAAGCCTTTTTATGGTTTATGCTGAATCCAACTACAGTGACATCAAAATAGGAAAGAGGACTCCCAGACCTTTAGCTTTAGATTGACAATGTGACACAGAAACACAACATAGACATTATTATTATTTTTTGGTCTTGTTCAAACAGTAACAGTCTCTCACCCTTCCCTGATGTGCAGGACCGCTGCTATTTGTGTCTGATGGGGGCTCTCCAGTTAGACCTGGGAGGAGCTCCAGCTGGGCCAGCAGGGACGGGCAAAACAGAAACTACCAAGGACTTGGCTAAGGCCCTGGCCATACAATGTGTGGTCTTCAACTGCTCTGATGGACTTGACTACAAGGTTAGCCATGACATCAATCTATAAACCACATGTGAGCGTTTGTGTGCTCCTTTATAACACTTTGAGTTACTCTTGTTGTGTTTGTTGTGCTTGTTTGTCCACTCAGTTCTCAGTTATTTGTTTTGTTCATTTCTGCCTACAGTCCTTTTCCCCTTTCACCTACAGTTAGCACTGCACTGCACTCCAGGTGAATTAGCTGTCTCAGTCTGACTGTACCTACTAAGTGACTCCATTAGATGGCACTATTGCTAAAGTAATCAGGCCCTCTGTTCTGTTCCAGTTAAAGCACAGATACACTGAACAGAGAGCCCGTGAAGGAGGCTCTCTTAGAATAGAATACTAAAACGTTGTTGTATATATGTTAGTGTGGTGATAGGTCAATAAACACATTAAAAAACATCACTAATGTATACTTGGATTGCTGCTCAATCAAAAAACATTTAATATGACACAGCTAAATCCATACAGCCGCATATACCCCACAGTGGGAACTACAGATGTGTCTGTGTCATGGTCATATAATAGGTATTGTAGGTAGATAATAGATATCATACTTCTTGTGGTTCATAATCACCTAAAATGGGTTGTTTTAAGGGATGACTAATCAAATTTAAAACACACAGGATTGGAAACCATACTGAGGGACAGGTCTTTTAATATACAGCCCTGATTTTCAGAACGTTGGGACTGTAAATAAAAAGGCAATGCATCAAATACAGAATGAATGTGTGTATACACAAATGTTTCCATTTTCATTTATGTTTTACACAGAGTCCTAACTTTTTTGGAATTGAGTTAAAAGAAAAGAAAAGGAAAAAAAAACATCTGTATTTTATAAGCCTCAGAACTTCAGGTTGTGCCTTTAACCTTGAAACAAACTGTACATTTCAATTCAGTGGTAAACGGTATTTTGTCTGGCAGTGCAGTGAGGTTGGAGTCAGAGCAACTGAAAGCACACGCTGACAAGACATCTGGAAAGCCATTCTCTCGTTGTCAGATGCAGTTAGTTATTGGTAGCAGACACCTGTGTATTAGAGTTGGACAGGGCTTTGATTTAGCTAGGCTAGAATCACAGCACAGTGGTTCTATATGTTAATGCTTTGTTCAGCTCTGCTCTACTGCGGCTGAGCAACATTTAACTGTAACATTTAATTCCACCATCCGTGAAATCTTAATAACAGAGTTTTTTGTGTATACCTCTAACACAACTGCAATACAAGTTGCTGCTGCTATAATACTGAAATATATTTTGACTTACAGGAATTTAGTGACAGTCTAACATGGCCTCAGTATGACCACTTTATGAAACAGTAACTGAAAATTAAAATAGAAATGATGACCTAGAACTACATTACTATTTCACCTGTAGTGTTTTAACCAGTCGCACTTCTCTTTTCCAGATGATGGGGCGCTTCTTTAGTGGGCTCGCTCAGTCAGGCGCTTGGTGTTGTTTTGACGAATTTAACCGAATCGACATTGAAGTTTTGTCTGTCATCGCTCAGCAGCTCATAACCATACGAAATGCAAAAGCTGCAAAGGTAAGCCCACACACACACATCTCTTTTGCATTGTTCACAAGACATTTTGCATCATCTGTGTGGATGGAAGAGCTAAGGGCACACTGTCCTAAAATTCTCAGATGGGACTTACAGATCTCAAGAGTCAGTCATTTGACAATTACAACGCTTGATTCCACAATGTGATAATAGTCTGCTATAAGACTTTTGATTTTCTAGCTTCACATCAAACATGAGGAAATGGTCAAGCTTTATATGTATGCGTACTTATGTAATACACTTTACATTAATATGCTGTAAGTTTAGCTGAATACCAGCCAGTTATCTACTGGAGCATTACTGTATTTTCCGTAGAGGAGATACAGAAAGACCATCAGGTTAGGAGCCGGAACAGATTACATGAATTAGAAAATAATTAGGTCCATAAGTCACTGCCACCAACAGACATAAAGCACATCTCACTCAACTCTGTGTTGTGCAGCTGTCAAGGTTTCACTTTGAGGGCCAGGAAATCAAGCTAGTGATGACATGTGCTGCATTCATCACCATGAACCCAGGCTACGCTGGAAGAACAGAGCTACCCGACAACCTTAAAGCTCTCTTTAGACCCATTGCCATGATGGTGCCAAACTACGCACTCATTGCTGAGGTAGAAGGGCTTTCGGTGGGTGCATTATTGTGCGGGGTTGCTTATTTTCTCTCCATAACAATTTATCATTTCTTTCTTTTTCTCCCTCTCTCCAGGTGATTTTGTACTCAGAGGGATTTGAGTCCAGCAAGACCCTAGCGAGGAAAATGACACAGATGTACAAGCTGTGCTCCGAGCAGCTGTCCCAGCAGGACCACTACGACTTTGGCATGAGAGCCGTCAAGTCGGTCCTGGTCATGGCTGGGTTAGAGAATCACACACATACAACATACACTCACACACATTCAGTTGCAGAGGGACCAGAAGGACTATTGTGTGCATAAATACATATATCTTGCATTATTGTGCAGATAATGCGCTGAGAGAACAGTGTTGTCGTGTTTTAGTCCATCGCAAAGACAGTCATCACTCTTTGTGCTGAACGGCATGTATCCAGCAAATATTTTAATCCAACATAAAAGCATAAGTAAATCAACTACAGTGATTACTCTCATTAGAGTGGCTGTTGAAATGCCCCCTTTTTCTCCTGCTGTGGCTACGGTTGATCAAAGAAAATAAGCACTTCTTCACTTAAGCCCTACTTTCACTGTTTGTCAACTGTGAGAAATTCCTCTGTCAAATGGATATCGTTCCTCAAATGAACGAGCGTTGTGACACACATAACATGAAGAACAACATTAGATAGACAAAAGAAAGACCTGGAGACAGCGTGGGTGCATACACAGATTTGAATGGATGCTCTTGACCATATGCAGTGAAAGTCATGTTTTAGCCTGTTAGTTATTAGCCGAAGCTCAGGGAACTGTTGTAATTGGCTTGTGATTCATTGTCTGTCTTTGCCTAGATATTAGTCCTCTGAGTCTGCTCGTTCCACACTAGGCACACATTCATTATCTCCCACTCTAACGTCTCTAATGTTTTTACTTTGATTTTTATAATCGAGTGGAGCCAGCCTGTTGTGGAGATCAAGTTGTGTAATTTTGAATCACCAGCTGCTTATTATCTTTATTACGTCTGTATTTGTAATGAGTCTATTTTCTACTAATTAATTTGCCCATTAATTTTTCCCATATTGTTTACATTTATTTCAATGAATGCACTTTTTTAAGAGAAGCCTGTGTTGTCACTTTTAAAGTCATTGCAGTCAAGTTGTCGAATTAAGTGGGACGTGGGCTCTGCTATTGATTTACCTTTTTTGTATTTAAATGTATTTTTTATGAAACAGACTGGTATATCGAGGGTTGTAATAGTAGGAGGATTATTCTGCACAATCACCAAGAGGTTGAAAGTTTCAAAATTTCTAATAATAGTTAGCTAATAATTAGTCAACTACAGCTCATTATAGGTTATTTTACATATATTGTATCATATATATTATATATAATATTATCATATTTAATATATTATATTATATATTTTACATTATATAGTATATATTTTACATGAAATTGTTTTTGTTTTTTTACGTTTAGGTCTCTGAAGAGAGATAACCCCCACCTCAGTGAGGATGTGGTTCTTATCAGAGCCTTGAGGGATTCCAACCTGCCAAAGTTCCTCGTTGATGATGCTGTGCTGTTTGGGTAAGCCTGTCAGACATTTTGATCATAAAGTACACCTTACTTCTGTTGCCCCAAATGCACACTGTGCTCTCTAACATGACACTAAATATTTCACCAGATAGCCAACACAAGTTTCAGTAAGAAAAAGATGTATTGTATTTTTGTGTGTGTGTGTGTATTTTTTTTTTGTATTTAATTTTTTTCTATTTTATGTGTGTGTATTATGCCATCCTCTCTCCAGTGGTATCCTGTCAGACCTCTTCCCTGGAGTTAGTATTCCCGAGCATGACTACGGTGTGCTACACTCCACCATCCTGGAATCTTTGGTTAAGAGAAACTTACAGCCTCTGCCTAGTATGACCAAGAAGGTACACCACTTCCTTGAATTTGAATATTTGTTCTAAATATATTTTAACTCTAAAAATCAATTCATGTAATATACACATTTTAAAAATGAGTGCTGGTATTTCTATTTTGGTCTTTCTCACCATCAACAAATCCCATGAAAAAACAAAACCGTCATGTGTTATTATATGTGTATTATATTTTGGTCTATCCGCAAAACATGCCCTCATTCCCATCCTTTCCACCTCTTTTTATACAAACAGGTGATCCAGCTCTATGAGACCATGTTAGTGCGTCATGGTGTCATGTTGGTTGGGCCTACTGGTGGAGGTAAGACCACTGTCTACACCATCCTGGCAGATGTACTGGAGACCCTTCATCGCACAGGGCACAAGGCTAACAACCCCTTCTATCAACCTGTCAAGACCTATGTTCTCAACCCCAAATCTGTCACGATGGGAGAGCTCTACGGAGAGGTACTGTAGACTGGAGAAAAAATGATATAACAGCTTCTTTACTTCTCTCTCTACTTTGATTGATTATGTACCTCAACCCCCCCAGGTTAACACATTAACACTGGAGTGGCGTGACGGACTGATGGCGCTGAGTGTCCGTGACGCGGTCAGCGACACCACTGACGACCACAAGTGGGTGATCTGTGACGGGCCAGTTGACGCCCTGTGGATTGAGAACATGAACACGGTGCTGGATGACAACAAGATGCTCTGTCTGGCTAACAGCGAGCGAATCAAACTTACTTCATCTATACATATGGTGTTTGAGGTGAGAGCTGAACACAGTAACGTTTAATATTTTTGATAAGGTGTTTGATGCTCTATGCTTACTTACATGGTTCTAGAGAATTTGTGCTCCTAGATCAGGTTATTTGTTCTCCTGCGTTTTTCAGGTCCAGGACTTGGCTGTAGCATCTCCAGCCACAGTCAGTCGCTGTGGGATGGTATATATTGACCCAGATGAGCTCAAGTGGATGCCCTATGTCCAGACATGGATCAGTGGTCTAGGAGACAAGGTTGTACACAATGTATTGCTGGTATTTCTAGATCTCTTGGAACATTTCTCTCAGATTTCTTCGAACTTTTGCAAAAAACAGTTGCAAAAAACTTTTGAAAGTAGGAAAAGAAGAGAAAAAGGACTTGTGCTTGAGGTATCGCACAAACTGCTTGTAAAGCAGTATTTCATGTTTGCATACTCTCAGGTTAAAGTTCTATACCCCTGATCACAGTCCAAGCTGTGGGCATTATTCAAATATCATACACTTTATATTCATACTTGTACACAAATGTTCTATCTGTTATCGGACCATTATTGCTTATGTATTCTCTATGTGTGAAACTCTGGCTGTGTTCTCCTGTTTGTGCACTGGTACACGATTAGTAATGTGCCTTTTCAGGCACTGCAAGCAGGAGAACTTCAGCATCAGCAGCAACGCTGATGACAGCACATCACATCAGAGTTTACAGCTTGCAACATTAGCCCTGAGCTGCTTAGGGTGACTTAACACAGCTGAGAGAGTGGGTCATCTCTCCCCTCAACTTTTAAGTCTGTCTCTCTCGGTCTCACTGTCTAATTGACTGAGACTGTTCTGTTTGTTGACAGTGCATTTGTGTTGCTTTTGTTTTCTTCCTTCTTCTGTTTTTCTCTTCAGATTCATGTCCCACTTTTTCAGTATTTCAGCCTCTCTTTTAAGCCACTCCAATCTGTTTTTGGGGGTTTTCTTTAACAAGCAACATTTCTTTGAGACGGGACTTTCCTTCCTTAGTTTAATTGTTGCATTCTGCTTTGTCTGGGATAACTTTGATTACACTTTGAAAAGAAAATGTGGAGCTGTTTGAATTAAAGTTTATAATTCATTTTGTATTGATTTCCACTTAGCTATTTTAACTGCGGGAGTCTGTCTCTGTGTCTCTTGGGGACAGGGAGAGCATTGCCCACACTTATTCTAATTCTCTGTCTAACACTCTCCTTGTTCAAGGAATAGTTTAACGTTCTGGGAAATAAGCTTGATCCCTTTCTGGCTGGGAGATAGATGAGAAGATCGATACCATCCTCATGTCTGCCCATTAAATATGAAGCTACAGCCAAACAGTTAGTTTAGCTTAGCATAAAGACTAGAAACAGGAAGCAAGATCAGTGAGCTTTGGAGGGGCGAAAGTTGTTTTGGTTTTTTTCAACCTTTGCCTCTCACATCCACTCTTTTGTGCTAGCCTAAGCTAAATGTCCGCTTTAGCTGACAGATATGCGAGTGATATCGATCTAACTTGGCTAGAAAGCAAATAAATGTTTTGGTTTTTTTTTCCAAAATGTCATCCGAACTAGGTTGCTTCACAACCTATGTGAATAAAAGTCTCTTAAAGATCACTTCATAACCTTACTCTCTTCTGCCGTCATCCATCTCTCCATGACCCTCTTTCTCCCTTCGCCCTGTGCTGTGTCTCTAGCTCCCAGACCAAGTGCGAACATACCTGCTGGAGCTGTTTGAGAAGTATGTGGAGAAGGGTCTTCAGTTCGTGTTGAAGCATTGCACGCAGGCAATTCGCCAGGTGGACATCAGTAAAGTCACCACTCTCTGCTCCCTGCTAGAGGCATTGCTGCTGGGCAAAGGAGGGCCAGATCTCAAAATGGTACATTAATCACAAGATTTAACTGTCACTTTAGTTCAGTTTATGGTTCTGCTCTAGGACTGGTCTATTAGTTCAAATGGGGGTGTTTTTGCACAATAATTCAGCTCTGTAATCAAAAAGATTCAGTTGTTGTGGGTAAGGTCAGATAATAAAAGACAAAGGCTGTTTAAATCACGCATGGCACCAAGACTTTATACAAATATATAAATCAACAAGAGCATAATGTCGATTATGTGCACAGTTCATTTTGAACCCTTACTTACTAACTAACTTCCTCTTATTTTTGTGTGTGTGTTGGTATCAGGATTCCACTGTCTTGTGTCAGACCTTTATATTCTGCTACCTGTGGGCAGTAGGCGGCAACCTGACCAGTTCTCACTGGGATGCTTTTGACACATTTGTCAGAGAGCAGTTTGAAGACAACAGCAATGCTAAGGTATATGCACACACCCACAGACACATACAGAGATAGACAGACAGCATGGAGTATTTAATATATTTTATTGTAACATATGCAGACACCACATATGTCCATAACACACTGACAAAAATATCACAACTGTGCCTCACATGTCCAGTGTCGCTGTTCTCAAACTCTTCTCTGCCACTCAAGGCATTATGCCTCATTTGTATTACTGAGAGTCAAATCCATTTACCAACGCATTTGCTGATATTGGCATGAAATGTGCAAAAAGGCCTGAAGGTTAGCTCATATGATGTATTACATCAAAGTACTCTCTGCACTGGATGTATCTACCCACAGGACAGCTAATCTGAAAATGCGGACTTCTCTAGAATATCAGTCACTTGTGTGAAATGAAGATATTAAGATAGAGCATCCGTATTGTACAACATAATACCTTCAATTGGTTACAAGGAACATAAGGTAAATCTGAAGCATGAGCTCTGTGCCAAGGTTATAAAAGTTCATTGCATGCCATTACTCGGCCTTGCCAACTTTGCAGAATTATGGATAGGCTATTTTAGACAGGAGGAAATATTTTTTATTTGTGAAGAATGAGGTGCAGGGAATATATGAAGAAAAGCTGGGGGGTGATGTTATGAATTGTTCAGTGTTTCTAGCCTAACAGGAAATGGAAAGGTAATTGTTTGAGAGGTTTGTCTTGGCTGGCAGTCATACCAGATGATTGAGGGAATGTCTGACTGACAGAGGCAGAACACAGTAGGGTGGGAACATCATGACTCACTCATCTGAAGGTGGAGTGAGCATGTAGATAAAAGATTCATGAAGGCTGCTGAGTATCATCTGGAACATCCCACATGTTTTCACATCTGTTCATGTGTCTGCGCATAAGGAGCTGAAGTTTGGGAAATGTAATGTTATTTATATCAGAGAACTGTTTGTGTGTACATTTTTATGTGTTTACCATGAGATGAAGCCAGTGCAGCCAGCTCCCAGCTGTGATGCTTGAGGGAATGAACTGCACACACACACATTAGTAACGGCAGGAGTCAGGAAAACAAATACTAAATCACATGCCACAAAGAAACATACCACATAAACAGAAACTACAGCCACCAACAACAGAGAAGAATGAGTTTCTTTAATGCCTGATTTTTACTGAGGTTTCATAGTTAATCATATTTGTAAAAATGATGACACTATTTTCCCAGTTTTGTTTTTATTTGTATGTGTGTTGATTAAAACACATTTATCTGTTTTCTGTAGCTTCCAAAGTCTGGTACCCTGTGGAGTGTGTACATGAACTTTACTCACAAGCGTCTGGAATCATGGGAGAGGATAATCCCTTTGTTTAAATACAATAGGGAGCAGCCCTTTTTTGAGATGCTGGTCCCCACCACAGACACTGTCCGCTTTGGCTACCTAATGGAGAAACTACTATCTGTGCGACGTTCTGTGCTCTTTACCGGCGGCACTGGAGTGGGAAAGGTAAGGATTCGTGGTAAACAGAAGAAACTGTGGCAACACTGCGACATGCTGGTCTGTAAATGGTAGCACGCTGAACTGATACTGTAGATAGATGTGGATAATGATTTGCCCAGATGCCCCTTTAGTGTCATTTAGAAGACACTAAAGGGGAATGTGGGTCACATAGAGAAAAATCACTGGCTTACCACAGCTGAAACCTGGGCTCAGTTCCCAGCAACGGGGCTTCTGGCATTAACAGGCATTTCAGTGAATACAACTAACAGTGACACTGCAAAAGTAAGTTTGTTTGCCTGGACCCACTGTGTATGTTAAGCTTGAGACATGCTTTTGTGAGTTTGCAAACATTGTGTGCAGTGAAATATTGTACAGGAAACAAAGAAATCATAGAACAAACCCCAATAAAATATCTGGAAAAGAATCTTACTGCATGCTTTTCTGCTTTAACTTCATTGCGTTGGATGCCACAGACATGTATCGTATGTGGTTGAGCTTTTGAAGGTGTAAATGTTTTGAAGGTGTGAATATTACCACAGATACATTTATGGACAACCTGCTCTAAATAAAATTGTCCCTGCACAAGGTTATTTACTGGTCATAGTTATAGTTGCTAAGACTATCTCTTAACCTAACCTGATTACAGTTGGAGAAGGGATAGCTAGAGGTCATTAGTAAATGAGCTTTTGAAACTGATGAATCAGTGTTTTCTTGGACAAGAAATAATCTGTGTCAGTGTTATTATTATTTTTTATTATTTTTGTGCATCTGTCCCTCAAAGTCTGTGGTGGCTCGGGACCTTCTTAACAGTATCCAGGAAAAGGCAGGATACCTTCCAGTCTACATCAACTTCTCTGCTCAGACCTCTTCCGCCCGTACGCAGGAGATCATTGAGTCTAAACTGGAAAAAAAGAGGAAAAACATTTTGGGTACTGACTCGCAGTTGCATTAATACACAATCATTCATCATATATAAAGAAAATCTATGATTGACACTGTTCATCTTACCATCCATCCAAATATCAGTCCTCACTGTAGTCTACTCTATTCTGTTTTTTTAAATCCATTGACATACACTACCATCCTTTCTTGCTATATGTCAATACATATATCTCTTGACCTTTTTCTCCTTCTCCATACTTTTTTTTTCCACCCTGCAGGTGCTCCTGGTAACAAGAAGTTAGTGGTCTTTGTGGATGACCTGAATATGCCGAAGCTGGACAGTTATGGCTCTCAGCCCCCTATAGAGCTCCTCCGTCAGTTCCAGGACTTTTCTGGCTTCTATGATAGAAACAAGTTCTTCTGGAAGGAGATCCAGGTATAAATATATACAAATAAGACGAGGTACAAAAAGTCAGATGTATGTGCATACACCTAACTTTGTTCAGGTCAGCAGATGGCTGGTATGGTGTCCTACGGCATGTGGTCACCCCTTTTGTAAAATCTGCAAACAGACATGTAAAACATGCCATTCAATATTCAGTTAGAACAGCTGCATTTAAAGGAACATGGCTCAGAAGTTGTTGCTTGTTAGGCCACCTAATTTTCTATTTCTACACATGTTAAAGACAGAGGCTACATCCGGCAAACATGGCAGTTTTGGAGTTGTTGTAGAACAGGACTTGACAGAACTTGCCTAGCTGTTTCCTTCTGTTTCCACTTTTTATGCTAAGCTAGGCTAAACCATCCATCCGTTAACTGTATTTAAGACACAGAGATGAAAATGGTATTGACGTTCTCATCTAACTCTTCGTGAAATGGCAGTCAAATTTCTCAAAATGTTGGAGGGCCGTTGAAATGTTCAATTGGTTTTCTTTTAAGTTAAAAGTGTAGATATAGCTCTTTAGTTTTTGTTTCTACACAGTCAGCATCAACTTAATTAGTTTTCTAGTTGGACTTCTAATGAAGCGTGTCCATTTCTATAAGAAACCCATTCATCTTGTGAGCCTGTGTGTGTGTGTGTGTGTTTGTTATGTGTGTGAATATAGTGTATACCCATATTTGTATTCTGTATTGATATAAAGTTTCCTGCATTTAACTTGTGCCATACAACCACACGGACACGCACACACACACACACACACACACACACAGATACAATCACATGACTAATTGCACTTTAGAGTGCATGTGATGTCTTACACATACAGTATAATGTAGTTGAGTGTGTTGGAGTGCAGGCATGTATGTGCAATGTTGGAGTTGCACATAAGCGATATATTCTGAGTTTTGTGTTATGATGCGCTGCACAGAAATGCAGCAGCAAAATTTTACTGGGGGTACTGTACGTTCATGTAGAGCTATCAGTTTTTTTATTGGAGAGAAATGGAGGATGTGTGTGTGCTTTTCATCTGGAAACAGTATTAAAGCAACCAACTTATTATTTTATTCAGTATACTTTCTTTTCTCCATTCAAATAATGTGACCTCCCAGTAGAGTACTTTTTAAAATTAAAGACAGCTAGAGACACAGGGACTGTATTCTGCACCTGCCGGCATTCTTATCATTTTAGTACCTCCCTCTGATGCTCCATTCCTCTAGCACCTGCGTACACAGAGAATTGTATTACTTTCACTGGCAACATGTGTCTTAGTTGTTTCCCTCAGGAGAAAATAAGACACATTATACCCTTATGGATTCATAAAAATTCTAAATAAATACTAATATAGATGCTTAAAGTAGGTAATGTGATTCTAATCCAGTACAAATTCAGCAAATATCTCCTCGCAGTGGTTGTACACAGCCCTCTGTATTTGTAAAAAACAAACAAAGTGGCTTGGACTAAGCCACACAACACTAACTTGTTATTCCAGCCATTCCAGACAGGATTTGTACCTCAGGTAACTCTAAATTACTTACCCAGAGACATTCATCTTGCTTTCTAGTTTGCCAAGATATACTGTTGTTGCAATGTTAGCTACAGTAGCAGGAGAGTTGTGAGTATTGCTGTCTGGAGCTGGTGTGTTCGGACTAAGAAACCATCGCAACCTGTTGCAACTTTAGCCACAGTTTCTTTTTGGTGTACGTATAATATTGGATAAGATGAGAGTGTATGTTTAAATAAACATACATACATATACATACATACATACATACAGTACATACATACATTAGTGTATGTTTAAATAAAAGAGAAAATTCAAGTGGATAAGCAAGTGAGATGGACTACACTAAAACTCCTCCTTCGTACTTTTTTCTTCCTTTCCTCTAGGAAATGACCATCGCTGCAGCATGTGCTCCTCCAGGTGGGGGCCGCAATCCAGTGACCCCCCGCTTCATCCGCCACTTCAGCATGCTGTGTCTTCCCACACCCTCAGATCACAGCCTCAAACAGATCTTTAAAGTGAGAAGACACAGACACAAATTCTGTCTACACACATAGATGTTTTCAACTGGTTCAGAAATGCTCATGTACTTCTCTCTATAAGATCTGACCCTCCTCTTGTTCTCTTTCTCATTTGTTTATTTGACCCCATTCCTCAATATATTTATATTTTATATTAATATAAATATTTATATTTATATTATATAATGACACATTGTCCGCTCCATCATGCCTGTTATGATCTCTTTCCCCTTCCATCCCTCCTTCAGGCCATCCTGAATGGTTTCCTTAGTGACTTTTCCCAGGTGGTGAAGGACTGTGCCAGTGAGATTGTGAATGCAGCAGTAGAGATTTATGACCGCTTGAGTGTAGATCTGCTGCCCACTCCAGCTAAGTCCCACTATGTCTTCAATCTCCGGGACCTCTCCAAGTGTGTCCAAGGTGAGACACAAGGCCCACACACAGACATGCACAAATTCAGGCCAGTATCATTGAACACTTTACAGGTGATTGCATCGATCAAGATGCATTTTAAGTAAAGGATGGACACAGCGGTTGCTCAGGCGCAAAGCATGTACACCCTCTCTTTTCCTGAACACAAACTACACTTTAGCTTTACAGGTCAATGCATCTTTCCGTCATTCAACTAAATCTAAACAGTAGTTTGATTTTCATTTTTCTATTTCTTATAGCAAAAAGCAAATTCTGGATATCCTGAAACCAGATTATACCTTTCATAATTTTACATAAGAGTAGAGTAACTCCAGATTTTACATTGTATAACCATGGGAAGATTTGGGGTTAAGGTCATCGTGAACGGGACTCCTTTGAAAATATGGCTAATATGAGGAAATGATGACAGATTTAACGTCATTTGAGTTTTCCTTGCAGTTCATTATCATGGAAATGACTTTAAGAAATTTTTGGGCTTACTCAGTGACAATACAATCAAAAAGACTTCACAAAATCATGGAGTATAATATAATAAGAGATATTAATGCTGTACGCTTAAAGCACTTCTATTGTAGCATATCTAGAATCAGAGTAGTCAGAGTTTTTTTTGTTTGTTTGTTTTTGTTTTTTAGTGATTTAATTTTTTGTTATATGAAAAATTAAAAATGAACTATTTTTGCTCAACCCTTTTGAGCCATAAAATACATTTTTAGAAATAAAAAGAGAAAAATAATATTTTGTATTTTCAAATCAAATGGTTTCTTTTAGTTAGTTTTTTATTTTTTTATTTTTTTTTAACAACTGGAAGGAAAATCAAATGACCATCACACACACTGACCATAAACGACTACAGGCCGAAGATACCTAAGTTTTGACACCTTCACAGCATGGGGCACAGCTATGATCATTTTCAAGCCACATAATCAACTTTTTTAAGCTGTGTCTCAGCCTCATGCTCCTAAATCGTCTGCACCATCTCTGCTTCCTTTCCCCTCTACCTCCCCCTCTTCCTTTTGCCCACCAGGCATCATTACTGCATGAAGATGAGCCGAAGCGACTTCTACGACTGCTTTCTACACACTCCTTGCTCAACATATCTCGAGCGCATTACTCAAACACATAGTTCCCTTTAGCAATACATACTGCTGGAGAGGGGTAATAAACTGACACCCACTCTTTCCATTTTCTTATATTGCTGCCATCATGTATTCTTCTGTTTTGTTTCCCTTTATGTATGTTTAGTTATCTTTATGCGACTCTTCCTTTTATTGTTTTTTTTTCTTTCTTCATGAGTTATGAGCCTCGTTGTTATAGCTTTTTATTTTCCATTTTCTCCCCTCCTTTAACTTCTACTTATTATACATTTGCATTATACAAGATGAAAATAGTGATCCATTCTCCTTTCCGTACATCTTTCCCTTTCTTGATTTCCAGGTATACTGCAGTGTGAGCCAGGTCAAGTGAGAGACAAGAACCAGATCTTCCGTCTCTTCTGCCATGAGTGTCAGCGGGTGTTCCATGACCGTCTCATCAACAACCAAGATAAGACCTATTTCAACACCATTGTGTGCGAGATGGCCAGTAAGAACTCACAAAAATGCACAAACAAATTTCCAGTTAAAGAATACAGTACCCTTGTTTCTGACCCTCTCACGCTCCTCTCTTTCTGTCAGGTAAATATTTTAGCATTAACTTGGAGCCTTCATACTTTGTGACTCAGCCCATCATCTTTGGGGACTTCATCATGGTTGGATTCTATTTTCTCTTATCGAAAATGCTTGATAGGATCAGAAAACATTTGATTTCTGTGTTTACACTGAAATACCTCACAACATTTTTTATTCCCATTGCTCTCCATCTAATAATAGGTGGGCGCAGAGAAAGAAGACCGTCTGTATGAGGATCTGACTGACATGGATAAGATTCAGGCTGTCCTCCAGGACTACCTTGATGATTACAATTTGACCTTCTCCAAGGAGACCAAGCTGGTTTTCTTCCAGGATGCCATTGAGCATGTCTCCAGGTGTGCACACCTGGATTTGCGATGCTGAATTGCTAGATTTCTTTGAAATGTGACATCCTAGTTGGTGGTTAATGGATTTTAGCTGTAGGTGGTGCAAACTGTGAGATGAAAGTTACACTGAGGAAGAAGCTACACTACAAACTGTATGATGGTGCTTTTTCAAAATGGAATATCTAGACAGTGTGATATGCTCAAGGAGTAGACATACTGTATTGGATAAAATGGCACATATGTTGCTGCTGATGACTCTAGAATGTTGAGTTTGATAAAATGAATTTGTGTACACTGGGTGTCCTCATATGTTTATGAGTTCTATAGCCTCAAGGCATATCACTCCACACATGATAAATGATGTTTCATTGCTTTTCCTCTAGGATTGCCCGCATGATTCGCCAGGAGAGAGGCAATGCCCTGCTAGTGGGAGTGGGAGGTACAGGCAAGCAGTCACTTACTCGGTTGGCAGCCCACATATGTAGGTACCGCTGCTTTGAGATCGAACTAAGCCGAGGCTACAACTACGACAGCTTCCATGAAGACCTGAGGAGGCTCTACAAGATGGCTGGTGTGGAGGGCAAAGATATGGTGTTCCTCTTTACGGATACTCAGGTATGAATGAAGGACCTAGCTAATGTAAAGATAAGAAACATTTAGTTGACACAGAGAGAATGTTTTTTTTTTCTTTTTGCAGGTCCAAGCATATTTAAAGGTGTCCACTCTCTGTCCTGTTGTAGATTGTGGTGGAGGAGTTTTTGGAGGATGTCAATAACATGCTGAACTCTGGTGAGGTGCCAAACCTTTTTGAGAAAGATGAGCTGGAACAAGTACTAGCTGCCACCCGTCCTAAAGCCAAAGAGGCTGGAATCAGTGAGGAGAACAGGGATGAGGTACCTACAGACACAAACACAATGTGCTGTAGAAAACATTTATCATTCTAGCAGTACAAATGTAACACAGTATATATCTACAATATGTCCAAGCAAACCATTGAACAAAAAAATTCTATTTCAGTGGGTGCCCAAAAGGATAATTGTTTTCTCTAGGCTAAGGAAATATACTTACTCACTTTCTTGCCTATCTCTGTGCTAATATCTGTGACATAAATATGAAGTTTTACAGTGGGTTAAGTGTCCTGGCAGCAACACATCTGAAACATTACCATACATTGCCACTCAAGTGAACATCAAGAGAACATCAAGAGAACATCAGTGTCAAATGCTGCAGTATGATCTAAGACAATTAAATGAACATCTAACCACTGTCACTAGCTAAAAGAAAAAAAAAAAAAAGACACATACAGAGAATTTCCCGCAAAGGGCCAAAATAGCCAAGGGCTGCACGCAAGAGCAGTCAATTAAAGTCAGTGCCCCCAAGTGAGCTGTAAAAAAATATCAGACTTTAATGTTATCTGCCTGCTGAGACCCAAACCCCCAGAAATTATGGAGTCTCTGCATGTGTGTGTGTGTGCGTGTGGCCTTCAGGTGTTCCAGTATTTCATCTCTCGTGTACGAGAGAAGCTGCACATTGTGCTGTGTATGAGTCCCGTGGGCGATGCCTTCAGGTCCCGCTGTCGTATGTTTCCTTCCCTGGTCAACTGCTGCACTATTGACTGGTTTGTGCAGGTATGCTAACATAGCTCTCATTTTTCTGCTCATGTCTATTCACGTATCATTACTCAGCTTGGTTAAGGGTTGTGAAATGAAAGATGATCATTTGCAAGTTTTACAAGTTATATCACTCCTCTTGTCTTGAACCAGTCTACAGCACCGTTCCTCTTTCAATCTATCTAACATTACCACTGCTGGTCCTAGCAGATATTCCTAAAAAATAATTTTTTCTCCACTCTGACATATTTTTTTCCACTCCCTCTTTTGTTCTTACTGCATTTTTTTTTTTATTTTGTTTTACAACTGTCTTCTCACCCATCATTCTCTTCACCTGCTCTTGTCCAGGATTGTAGTTTTTGGCTTTCTATCCATTCCATATGGTTTCATTTATGTCCTGTTAGCATATTGATTTTTATTTTAATTCAGTCATAAAGCCTTGTAATTTGCATCTTTATTGATTGTTTTTATTTTTGCATCTTGTGTATTTTCACTTTTTTTTTTTTTATTACAAAAGCTAATAAAAAAAGTTAAATAAAAGCTAAAAGCTAAAATAAAAATTGTATATCCTTGCCCTCACTGAAAATTTTGTTTTACTCTTTACTCTTTTCCCCTTTACCCCCGGGTTTTCAGTGGCCTCGTGAAGCGCTGCTCTCTGTCTCTCAGGACTTCTTCCAGAATGTGGACTTTGGCAGCGAGGAGCTAAAGCAGAGCTTCTCCGCCATGTGCGTGGAGGTACATGTTAGTGTCACTGACATGGCTGAGCGCTACTACTCTGAGGTGAGGCGCCGATACTACACCACGCCTACGTCCTACCTGGAGCTCATCAACCTCTACCTGTCCATGCTCGAGGAGAAGCGACAGCAGCTAGTGCTTGTAAGTGATGAGTTGTCATTTTTGGTGTTGTAATAATTTGTAGTAATTGTGAACATTTTTTTCTCTGTGATCAGCTTTGTTGTTGTTGTGGCACTGTAAGGCACTTGTTGATGTATTTTCAAGATCATGTCTGCATTCATGATATGCAAAATATATCTATGTGTGTGTATTTATATAGGCTAAGGATCGCGTGAAGAATGGTCTGACCAAACTGCTGGAGACCAATGAGCTTGTGGACAAAATGAAAGTGGACCTGTCTGCTTTGGAGCCAGTCCTGAAACAAAAATCCATTGATGTTGATGCCCTCATGGAGAAACTTGCTGTAGACCAAGAGAGTGCTGATGAGGTGTGTGTGTATGTGTGTGAGAGAGAGAGAGAGAGAGAGAGCGATGATCACAGAACTTCCAGAAGATGTGCCTATTGTCTCCTAGAAGGGACTGAAATCTGAAACCCTCACCTTCATTGCTGTAGTCTGTGTATCATACAAAAATATATATTTTCCACAGGTGCGTAAAGTAGTATCAGAGGATGAGGCTTTGGCCAAGGTCAAAGCTGAAGACACCCAGGCCATAGCAGATGATGCCCAAAGGGACCTGGATGAGGCTCTTCCAGCCCTGGAGTGTGCCAATCAGGCCCTTAATTCTCTTGACAAGGCTGACATCTCCGAGATCAAGGTGTTCACCAAACCCCCAGACCTAGTCATGACGGTCATGGAGGCTGTCTGCATCCTGCTGAACTGCAAGTCAGTGTGCTTCTCTCTCACTCTAAAAAAACAAGACCTTTTCTTTGGGAATTTTAATTGGTGACATGTCTCTGCCTCTCTTATCACAAAGAAGTCCCTTTCTTGTCCCATCTATTGCTCCATTATTACAGATTCAGTAATTCTGTCACATCCTCATCATCTGTTTGAGAAAAAGAAAAAAAAAAACAATGTGGGGATAGAAGATGCCATTTGATAGACTAGTTTTAGTGAAAGTCATCAGCTATTCTTTATGTGATGTCTGTTTCATTTGTTCAGCACACTGAATTCAACATCCAGTGGCACATGATCATCTGTAAACACTTGTCTAATTCACTCAGATCAAAATTAAATAGTGGTGTGCGCACAATCCAATTTCAGTACCAAACAGGAAACTGTGTTCACCAAATATCTGTGTAATCAAAAAATAATCCATCAGGCATAAAATTTATTATGATGATCCATCATTATAATTACCATCGTCACTGTAGCCACCTTCATCATCGATAGCATCAGGATAATTATTACAACATAATTTTAGTCACCGCAAAAATGATGACCATCGCTCTAATAACAATTCTCACACTGACAAATGTATTAGATAGATGTGGGCCTATTTTTAATCCCTTATATTTTGTAGTCAGCATCCAGAAGGATTACCTTACTATCTCATGACTCATCCCTCTATCAACCCTTAAAATTCATCAGTCATTAATCTGCTGCACTGCTGCTGCACTAAATCCAATCCTGACCAATATCCTTTCTACTTTAACCTTATAGCACCCGGTGTTTCAGACTTCTTCTATGCACACACAAGGTTTAATTATCTCAAATTTTAGTTTAAGTTTAAATCTGGGTTAGTGAGAGCTTCTTGTTTGCCAAAATAACCTGTCCACCTGAAAGGTTGTGGCAAACACATGTGCCCTGAACTGTCACAATAAAAGTCCACTCCAAAATGTGCAGTAAAAAAAAGGCATTAGGCACTGAACTGCCAACAAAATATGAGACAAATAAATCTGCATGCATAGAAGTCTATGATCTAAGGTTTAAGATCTTTTACTTGAAAAATGAAAAATGCTTGTTGTTCATGATGTAGTTATTTGTAAGGAATGTTTCTTTCTTATATCATTCTTAACAAAAAACAGTTTCAGATTTTGTTTTTTAACTCATGCAGCATGTGTCACAACCTTCCAGACTTAAATTGGAAATCCGCTTACATCATTTTGTTAACAGATATATATTGTCCCTATATAAACTGAGCCACACATGCACACACACATTAATTATTATTAGCCATTTTCCTTTTTTTCTACAACTCTTCACTAACTCCCCTTTCTTCCTACAGGCCGGACTGGCCGGGTGCCAAGCAATTACTGGGAGATGCCAATTTCCTCCGGCGCCTGACAGACTATGACAAGGACAATATCAAGCCTCAGATCCTGCTGAAGTTGCAGAAATACATTAACAACCCTGATTTCATACCTGAGAAGGTCTGTTTAGATTTCATGTCAAACACTCTGATATGTCAGTCAGATCTTTTGGTAGGGCTCAGAGTAAACAGATTGTGGTGAAACTGGAGTTCAAAGACTTTTTGAAAGTTTGGAAAGTGCCGGAGTTGGGATGGAAACTCGAATGTAACTGCTGAAGTTTTGATTATGGCGTTATCGACATATATATGCTGATGAAATTAACTGTACATTTTGTGGTGGCAAAATTGTCAATAATTTGCAGTGCACAACACAGTATGTTGGACAACATTTGTTACTTGCTGCGATTGCTTCTTCTGTTGCTTAGGTGGAGAAAGTATCCAAAGCCTGTAGATCAATGTGCATGTGGGTCAGAGCCATGGATCTTTACTCCAGAGTCCTCAAAGAAGTGGGCCCCAAGAGAGAAAAACTGGCCAAGGCACAGGTCAGTAATATACATTAGAGCATATGCATGCATGCAGCACATGGACAAATTACAATTTAATGGAAGGTGCTTAACATACTTGCTTTATATCTCAATAACATTCTCTATTCCCTCTGAGCCAGTCCCACCCACTCATCCATGACTTAATATTATCTAAATGGTTCATTAGTGGTATTCCCTCAGTCCCTGACTCCCTCTATTCCAAACCATGCAGGAGGAACTGGACATGACTATGGCCACCCTGAGGGAGAAACAACAAAAGCTTCAGGAGGTAGAGAACCAGATCAAGGTCCTACAGGAGCAGTTTGACAGCAGCGTCAAAGAGAAGGAGAACTTGGGTAAGGGTCGTTCCCTTTAGACGTTAGTACTTTAAAGGTCCAGTGCATAACATGTAACATTTAGGAGCATCATTTGGCAGAAATGGAATATAATATTCATAACTATGTTTTCATTAGTGAAGAATCACCAAAAATAAAGAATTGTTCTGTTTTTTTGTTACCTTAGTGTGAGGCTTTTATATCTGCACAAAGAGTGGGCACTCTTACATGGTGTCTGCCATGTTACACCTCTGTGTTTATACACTAGCCCACAGCAGACAAACCAAACACAGGCTTTCAGAGAGAGAAGGCCTCTCATGTTTTATGTGAATTTCTTAGCCACCATGGTTTCTCTTAAATGCTTAGAAAAGGAGTTGATTGCAGTCTGCAGCCACCGCGAGATGCCACTAAATCCTACACACTGAAACTTCTGTTGAGTGAAAATCTCTAACGTATGAAGCAGATTCTACCAGGAAGTTCTTTGCTTACATGCCTTCTATCGCTTTCATCATTGAACAAGGTTATTACTCACTGGAATCCCCTGCTGATTTACTTTTTCCCCCACTCTTTTTCTTGTGACTTCTCTCTTTGCTCAAAGTCGATACCATGGCTTTGACACAGGTTCGGTTAACAAGGGCAGGGAAGCTAACTTCTGCTCTAGGTGATGAGCAAGTACGCTGGGAACAAAGTGTCACCTTGTTTGAGCAAGAGATCATCAACATTGTGGGAAATGTCTTCATAGCAGCTGCCTGTGTGGCCTACTATGGAGCGTTCACTTCCCACTACAGACAGCTGGTAGGTACAGTGGACTACACTGGTTTCACCATGATTCAAGAGTCTTACACCTTGTTGCAATACAATATGCTATGCCCCTTTATCCTGCAGTGCCCATATCAAGGAAAACACTAAGCCCAGTTGTGGCTTAGATTTCTGCTTTAAGATGTTATTCCTAGAACAGAATATATATGATAATATCATTAAACTGAATCTGTTCGTACCTTATTAAAACACAGAAGCGCAGTGATAAAATCAGTGATTAAAAAAAGGAAAAACATTATAAAATATGCAGGATATAAAAACATAAGAAGTTTAAAAAAAAAACTCTCAAACCAGTCATCTTATAAACAAACCAAGAAAAAAATTCATATGTGTGTGTGCTCCCCTTTCCTCAGCTAATTGACCAGTGGATGATACAGTGCCAGGAACTGAACATCCCCATCAGTTCCAGCTTCAGCCTGATCAACATTCTGGGTGACCCGTTTGTCATCCGCCAGTGGAACGCAGAGGGCCTGCCTCGTGACACCGTTTCTACGGAGAACGGCATCCTGGTGACCGAGGGCCGCCGCTGGCCTCTTATGATTGACCCACAGGACCAGGTGAACTAAGAAACTAGGATGAAAGCAACGTTCCTTCAGTGCGTGATTGGCTATTACTATTAGTGTTGTTGGGTGTTGTGTTATTATTAGTATTGTTGGAGGACTGCCATTTTCTGTTCATCCATTTATACCAGTCTCAGACATTGTGTTGTGTTAGCAACGTGTGAATATATACACACTGTGAATAATAATGTATTCCTGTAATTCCTTGTCTTTTTGAATTTCATGTGATTTGAAACATTTACTACATGGCTGTGGTACCAGCGTAAAGAACAATAAAAATATCTCAGAATAGAACTTCCTGTCAGACATGGTCAGAGACAAAGTCACAGACTGGCCTCTGCCCCAGGGCACACATACAGTTCCCAGCTCCCCCACAAAGGACACAAACCAGCTCACCAAGACACAAACATGCACAGGATGGGAATATTGTCACAGCTTTAGTTTTTAGACCTTCATATAACTTGCTGTTCTGTCTTCTTGACCGATGACAAGTCCAATTTTCTTTCCTGTCATGTTTTTCTCCTCACTCCCTGTAACTCTGTCTGTTTTTCTTTTTCTGAATACAGTTGCTGTCTTGCATTACATAGACATAGACTGATGCAAATATAAACTCTGACAAGTTACTTTTGAAGGCTTCTGTGTCTTAATAACACATGATTCACTGTAGATGATATATTGTACAATCATACATATCGAGCTCCATCAAATACAGCATCGTTATGTCTTTTCCCGCTGCACTACCATGCCTACAAGTGCTAACGTTCATTCAAATCATATACATATACAAGCCATCTTTTTTCACATTAGATAAAAGTTATTTCTTTCATTCTCAGGCCAACCGATGGATCCGCTCCAAGGAGGCCAAACATGGTCTAAAAGTGATCAAGCTGACAGATCCAAACTTTCTCCGTACCCTGGAGAATGCCATACGCATGGGCATGCCGGTACTGCTGGAGGAGGTAAGAACACACCTAAGAACACTAAAATATTTAATGTAGGTGATCTATGGTAAAATATTATTTTGTGTGTGTGTGTGTGTGTGTACAGTTAAAGGAGACCCTAGATCCAGCCTTGGAGCCCGTCCTGCTGAAGCAGACATTTGTGGCTGGTGGACGGACATTAATCCGTCTCGGAGACTCAGATATCGACTATGATAAAAACTTCAGGTTCTATATGACCACCAAGATGGCCAACCCACACTATCTACCAGAGGTAAGGGCAGCACACACACTCCCTACATTAAATATCCAGATTAGGTTAATAGGCAATGCAAGTTCACTATGGAGTCTTGGACTGAACACCAAAAGACTCCTGCTGAAGAAGAAGGAGGATAAATCTTTCCAGCTATGGCAAACAGATACGTGTTTTGGGGAATTACTGTATATCAAAATGCCGTCTGTGCGTGTTTGCCATGGTAGCAAAGTACCTGGTACAATTAGTGCTTGGCTTCCTACAGTATAATGGAATTGGCTATGGTCATTTAGCAGGTATTGTTAAGACAGGTAGTCACCTGCCAACTCCCTAATGGCCTTTTATTCAACACCAGCCAAGGAGAGCAGCAGCACCATGTGAACAGAAGCTTTGTTCAGTGCAGAAACAGCATGAACCTATTTGACTGCTGCCTAAAAAGCCAACAAAAAGCCTTTTTCTTGTACATCAGCTATCTTTAAGATTTACAGTAAAGTGACTTACAGTAACAACTGCATCTTACACAAACATTTTTTGAATGAACAAATGTTTAGGATCCATGTGGCTGTTTGGGTGGTGAAGGAAATCCATTAACAGTTTCACTTTGTGTGTGTGTGTCTGTGTTCCTGTTGCCCATCAGGTGTGTATCAAAGTTACAATTATCAACTTCACCGTGACCAAGTCTGGCTTGGAGGACCAACTGCTTAGGTACATACATGCATAGACACACATGAAAAACAGATTCAAACCACTGTCCCTCACTAATAATGATGCACTTGCACTTGACTATAGTCTCTGTTTTTTTGAGTTAGTAATATTTGTATTTGATTTATCTTCTTGAACTCCCTGTTCCCCTCCTCAGTGATGTGGTGCGTCTGGAGAGTCCACATCTTGAGGAGCAGAGGAATGAGCTGATTGTGCGCATCAACGCTGATCGCAACCAGCTTAAAGATATTGAGGACCGCATCCTGAAGCTTCTCTTCACCTCTGAGGGAAATATTCTTGACAACGAGGAGCTGGTTCAGACTCTCCAGAAGTCAAAGGTAAAATCTGAATTTGACATCACCTGTCATCATCTATTAAGATCATTTCGACTTATGTTTGGAACTTCCTTGTCATTCTCCTCTTGTCCTCGTGTTTCCTTCCTTTACCTCTACCACATCTCTTCTGTTCTTTTCTTTTCTTCTGTTTTATTGCTGTTCCTATTTTTCTTTTTTGTCTTTTCCTCTCTTTTTCTATAATTTCTCAGGTGACATCAGAGGCTATAAAACATCGCTTGGAGGAGGCCGAGGCCACCGAGCTGATGATCAACACTGCAAGGGAGCGCTACCGACCCGTGGCCACTCGAGGCTCAGTCTTGTACTTTGTCATCGCCAGTCTCTCTGAGATCGATCCAATGTACCAGTTCTCCCTCAAGTATTTCAAACAGGTGAGTAACCAGGCTTTTATTTTACAAGCCGCAGACAAATTTCCATCTGACTATTTAAGCTTTTGTTAGAAACACATTATGAAAATGGAACATAATTATTTTCTTTCGGTTCAGTATCTTTCTGTTCTTTACTTTCTCCACCCTCAGCTTTTCAACTCCACCATTGAGACATCGGAGAAGAGCAGTGTGTTAGAAGAGCGTCTTCAGATCCTGCTGGACCAGATTCTGCTCAACTCCTACATCAACGTGTCCCGTGGCCTCTTTGAGCAGCACAAGCTTATCTACAGCTTCATGTTGTGTGTGGAAGTCATGAGGCAGCGGGGCGAGATCTCTGATGCTGAGTGGCAACACTTCCTGAGAGGAGCTGCCTCTTTGGAAAAGGTAAAAAGTAAGAAAGGTCATGCTGATAAATTACTGCCAAACATTGTTCAGATGATGGACTTGGTGAATGAGAGTGATATTTCAACAAGTGCATCATACCGGCAATATTGGAGTAAAAGACACTACTCACTAGTGACAGAAAGTACAACCACAACATCAAATAAACAACAAGTGACTGTTTTATTAAAAAAAAGAAAATGTAATTTATACTATCATGCATGAAGTATCTGTGTGTGTTTGTCTCTGTTACTCCATCAATAATTCAACAATCATTTATTAGTCTCTTCTTCACTTTTGGTTTTCTTGGCTCTATCCCACGTAAATATGGTCATAAATAAAATTAACATCAACATCTCTGCAGAAAATATTCCATCAAAGTCAACACCCTAACAGTTATTAGTTTCTGTTACAGGCAAGCAAGTGGTGCCAGCAACAGCCATTAAATTCACGGTTGTCTGTTTAAAAAAGCAGTAACTGTGGGGCAGAAGTGTGCATTTTGTGATCATAAATGTACGGGGATGTAGTCTGTCACAGGAGCTGTGACTGGTTCCTCTGGTTCCTCTTTGTACTCCCTATAGTTTTTCTGTCAGACTTAAACCTGCTTGGGGAAGCTGTCAATTTTAACTTGGCTCTATGCTCCAGCAAACTTGCATTGTGATATCCATTTTTACTAAGTTATGACATAACTCCTGCACTAAGTAGAAACTAAGCTTTGTTTGAACTTATATATACAGTCGTTGGTGCAACAGACTGCAAAGTCATTGAGAAAAGCTACATCGTTACAGTTATTCAGAGTCTGAATGTATTAGAATGGCCAACTGTCAGCAAGCTGATTGGACCACTGAAGCCAAAACAAATTGTAAGGTATAAGGTTAAACTGCCTGCAGTAATACAGAGATAACCGCCTATTTTTTTTCTTGTGGTATTCTTATAATTAGATGAAAATATAGAAATTCGTTACAGCTTGCTGTCTGGATCCTCTTAACTGCCGATAAACAGGGAGCCATTTTATTTTCTCCTTCGAAAAAATCCCCCCAGGTTGTCCCGTAGGCAGTATCTTCATTCTTTCCCTCTCTTATGTTTGGATTGAGATGATAGAGACAAAAAAGTCCTTTGTGACATAGTAGCGGTCAGGCTGTCTCCAGCTTATTGCTGAGGAACTACTGAGACTGATGGAAACACACACAGTAAGTGAAAGACAAAAGAACATATGAGAATGTCGGTGTGTGGAGAGGTTTACAAAATAAATATTCCTGTGGAGGAGAGATAAGAAAAGGAGAGTATCGCTGTTTCTCAGCTGTCCATACAACCTGTATGTGGCATGCTAATAGGCCTTATGCAATCAATGAAAAATGTATTAGTACCACTAAGACACCTTCAGAGAAGTCATCAGAAGTCCAATTGACCTCCAACATCTGAATAATCGCTTTCACGCTCTCTTTTCTATCTCCTTCTCTCTCTATATTTCTCGATAATTGTTATCTTCTCTCTCAAACCCCAGTGGGGCAGAAGGGTGGACAGCTGAGGCCCTATTGGTTTGAGCAATAAAGAAAGAGAAAGGTAGAACAGAGCAATGAATAAAAGGACCTTTGAGATTTAGCTCTGGTTTTATTGGCGATTTTCAGACTGTTTTCAGACGACAATTCAGATCAGTCAGTGCAACCCAGGGGTATATTTCTGTGTTCACCCACCATTTGGCTCTCATTTATATGGCATTAGTTAGGCTGGAGGTGCAGCCTGTCAGCCACCGTGATCCTCATGCTAATGCTGTCCTTCTTTTCCTCTCCTTCACCTCTATGCTTCTGTTTTTTTTTTTTGCATTGCAGCTTCAATGCATCCATCATCTACACCTCTTTTGCCAATTCTGAATGCTTTTCAACCAACTCTTTGCATCTTCGTACCCTTACCATCTCTTATCTGTTATGTCTCCCTACCTTGATCATCCTCTCTTCACTGTTTTATTGAAATCCTTCAGTTCATCTTCACTGCCTCTCTACTCAAGGTCTGCCCTCTATCTTCTCTTTCCTTTACTATTGTAATCATCTTCTTTTCAATTTCTCCTGCTCCCAGGACCATGCAGAACGGCCAGATGTACCATGGCTAAGTGATTTTTACTGGCAGACATGTTGTGAGTTGGAGGACACACTCCCATGCTTCAAGGACATCTCCAAGGAAATCACCAGAACACATATCCACATCACGCTAGGTAACCTAGTGTCGTTATCCTGGCTAATCTAGCAGGAATCATGTTTATTGCACCATGATTCTGCTGCATTTTGACTTAAGTCCCAAACATTATTTTTCACTGTCAGGTTAGTCTAATTCATTCTTGTTCTACCACTTTGTGTACAAATCTATGTGTACACTGCCAGGCAAATGTCTTAGGAAATCTTTAGCATTAGCATCCTTAGCATTAAACAACAGTCGTGTCTTCTTTAGGGCGTTTTCAAGCATCTATTAATCCTGAGACCTGGGAAGGATATGTGTCAGAGTTGCCTCCTCTTGGGGAGTCCAAAAATGTGAAGCAGGAGATTAGAGGCTACTGGAATGAGAGGTTGGGGGCCTTCCAGAAGCTAGTCCTTATCAAGAGTTTCCTGGAAGAGAAGGTAAGTTGATGAAATGTATGACAAGATATTTATTAAGGTTTTGTTTGTTTTCAAATCTACAAGGTCATAAAATGAGAAGAGTTTTTTGTCCATGTCAGTTGACCTGTTGTTATTAAACCCAACAAGATTTGGCTTATTACATTAATTTACAATTTACCGCCCTCAGCTGTGTCTTTACTTTTGCATCTATCAAATTCTCCAATTTGCATGCTGTACTTACTAATATTTTACTCCTTCTTTGTCCTGTTTCCTGATTCTATGGTTACTTTCTCCCTCTCTTTTCCAGGTGGTGTTTGCAGCAACAGAGTTTGTGATTGTCAGCCTGGGGAAGCAGTTTGTGGAAAACCCTCCAGTTGATCTGGCAAACCTCTATAACGATATGTCCCCATCCACCCCGCTGATCTTCATTCTCAGCACAGGATCTGACCCCATGGGGGCCTTTCAGCGCTTTGCAAAAGAGAGAGGTTGTCTTGACAGAGTTGAGTCCATCTCACTGGGTCAAGGCCAGGGGCCAATAGCAGAGAAGATGATCCATGCAGCACTGAAGAGTGGCAAGTGGGTCTTCCTGCAGAACTGTCATCTGGCTGTCTCTTGGATGTTAGCCATGGAAGAGCTCATCAAGACCTTCAATGAGCCTGGTAATATCACACTGAAAACAGCATTGAAACACCTCCACATAACTGCACACATGATCACGCAAGGGCAGAGCATCTTTGCCCTGTTTCAGCTGTGGCTACTAACACATTTGTGATTACGTTTTGTACTTAATACATTTATTTTACTTTGCATCTCAACCTTAATACTGCTAACAGATTAGAACTCAACAAGAAAGTCCCTTGGGCTCCAGTTTAGTTCCATGTTTGACAGCTGGACAAATAAATCTCTACAGCCACTTTGTTACATGCCACAGGCATGGCATGTGTTAATCCCCAGGTGTGAAAAAGAAGCAAGAAGGAGAGGGGTTGATCTTCAGTGAAAATGCCATTTTGAGAATTTTCTAGAGCTCGTAACATTTCTATGATTGTGCTGCTCAGGTCGAATGTTATTTTGGCTGAGCTCAACCTAACAAAGACACTAAGAAAATATACACAGTGCAATGTGCACATAACACGCTATTACCAAGCTTCTCAGGATACAAATGACTAAATGACTCTCGTTTTTGTGGTTGTTTCCTTGTTTTTTCACAGCATTTGTATCAGTCGTAAAATGTGTGTTTGTTTGTGTAGTCAGGGACACGTTCATTAACTTTTTTTTTTTCTTTCGTTCATGGTGGTGAATAATGTTCCCTCTCTGCTCCTGTGCAGACACATCAATCCACGAGGATTTCCGTTTGTTTCTCAGCTCCATGCCTTCCAAAGTGTTTCCTGTTACGGTGCTCCAGAACTCTGTCAAGGTAAACACACACAATGTGCCACTGTATGATCTTACTTTAGTTCATTTCATTTCATTTGAAGATTGTCTGTCAATGATTGCACTGCAGGACAAATGTTCCCAGTATGAAGAAGTGTATTGTGTTCACTTCAAATCCGTGTTTTGTCCAGTAAGCTTTCTGCAGTTGTTCATGGCTCCCTTATTCACGCCCACATTTTGGAAGATATTATATAAAATATTTTCAATTTGCATACAAGAGTATAACTTTTCATCTCTTCTTCTGCGGAAACTTACTGTACAGCTGAGTACACATATTGTATCTGTACAAAAAATTATTCATTTCTGTTTTATAGTCTGGAGACAGTAGGCTGAAGAAAGCTCATTAATTACAAAGATGAACCTGATGGTAGTATTCTAAAGCAATAGATAATGCCATTGTTATCCTAAGGGATGAATAGGGTATGTAAGAAAAAAGGAAAAATGGATGATTTGCATTTCATTTCTTGGAAAGTTCTCTGACATTTTCCATTCTTTACAAATTGTTGAATAAACGGCAAAACTGAAACACTTCTCCTAAAAAGGAAGTGTCACAACATCCGGATAAACAGTGTTTCATTAATCATGTCATGTCAGTCTGCGTGGTAGTAAAATTAAAATGACCCTTCTATGATTTCAATTCCATGAGTTATGTAAATAAAACTGACACAACCCAAAATGTTGCTCCAAAGTCTGTAAGCTAATTGTTAATAGTGGATGTGGATGCATACTGTACATCATCTGGGATAAACCACAGCATCAAAGAACATGAAATAATAGAAACAAAGCAGAACAATCAGGAGCGTCAAACATCAGTCTCAATTTTAATAATCGTTCACAAATCATCTTAGTGTCGACAGCAGCTCTACATTCTATGAACGTTATGGGTGGTTTAGAGGCCCCCAACATCACTGGACCAATCTACAAAGAGTGATAAAAGTGGCTGAGAAGACTTTAATGATATAGAGCTTTGAACATTTTTTTTTATTTTTTTTTATTTTTTTTTTTTTTATTTAATGTTATTGCAGCAATGCTGCTGAATTCCAGTAACTGAAGATCTACTCTTAATCCACTGAAAAAATGATCTACAGTATGATGACAGGAAGATTTCCGTCATCCGGGTGAATATTTCCAGGATAATTCAAACCAATTTTAATTTAACTAGCAACAAAAAACAGCATGCCACAAATTGACGCTGCAGCTCACTCCAAAACTACTTTGTTTAAAGTATAACACCTGATTTCATCAGCAGGTCAACCTCACTCTTTGCAGATTTCTTGATTCCATTTTGCAGTGAAAGTAGCCTTCAGTTGTAATCTGAGCTCTTAGAAGTTAGAAAAATAGATCTGCACCAATGGTTATTTGTTTATTTAACCAGCTTTGTCTCTCTCACAAATAAAGTTAGATACGGAATAATTTTTAATATCATGTTAGTATAATACCTTAACATTTCCCTCCCTCATTAGCTGATTAAATATAATTGAAACGGTATGATTTGATTTGTAAATCTGGAGGATCAGGTTGTGTCTGTATTATAGACCTTTCATTATTTTCCAGCTTAGCATCAAAACAGACCTGATGAGCGGGGAATTCAGCACAGGTTTCCTGCCTGCACACCAATGAGTAATAACATGTTTTTGTTGGCAGTCTGTGCACAGCTCATTGTGGTCTTCTCAACAGCAGCCACTGAGCCCTGTGTTTCTCTTTTGTTGTTGCCAGGTGACTAATGAGCCTCCTAAAGGCCTGCGAGCCAACATGCGGCGAGCCTTCACAGAGGTCTCGAGCAGTTTCTTTGAAGACCATGTTCTGGGGCGTCATTGGAGAAAGATCGTCTTTGGAATCTGCTTTTTCCATGCAGTCATCCAGGTTACACACTCACTCAAACCACACATGTACATGATCATTACCGCTTTGTGTGCATGTACACGTTTCACTCTCTTACATGTTGGATGTGTTTGTGCTTGTATGTGCCTGTCCTTATCATGGGCCTTGTTTTGAATGTGTCTTAGGAGCGGAAGAAGTTTGGTCCTCTGGGATGGAACATCCGCTATGAGTTTAACGACAGCGACAGGGAGTGTGCTCTGCTCAACCTCAACCTCTACTGCAAAGACAGCACCATACCTTGGGATGCTCTTATCTACATCACCGGTAGGGACACACTATCCACAGATATCTATCTAAGTGTGTAAAGGCATACATATACAGCACAAGTTGAGTTTTGAGTGTGTGTGGTAGGTTTTTTAGTGTGTACTGCTCCTGTTCCTACAGAATAATATCTGTAAATCTCTAGGCAAGGTACCAAAACCTGGAACCGTGTGGAAGTGTTCTGATTTTGTGGTTGTATCGAGGTGAAAGAGGCCGTAGGCCAAAATGCGAACTAGAAACCCTTCAGCTATCGTCTGACACATATTTAGTTATCAGTTATCTGCATTCATATAACAATTACAGAGATTAGCAGAAGCATGTCTTTTTTTTTTTTTTTTTTCAAGTTGCCGGAAGCCTAGAAACATCGTCCGTTGCCCACAGAGGTTAAATTATCATAAGGCGATAGCAGATGGGTTCCAAGATTGATCCTATACATGATGATACACATTAATCGTAACAGATTAGACTGTAACAATGCAATGTGCAAAGCGTTACATGAAACCTCCAATTATGGCAGGACGTGTAGATGCTAACAGCCTCTTTAAACCTGGCATGTTGTGTTGTCAGTGCATAGCACAGACTGTTTTGTCAACAGCACACACATTTTCAGCCTTCACGTGAAATGGGGAGGGCAAAATGTTTGCTGATTTCACGAAGCAGGTCACTTCTGTAACACAATTTCACTCTGTTCTGCAGCTGTGATCCTGTGTTTGTTCAACTTTCGCAGCCCTCTTCCACTCGACTTTGTTTTTATAAAAATAAAATTAAAAGTGCAGATGTTCCCATGCACAGTCATATCTTCAGAAATCTGCATAAATCCTGACATTGTTTAAATGGAAATTTAAATTTCCATTTAATTTTCGTTTGATAATTGAAATTGGAGAACAGCATTGTTTGAAATGCCACATTTCACATCACAGTTTTGTCTTAACTAAGGATTTGTATGACTAGTCAGTTAGTCAATGAAAATGTGCTGCCTTTGCTAGACAACATCTGAAATCAATCTACAATTTTGGAAACTGTTGCATGTAAGAGGTTTGCAGACAGGCAGCAGCACTCCCTTACACTGATGGTTGCCCCACCAAAGCTTGGCCTAGCTGATTGTACAAAATGTCATCTTTGTCCCACTGTAGAAGTTAGAAGTTACAGTCATATAGTTATATAACTTTACCTTTAGTTATGTAACTTGTTACTGTGGTCTTTGGGATTCTACCAGACAATTTCACTCTTTCCAACCACAAATCTGTTTAAACGTCTTTATTGTCTTCATAATCATTCACCATATTGTCTCACAGAAAAAATATTGTCCATATGTTTCACATTTAAGTCACATCCCAACACGGACTGTTATTTACATGCTGTTATGAAACTAAACTACGCCCATGTCAAAGGTATGAAACAGGATAAACCCAGGGTATGTAACTCAACGGAATGACTTGTGAAGCCTGGCGATGTTTGTGTTTACAGGGTCTTTAAATTTTGACTGTTTTCTGAACACTTTCTTACTTTTAGGCTACAACTTATTATTTAAATTTTTGTTTAATGGACTGTGAAATTAGTTGGCAGGAACATCCCTAGTTATAAACATAGTGTAGCAAGAGTTTAGGTTTATTCGGATTTCAAATTTTTCATTTTGGTGATATGTAATATACTCTGGGCACACATACAATCATGTGAAATTTCATGTAATCAATTTAATTTAATTATGTCAATATTATTTGTCCTGGACTTTCACAACATCTCAACAGATGTAACAAGTTATTAAGGAGGCGGGAGACAGATGCCTTTCATTAACAATACTCATCATATCTCTTAAGTTCATTTGTTTCTCTAATCTGGTTTTCAATTACACCTTCAAATGATTATGCTGAGTCTCAGTGGAGCGCACCATTCAGCCATCAAATTGATGTCTCTCATTGTTGTTATCACACTACTCTGTTATTAGTTTAATCCTTAATTCAAACAGTCCTTGAGTGCCACTGCTACACGTTCTTCGAGGGAAAGAATTTGAGCTTAAATCAAGCATGATATTGCATTTCCTCCTCCGGTGCAAAAAAAAAAAAAAGTTTCTGCCAGCTTTACCACGCCTGCAGCTTACTAAAGGCTTCAGCAGAGATTTGTCTGATTATTCACTTCCTCCCTTACTGTCTTACATAACTGTCTTTTATACTAAGTATGGATTTAAATGTTGAATTGGAAATGTTAGATATAATTTAAATCTTCTTTTCTGCTCTTTGGTAATATTTACCCTCCAGCCGTTCTTGTCTTGTCACAGTTCCTTTCCTCTGGTCTGTTTTTATGTCACTGCCTCTGTGTACTGCGCATTAATATATGAGAAGTCACAGAGCTGGAAACACTCCTGACACACCACAGTGAAAATGTGTGACTGGTATCACACTGTTATTTATGCCTTTTCTGGGTGAATTGTTGTGTAGCTGTGTGTTTAAAATTCAAGTCTGGATTGTCAGCTTAATGTTTCCAATGTGGACCATCCACCGCTGTCTGTATTTCTCTCCCGTATGTCTGTATGAAGCTGGCAGACTTGTACGATGTAGCTACATGTGTAAGCTTTGCCTTTTGAGATTGATCATAACAGACTCAGGTGGGAAAAGCAATTATTCTCTGAATACTTATGTCGCGCAGATTAAAGCCTCTTCTAATAACTCTATCAACCCATTTAAATGTCTCAAAGCATTTCAGTTTTTTTAATGAGAGTCATAATTACCTTAATCAGTCAGAATTAAGATTAGGTCTGGTCTCTCAGCAAAGAATTCGCTGCTTGGTCAACCAGTGAGTGGCTCGCAATGCTTGTAGGTAGAATTTAGTAAGTAATGGGGGGCTTAAAACAGCAATATGCACATTTTTTTAACACTTTATTTTTATTTGATTATTATATTATGATTATAGAAACACAACCCAACATACACACAAAGGAGAAAAACCAAAGGGGTTCCGGGTTGCAATATCTCCACAAAACCAGCTTCTATGTGATGTTCACTAGTTCATTGACCTTATCTTGTAAGTCAACAGTTCCACCTTAACCAAAATACAACACTACAATTGATTTAGGGATTTCATAGGTTCAAGAATAGTGTATAGCTACATGGACGTCTTCCCAAAACTGTACAATTCAAGGACGTAACCAAAACACACGTGGTCCACGTTTACTTCCCCTCAGTGTCTCCAAAATGGCTGTGGTGTAGATGCATGTTTGCTCTTTATTTTAGATGTACTGAAGAATCAAATTATGTTTTTCCAACAGTGTTCTTTCCAGGCATGTGAGGATGTTGTGGACTGTTGTGTTCTTCACATTTTTAACCTGAAATATTTATACCTAATTCACTTTCCCATCTCTGCTTTACATGTAGCGTATTTCCATTTCATAAAGTGGTAATATAAATTTGTTATTAGTCTATATGTCTTTGATTGATCAATATGCACATTTTCAAAGTTATTATAAACTTTAACAACAATAAATGAATAGTGTCTATAATGCAGTCCCAGTCTGTGTACCTGAGTTTTTCCTTGCTGCTTGTTTACTTTCCTTAAACTATCTTTTAAATGCCTGTGATGGCTGTGCTGATGATGGTGTGCTGAGCCTCGGGCTAGTTGCTGGTTAAAGGTAGACAGCTGCTCAAGATGAATGACAAGGTGCCCAGCTGAGGAGAAGAGAGGAGAGCAGGATAAACAAAACAAGTTTTGGGTTTTAAACTTTGCACTAAAATGTCTCCTGACATCGTTTACTTGATGGTCATTCATCCATATGCAAATTTCATAAATATTTAACGTCTTATTCAAAATGATAATGTCTTGCTTTACTGTTTTATCAAGCTGATTTTGAATGGATTTTTGGATAATTTGACTTGAGGCTCAAACTGGGACTAAAACAGGGATGGTCATTAAAACCACGACTGCCTCCTCTAACATTTACAAAGAAATGCTTGTGCACGCTGATAACATCATGTTGTCTTTGTGTCTGTCTCCTCAGGTGAGATCACATATGGAGGCAGAGTAACTGACGCCTGGGACCAACGCTGCCTCAGGACCATCCTCAAAGGCTTCTTTTCACCTCAGACCTTAGAGCCTGGCTACACCTTCTCTGCCTCAGGTATTTTTCATCAACCAAATAACGGAAACACTTTACAATGTAATGGAATTTTATACTGCAGCGGTGTGTGTCCATTTGTCTCACTGCCTGCTCACATACCACACATTTCATTTGGATGAATGATTTTGATTTTTGTGTTTAAGGTATCTACTATGCCCCAGAGACAGATGAACTAGAGCAATATAAGAAATATATTGAGAGTCTTCCAATCATAGACGATCCTGAGATCTTTGGCATGCATGAAAATGCCAACCTGGCCTTTCAGGTGAGGAACAATGGTTGTGTCTTACCAAAAAATAACAAACAAATATGAAAAAACTCTCTACATCCCCGTCTTTATGCAAGTCTGCCAAGAGATGGCCTTAAATATATAAGATTCAATGTGATGTGATTTTTATTTTCTATAATAGAATCATAAGAGCAGATGTTGTAAACTAACTGATTTCCTGTTTGTTTTCATTTTATTTGTTTGTTTTGCAGAAGCGTACATGTAACTTGTAAATATATAAAATTTATTTAGGGCCTTATTCATGATTTAATCTTGAGCTGCTTATACAGTTTATCTGTGGTTATAAAATCATGTCTATTCAGAGACTGCAGTTGCAAAATATCAGTAAACAGGGATGCTACAGCATGTGTGTGTTTGTTTCTGTGCGTGTGTGTGTTATGTAAATATCCTGTTCATGTGTCTGCCTCCATAGCGCCAAGAAACCATGACTCTAATCAACACCATTCTGGATGTGAATCCTCGCTCATCAGCCAGCCATGGAGCTAAAAGTAACGATGACATCGTCTGCGAGCTCGCTGAATCCATCTTAGCCAAACTACCTGGTACACACATGCAGACACACACATTTTGATCATTGCTGAGAATGTGCCTTATTATCTAACAGTGTGTTTTTCATCTTGTCTGTCTGCCTCTCGTCTCTGTCTTTCCGGCTTGCCTACCTGTCGTGTGCAGAGCGTCTGGACATGGACGAGGCGGTGGAAACACTGTTTGAACGAGACGAAAACGGCCGCCTTAACTCGCTCACAACAGTGTTGGGCCAAGAGGCAGATCGATTCAACAACCTGCTGAGAGTCCTCAGGGTGACGCATAGCTAACAACCTAGAACACACACTTTCAGCTGTTGATATTTGTAAACATTGTTAGAGGAATTATACTTTACTCATTAAAATGTCTGAAACTGTCAAAGTACCGTAAAACAAAGTACTAGACAGACAACTGAAAAAAAAAATTGTGATTTATGTTTTGTTTTTTTTTTTCTTTTGGCCCAGATGTCTCTCATCACTCTGCAGAAAGCCATAGCAGGTCTGGTGGTGATGTCAGAGGAGATGGACCGCATATACACAAGCTTCCTGAACAACCAGGTTCCCTCCCACTGGGCAAACTCTGCCTACCCTTCCCTCAAACCCCTGGCCTCCTGGGTCAGAGACCTGGTCCTCAGGACATCTTTTATCCAGGTGTGGATGAGAAACACAAACGACACATCCGTATCTTATGCATTTCCTAACATTGCTGTATTTTAAGAGTTGTGTTTATAGGTTATAGATAATGGACAAGCATGTAAATGAATTTAAAAATATCATGAGATTCACTTCCTTCTTCTGGCTCAAGTCTCTTTGTATCACTGACTCTCACACAGAGTCACATGAAGGAGAAATCAGACTGCGCATACTGGGTTGTTTGTGTGTATTTGTGTGAGCACATCCGAGTGTATTTGTGTGCGTGTGTGTGTGTTTTCTCATCAAGTCAAAAAGCACTAATAACACATGAACATTCAGCGTTCTTCCCAGAGGCACACATCTTCCTCTCTTCCTCTCTCTCTCTCTCCCTGTACACCCTCTTTCAGCCTTTGGTTCATCTCCTCTGACTTAAACTGCTCTTCCGTAAGACTGGTCTGAACATGTGTGTTGCACAATCACTAAAATTCACTCTGTCGCACATGCACACAAAACAAAACAAAATAAAGTGATGGGTAGCCGCTGAGTCAGACTGCACATGTTCATTACCTCAGAAGAGAAGATCCACCTCGCTGTGCCAGTCCATGTGGAGTCATTGAGTCACTTTCAGGTCCCATAAGTAAATGAATGCATGTAACGCATCATGGCTGGTTAAACACTGAACACAACACATGAAAAAAGTTATTTAAAGATACAAACATTTCAATTTTATCTCTCTCGCCAGACCTGGATCACGCACGGTCAGCCCAAATCTTTCTGGATCTCAGGATTCTTCTTCCCTCAAGGCTTTCTTACTGGTAAAACACTGCAGCACCAAATAAATGCAAATAAATACACATTAAATGTGATCACCTTTTAACTGCACAACAATACACTAAGCTGCTACTGTTTACATGTGTTTGATCTTGCAAAAGAATACACTGAAAGATATTATTCATATTTGCCTGCTGGCCTTAGGCGTGCTTCAGAATCATGCCAGGCACTATAATTTGCCCATTGATGAGCTCAACTTCCGCTTCAACATGGTGCCGATGTACAGAGACCAGGTAGCAGTCTGTGAGGCTCTGCGCACTCTGCCCGAAAACTCTAAATTGGACATGGATGACGAGGTACATCACTGTTTTTCCCCTGAGCTGCTTTGCCTTTCCTGCACTAAATATAGCCAAATTAACAAGGCAAACCTTTACTGATGGTTGTCTATAAAGATTTTGTACAGTCACAAGTATTTGCAGGATTAGGATGGGCAGAACAGAGCCGCCTACCTTAAGTCACTTATCTACTGTCTTTATCCAGTATGTGATCTTTTTGGGTTTTTTTCTTTGAAGATTTAAATTAGGCTTCAGATCAGTTTTAAGCTTACACTGAGTTCATGGACTACATATTTTACTTTTATTATTAGTGCTTTGAATTAGTGCTCATTGGCTCTTTTGCTGATATGAAAAGATTAATGTTAGTTTGTTTAATCCATACAAAAGCCAAAGTTTAAAAAACAGAACAGGTGATGTGCAGGATTATTTCTTTGCCATGAGCGGTAACTTCTTGGAGTTTTGTCATCATTGTGAGGTGGAAAATCTCTCTCCACTCCAAGAAATAGTCCAAAATATACCTTGTATATATATATATATATACACACAAAAACATACAAGGTATATATATACCTTGTATGTTTTTGTATATATTAAAGAAAAGGTGCACTTTTTACCTTTGGACAGAGCCATGCTAGCTGTTTCCCTCTGTTTCCAGTCTTTGTGCTAAGCTAAGCTAATTGTCTCTTTTCTACAAAAGTAAAATCCCTAAAGCTTCAGTAAAATAGCTGTATAAAGATTCTACAAAGCCAAGAACATGTTATGTTTCTGTCAGTAAGCCAGCTTCTAGAAGTAGCAGTGGTGAAGATTATTCATGTCAAGACAAAGATTGATGACTGTATATCTCCACCACTGCTCCATCTTGTTTGCGGACACAACAGTTACCAGAGCCGGAGGATGGCGTCCTCGTGCACGGCATGTTCATGGATGCCAGTCGCTGGGACGATGACAACATGGTGATTGAGGATGCGTTACCTCGAGTGATGAACGCCATGTTGCCAGTGGTGCACTTTGAGCCACAGCAGAACTACGTGCCTGAGCCTGACCTCTATCACGCTCCTCTGTACAAGACCTCAGCCAGAGCCGGGACTCTGTCCACCACTGGTACGTACTAGATCCTTACTGGTTTACACCTTTCGGTTTTTACATGTGATGGCGTTTACAGTGGCTGACACGTTTTATGATGAATGAGCAGGCAGCCAAGCACATGTTGATAGTTGCTCTCTGGTTGTTTTAGGGAGTTTTTGGTGTCCAGAATAATCTCTCTCACCATTAAACGCTGTCATGGATAGTTAATTTGATTTGACTTTTTCCCCTCACTCTTCATTTCTGTCTCCCTCCAGGTCACTCAACAAATTTTGTCGTGACAGTACTGCTCCCCTCCAAGCAACCCAGCGACTATTGGATAGCAAAAGCCGCTGCTCTCCTGTGCCAGTTGGATGATTAAGTTTTTTTTTTTTTTTTTATCAAAGGACAAAAATGAATTCACCTCTTTGCACTACCTTGAATTAGGGTTAAAGCTTTTGTGGAATTAATTTCATAGATTTATGCTGAGAGTGCACTCACTTCACATTCAGTATAATAAAAACTTCTGAGCATGCCTTTACTGATTTGCTTCCTTTGTACATGCACCTATCCGTGGACGTTAATGTCACTTATATGCAGCGACAGTGGCTGATTGTGCTGACCCTTGATGAGAGCAGTGCAATACATCCAGATCTTTGAGGATGAGACGTACTGTCTTCACGCTGTAAACACCATACACTAGATTCCAATACTGGAGGGCTCCATTCCTGCTGAGCAGTAAGTCAGTGGATGAATGTGCTTATTCAATTTTATAGTACACATGTAGCCTCGGGGAGAGAAGAGACGGCAGGATACAGTAGATGGATGAACAGAGATGGGTGGCCAGATGCATAGATGTTAATGGTTTTACAAAGGGAAAAAAAGGAGGATAGCTGTGAGGGATGAGGTAAGACAGAAGAAGGAGTGATGATCATCAAATGATGAAATGTTTCCGCCACAACCCCCACACACATCAGCAGCCTATTTGTGTCACTTAGGGCATGCAGTGCAAACATATAAAATATGGCTCTTCAAACACATTAAGTACACCCACTATAGCACTGGGGCAGTGTGCAGACACATTCAATCTCTGTCTCTGTCACGCGCACACACACACACACACACACACACACACACACATGCACTGCCTGCTCCACACCTTACCGCTTCGGTAACAGCAAGCAGGAAGGGGAATATATAAACGTATACATAAACAACCTCGGAATGAGCAGTACAAAAAGAAAAAAACTGCATTAGCTCATGTTCACATTGCTGTTAAGAGGAAGGTAACTTATAAAAGCGTTCATACAAATAATGAACATCTTGTATCAAAATATACCTGACTGTCTATTGGGTCAGACAACAGTTAATTGTACAGTCATACAAGACAAAATGGTGACTGTGATTCTGCTTTTACAGAAAGCACCTTACAGATGTTTCAGTCACTTGTAGGCTTGAAGCAAAATTGCATAGAGATTGCTATTTTTGTGACGTAGAAGCAATATCACTGTATGGGCAGCTGTGGATGTGTATTTGTTTGTGACGTGTATTTGTGATTCTATTAGTCATGATCAAAAACTAGTGAGTCGACAACTTTGCTCACAGCCAAAAATCAAGCAAGTGCAACACAAGACACAGCAGCCAGCTAATATTGCTCACTACTTTAACAGCAAGGAGCCCAACTCAGCTTCTGTCATTCAGCGTTTTATTTGACAAAAAGCTCTCACCAGCAACTAAAAGCAAGTCCCAGATTTACCCTTGTCCAGTGGGCTCTTCCTCGGTCACTTTCTCCTTTTCTCTCCCCAGCTTCTTCCGTCAATGTCTTCTTTGGTCTCTTCACTTCTGTTATGCTGAGCCCGGTTACATTGCCCGCTTGCCCAGCTCCGGTTCTGGCATGACACCGATTGCACGTCCTGTCAGCATTCACCCGCCCCCTGTGTCTTAAAACCTCCTCTTCCTGGTGGTCCAAAACTCCTGTAGTACCAACACTAACACTCCTCCAGTCCTCTGAGCTCACAGTCTTGCAGCCTGGTTAACAAACTAAGCTAACATTAGCTAACAGCAGCTATAGTTTGCAGCAGTTTACTTTAATGTCGGTCAGGAATCTCTGTAAATCGCAGTTATGGAGCAGCTGGAGTACATCAGGGAAAACCAGAAAATATTTTATTCATACAATATGATCCAGATTCACCAATAGAAGAATAGAAATAGTTGATGGTGTGTGACTCAGTGCTGTACTTCTCAGAAATTCAGAACAAAGTTACATAGTGCAAAAACATAAGTGCCCAAACTATACTTGAAAACTATACTCGAAAAGAAATTTATAAAAACTGAGACAAAGCAATCATAAAATAATGTAACATGTCGGCACGTTATTCAAATTCTAATATGGTTATATGTGGTGTTGACATCATGATATCTTTTCATTGCATCCATCAGCTCAAAGAGGAGAAATTAGTTGTGACAAGTTTGTGATGAGGTCCTAACTGATTTCCCATATCCCCTCGAAGTTTTACACTCTGTCTTTGCCCATCTGTTCATCCTTCACTCTCACCCTTCCAATAGCTGTCATCTTCATATCTGTTTATCTGTCCTTGACTGTCCCTCTTGTACAGACCACTATGCACTTTGTTTATTAGACCGACGTCCTCTGTCTATTTTTATGCAGGGCTGAGATCTGTACCACAGGCAATTGCGTTACATGTCACACAAAGGCTTCCCTAAAGCTGTTAATGGTGATGAGTTGTCCAGCTTTGCAGGGTCTTTTAAGTGCACATCATCAGCGCATGTCAGTTCAGAGGTGAAACCTTTCTGTTTATTAATCTCACCTTCATATTCACCAAGTGAAAACAGACCACGTGCTGTACCTAAAAGGAAGCTTATGCACTCAAAAGAATCCCTGCTGTTTTTGCATGAAGTGGGAGATCACAGTGATCCGACATACTTCATTCGATTCTGTGCCGTTCATTCGTAACTAGTGCATAACGACTGCAGGTATGACTGCACATGCATGATTTTCTGTAACTCTTGTATCAAACGCAACATCCACTGGCTTCCTAACCTTTATTTTATTAACCTCCTTTCTCCTGATCAATCCTTCTATGAACCAAGATTATGTTCTATGAATAACTGTGAATGTACTGCATTGTCATTGGGATAAAAGTTGTAATGGGAGAGGGAGAGGGAGCAAAAGGATTGAAGGAGTAAATAAGATTACATGCCCCAGTCACTCTGAAACCAGATTAGCAATGTTTTATGGTCACACACATACACACACTATCATCCCCATGGATTAAGTCAGAGAGAAAAGGGCATGGTTGATGTTTGAAACAGATGGGTCCAAAGGAAAATGGGAGGGTGCTTTGTTTTTCTTTTGTTTTGTTTTTTTAAGGGAGAAATAGGAGGAGTGGAGATTAAAAATGATAGAGTGTGTGCATAGTGGATGAAAACAGCTGTAGGACAATCAGGACAGCTGTTAACATGAATATTTGACAAGTAATCGACATGTTTGTAATGATAAAAAGCCCAGATTGGCAGTGGGTCATCCTTGTGCTCTCACTGGAGTGATTTGTAATTTGGTTTAATGATGTTGACAACAGTCATTGGAGCTGAACAAAAAATGTGTGATTACTCTGTGTTTATTAGACTGTCTAGGTCACACAGGTTATTCAACTGCAATTGATTTCATTAAAAGTTCCAGCAGTGACTTTCAGGTTTTTGGACGAACACTCAAATGCTATCCTAATTGCCTTGTCATGTTTAAAGGTGTAGTTTAACATTTTAGGGAATACATTTATTCGCTCCCTTGCAGAGAGTTAGATAAGAAAAATGATGTAAGCTAGTGCCAGAAACTGGTTAGCTTAGCTTAGCTTACAGTTATAGAAGGTTGTATATAACCTGTACAATCACAAATTATTTTCACCTTACTTTGTGTAAATGAGATATAATGTTAATTAAAAAGCTTTAGAGGTGCCGCCAGGCAGAATTTGTTCTCTACAGATAGAGCTACCTTAGCTTTTTCCAGTATTTATGCTAGCTAAGCGAACCAGCTGCTGGTTGTATCTTCATATTCAATGCAGAGAGTGGTATTTATGTTCACATATAAGTCTTGGCAAGAACATGAATAAAATATTTCCCAAAATGTCAATGTTTGTTTTTTAATAAAGACATATAAATAAATAATAAACAATCCAAAAATATTCTAGTGGTTCATTTAGATGTGGTAATTCAGACTCATCTTCATGTTCTGCATGCAGAACAATGACAAGAATGACTCAGTTACATATATACAGCTTACAATATACAGGTCAGGTATAATATACAGGTCAGGCCTGTAAGGTCACAGGTGGTCGGGCACCGTCGGACCTAGTGCAGTGAGTCTCCACCTGAACACCAGAAGGGTGCGTGCGTGCAGGCAATTATACTACAAAGCGGACGGCCATATAGATCTCAGGAGGGGCAGGTGCGTGGTCTTTACATTACACTAACTGAACCACGGAGATCTGTTCCATCTGACCTGGCTACCAAAGAGAGCTTACAACCCAGGTGGTCTGTTTCATCTCAGGACTAGAAAATGGGAAGCAACACTAGGACAGACTGCAGGGAGGGTTGGGCTGGGGACACTGTCTATGTCTACTCAGCCTCTTGGCAAAGGAAACGTTTGTGTATTTGTGTGCGCTCGCATGGTGTGATACAGTGTGGTGCAATTCCACCCACCAACAGCTGTCTGTCTGCATGTAGTGAAGCCTGAGATTAGATTTGACCAATTTGAACATGTCATCACTCCGCCGAGCAGCATTTGGTGGGTGTGTGCGCACGCACGTGTGTATCTGGGTGTGTGCTGTCAAATCTCCTAACTAATATCGCAGGCAGTAAGGAGATTGGATCCCTCCTGACTTGGTCTATCTCAGTCATGCATTCCTGCTGGGAAATGAGAAAGGTTGCTGAGCCTTGCTGAGTGAGGGCTCACCCCTATATGTTCACATATCTGAGCTCGTGGAGAACCTGTCAGCTGCGGGTGCAGAGAAGCAAAACACAACTTTGCGCAGCAGTCCAAAAACATCTCCTAAAACTTTATCACCGCTGTATCTGACACCTTAAAATGAAATTAATGACAGAACACACACACATCGTTTATAGCTTCTCAAGACAGGGCACCCCCGAATGTTTGGATGTGAGCTTGAATCTGATGAATAGTTCCATTCTCAATAAGTATGAGACACTTTTGAAAAATAGAAAATGTGTCAGCTCTTGTTTGTCAATCCTGGAAAAAAAAAAAAAGAATCAATACAGAGAGCTGCCTGGTGTCATAAATCAAAGCTGCTATGCTGACTTGTGACATCTCTATCACACTGTCATTTTGCAACAAACTAACCCAACAAAACAAATATATTAAGTTTTTCTATTAAGTTTTTCTGGAGATTCAGATTTAAAGAAACAGGGAAATATGCATATGCATCTTACCGAGAGTTAAATGAGAAGATATTAAGTACATGAGGATACTCTCATACTTTAAAGCTCATGCCACGAAACTGGAAAAAAAATGCTAATTAAGAAATACAGTATAACCTCTATATAAGATATAACATCTTTTTTAGAGCTTTAGTAGGCTAAATGTAAAGATATAGCCTGGAGCTGGTTAGCTTAGCTTGTCACAAGTGCAAAGAATGCAGACACAGGGAATTAAGCTGCTATAAAGGTAATAAAACCTTCATCACTATTAACTTTGCATCTCATTTTAAAGTTGCTGCTAGGTGGGAGGTGTTAACTTTAGATAGAGCCCCGCTAGCTGTTTCCACTTGTTTCCAGTCTATGTACTAAGCTAAGCTAACAGCTGTTGGCTCCAGCAATATTTGTACTGCACAGAGAGCGTATCAATTTCCTCGTCTATCTGTTGGCACAAAAGCAAATTATAATTCCCAAGTGTACTTTAAAATGTTAAAGCTTGTATGAGATGAATGAACGCTTCCTGTTTGCTTGCAGTTTTGTTCTTTTAAGATGTCAAGTCTCTTGTATAACTTTGCTGCACATGAACAACATTATGGAAATAACATGCTGCGATTAATCTGGCACATCAGATGACAAGCTGTCATTACACTGTCTGTCCAGTTAGACTGACAACAGCAACCCTGTTATAACCCAGTCACTTCAAGAAAGGATCAAGGCCAGTATGACAACTTTGTTGATGGAAGCATTTGTGTATTATTGAGTGAACTGTGGCTTGTAAAACACTCAGATACCAGTAATTATCACATTTCTCCTTTATTTGTCTCAAAATAGTCATGTACAGTAAGCATTTATCCTTCAAAGTAGAATGAATCATACTGAGCAGAGAGGCACAGACCACAAAGAAAAAGACACTCAAGTTGACAAAAATACAACACTGGTGGTTAGAAAAGAAAAAAAAACAGGCGGTGATACCATGTCAAAAGCAAACAGTCACACCTTCATTTTACATGTACTTGTCTTAGCTTCAACATAGCTTTGACTTGTGAATCTCAGAATGTCTTTTTACCCTGAATATCTGATGCTCTTCACATTTGTCTCACTTGAGCGGAGCCATCATTCTTTCCTTTTGAAACACGTTCCATGCCATAAATGCTTCTCACATGAAAAACATATATGCTGGATAGACATCAACATGATGAGTGAGTAACAGTAAAAATGGGTCAGGACATCTCACAATGTATCTAGGTAATTGGCTGTCCAAGTCTCCAAGTCACATTTATGTGGAGGACAGTTCTCATTCCACGTGAGTCATCTCCACTGTTCATGTTCTTCGAGATGAGCCAGTGATCAAGGTTTTGAATTATTCCCCGATCTATTATGCAACATACTTAAAGCAGCTGAGACCTTCCTACTTTAGTCCACATGAACTTTGACAGGCAAAACAAAAAACTCTAGCATGGGTCCGTTTCCGATCATCAGTGCTCAGCTTTCTGACTTCACCTGCAGTAACCCAGTAATAACTTGCAATTTACAATCTGCACAATCTGGAACGACAAGTTGACCAATGTTAGAGAGACAGTAGAACATTTTAGGAAAAAATGCATATTAGCTTTCTGGTCAACATTTAGATGAGAAGATCTCTGTTAAATATGAAACTATGGTCAGCAGCCAGTTGGACACCGGGTTAACCACCTGACCTGGCTCTGTCCAAAGGTAACAAAATCTGACCTGCAGCACGTCCTTGGCATCCATTATTCCTATGCTTCCAGACTTGATTTCCTTAATGCTAAGCTAAGCTAACCGCAGCCACTGGCTGTAGCTTCATTTTTACCATTCAGATGTGTCGATCTTCTCATAAAACATTTCCACCTTTTCCAGTCTTTGTGCTAAGCTACGCTAACCTGCTACTGCCTGTAGCTTTACTAGAGCTTGCTAATTTTTAACACTTTATATCTTGTTTGCTCAATCTGTACAAAAACAGATGTAAAGAAAAAAAATTAATTGTATTAATCAGTGTTTCCCTGTTTCCAGTTTTGATGCTAAGCTAAGCTAACTGCTTGCAGTCTGTAGCTTCGTGTTTACTGTACAGACATGTGGTATCAATCTTCTCATCTTACTTTCGACCAAAAAACCCCAAATGTTGAACTATTACTTTAACGTTATAACAATGGTGTCTCTAATACACTTACGTTATATTTCTGTAATTCAAAGAACTGACAATATTTGTAATGTTTAAACAATATCACACTCCTGGTAAGTGTACACAAAAGTGTAATGATGATTTAAATAATAGAACCTTGATTAAATTTGCAAAACTGGATCAAAAATGAAGACTGTCCTCACAAAGAGTACTGCATGTGTTTTTCAGCCAAGATCGGCTTTACCTGTTCCCATTTGTCCATTATGAATGGATATGACATTTAAATGTTTTACAGTCTTGGAGTCATAGAGTGAATGGAAAGCTAGTCAGTAGGTGGCAGCCATTGATCTGCACTCGGCCCATTGATTAACTGTAACAGCGCAAATTTGCATTTCAGTGACTTTAATTGATTTCTGCAGCTGTTTTCCGTTTTCATTTTTCCTCGGTTCCACTTAAAACTCCACTTAAAATGGCCATGTGCTAAGTTGTCAAAGTCCGTGCATTCAGTAGCGTGCGTAAAAGAGGGAATTCACATGTGCCTTCTACCACGGAGGATCAGAGGGGATGCTCGGGTGGTGAGAAGAGACAAGGTTTAACACAAATCCGTTACATAAGGTCACCCAGTAATCCTTGTTGCATGTTGTTGCTAGAGATTAGAGAAGACAGTGTTTGCCTTTCGCTGAGTATTAGAGAGTAAAAACACAAAGCACTCAGGACTACAAAAGATTAGTGCCAAATGCATTTCTACTGGACTGATGCCCCTTCAGAATCCATTGAAAATCCCTTCCGAGAACAAATATTGTCTTTCAATCAATTTGTTTTGATTGAATTCGTTTTCATTGTTTGTCTCAGTATATCGCAACACGTTGTGGAACTAGCAAGTCAGAGAAACATTGAATAAATGCATTGTTAATGGATGTGAGTGACTTAGAAATATCCAGGATATGCTAACCACATTAAATATACTGTTTAGCACAAGAGATGGCAGCAATGGAACATTGGGATATCCCTTCTGAAATGACTTCAGTCTTTATTAAACTTTATCTTGAAAAGAGCAAAACTGTAAATGTCTTCTACGACTTTTACTGGTAACGGAAAACTTTCACATTTATGGGTATAGAACCTGGGTGTAAGCTGTGCCAGAAAGAAATGAGAAAAGTGGTGGCACCAAAAGAAGGGCAAGGAAATAGAGTAGAACTTAAAACAAGTAGTTGATAAAACAGTAGATCAAGAGCAGGTTAGTCAGCAATTTTTTCAACGTTTGCTGTTTCCAGCTCCTTAAATGTAAGGAATTGGTGCTTTTCTTTGTCCAATTTGAAAGAAAATGAAATATCTTTGAGTTCTTAACTGTTGAGAGATAAAAACAAGTCATCTGCATGTGTCAGCTGCAGCTCTGGGATATTATAATAGCAATTTTCACTATTTTGTGACATTTTATATACAAAAACGACTAATTGAGCAATCTAAAAAAAAATCCCTAGCAGATAACTTGAAGATGGAAATGATGATCATCATGAAATGAACGGTGCTGTGAGCAAACATGTCGGTAAATTCACCAACTTAATAAAAAAGATTTTATCTTCATTAAGTTCACATTTATGAAGTAAGACGTAGATTTATTTACAAAATACAAAAAACTACTCTTACTTGAATAAAGGCCTGAAAAACCCAATTCCTAAAACTGTTAACTCTTTTAACTGTACCGTATGTGCTGTTTCTAGAAGATGTTAAGTGCTACTATGGGGAAAGGAAGCGGAGAAGAGTGGACAAACATAACAAAAAAGAAAGAACTGGAAGGGAGGGAGTATAAACATTATATTCAGATGAGATGTAAAGACAGAGTGGTGGTTGGTAAATGATGTGAGCAGGTATACAGATGAAAAGTGCATTAGTGTGAGTTTCTACATCATTAACTACTGCATGAAGCCTAAACCTCCTACGTGGCACACTGTGTGTATGGTGATAGATAGAAGAGCCACCTTTAAAGGTTAAAATCACATCAACTCCATACAACCATATACTAGAAATATGTGAAGATAGTGGGGAAAGGTTTGGTTCTGATGTACTGTGACTGTACTTGTAACAACACTTTTAAAATAACTTGTGTGGCTTCACATTGTTGTAGCAGGGAGGCTTGTGTGGCACAGTTCTAGTTGTGTCAGGATTTCTAATGTTAGCGTTGCCTCTCCGTTTCCCCTCAGAGATGGACGACATCAGCCTTATGTGAAGTCTTTGGACACAGCCTCAATGAAATTGGGAGCTGACATGAGGATGGTGAAGGTGCAGATGATGGAGAAAAGCGAGAAGGCCACCAGGCATAATCGATCCACCACAGCCGCTGCAAACTTCCACTCACTGCAGATGGCCTCCCCCTCGTCCTGATCCCGGAAACGCCTGGCAATGTATTGCACTTCCTCTAGGATCTGGGAAATTTCTGGGACCTGCTCAAGCAGCAAAGTCCGCGTCTGATCTGAGTGGATATCATGTTGGGACGAGCCGTTGGGATGGCCGCCACCGCCGCCGCCGCCACACACAATCACGCCTGTGTCAGCATTCGATGGGAAAGCAGGGTTGTCTGTGCCCATCGAGTGGTAGCCGAAATACAGGTTCATGTTCCCATTGGTCGTGGTTGACTGGGTTGACGCCTGCCCTGGTATTGTGCTCATCTGAATGCTGCTGGTGCTGGTATGGTGAGGAGAAGGGTGGGAGTACTTGTAGTTTGGGGGGCTGCTGGAACTCACAGTTGTTTTGTTTTCCTCTCCAGGTTTCTTCATGCGGAGAAACCAAGCGCACCAGTTGAGTAGGATGACTCGGACCTGGATGAAAAAAATGAGATGTGGAGCAATTGAAGACGGTGAGTTAAAGACCAGGATATGTTATATGAATTATTAAGTTACATAAATATAGAGAAAAAAACAAAACAACAAAAAAAAAACTTTTACTTCCCAGTCCTCTGATGCTGTAACATTTTGGTGCTCAATGCACAATAGGCCAATAAGCTGTAGAGGTTTTCCTTGCTGTATGGTTCAAATGAATCATAATCTTGTGACAATAAAGTCTTTTTCACCCATATTTCACCCATATAAGGGCAACCTACATTTAATCAAAAGTTTTATCAACCTAAAATAAAATAAAACCTTGAAAATAGATACCTGCATGGTCATCACAAAATAACTGTATGGTTAGTAGATAATCCTGCTTATAATGACCTCTAACAAACAGTTAGAATAAAGGATTGCTAAACCTCTTCCAACCTTTGTCTTGACACAATCTGTAAATAAATGTCATTACTCCAACAAATAGGAGCCATAGCCTACAGTATGAACAGCCTATGTGAAAAGTTGAGTGTACCAATATCTATAAGCCGTGTGGTTATTTGAAAATAATGCATTGCTTAGCTTAATTCAGAATTGGCTATTCTTTGCCTGAGGCGGTTTTTAATTTGTGGTGACAACTAATTATTGAATTAAAAAAAAAGATTGTTAACCTACCCATTTAGGCATCTTCCCTCCGTGGGGGTCATGGTGGTGGAACTGCAGCACAAGGACTGTTACCACCACAGACAAGCCCACAATCATCATGGTACTAGCAAAGTACTGAGCTAAAGAGGAGAGGAACACAAAAATAAGGATAGAGATCAATTAATACAGTGTAACAAGGACAGCTAACATTTTACTCCTTAATGTATAAATGAACCACAACATATTCACAGCCTGCAGGCATTTATTAAACCACACTGACCATGAAAACACAGACGTAGGCATGTAGGCAAGCGTCCATACACACACACACACACCCTAATAACCACAAACATGAGATGTGTTCCCTCTAAAAGAAAGATGTCATGTTTGATTTTTATCCAGCTATGTCAACGACCTCACAGCAGGGCGGACCAATCAAATTATTCCATATACATTTCCATGTCAAAATATAATTGGAGCTGTATGAAAACCTGTCACAGGGTATGGTGAGGAGCATTTTTTTTTGTCTTCAATCTATCAGTTCTGCTCTATCTGCAATGTGTTAATATGTGTACTCCAATAAATATGAGTTAGCTAATGGCTTCGTTTTACATCACTGAGCTGCCAAATGATAGCGAGCAGCCTCTCTGTCTGCAGCCTCCCATCCCATCTCACGGCCAGCTGCCTTGTCTCTTCTGGTCTGTATCAGTATGACCTTATACAGTGCAACTCTGTTTGTGTCCTACACTGAGAATACTCTTCACATCCTGCATCAGCAGCCTCCCACGCCCAGCCCACCCCCCTCTCAGCCTCGACATACTGGTGATTCGATGTGAAGATTGGAACTTTTTCGACTACAGAGTGTGACCATGAGCTGTGAATGTCGCACCAAAAAACACCGCAATCTAACCTATAATACATTATATTAAAATCTACACAGTGAACCACCGAGCATGCCATTGCACTTGGAAGCCTGTTCACCATGTGTTTATAGCTTGCAGGGTTGCGGTTATAATAAAGAGTTATAATTTAGAGCACCTTCCTGGGCTGTGCATTGTTTTCCAATTGACTGAACTGGTTAAATACGCTGTCGTAAAGGCACAGCTCAACATTTGGGAAATATGCTTATTCACTTTTTATGTCAAAAGTTAGACAAAAGGATCAATACTGGTCTCAAGCTGTGTTCAGACAGAATGAGACAGAATTTTTTCTATGTGGCTGTGCAGTACAAAGTCATGCGTCACCTTGTAAGACAGACTATGCTTATCCTGGAGCATTATGCATTATAAACATACAGTAATGAGAAGAAGAAAAAAAAGAAAGACTGGTGAGTTCTAAGATCAGTCACACACACACACACACACACGCACTGTTGGTGTGACCATTTCTAGCTAGCCTACAGCTAATGTTGGTATATTAGACACATTAGCAGTTTTGGGGTGAATTAACACAGACTGCTGGGTTGCTGATTTTGGTTCCCACCTACCACACTACAGTTAAAGTGTTCTTGGGCATGATACTCAACCCCTTAGTATCCTCATAAGCGCTTTGTATAGGTAATACAATATCACTCCTGATGATGAACAGTTGGCAGCCTCTGACATCAGTGTGTGACAGTGTACAGGGATACAAGCCCATCCATTTTGATCTTGTTTTTTTAATCCATATGAGACTGGAGTGTAAAAAAAATGACAACGTGAGTTAATTAGTGAGCTTTAGAGATTCGTCTTTCTACATTTGGAAAGAGCCATAATGTTTCCAGTCTCATTGTAAAACAATTTAAGAGTCTGCTGGCCGTAGCTTCATGTTCTCCGTCTCATCTAACTCTGGACAAGAAAGCATGTGTTTACCAGAAAATGTCTGACGTTTCCTTTATGTTTTAAATGTGCATTACTCATATTATTATGAGTCTATCACAAATAGCTGATTAGTCGATTCAGAAAATCATCAAAACGAGCAATAATATGAGCAGAAAAGTGTCTTACCAATCAGAGGAACAGAGTCTGAAGTGGCGGGCATGATCTCTGCTACCAGTAACATGAAGACTGTTAGAGACAGCAGCACTGTAATGCCTGCATGGAGACACAGTGAACAAAGAGATGAGCAGAAACACAAAGAATAGTCCTACATTGTTTCAGCACAGTCTAGTTTTCTCTTAAACGGTGACTTGAGAGTACTCAAAATAAATGCAGCTGGTCGCTTCAAAATAAGCGAAAACAGCTGTGGCTTCATTTTGGAATATCCACTCTGTTTTCTTGCCCTCGAGGGACTGCTTGCAGTTGTATATTTACTCTGACCTTGTCTTGTGGCATTTTGAAACAAGCTGGCATTTCCAGGTCCAGGTGATTATCTTTTTTTGTGTTCATAATGGAGCTTTTATTCATTTGCTAATGAATAAAATTCAACACAAATGCTAATTCACAGCCATAATGTCAGCATTAGCATAGAGCGATGACAAATAATAATGGTTTAGCAATAGTGCTGAAACCTGGTGGTCTAAGATCACTAAGACAGAGGGATATATTTTTGTCCTCATGTATGATTATAATCATGAATCATGTTCCTTTGTGTTGAAAGACACAATTTGTGTGTTCGTGCAGAGATGTACTGGTGTGTGTGTGTGTCCTATACCCAGTGAGATCTTCTCTCCAGAGTCAGCGGGGAGCAGGAAGACCAGCAGGGCCAGACCAGAGATGAGCACGCAGGGGATGAGCAGGTTGAGGCCGTAGTAAAGTGTCCTGCGGCGCATGGTGACGGTGAACGTCACATCAGGGTAGGGCTCCTTACAGCATTCGTAGTACAGCTCATTGCGCTTGGCAGGGACACCTGGGGATAAGATTAAGAGGTGGGAAGGTGTCAATTAGAGGTCAAATCTATGCACACAGATCTATAAAAGAAAGATCCAGCTCTACGGTCTGCTTGCCTGAATGATGATAATGAGACCTTATAAAATAAACTGTTATGTGCAGCTTAGTTTGTTTGGAAAGGAGGACCAGTTAACAATCATCATAAATACAATTTTTATTGGTACCATTTTAATATGATTGAAAGAGGAAATTGGTGGTCAGAAGGTCACTAGATTGAATCCTCAGACGGAAATTAAAAAATGAAATAAAATGCTCCCGTCACACCAATGCCAATGTGCCTTTGAGTACTAACGTTGTTTACTGCAAGCAAAAATGTTATTTCATTATATGCAAGATATGATGATTCATTCAAATATGCCACTGAATCTACATTTTTTTTGTACCTGACGGTAAAAATTCCAGACATTTAACCAAGCACAGATATTGTATTGTCTTAGAAACCATGTGGGAAGCAGCTTGTTGCAGAAAAACAGCAAATGCACTCTTGCCTAAATTAATACTGTATGTAATAAAATGATGACATGATGTAATCTGCTCAACAGCGTTTCAACAACAACACATTTCATCTGATCAAAAACGCTGTAAAGCACAGCTGGTTTGTTGCCTAAACAGGCAGAACGAGCTTCAAAGTCGGGTGCTCTGAGTCATGAATAATGTGTTTTCTCCAGCAAATTTATTGTGAATTCAAAATGGCAGCCACCTTTTTTTGAGAGCAGTCTTTGTGTTTGGAATCTGCATGCTGGCTGACACGACAAAAACAGGATTAAAAAGTAAATTGTAAAACTAAGGGACAAGCAGGGCACTTCAATTCTAGGTAACAACAGAGGCACGTTAGCATTTCACAGGTCTACCTTAAAACAACACTGACATGCCCATGTGTACATTGAAGGAGTTGTTTGTGCCTCCTGTTCATACCGTCTTTGAAGAAGTCTCCTCCAAAAGCAACTTCAATGTAGATGATGAGGGACAAAATACACAGTCCTCATCCTGTGTGAAAATACATTCAAAAGTTCACCTAAACTAAATATGAGGCTTCAGTAGTGTGAGTTAGACAAATTAAGTGTGTATTTTTCAAGCGAGCACTAACTTTCTAGTATTTAAAATCATCCTGTTACTGCCCGTCTGCTCTGACTCGGTAAGGAAACTCTGTCCATGGAAGCACAAAGAGTGAATTTAAAAAGGTCTGTAACTTTGGAAGATATCCACTTGATTTGTTTAACTAATTAACTCAGCCTGTTAAAGCCTTGTATTAACTTCAGCTGAACTTTACAATGTATTTTTCCACAGGACCTAACTGGATTTTGTCTCCCATCACTTACATTGAAACTGAGAGGGATACAGCAACCTCTCTCAATATGCATATGGGGATGTGAGTGTCCACCGATTCAGCATTGCAATATATCACTGTCAGGCTTACAAAGTTTTGTAAGCCTCCTCCTTCTTGTCAAAATGTGGCACCTACATTACCCACAATGGAATTCAACTTCCAGAACTCTGGTTGGAGATTCAGATGTGTTATGCTAGTGGCGATTATTGTAGCCTCAAGCTGCTAGCCTCAAACAGAGTTCAGCAGTGCCCTGCAGAGGTCTTGTGACCTCACTTCTTCCTTCCTAACTCAGCACGCTTGAATTATTTTCATTTTCAAACTCGTAGTCTTCAGACACATCCAGCGCTGACACAAGGGACTCACTTCAGGACATTCAACAAACTTCCCACAGCTCCCTGTGAAGTCACAAAAGCCTACAAAACTTTTTTGTAAAAGATATGAACCTAACCTAAGTTAGTGTGACCTAACCTAAGATTTAAACATGGGCAGATTTAGACAATGTCTGAGACCATCAAGGATGTTCTTCCAAGTACGAGTAGACCAACAGATGCAGCTTGGTCCGAGTAATAATAGACATCAGTGCTGGTATGTAGAAAGCATGTCAGAAATATGACATGATTTAGAGACCATTGGAAGTATTTAAAATCAATTCCATGACTAACACAGATACTTTAAAAGCGGTATATTGTGTTTTCATTCCTTTGTTTTGTTCTCAGCTCAAGTTTTCTAAGTCAAGGAAAGAGCTAAACACTAAGTTATATTAAGTCCATATTTGTGCAGACTGATAATTCATGTACACAAATCCATCCAAAAGAGCCATGTTTGCAGTATATCTCAGTGTTATACTGTATCTACTCTATACAGCAGGAGTGTTAGTTGTGCAGGAGCAATGCTAAATATCAGCAAGCATATCAAACACTCACAGAAACCTGCACATAATACACTCATATCTGAACTTCAAAGCCTCCAAATTTTGTGTAACCTTCAGGTTATTCCACAACACATCCAAATCCTAAATCATGTATTAATCTTTAATGTTTATCACCGTGGCCTTATCTGTCTTGTTGGCATGCGCGATTAATCTGCCTTACACATCAGATCAACAGTAAACAGTATCACCTTGGACTGATCAAAGTCAAATAAGCCCAAAAGGCCTGTGTGTGTTTGTGCGTATGAAAGCTACTGTGTAGTGAGATGCTAAGTAATCGTGACATTTGAATGTCATTTCAAAGTGGACCACAGGTACTGTTATCTTTTCCACTCCATTAAAAATCAGCAATCTGGGAAGCCTGTGTGTTTCTGTGTGTTGGTGACACAGACACTGTCAACAATCAGTAAAAATCAACCTCAAGTGTCCTGAACTTGATTATGACACAAGCATCATTTGCAGCTGTAACAACCATTCATAGATTTGAGTGCCTAGTGGTTCTGGATGAAGCACTGGTATGACTCAATCAGCAACATGTTCAAAATACACACCTCATTTTGGGGTGAGATGTCACAAGAACTTTTGATTTAAGCCTAGTGTGTGTGTGTGTGTGTAAAGTGAACTCAACTTCAGTCCTATAAAGATTCCATTTAAATTAACAACTTCAATTTCATTTTACTTCAACTTTGTCACCTGAATCCTGAAGAAAAATAGCCTTTGTTAGCCATCTATTAAGTTGATGGACTGCAGACCTGCAGATGCATCCACCACATTCTATATGTGTGTGCCTGTGTGTGTGTATGCTGGCATGGACATAGGTATGTTCTGAGGCACCAGGACAGTGTGTGTTCTTGGCCAGCTTGCCGCCTGGCTGTGCCTGAATTAAGTGAACCATCTCTGGGCCAGCTGTCACCACACTCACCCCCGGTCCCCTCCTCTATTCCCCCAGCCAGCTGGGTACACTCACAGCTCACTTTGTGTATGTGGCTGTGAATTAATCTGCTGGCCTCTGATTAACACCCAAACTTGAGTTAGAAATGAAGGGAAAAAAACAAATAAATTAGAGGAGAAAAAATGAAACAACCAAATAAATGTTATCTTGGATGATTTCTCACCTCCTCTGTTTCCTGAGATAAAACAATCTGTCACAAATCAGAATGAACTGAAGAACAGAAGATAGAGGAAAATCATGTTCTTTCATTGTTTAATTTGTCAAAAAATCAAAGTGGTTGTACCCTTATATTTAAAGCAGCATCTAACTCATAGCAAAAAAGTATATATTTCCCAAAATGTAAAAGTGTTCCTTTAAAAGTTGACCAAAGACTGAACCAGAACAAACTCTGTAGATACCGCTACAATAAACAGCAGAGATATTCTCCAGGCTATCTCTAGCACCAGGAATGATAGTCAGGAAAACGTCAGTAAGAACAGCATCTTACAAGGAGGTTGACATCACTGAATCACCTGCTGTCAGAGCTCTGTGATAATGACGGGCTGTCTAACTAAGTCCCAGGAATATGACATGAAGGGCCTAGCCAATGTTTAAAGTCTCTGTCTGTCTCAGTCTGTCGGAGTCTTTCAGATTCCCTGAAGGAATTTACGATTTGCTGCTCAAACATATCCCTCAAACACTGGCAGTGCTTTCAGTCAATCATCACATCTGCTCTCACACTTCAGCTTTATCCCTCTTATGTCACCATGCAAATTCTGCAGTTATTTTTGCACTCAGTGATTAAGTTGATCCAGATTCTGTTTGGGATTTATCCATACCAAATGTCACTGTCAAATATTTTGTTACAGCACCGCCTTGTCGTTTACTTTAATATACGGCCTGCTCAAAGCTCTTTTCACTGAGCAGGTGATGATGTTCTGAATGATCAACCTGCATTAATCCTGTCAGAAAAAACAGCAAAAACAATGTATGAAAAAATTTTATGTTACAGTATATCATGTCTCTGATTCCCTTATATTTTGTTTTACTGAATGTGTCATGGTGTGCCTGTGTCTGTTTTTCCTCTTACCAACAAGATCCCATTCCCCGTTGGGTATGTAAGTAGAGATGTCCACGTCCATCATCTGGAGGTCCAACAGCCAGCCGTTGTGAGTCCAGGAGCCAAACTTTAGGTCACACTTCTGCACATCGAATGGGAACCATCGCACATCGATGTAGCAGGTACTCTTCAGGATACCTGCAGAGAAGTGATGGGAAACTTACTTCAGGCACAAAACATTTTTAGCAGTTTTAGTAATATCTTTTCAAAATGGTCCTTCGGATGCCAAAATATTATACTAAAACATGCTGACATGGAAGGTCTTACATCTTGTTAGTAATTTCCCTGAGTCATCCTCAGACTCAGAGAAAAACTAGCTGGAGATAAACATGCCGACAATGCTCAGGCAAAAGTGTTTCTGACGCATCACAGAGAAATACACCGTATTACTGTAAACTTTCTACATAAGTGTAGGTTCTATTGATTATGACATCATATTTCCAGTCACTAAAAATCATCATTTCAAAGGTACCAAGTTCCCGAATGAACGGAATTTCCATTATACGAAGTGACCTTAGTAATCAGCATGTTTAGAAACATTAAACTAAATGACTAAATTCATTTGGAGAGTGAAAGTTTTTAGATGCATACAGCACATATAGTTGTTCTTTTGACCGTTTCAAATGTATGGTACAGTATGTGGTAGCTTTTGCATTGATATGTAGATTAAACAGCGTTGAAACACTGGTTATATGAAACCTTGGTGTCTGAAAAACTTTAAATCTTATACCTATACCTTTCGGATAGCAAGGAGAATTGATGACATTGACATTGATGTTTCTAAAGGCAGTGATCTCAATGGTTAAGATCTAAAAAAAAAAAAAAAAAAAAAAGAATGATGATCATGATGGTGAGGATACTGTATATATATATATATATATATATATATATATATGTATGTATATAATATGTGAATGCCTCACCTGGTGGGATGTACTGGCAGGATCCTGAAGCATTTACTAGCACATTTGTATGGAACGTAGCATCAAACCTCTCATCGGCACTGCAGGGAGAGAAGAGTGGATAATGTGAAAACAGTACTGGAGCATTTAAAGAAAAAAGCCCTCAAAACAAGGGGGACTTGTTCCTTTTAAAGTCATAAAAGGGAACAGAAGGGAGGTTAGGAAGTGGATTGAGAGATAAGTATAAAGGTAAAGGCCGACAGAAAGAGAAATCCAGACAATCAACAGCAAATGAGAATGAAGATGGTGGCAGAGACAGGTAGACAATGGGGATTAGAAGAGTAGATCCAGATAGATGGTGTTTAATTTTACTGATCATCTTCAACAAACATGGTTGTCCGCTGTCATGATGTCCTTCAGACAAGGATTATGTAGACTTAAAGCCAACCAATGTATACCAAACTACACGACATCATAATCACAATATTATACATTTCACACAAGAACACAAATCATATCTGGAATTTTAGAGTAAAACCAAAGGACCAAAAGACTGAGAACAAAACTATTTTTTGTTAGATGATATACAGTACTGTAACTTTATTGCAGCAAAACCAAGAATGTCAGAAATATCCAAAATCCAGTCCTGGTTAACTGAGTACCTTTAACAAGACTGGACAGATTTTTAATATGCCCCAAGAAGTGCATTCATTTGCGTCATATTTGTTAACTAAAAAGCACTCACAGAGCACATCCCTCCCCCAGCCCAATAAATGTATTGTTTTGATAAAATAAAATGTCAGGATGGAATATTTTAGCCTTCAAATACACAGTGACAGACAATAAGGATGGCCAGAAAGAAAACCTAAATGTTGTCAGGGAAATTTTCTCCTGGAATCGTAATGACTTTTTTTGATCACTAACTTTTGTGTCACCATCAGGTCAAAAAGTTATTTGTGAATTTAATACTTTGCTTTATGCCTAAATACTAGCAACACTAATGGCATCAGCCTCAGCTGTACTTTGTGTTAAGCGCTAATTTGCAAATATTAGCAAAATAATACTGTAAACTAAGATGGTTAACATGTTAAACATTATACCTGCTACACAGCATGTTAGCATTGTCATTATGAGCATGAAATCATACAGGATATAATATTTATTTATACCTTTTGTTCAGCTGTGACGCCCATAGAAACTGAATGAGTCACTAATTGCACCTCACTTTGAACAATAATCGATTGATCATCTGAAGCCAGATGAAAGAGCCTGAGTCATACCACTATTTATTATTTTACATTAGTACATTTCTACCACTTACAGTATGAAAACTGGAGGCAGCGAGAGGAGGCGAGGGGCAGTCCTAAACTCTTCCTGAAGGCTTTTTCTTGGACAGGTAGAACATAAATTTTTAGCAAAGTGCACTGGGACTGAGCCCAGGAGGCATATAACAAGACAAGGCTACACCTAAAGCAGATTTATAGTTGCTACATCAATAATCTAAATCTAATCACTCTTTTCACTTAGCAGAGGGTGGAAAAACTAAGAGGCTGTGAGGATACTTTGGAACAGAGGTAATCGTTCTTATCCATTGCTGAGAATAAATGAGCTAAATTAGCATTTAGCCTTGTAATGGTATTTGGAATACATATACCGAACATACACATTAATTAGCCTTTAAAAACAGACCAGCGGGTTATATTTTTCTTCTTCTTTAAGCCATCTATCAAAAAACAATGCAGGATGGGATTAATTTAAAAATGGGTATGCTAAATTAAGTTTTAGTAAATATGTGGATGAGAAATTGATTAAAATGTTTAAAACTGGTTTGTGAAACGTATGGGTTATGGGTTAGATTTTGTGGATACCATACCGAAACATAACAAAGGTAGCATACATTGCATTGCTGGACAGCTCTTGATGCGTAATCTTAATCGCATCTTAATCAGATCACTTAGCAAGTAGAACGTGTTTAAAAAAGGTCATATGCCGCGTGGAAAAGATAAGGTCATGATAAAGGTGTTGAATCCCAAAAGAGCCGTCTTGTCCGCAAAGGGATTCTTTTAACCTTTTTCCTTAAATGTGAGCCATTGAATGAAAAAAACAAAAGACACATTTGAAAAAATGGCTTGCCATTTACTTGCTAAATAACCTGTTAACACGCAAATTGGTCTTCAAAATGTCACAAAACATTTCTGTGTCCTGCTAGAATTAAATTTTAGGTAAATAACCTTTCCTCTCACACAGTACACAATATACTGCTTCAATGTGTACTGCCTCAATGAATTGGCGTCATCCACATTGCACTTCATGCCTATGAAACCATTGTTGGAGTACAGTGTCTACTGCCTTCAGTGTCTACTGCCACAAGGTAATGGTATCATCTGCATTGACATTTCATGCCTATGGAAACATTGTTGGAATATATGGTAAAATATCAGCATGGAGATGTGCAGCGTCGTACTCAATGTACTAAATTCATGAGTGAAACTCTACATGTAAAGCAGCTCGACATTGAGGTGGTTTACATTATTCACATGAAAAACACGATGAAAGCAGAAAACCCAGTCCGTTTGCGTCCCAGCTTGCCAAGCATCTGCAGCTGGTGAAATATTCAAAGTCACGACTGGGATGGGACAAATGGTTCCTATATTATTTATCTGAAGTGGGACTGTTGTTGACCTGACATGGGCATGTACAATACATACAGCTGTCTACCTCTTAGATCCTCTACCAACACTCTTGGCTTACTCTGAGAGACTACCCTGCTGAGAACTGGAGAAACAAACTATCTTCCAACTTGTATAGTGGATACATGAAAATCCATAACTTTGTAAATTTCTCTGCAAATGAAAACAAGCCAAAGCCAAGTACTCCCCAGGCTTCTGAACCTCACCCAGAGACTCAAAGATCAGACACTGTACTTTGAACTGTTGTTTGCTTCATCGGCGTAAACAACAGTCAGAGCCTTTCTCTCCAAAACATCTAGTCACGTAGAGTCAACCCTCCTGTTCTCTCCTAGAAAACTCCAACATAGCAAAAAAGCCAGAGGCTTGTGATGGCTTTGGTATACCTTTCCACCTCCTGCATTACCTGCGGCTTTTTCACCACCAGAGAGCTGACATTCCATGTCCCCAGAGCCAGTTTTGTAGAGAGGGGTCATACCACCAGGGACCTCACCTTCACCTGCTGCATGATTGACAGAGCACCAGACCTCTATACCAAACCTGGTGTACTTGAAAGTTCCCCTGCCAGGCTGGGCTCAATGAGGGAACCCCAGGCAAGGTAGCCTGGTGATAATAAACTGAGAGTATCTTTTGTCTCCGTGATTGTGAGGTAAACAGTAGAGAGCGGCAACTTGCTGGATTACGTCGGTCCAGTACCAAAAGCTAAAATAGGTTTAACTTGTTCACAGGATGACCCTGTGTTTTCTTTGCCAGAGCCATTTGGCTGAAGTCAGTCTGACTTGCCTTTCCAACATCAGAACAGGGGGGACCATTTCCGTAATGAAAATTAAAACTGAAAATGATGATCTAACATTCATACGCACTCTGCTCCCACCAGCTGTATGTAGGTGAGAAAGTTCTAGAGAAAGTTCTCTTTTGTCATTCTTGTTTCAACTATTCTCACTTGTCTTGTGAACAATCAAATAAGGCACTAGTAATTCTTTCATTATCCCCATAATTAAATTATATCACGTCTCCGCACATGGTGATTCTATAGCGTTTTCTCAGGTATTTTTTCTCATTGTTTGTGTAGACTGTCAAGAGTTTCATTTCTTTCTTTCTTTCTTTGGCGTTTTTATACTTTTTGTCCTTGTCCCTGCTGAAGTTTTGCTAATGCAATGACCCGATTTCCAGAAGGGGATCCGTATAACTTTATCTTGTCTCGTAGTTTTCTCTTTTCTCTCTCTTTTCTTTCTTGCTTTCTGGCATCATAAAAATAGAAATGAATGATTTTACGTGTGATTTATCCTGCATGCATATGGAATGTCACTTTCAATCTGGTGGTGGCTGGAGTATATTGTCGTTATCGTTGGTGATCGCTGATCCCTGCCGTAAGCTGCTTAATGTTCTGTATCATCCCTATTAGATATCCAAACCTCTCCCATCTCCCTTTCTGTCTCTCATGCACACACACACACACACACACACACACACACACACCCATCCACACACACATTCTCACACACGCACACACGTATGCAATTCGAGCCAAACGAGAAATCTGTCACTACCCGCACCCCCTCATAAAAGAATCCTCAATCACCTTGAAGGTAGAGCTGAAAAGCCGGCACCATCAATCAACTTCAACTCTGTCTCATATCGCGTTGCCTTTCCCCCGTTACAAGTGTGATACTTGAAAAGTGTGTGTGTGTATTTGTGAGAATGTGATTCTAAGGAAGCACCATCTACACCATCTAACACTAACTCTCCGTTACATACCCTCTCTTTGAGTTCTTACTAATAATCAGCAATCACACAAACGTTCTCTCTGTGTATCTTTTACAGCAGCACTATAACAACTTTTACACACATAAACCAGTCAAACACCACTTTGTTATTTTCTCAAGTGGTATCCCCTTAGCACATTAATATGATTTATATTTAGTAAGGGAGGTCCTCATTCAAATCTCTTTGTTTGAAGTGCTTACCATAGCAATAACCAGATAACACACTGTACAGCATCTGATTTCCCCCCCTTACTGCATTTTATCTAACATATGAATTTATCTTTGTGCTGCAGGCCCAAAAATAAATTAGAACATTACAAGACATAAACACAACCTTTCTGTGAAAGGAAAGGCTTTTATTTCTATTTTGGCCAGTCCTTTTGGACTGCTCAATAAATACAGTCCTCTTATAGATTTATAAAAAAAAAAAAAAAAGTACAAGACTAATATCTGTATCCGTAACTGTAGGCAACTGCCCTTATGTTATGTCTAAAAGCAGCTGGTGTTTGTGAACAAAACTGTTGCCAGACGTATTCTTTAAATGTGCCCAAAAGCCTGAAACACAGTGGACGCTGGACAATGATTAACTTGCTCGTTGGCATTGATTCCAAGGACGATTTTAAAAAACTGAGCAGTTCAAGAACACATTCTGAATATCAATCCTAGAAGCACCTAGCAACCTTATTTCTTTGCTCAGGCACAGGAGCTTCATCTCCATCCAAAATGTCTGATGAGGCTGAATAGAAAAGAGGTTCAGGCACACTGACCCGTGAATCAAAGGAACCAACGAGTTGTTCAAGAGACACATTATTTCTCTTTTTACCTGCTAGTCCCATTCTTTGACAAATGTGTGAAAAGAAATGAGGTCAGATGAATGTTTTCAATAAGATCAGAGCAGTTTGAAATGAGAGTGAACCATCTCTACAAACTGATGAAATTATATGATGATAATAAAATGATATTGCATTTAAAAGAGGTGCATGTGTAATACACTCAATTAAATCTGTCTATTCTTCTCAAGGTGGACAAACTACTAGTATTTTCACAAGTAGTGAAAGCCTATGCTGACATTTCCAGCCACAGTATTTCAGTAGTTTAATTCCTACTGCCCAGGCAACAGATGCAAAGCCCCATGGGAGTTATGGTTTATGTTCTCCCAGAGGGAATCTGCTCAATCATCTTATTAAATGAGGCTGTAACCAAGAGTGAAATTTCATCTGGGGAATATTTCTTTCCACTGTGTGTTATTGTGTAAACACAACCCAAACATTCTAGAGTATCTGTCCATGTATTACAGGAAACAAATTGGTATAAATAAAGGAACAAATGAGAGGAGAACTTAATCAAGGAGAATATGCAAAATAGCCAGAGCAGTGACAGACTAACCACTGTGCCGATCATGCCAGTGGCCAGTAGCCACTAATATAATTACCAGCAAGTTTCATCATTCAGCTGCCTTTCATCATCCCTTGTTTAATATCAATGTACTTTAAATATTAATGTTAAACAACCGTTCGAATTTGTGAGAGTAAAACTTCACTATGCGGAGGATTTTACATGCAGCAGAGTGAGATAATAAATCACTCGGTCAGTACAGCAGCAGACAGATTCTGGGGGCCTGTGGAGTTAAGATTAAACATGGACAGTAGAATTACATTAAAAATTAGAATGCCAGTACTGATATTACTTTATCAAATGTTGAATATAATATTCTAAACTAGCTTGCAAACTTTTGTATTTCTAATGAAGAATAGTGCCAGCTCAGGAAGAGGACAGAAGTCTCTCAGTAGCTGATCTGCGTCATCACCAGCGTCTCCTTCAACAGCTATCAGCTGATGAATTACATCCCTGAATATTAATGCAGGTGTACAAAGCGTCCATAATAATCTGACACCTCTAGCTATTACTCTGCTGAGTAATAGCAAGAAGCTGTTCACTGATGCAGCTCTATCCATCACCCCAACCTCCTCTTCAGGTACTATATTTTTGTTGTTGATGATGAACTAAAGTTTTAGCAGCAGTAGTTCTTTCAGCAGTATCCTTGTTGCCTCTTGGATTCTTTGTGAGCGCCCACCATGTCTAACTGTACAACCATTTGCTCTAAATAGTTTATTACTTGACTTTAATGTGTTTTATTGCTTCAGTACTAGAGCTGGGCATCCCAGGATGTGTAACGCCCCAGGTAGAAAAGATGATGAGATGTAGTTTCAGGTGAACAAAAGTAAAATAGTATAAAATCTTTATATCAACTCACAAGTAGCTGGTGAAAGAAGGCAACAATTGGGGCAGCATTAAGTAGGAGAGAAGAGGATACAAGGACAAGACGAGACTAAGCGCTAGAACAGAGCAAAAGGTGTGAAGTATTCCCTACCTGTTGTAGAGGAGGATATCTGGGACCCATACCAAATTGGAAGGGAAACGCAGGTTCTGAACCCCAGGGTAGTTCTCTGGGTTCCATGAAAGGTAAATGTCTGTCCAATACTGGAACAAACAACACAGAGAGTAAAGTCAATATAAAAGCAGACGATGAGGTGAGGACAAAACACATGATAATAAAGCCTAAATCGAAAATGAGATGAACGACATATTTAAGGCTCTTTACTGTGATCTGTTTTGTATCATATCACAGCCTGAGGAACCAGAGTGTTATTTTTTGTTGTTGATGATATCTCATTTGGCAAGACAGCATATTGGCAATTTTCACGGCTGTGTGCGTGTGTGACAGTGTGCGTCATAACATCTCTCCTCCGACATAAAACATATCCTGGCACACAGCCCTAACACCAAACCGAGCTCCATCTAGATATATGATCAACCTTAAACCATTAAAAACTGACCCTTTACCCAGGCTAATATTCCAGCAACTGTTGGCTCTTACATTTTGTCTCCAGCTCTGATAATGGAGCCTGGCAGTGACATCTTGCCAAGCCGACAGTTGCTGGCTCTGACCCCTGCACTCCCATTTGAACCCGGTCCATATTCAACAAGGGGCAAAATGAGCCCATCATCAAAGCGTTTAAAAGCACAAAGAGTGTTTGACGTGTGTTACCTCTGTGCCTCTTTTTGACTTAAAATACATGTCAAGATGGAATGGTGTATGATGTTAGTATGTGTGTGTTTTTTTGCATGTAAGCTTGATTGATCTGTGTGTATGTGTGTGTATCTGTTTCTAGTATATGTATGGAAGTCACATATAGATGCAGGCACTCAGATGTTGTAGCCATAGGGCACATTCTCTATGGAGCAAACGCAGTCCCATTACTAATGTGGCCACATTACACCGGGCTCATCTGTTTGTGCCTACATGTACGTGTGTATGTCTGTGTGCATACATATATGCACATGAATAGAGTGCAATGTTGTGTTTGCATGAATGTGCTCTTAGAACCGATGTTGATATTTTCATGCAAATATATCTAGTGCCTCTGTCCACGTAAGTGACATAACCTATAATCAACCCCAAATCCTGATTTTAGCCTTTCCGTTACCACCAAGAGATGCTATCCATCTAAAGTGGCCCTGCTGACATATGTCTCCACTCACGCAGCTAATGACTTAATCACCACACTTGTCATCCGTGGGCCTTGGCAGTTTGGCGCTAGAGAGTCTTCTTTTCATGTTTGTTGGCTGGGAAAGCACAACTGGCAGCCAACAGAACAAATTACAGATCAGTAACTTTGTAGTCCGTCAGGAGATGAGGAGGACACTAGGCTACGTAAGGTAACAGCTGTCTAAGAATAGGCTTTAGAGTTCAATAACATACATTTAAGTAAGCTTTGCTAATTTGAGACAACTAGGTTCTCATTAAGAGAGTGTGAAATTAGGGTATAGGGCAATAATATGCAGTATATAAATCACACATCCAAGAAAAGTAACTGTTAAAGTTGGGCATAATGAAATATTTAGCACTAATGCATATGCATGTAGCCTCCTTCCAATAAATCAGCTGTAACCGCAAAGGCTTCTCAGCAAGAAGAGTCAGTATAGTATTATAAAAATCAATAATTGGATTATAAAGATAATAAATTAGTTACAGTTATTGGTTTTTATATTTTTTCCATGTCACAACATATAAACTCTAAAAATACAAGTGTTTATAACCTTTATTACGTATTGAGGTCATCTCTGGGTTTAAGCCATGTTGATAGTTTTGGATTGCCCTGGTTTAGAGATATCTGTTTCTGAGAGTTCTGCTTTCACCTCAAAACAATCATATTGACTAGAATTTAATTCGTGCTGCTTACAACGACAAATAAATCTACTGAAAATGTTCAACAGTAACATTATATTTCCATAAATAGTGTTCTGGTTATTCCGGATAATCCACAGAGCTCACTGTGAGGTGTTTTGTGAAGAATATTTCTGTGAGCAGCATGGTGGATTATCAAGCGTCACAACAGCACGGTCCCTGGAAAGATGCTGGTGATTGTTTTTGATTTTTTCAGAGCAGTGAGCAACACATACACAATTCCATTCAACGGTGTTGTTTTCAGATGGAGCCAGAAATATCTAACAGATACTGAGCTGAACTGTACTGTTTTCTGGTAATTTAGGTGAACTGACCCTTTAAAGGGCACACTTTTATCAGCCATCAGAGCTGGCTATAGAGGAGGACACTAAAGTAACACGTAGCTCTTAGAAAACCTGAGCTCATTACAATCCTCACTGTTAAAAACCATATAAAATCCACCCCATGCATATGTGGGACATTCATTGCCTGATAAACCTGTAATCCTAAAATCCTCTGCGCAGCAGAAGTGAACCTGTCCCTTCTCTGTCAGACTGTCTGAGAGCTAGTTAATGTACTTCTCAAGTCTCCTTCAAAATCTGCTGCATCTGCAAATCCCCCGTAAGCCATTACACCAAAGTGGATGCCGGTATTAAAGAGGTGGCTTCCTGAATAATTGATTCATTTATAACTTGTAAGCCAGTCGGCGGCCAACTCAACCTGACCGAGGCTGTGAAATCCTTAATGGGCTGTTCTGACTGAGGCTGCTGTGATAATAAGGCTGTTGGCCCTACCTGACTGGTTTGATGTAACATTTTCCTGAGCATTGTAATGCATATTTCTCATACTATTAAGTAATGTTCAACTTTCCATAAAGGACTAGATATGGTGTAGCTGAGCTAAGTAGTTTCCGCACGCTTAGATGGTAGCACAGATGCTGTCCATAATCTGACAATTGACTGTTCGCTACACCCCGATCATAGTTTAACAGCTGTAACTGAGCACAGCAGCTCTATCAGGCTTCCCCCACACGCTGACGTCCTGTGTGTGGGGTTGTAGTGCATGCAGGGAAAGAGTTGTATTTATCTGATCAAACGTAAGGTGTAATCATTGCCACATTGCTACTAAAGCAGTGACTGAGTTACTTCCAAGGCCAAGAAGACTGTTGCATATTTAGCTCACTCAAAAATGGGTCAGAATCCAGTATTATCACTTAACTTCTGCTACTTGTCTTCAGGGAGAAAATAACATTATGAAAGCCACAGATGGGTGAGACAACTACATTTATAGTGTATTGCTCATTCCTTACTCCATCTTCTCATGAAATATGAAATGAAAGTATCCTCACAGAAATGAGCTGAATTTGCTCATTTAGACATTGGTATATCCATCCGTCGACCGAAAAGCAGGAAGGTATGCCCCGTATAATTGCCGTATACCACTGGTTGACAGGTAGACATGAGAACTCAGCTATTTTCTGCCTCTGTCTGAGATCAAGGACCAGTTGTTGTTGAAATTGCTCACTTTCAAGTAATTAATCTCCTTTCATTGTGCAGTAACTAAGGTGGCAGGGCTTAGCGAACGATCAATTAACACTAAAAACAAACTCAACGCTTCACTTTGTAGTGAAGCGAATGTAAATTATAGTCTTTAAAAAGGCAAAAGGAAGTAATCCAGTGTTGGTCTGAGAAACATCTTGAGAGAACATCTTTGAAAACATGATTTAAGACATGGTTTAAGATATTTTTGTTCTCGTGCACCTGTGACAGTCTAAAGCTATTATTAAATATAATGTTTAACCCATAAAATATAATGATTGACCCAACCTCACGTTTGCCTTGTCTGCGTAAAAGAATTTAACAAAGCTATTTGACACTGTTGTCTAAACTTCGGGTTTATATTTTCTAGTGTCACATGAGAGAGTCACTGAAATGTAGAAACTTTTTTTTATGGTCACAAGAACTGTTTCTGTTTCAAAACAAGAGGTTATCGCTTTCAGCTCAAATCATACTTGGCTCTGTGCCTTCAAAAGCAATTAGATGTGAGCATTGTATTAAATTATGAATGGTAGAGCCCACAGGACACAAACAACACACACACACACACACACACACACACACACACACTTTCCAAAAATATACTACCTGACAATTATTTCACAATGATCACACAAACAGTGCTTGGAGAGGAGACGTACCAGCTGCAGCCAGGCGTTTGTGATCAACACTTGGTTCTTTTCATCCTGGAAGAGAATGAGAGAGAATGTTTTGCAGTGAGTAGACGTAGCTGTACACAGATATGTGAGTGAAATATTCTGCAGGTTGAGAGGAAATAAAAAAAAATAAATCCTGCATGTCTGGTAAACATGAGGTGAGATTATGAGAGATCAGCAATGATGTCAAACTGCAACCCCGGTGAGCCGGCGTGCTCACTGAATGACAATGATGCACCCAGGTTTTTGCTTTTTTATGAGGTCATGTTTTGCCATTTTAAACAATGCTGAGATCATAAATAATAAGGCGAATAAAACAGAGCAGACCTGCTTAGGAAATAGACAATAACACTGAGCAGAAAGGACGTGGCTCTTCAAAAAAAAAAAGAAAGTTTGCAGCATTTTCTGTCAATGTCTGCTGCAATGTCCAGCTGCACTTCATGGCATTTCACAAGGGTCAGTTCATTGTCAAATGGTCTGAGAGAGAAAGAAAAAAGGTGAGATGAATCTAGATTGGCAGAGCGAGAAGCAGGAGAGACAGAGGCTGAGATAATTCATAAGACAGCGAAGAGAAAGAGATAGAAAGAGGCCAGAAAGAGATGCACAAGGAACGAGAACAAAAATACCCAACAAAACCTGAGGACTTTGTTTCACAGAATGCTACATGACAGCGACAAGTTTTGCTCCTTGTTATACACTGGTATGCTGTGTTTCTGACTTATTACCTCCCTCTTACCTCCGAAGAAAGTGTAAACAGCTTGACAGTGGTAGCCAATCACGGCGGAGTGTTCTGTTCTCTGCCTTATTACGGATTCATCTTTATTTTACTTTCATAGAATCACTGAAGTGATTTATCACCTTATCTTCTACCACTGCCAGCTCAACCTTTCGAAAAACTTTTCCTTAAATGTTACTGCGGTAAAAATCAAAACATGAAATCAATTTGTTCACTTTATTTCTTTCTATTTCTGCTCCCCCAGGACCTAATCTTCTGTATACGTTTTCTTCTTATCACAGTTTCATACTGTTCTCGCTCGTTTCGTCTTACTTTTCTCTCTCTCTCTTTCCCTCTCTCTCTCTTTCTCTCTCTCTCTCTCTCTCTCTCTCTTTCCCTCTCTCTCTCTTTCTCTCTCTCTCTCTGGAACAATTTCAGAGGTGCAACCTGAAAAATTAAACTTGAGACAGTTGCAGTAACTGAATTACTGGTTTCATAGTCCTTATCAATGCCTTTCAAAACCCTCGGGACTAAAGTAAACACTAGGTAGTCAATGGGATAAAACTTGCAAAATCACCAGTGTTTTCAGCTGATGTTGTTACATTAAATCAGATTATAGTGTGTCAGCCTTTCTTGAGCTGCTGCACAACATCTTTTTAATCTTCATGTCACATCTACACAAAGATAATCTTTTTTTTTTTTTTTTTTTTTTTTATCCACCCACCTCAATTTTATATCCAAATGTATGCATATGCTTAAACATGCATTTCAGTGATTTAATGCAAAATCAATTGGCCATGTTATCTGATTCTTCACCCACCAGCTAATTAGTTGAATATATATATATATATATGCAAATGTATTTCATTTCTCTAAAAGCATTGTAGTGATTCGATTGTGTTGGTATTTAATGCTTTAATGTTTAAACCGTGATAGTTACTCAACCCGACTTCTGTCTTTTAAAGATCTGGGTGAACTTTCAGCATTCTGCACTACACTTGATCAATGCTGTTCATCGGCAGTGAGCTTCTTGAGCCACTGCACAAAAAGGTTTGATATTGATCCAGTTAAAGGTATCCTGTACATATTTCTTGAAAACCAGCAAACGTTTACGTTTACATCCAGTGTTTCTCACTGAAACACATTGTGTGTATCCTGGTGATCTTGAAGTAGCTAAGTACATTTACACGTTTATACGTCTCCAAATTACTAAACATTAAAACACGAGTCCCTCACCCTTGTCTAATGTCTTGTGACCACCTCTTGCAACATTTTACATTTTCCCTCTAAATGCCTCAAATGGTTTAATTCAACTAAAGGCCTGAATAAGTTTGCCTTTGTTTTTGCAGTGCTACGTTTGTTAGCATCTTATCTCTATGACAGTGACTGCTGATCAGTTAAATAACATGAAATTAAGAGTAAGATGTTCAAGCTGTGAATTACGCTTGCATAATACAAACAAATCAGGCTCGTACATAGCTTCCTAGTGCTATCAGTGGTCAAAAACTCCTTTGACTGAAAGACACCTTTGACTGAGATTGAGCTTAACAACTCCAGATAAATCTAAAGCCAGATTTAAAGAACTGAGAAATCCAGCTTGGTATCAAATTATTGTCACTCATCAGCTCAATTTTTATGAACTTTTATGAAGATCTGTGAAATTTTGTATCTCGCTCTCTCTCGGGTACTTCATCCTTCTCTGAAAAGGGATTTCCTGATGTGGACAGCGATGCAAACAAACTATCAATGTGGATAAATACACACAACAAACTGAGTATGACTATTTTTTTTTCCGTCGCATAGCTGTCATTATATTATGCATATATTTTAAGTACATTATAGAAAAAATAATAATCATATAAATTGAAAAATATAAGTCAAGTCAATACATTATGCTCCTGCAAACTCTGAGTGACAGAGAACTGTACGATCGACTCCAAAAGGAGCTTAAACTTGGGGTTATCAACAACAAGCAAAGCGAACTCACTGCTCTAACTTCTCCTTGTAGTGAAAATCAATTCTCACACAATAACTGCTCCTCTCTCTCATCACTGCCTCCTTCCTCACCTCCCTCCCTAACTCCCTCCTCGCTCCAATCTTATCTCCACCTGTCCTTTCTGATCTGTCCCTCTTTTAAACAGCCTCCTTTCTCCGCTGCTGAAATAGAACAGCCTCCCATTGTGTGCTTCACAAAACAACATTTTTCTGTCCCTTTGGTGTGTGTGTGTGTGTGCGTGTGTGTGTGTATGAGAGAGAGTGACCAATCTTCAACAGTAGAGATTTGGCTCTGGCTTTGAGGTTTCTGTGTTTTCGCTCTATTCTGTGGCTGACCTCTCTTTTGTGGTGTTTTGTAGGATTTCTCTCAGCTGCAATAGGCACTATCAGCCCTGTCAGAGTGACTATAAACACTAATCTCCTCATAAATCTGCTCTGATTGGTTTTAGACAGACTCACAGGAGAGTGATAGACACTTGCATTCAATGAAAGCTCCTTAACTGTATTTTATTGCAAGTCATCTGACATCATACGGCCACTATAACATGTGGACATGTGGACATGTGGACACGAGAACAAAAGGTTAACTTTCTACATCTTTTCTTTCAGTCCAGCTCAGTGGATCAGTGTTTCAGAGATACTAAATAAACCATCAGTGAAGAAAAGACATTTCTGAATCCTCTATTATGCTTCCTGCACTTGTCTTTGGCCTTGGATTCTCATCAATTTCCTGAAAAACAGATCTTTAACTTTGTTATACAGTTTTACGGTTGAACAACCTGTTTTAATAGTTAAATAGGTTGGGTCGAATTTCTGCTGCACTACAACAGAAAGAATGCAGTACAGCCAAGATGAGCAGGTCTCTGTATTCTATAGAAAACTATATATATATTGTTATCTCAGAGCTGGTCGAATCCCATGTGAACACAACGCTATGTATAATGATAAGAGGTAACACCATGCCAATCTTTTTTTTTATTTATATACGTATACAAGTTTTTTTTTATTGTTTCATTTATTCTCTCTGTATGTCTATGTTACTGTTAATATGCTACATATAACCTTGGTAGTGGTGGAGCAAGTATTCAGATCCTTCATTTACAGTACAGAAAACATTTTGGGAGATACACTCATTTGCTTTCTGGAGGTCAGTTAAGTCAGATTCAGCCTGGATGTATTTCTCTAGAGGTGATTTTAACATTACCTGTGCTGGTCTGTGCTGGATTACCAACTGAGTTTTTTTTTTTTCTGGTGGAAGAGCTGCCTTTCCTTCTACTGCATTTTATCAGCTCAGTGTGAAATTTCAGTTGCGTGTAAAAACATTGACAAAAAAGGAATGAAAGCAGATGCACCATGAGCAGCATGAGAGTAAGGCAGTCCCTGTGAACTCATCAAATAGGCTGTTGTAATGGCAGCTACAGCTAGCTACTGATATTTTGGTATTCTCTTTTAGCTGACCCTGCAGAAGGTCCATGTTTAATACAGTCCACATCCTGAAATGTTCTGGTTAAAATGCCATCCAGAACAATGAGTCCCATTACAGAGGAGCACAATGAATATTTTATTCTCCACCTCCCCTGTAATGTTGTTTCTGTCTGAATTAGGGCTTTAGATGAGAAGATCAATGTCCCTCTGATGTCTGTCCATTAAATATGAAGACCAGGGCCAGCAGCTGGTTGTCTTAGCTTAGCATAATGACTGGAGACAGAGGGAAACAGCTGTTTTAAGGGAGGGATTTGAGCAATTGCCAAGCAACCGTCAGGGATTTCAGGGGGTTACTCATGAGCTTTACTTGATTTGTGGATTTTGTTACCTTTGAACAGAGCCAGCCTAGCTGTTCATCACTACTCACAGTGACTCACAGATGTTGTGCTAATCTAAGGTAACAGCACTGTTGCCTAACTGACAGGTACAAAACTACCTGTCAGTTAAACTACAAAAACGTATTATCAGAAATGTGGGCAGCTAGATCACTAATCACAGGGTTAGTGGCGGCTCTCCTGCTTGATTTGTAAGGATATATAAAGTAACATGAAATAGAAACACTCAAGTAAACTACACATACCTCTTATGAGTGTGTAAGTACACTTACTACTAAGTTACAGTACATTTCACCAGTGAACCTTGTTTTCTTTGTAAGCAGTGTAAGGGACATGTTGGCCCTTCCCGTACTGGATGGTGACCAGTCCTGTGCTCGTCTGTCAGTCTGTCTGTGTGTGTGTCATTATTTATGGTGATGAACCCAGTCTACGGGCCTCAACCTGCCCCAGTTATGGTTAGGGAGTTACCCAGTAGCAGATGGAGGAATCAAAGGCCACATTACACACAGGCACATCGGACCAGCTTTGCATTATTGATAACGGCCCAGTGAGCATTAATTCATATGGTCTTGCCGTCTTATCCATAATGTATCAAGTCAGCTAACAATACATTCATAGCAAACACACACACACACATTCACTATCATACAAAAGTTTGGAATGGTTTCAATTCAGGCACCAAATGTATTATTTACTTTTGAAATAGTTTGGGCCCAAAAGAAGAATGACTAAATAACCAAAACTTCCATTTTGTTGATGTCCCCAGTGTTGAAACCATTTCCCCCCAAATACTCTGATTCTGATTTTGAACTTGTTTTCCAGTCCAGAAAAATATGATTGATCCTAGGTCATTATTGAATCACAACGGTACAACAGGGCTCTAAATATTTTAGCAAGCTGTTTTTCTTTGGGCTTTTTGCAGTGTTTTCAGTATTTTCAGATTCAATGGGTTTAAACTGTGATTTATCAGTCCATAGATTGCTTAGCTGATATTCTGTATATCCAATTCCAATATAGTTAACCCAAGACTAACTTTCTATTTCTTTGTTGAAGTTTTACGAAGAGCTAGACACACACCTTTTAATTACAGCTTGTTATAGGTATTATTGTGCACTTTACACTGAAACAGGAACATCTTCTTATTTAATACTGCACAGACTTTAATGCCATGCTTTCAATTTCTTTTACTAATGACTGATGATTATTTCTATTCATATTTTACGGTTTCTCAGGGATCTTTGTATCTTTCTGTCCTTTTACTGTAATTGTCAGTCTGGTTGAACCATTGTACATGTCCATGTCCAAAACAGTACATTATTCAATATTTAACAACATCTCAATAAATGTCACTACAACAAAAATTAAAGCAACTTTTCATCAACACCAAATGAATAAGCAAACATAAATGGACTGGTCACGTTGTGTTTAAAAAGCGTCATATGTTCACTCTGGAGACTGCTTCACCTCTTGACTCGACTGTCTCCCATCTGTCTTTTGCGAGCTTTAAGAATGCATTCAAATGTTGTTTCATATGTGCTGAACAAGACTTGCTCATATTAATAATAGAACGGGAATCCTATATTACAGCCCAGAGTACGGCATCATGTAGTTATCATGAGAAGACATACATGTCTTGTGACAGGGCTGGCTCAGGGATGTGACGGGGTGTCAGCTTGGGTTTTTTGGATGAGTGCTTTGGCTGTGTGGTGGGGCTAACAGGCAGGAAGTTGTGTGTGGGTTTTAGAGAGCATGAGTTCGAGAACAGGAGCAAACACATGATGAAGCACAAGGAGCAAAAAAGTCAAATGAGATGTGACAGAAAATCTGCCCAAACCACAGAAGTGTTGATTTAAGAGCTGCGGGTTTGACAAGAAAAGGAGTGAAAGGAAGGGCTGTGGCCACATTGAGCTAAATGGGGGTTCTGTGTGTTTCTAGGTATATTTTTATGTGTGTGTTGTGTGGGTGTGACGTTTTGAAAGAAGCTTTTCTCGTACAAAAAAACTCAACTCATGAAACCGAGGAAGAAGAATCTTTGGTATAGTGTTTGGGTTTGGGGGATGTACGTAAAATGCTTTCAAGAAAAGTTAGTTTAGGCTTTATGAAAAGATACACTTATTTGCTTCCTGTTAGGCTAGGAAGTCTGGAAACAATGGCTGGAGCAGCTAGTCCTGCTCTGTTTAGGTAACAAATTCTGTTACTCTCTCTGCTACAGAGCAAGGCTACCTAATTCTAGCTGTTTCCAGTCTTTGTGCTGGGTTTAACCAGTTGCTGGCTCCAGCTATATTTTTCCTGCAGAAATCTAGGAGTGACACCTATATTCTCAGCTAACTGTTAGCAAGACATTTAAAAAAGCTCCCACCAACATTTTTAAAGCTGACTAATTAATATTATATTATATTGTGGTTTTTCTGTGGATTTATGCGCCCAACTATTTCTTGGCTGCTACTGGGGCTAAAGGTCTAAAGGAGAGTTGACTGACTGTATAAATGACTGTATGATGACTGACTGACTGAAGAATGACTGTATAAAGAATGGACAGAGCACAGGCGGCGTCACCCATAGGTTTCTGAAGCGCCATTTTGAAGCTGAAAATATGTGGCGTTGGCTGTCACCATGTTGGATGTACTGCTTCCTCCCCCTCCTGGCTAATCTAAATATTGGCAAAGATGTGGATCATTGGCTCTAATAAGCCATCTGTAACTGCACTTACCAAAGTAATCAATCAAAGCAGCCATGCTGTTAATTATGTGAAACTTTAAGCCTTAATATCATTTGAATGGGTGAGTTAAAAAAAAAATTAATGACATTTGCCATGAATGGGGAAATTAGCTACTGTATACGGACCAAAACTATTTTCTGAACAGGCTGTAAACATGTTTCTGCTGTGAAGTTGGGCATTTTAATACGGGTGGTTATGGAGATTGAGTAACTTCTGGAGCTCGGGGAATTTCAGTTTTTAGCACTTCTGCATCAGCCACATTTTCCAGCCATAGAGATTGCTGCTTAACTCAGACAGAAAATAAAGTAAATTTTATACGAATTTGGATGTTGAGCCTTTTGAACCATTTGTGTTGATTCACCCCAAACAGCCAATGTATTGTTGTTACATTGGTAACCAGCTGTACAGACATTTGCTGTAAGCTAGCTATCAACAGATCTGCCGACCGTGTGAGGGATAGTGGCAGCGTAAATTTATGTGGCAGCTCAGCCTCTAACTGCACTCAGAACTCACCAGAGACTCGGGTTCATCCCTTCCAATTTCTCTCCTTTGCTTTCTTGCCTCTGTTCATTTATGAAACAGATTCTTAGAGGCCGGGATAATCCATTTTGCTGAAAAATGTACAACTCGCATGGCCGTCGTACAACCTCAACAATTTATTTCATGTTCTATCTGAACACAGTATCGGTCACATGTTGCCAGGCGACCAGTGGAGACTCCAGGAAGTCCCTCCAGGAAAAACCTCAACTTGATGATTTTCCTCCTAAGTCATGGCAAGCTAAGCTAACTATCTCCTTGCTGTACTTTCTTATAACAGACAGATGTGAAAATAGTACTGAGGATCTCATCTAACTCTCAATAGAAGTGTATATCCAAAGATGTTAAACTATTCCTTTAAAGGTTACGGATGACAATAGTTGTGATAAGAATGGAAGAGCGAGGAGCAGCTCAGAAGGAAACAACACTGTCACTATCTCAGCACTGAGGCTGAATTTTCTTGTTGAATCAAAGAAAGGACTGAGGGTCTGCAGTGCCACAAATGAAAAAAACTCTTTCAAAGATAAATATTCTGACTTGGTTGGGTGCTGCCACTAGTGGAAAAAACAGTTTTAAATTCAGAAGAAGATGAAGTGCAGCCACTGCAAAGTATGTGAATTAGTATGCACTGTAGTCACTCCAGATAAATCAGATGGAATACCTTTAGCATATACTCCAACAAAAAAAATCCTTAAAGACATCCAATGTGCAAAAAGTTTGACAAAGAGCATTCAACTTAACTTTCTCTTACTCGCTCTGTGTTGACCTCCAAAACAAACAAAAAAAAATCTTACTTTTCTTTTTCTTTTTTTTCTTTCTTTCACACTCACCACGTCAATGATTTGTAGCAGCGTGAGGCCGAGCTCCACCACGATGGGTGCTGAGTCGTTTTGGACAGGCCTTTCCAGGCGATTGTAGTTTACCATCAGGTCATGGTACAACTTCCTTTGGTACGTGCCACCATGACAACCTGGGACAGGGACAAGATGGAGAATGAACATGAGAAATTAATAAAGGGAAGGATAGAGGAAGAGGAAAAGCAACAACGTGAGATGAGGAGGATGAAAGAGAGAAAGAAGGTAAAGGATAGAAGTTGTTTGTAGAGTAAGTAGAGGCAGAGTAAAGGAAAGGGAATTTTACATCTTTACCAAAGACTCAATCCTGAACATCAATAAAAACATGCTCAAAATAATCTCCCAGACATATTACATTAATTCCTGTAATCTAATCAACACTATTATTGCAATTATTTCCAACATCGTTCACACGGCACCAAATCCCTCAAGAAATCCTGATTAAGTCACGATGTGCTGAATGTAATGAGCACATTATTAACTCGGTGAACTTTAATTGTGTTGACTGTGCTTTCGTTTTTGTCTCTCCTGGATTCATTAGGCCCTTCAGTTTACGCTGAACATCGAGGCATCCATCTTTAACAGGAGTGAATCGCAGTCCCTGGTGCAATAGAGAACCCAGAAGGTCATAAAGGTAGGTGCTAGCATTGCTGCTATTTCACAAATGCTTCTGTCAGGGTATGACTCACAGCAACAGTGCCATTTGTTACAGCAAGTAAATATACTAAATGGTAAATGGACTGGTATTTGTACAGCGCCTTTCTGGTCTACCGACCTCTCATAGTACTTTTTCACTTCACGCACACATTTATGCACTGATGGCAGAGGCAGCCATGCAAGCAAACCAACTGCTCATCCAGAGCAGTATACTGTAGCACTTCCAATCTAAAGCACTCACACTGATACTAAGCTGACCCACACACACACATTCGCATGCCAACGACACAGCCAACAGGAGCAATTTGGGGCTCGGTATCCTGCTCAAGGACACTTCAGCTGGACTGGGGGAGTGGGTAACCAAACCTGAACGACCCACTCTACCAAGTTAGCTCCAGCTATTCAAGTGAAAAAAGCCTCCTTGTAGTAGTAATAATGACAGGAGCAGAGGAGAAAGCAGGCAACATTATTATGAGTGACAAATTCCATATACTGTAGGGAGGAGATTTTAACAGAGGGATATGCAATTTAAAATACATCCACTTTTTCATTTTTAAGTTGTTGTATGACCATGAAATGAGTAAACTGGGAGTAAATTCCTTCCAACTTAAAGCCATGTTATGTGTTAACCTCTTAAGCCCCAACCTCTTTTTAGGCCTCTGCTCAAGAATGACATACCCAAAATGAATAGAGTATATCTATGCAACTACAAGGTCTATTTAAATAATTTTGGTGTCATAATAAAGGGAACACTTCAGATGTTTAAGTATCAGTATGTATGTCATTGACTCAGAGTAAATTAAGTTGGAACACAGCATAAATGAAAGATTTACTTTAATGTTACGTGATTAGTACAGCGACCGCAGAGTCCCCCAGTTGGGGAGGTTAAATATCAAAACTTCCTGTTTTGGTGCCCCCAGTGGTTCTACTAAAACACACTGTAACTGTCAGCACTGTTAACCCGGTCACAATGAGCTACAAGGAAACCATATACTGCACCATCAACAGGATTGTTTTCTTCAACCAAAATCGTAGGCCAACAGAATAATAAAGTAAAAGATTAAAAAAGGATACCATAATCACATAAAAATTCTAAACACAATGGCTTTAACCAGTGTAATGTTCACAAAACTCAGACCCAGACTCCCTCATCCTTCAGTGTCTCACCTCAGCCATAACTGAAAAGGTCTCAGCCTGCATTTCCCAAATGAGCCTTGTCCAAATTAGATGTTGTCTCAACATATTCCAGCAATTATCAAGTGACAGCCAAAGACGTGAGTGCACCCACAATGACTGAGTGGATGACTAATTAGCTAATGAGAAAAAAAAATAAACAAAGACAGCTCGCTATGTGTTTGTGTGTGAGGATGTTGCCGAGTGTCAGTTGGGGCACCCCTAAATCTTGGCGTGACAGGGAATCTGCATAATAGGTAAGAGTGGCAGCCAGCAAAAGTGTTGAGAGTCGATGGAGTGAAGCGAGCCGAGCAAATACAAGCTTAAGCCGAACCATAAAGAGCCCCAACACACAGCCACTGTAAAAAAATAAACACATCTGTGAATGGTGAGATATACTGCAGTTAATCTATAATAGTACATTTATTTAAGTCAATCCCCATGTTGTACTTAAGTGTTTCCTTTCTTTGCAAGTGGATCTGTTTTATGCAATCAGATTGCTTGTCCTTCAAGTAACACCAGTCTGTACTTCCCTCCTGTGAGACAGAAGATGGTACAGTCGAGTTTGTACCATTTATTTTCTATAGTTCAAGCAGAGAAACACACACTACTAGTACATCAGAAGGCTAGGCAGGTTTATCTGTATACTATAGCACCTTTCAATGACAAGTGCTTTACACAAGGCATTAAGAGAATACATAAAAGAAACACAAGGTAATATGAAAAGATACACATGAATAGGATTTGAAAGAGTGAAACACGAGATAAAAATAAGCTAAAACAGACAGATTGAAAGGTTGAGTAAAACAAACACAGTGCAGCTGCACTGCAGGAAGTAAAATGTGAATAAATAGCCCCAAGTTTAACTTAATAAAAATGCAGCGGCGAACAGAAAACTTTTACTGATGAGGCAAGCTTTTGGTGACCTTACTGGCCTTGTCAGTCTCTTCCACCGGGGCAGGAGAGAGAGAGAGCTGTTTCCTCTTTTTGTCGTTTTTTTTTTTTTTTTCTTTTTTTTCTACGTTATCAGCAAGGTTGGTGTTACAGAATGTGCTTGGTTGAGGTGGAGGCAGACGACAGTGGTTTGGGGGGGCGGGGGCAGGGGGGGAGAGACTAGCACTTCCATTTTATCAGTGAATCCCAAAAGGGAAGAGAAACACATATAAACTTACTTATAAAACCTCCTCGCACTGGGATGCTAACTGGTACAGTAGACTGCAGCATACTACACAGTACGTCCTCAGGCTGTGTGTGTGTGTGTACATGTGCATGTGTGTGTGTGTGTGTGTGTCTGTGTTATTAGACTGGGCTTTAGTCTGAATCGGGGCAGCTTCCAGAAAGCTGCATGTTTATCCCTACGGTGTCCCATATGTGTTGCTCCGTGTTAGTAGTTCAGTTGTTATGTAATATCTCTCTTACTCGCTACTCTGTTCATCTCCTACTTTTTAATATGTGCTTACTGATTGTATTTACACAGGCTTGTCTTGGTTATACTAGTGCATTGCTTTACTGTACATGTTGAAATGCCCTTTTTTCTGATGAAAACATTCAACAGTCATTGCTTTGGCAAAATATAATTTGAAACTGTCAAATTTAAAGTGTAGCTTTAAAGTCATGTGATACTCATACAGTAGTGAAGTGCACTTCAGGGTGTATTGGTACACCATGACAACACTGTTGGGTGTGGCTACAGGTGCAACAGAGCACACTTCAGATTAATATCACTAGTTTTCCACTAGTTTGGTAGGTTTTTACATTAAATGGAAAATATTAAAGTAATATTAAAACAATATAGGTGTCATGGATCAATAAACACTTCTTTTTGTTTTGCAAGGTCAGGCTGTGTAACGTGGTGGTGCCTCTAATATTAAAACAGTAAGTGCATTGAAATGAATTGAATGATTTATGTAAAATTAAACTTAATTTGAAAAACTTTACAAGGCTACATTATTTTATATTATTCGTACTATATTTCTGGCACAAACAGGGTTGGTTTTTCCTGCACAAGGCTTCCAACAGAAATGGATTAAGTCTTTTGTCTTTTGTTTGCTTTCTGGTCTTACAAAGAGGAGACATGTCCAACCCTATTTTTGGTGCAATCATTGACAGATAAAAACAATGAAAGTCAATCATGCTTGCCTTATATTATTAACACTTTGTATCACCTTGTTATTGAATGTGTAAGCCTTCCTCTCCTCACTTATTTTTCATTATTTTACATGATAGCATATGAATGAACAGATGGGTGGAGGGACAGACAGATGATTCAATGATTCACACTGATATGAATGAAGAAAAAACTGAACCTCAAAGTCTCTGTTCTCACAAAAGACTACAAGAAAAAGTGCTGTTTCAAGAGTGCTGTAAGGGATAAGAGCAGATAGCTCATCTCTTGTTCAGCATCAGTTTACTGCCACAGTGTACTGTCCTTGGCTGACAGTGTGACCTGTCATGTTAAAGGAGGTCACAAGGGTTTTAAGAAAGACAGGATTACTGTCTTATTATGTTGTGTAGCCCTGAAGGCAGCTACTGCAGTGTGGGGGAATGTAAACAGGAAAAATTCACACTTTCTTCACTCTACTTCTCCTGCTTTCACACCACATCTCCCATGTGGTGCAGGGTCATTGGATATGTTTGCAGTTGCAGGAGTGTGTGTAGCTACTGCTCATGGATCAATCAATAAACACAATTCTCCTCTTCTATGCACTCACAATTTCTGGATTTTGTTTATATTTTCCACATTGTTGATTAACACTGAAGACATCAAAACTTTGAAATACCGCACATGGAATTATGTGGTAAACAAAACAATGTTTTATTTTTTTGATTCTTCAAAGTAGCCACTTTTTTCTTTGATGATAGCGTTGCAATCTCTTGGTATTCTCTCAATCAGCTTTGTGAAGTAGTCATTGGGAATGGTTTACCAACCATCTTGAAGGATCAGGTGTTTGCAGAGGCCAGGTCATCTGATGCAGCACTTTGCCTCCTTTGCCCTTTGCCTCCTTGCTCATAGCCTGGATGTGTGTTTTTGGTCACTGTCATGTTGAAAATCAAATGATTGTCCCACTAAATACAATCCAGGTGGGATGCCATGCTGCTGAAGAATACAATGGTAGCCATGCTTGTCTTGAATTTGAATTCACCAACAGCATCACCATCAAAGCAACCCCACACCATGATACATCCTCCTCCATTCTTCATGGTGGGAACCACACATGCAGACAATCTCAAACTTGGACTCATCAGACCAAGTAAAGATTTCCACTGGTCATTCCTTGTGTTTCTTGGCAAATGAGTTCTCTTCTTTTTCTTTTTACTTCTTCTTTCCTTTTCCCTTTTTATGACTCCACTTGAAGACACATTCAAAGTTCTTGAAAAGACTGACTGACCTTTCATGTCTTAAAATAATGATGGACTGTCGTTTTCTTTACTTAGCTGAGGGGTTCTTGCCATTGTAGGGATTATGACTGTAGTCGAATAGGGATATTTACTGTAGGCCAACAGTACCTCGCACAACACAACTGATGGTCTCAAACACATTAAGAAGGCAAGAAATTTCACTAATTAAGTTTTGGTAAGCAAACCTATTAATTCCAACTTGGTAACTAATTAACTCTTAATGAGTCAATATGGCCTGTGGAGTTGCACAACTTGAATATCGTATTCATTTATTCATTTCAAATAGCTCTTTATCTGTTTTCTACCTCTGAGTGTATTCACATTTTATCTTTCTTGTTAAGATTAAGGAGAATCCTAAAAAGGCTGGTTGTCAAGGGCAGCTGTGTAAGCACTGGCATTTTTGCTTGAACAATCACTGAAACTGTTCATTTTCTGTTGATCTATTAGTTGATTAATCAACTAATTATTGCAGCACAAATGACATGCAACACAGAAATAAGTTGCATTTTTCAGACACATTCAGCATAACATTTTAAAACTGTAGCTTTGTAAGGCAGAAATGCCTGTGTGTGAGTTTTTCAGTGTTGAATATCTGCTTGAAGGTTGAAAGAATGTGATTGTAGCAGAGGAGTTGAGATACTGCAAATTCCTGCAAATTTTCAGTCTGTCTCCCATTCACTCCAGTTGAAACATGTATAATGGATGAATTCAAGCATGCATTTCCACTTAAGATGCAATCTTCTGGTCAGCTCTGACAGACTTGCAGGTAAGGGTTCACCCTTGCTCAACTTTGCCCTGCTTATTAACCCAGTTGTCTGACAAAAATGTTGATGCGCTGTGTTTGGAAATTTGGAAAGTTATTCATATGGTGATGTACCATCATTGTATTTTATACATTAATGCACTTGTTGGCTACTGGCTGCAGCATCACTCTCATAGACTGTTAACAGGATGTGACTGCTCTGCTCAGTATTTATTCAGTACCCACACAGGATACAGAGTCGAACCATGACACTGTCTTTGTCATATGTGACACTACCTATAGATTCTACCTGGTCAACTATCCATTTTCAAAACACTTAAAGATCTCATTTGACTTCACTTTACACATTTTAGGACATTTCAAGCTCTACAATTGGTGTTATCATCCATGTTTCTCCTGCAAAAGGCCTCGTCCTCCTAATGTTCTTCTTGCCCGCAGGGCTTCTCTCTAACATTCAGAATTCCTGCCAAAGCCCCCCATGTTTTTCAATTTTTAGCAATAAAATCACCACTCACTGTTTTGCTACATGATCCACAACCTCAATAGATACACTGAACATACAGAGCCCTAACGCAGCCCGAAGGCATCTATCAATTTCAAATGGCTGCTATATATCTCTCTTATTGCATTAGTGACCTCTCATATTTCCATTTCAGAGCCCACTGGGGGCCGCATTCAATCCTCAATCATTAAAGCTCAGTTATATTGTACAGAAATAAAAAAGTGTTTCATTTATTACTGGAAGGATGCAGCACTAGACACACAGGCAATTCACTTTATGAGCCATTCACCCTTGAAAGTACTCGCCTTCAAAATCATTTTTACAGACTCTGTGTCCATAGTGTGCTCATTTTTCCTGTCACAGATAATGACACTCACAGGTCTAACAAATCATTGAGACAAAACCTGCCACTGGTTTCACATGAAGTCTTCCAAGATATAAATCCAAATCAAAGCTCAAAAATTCCCCTTTTTGCTTGGTGGATCTATTTCACTGGCTGCAGTTTGGGAGTAATCATACAGTTTTATCACAACAATCTTAAAGCATGTCCTTAAAGAGGTCCTGCAGTAATTCTGTATGTTATTTCCACAATGGTGGTGGATTTGGGAAAAGGAGAAGATACAATCAATAAGTAGAGGGCAAGAAATCTAATATCTATTAATATATTATTGGCCTGTCTCCAAAAGCATTTTTTCATCAGCATTTTCATCCACACTTCCTGTTTGCAATACAGGCTTCCAGTTAGAAATTGGTCTTCAAGTCCAAGAGACATCACATCATCAGGGTTTTCCCTGACTTGATACAACTTACAACTGTTTTCACAGGCCGAGTGGCTGCTCTTGAAAACTGGAGGGGTTCTACTTTAATGAAAGAAAAGTTTCATTTTCAAAATAAAGTAAAACAGAAACAGGTTCACAGAAACACCACACCTTTCTCCCTCTACTCAGCTGTGTGATGTAATATATCTGGATCTATATTTTATCTTCACATGCTGCAACTAACACTGAAAAACACCACACATGAACTATATTGTCTGGCTAACCAGAACAAACACACACCTAAAGTCATAAAATATAACATGGCACACTCGTAGCTTCTCTGCAGGTTATGTTTAGGAAAATGTTTATGCACAGTAGAGAGAAACAGTAGGACACTAAAATTTTACACCCCTAAGCAACATCCTAATCTGGGCTTTTCCCCTCTTAGTGTGCCCCATATCGGAGCTTTCAAGAGCCAGAAGGCAACCCCTAACAGCTTGCTGCTTGCAGTAATATTGACTTCACAATAAGAGAGAGGACAATGCCAGAGTCTTTAATGTCCTCAAGAGGCAGTTTGGTTTAGAGACAGTAGTCAAACCGAACAGCAATAAATATACGGAATACATAAAACACACAATGGGCCATTGTCACCATTTGAGTGAATGCAATGAAGATGAGACATAACCTGCTGTTAAGAAATTACAACTTGTTTCGAAAGCCAACAGCTGATAAGCGGATAAAGCACCAAACTCCTGAGACAGTTTTCATTTTACACAGGTTGCAATCTACGCATTGCAGTGCACTTTCACAGCTTTACATATTGTTCTTATAGCTACTGGATATCTACATGATTATATTTTCCTATGACGGATGTTCCCATCATTTTTTCACATTCGTGTTACTGGTGCAAATAATGTATTCTTCACTTTATCATATTAGATGTGTTATTATGGTGCTCATCTCGAGTGATTCTCCTTTCAAAGTATACATAGCTATAGAAAAGTACTAAAAAGCACCTTTAATGATCTTCTCTGCAATCGGACAAAGGAATTCACCAGATACATTTCGACTCAAGAACATGACAACGCTCCCAAGGACTATCCCAGCACAGAGACAGATTAAATATTGATTAGCCTCAGGCACTCTGAACATTGAGGAGGGTTGGATATGTTTAAAATCGAATCACATTAAAGCAGCTGGTTCGCAGATATCTGTATAGGATCAATACAAATCAAGAATCTGAGACGCAAAGAAGACAGAACAGAATCTGGCCAAGTAAACTTATTTTCCTCAAGAATATCAAACAAGGTCATTTACTTGGCTTGGGCAAATATGTTTCCAGGAGCATTTTCTTTGGCCCAAGAGTACACACAAACATGATTCTGAAATGCAGAGTCGTATGCATTATGCAAGACTTCCTGGTCACACAGTTGCTTCAGATTTACAAGAATTATCCATTTATGCAGCATTATTTGTTTTCAGAAAGTTTCCTTAAACTCATTTTAATTGTAGCCACTTGCGTGTAGTCCAAGCAGCTGTAAACATAGCACACATTATTACGTAATAAAGTTATGTTGTCAAATCTGTTATTAAATAAACATATCAAGCTGACACAGAGCAGTATTATCATTCATTTGGCCAGCTAATGAATTCAAGTCCAATATGCACATTTCTTTTAGATCTGTTTTGTTCTCCACCAACTCCTGACAGAAATATTTGGCTCGTTAGTTGCTACCTTTCCTACTATGCTCACCAGCTAGATGCTAACTATGTCTATGTCCCATTAGGTGCTCAACAGGCTATAAACCAGCCAGTAGACTGTCCAATAAACAAAACAACGAGCTGAAAGTTGCTAAAATGCTCAGTAAAACCAAAAGGAACTGCAAAGTGGGGCAATAATAATTTGTAAGTTTACCACTTTGAGAAACCCTCTGCATAGTCATATTCTTTCATTAAAATAATAATATTAATTAGTGCATGTTGAGTCCATTAATGTCATGCAAACTTATTTTAATAAATTCCAGCTTTAATTTCATTTCCATTCATTTATATTAAGTGATTTAGAATACTGCCTTTTGAGCTGATATTTTCACCAAGGGTAATTCCTAATTAACTGCAGTAGCAACAATTATTTTGCTGAAATGTAAGCACTGGCTGGCAACAATCAATCCAAGTGTCTGCAAAGTGAAACTGGGACACCCATTTTACTGAATTTTTGTAGAAGAATTACACCCACGCTGCAGCAGTGACAACAACAAGATTGAGTGTTCTAAGTTTTAAGCCCATCTTTCCCCTACTTCTGTAGTATGCACAAGTGTATAGTCAAGAACTTTCATTAGCAAACACTAAAAACATCAGTGACGAGCCAAGTGCAAATTTAGATGAGTTCACCGAGCAATGACAAGACTCTGTCCACACTACACTTGACACGCTGTACCCATAGAAACTAAGTGGAAGGTCTGTGTCTGAAACAGAGGGTGGGCATAATAATACATGCAGCTAATTATGTTAAAATCAGGAAATATGTCAGCCTGTACTTTTGGAAGAGTTTAAGACCTCCTTGTTAATTTTGTCCTAGAAATTGTCAGCTGAGTGTGTAGTGGAGACACCATATGACTCCTGAAGAAGGAAAGCTTTCACTCCACTGAGCGATAAAAGATGAAGAAAACTATATGGAATTTTGTTTTCCTAGAAGGTCCAAAGATGATGTGATGTATGGTGATCAAGACTTCAATTCGATGTCCATGAAAATACTCTTAAATTTGTTTGTTTAGCAGTTGGGAATCACCATGTTGTCATGTAGCTGCTGCTCATGTACTGCTGTAGCCATATGCAGAGATCTTGCTTTTGTAATCACAATATGGTCTTTAACCTATAGTATCCGTTCTGTTGGGAGAATATGCAAGACCCTCCCTACTCTTACCTTCATCTGTGCACAAGCAGTTGCAGAAATGGGGACAGGGAAGCATGTCAGCCCTGCTTCATCATAAACAATAACTGTACTCATGTTATTCAATTTCTGAGACTGGCATCTTCATGGATGTGTGATGTGCCTCTTTGTCAAGACCTTCTCTTTTCCTCTCTCTCCTCATCAGTCAGACAAATGTACAGAAAAGGTAGCTTCAATCAATAAAACATGATTGCAAAACATTTTTAGAATGTACACCAGAAAATTCAAACACATTAGGAGAGATTTAACCTCCTACTCTTGCAGCTCTGGTCCACTGGAGTCACGCATCTAACAATCCTTTAGCTCCAGATTACACTGAAGGGATGAGCGGCCCCAATGGGGCTTTGTGCAACATGGACTGGACGCCCTTCTTGCTCTGGTCCAGATGTTGTCGGACTAAAGAGTCACTCGCGTGCATGCATAATAACACAGTAACACTGACCCACGCGCTGAAAGCTTGCAAATTAATTAAGACAGCAGCAATTTCTTAAACTGTGGTGACCTGAAGAGATTCAGTAGCCTTTACACCTAACACAAACATAAACTGCTGCATATGTAGCCACATATGTAAAGGACGCTTTAAATCTAAATTAAAAATATACTTCTGATAAAAAAAAAACATTTCTAATAAAATATTCTATTGCACCAGAAACTTGAGCATGCCTTTGACAGTTTTTGATACAGATGTTCTCGCCCCTTCCCAGATGTGCAGTTAACAGCCGAACTAAGCCGAAATGTGTCGTAAATGCAGCTCTCACCTCTCTGACAAATATTCATGTAAATGAAGCCCAAATGACATGAATACAAAAGAAAATATGCCTACAGGTGCATCTTTTTCTTTTGGTGCCCGCATCCTTTAGCACACAGAAAACAGACTGAAGGCTCCATCAGTGACCCACCTTGACAGCACAATGTCGCCAACAGGTAAACTCCAATCAATACAGATCCAGGACACTTCCGAGCCTCCATGGCAGCGGTGGAGCAGAACTTCTTCAAGAGCCCGCTGGGGATGTCAAACTTCGAGGGAGTGCAGCTTTGTTAGACTGCTGGTTCTGCTCTCTCTCTCTCTCTCCCCCTCTCTCTCTCCGCCTGTCCGTCTCTCTCTCTCGCTCCCTCTCCTTGTCGCTTGGGTGGACACCTCTGTCTGTCTCCTCGTGTTTGAGCCGACTGTCGCCTTAAAAGTCACTCCGAGTCCCGCTCCCTTCCCCTCGTCTCTGCGCTCAGCTGTGTTTTTATATCAAACATCCCCAACGTGTCCCCGTGCGTCTTTCCTGTCTCGTATCACAGTGCGGTGATGATGACAGCCACCTGTCCGCTGCCTCCTCCTGCGCAATGCCCTCAACTTCGTCAAGGTTTGTCTCCTCCGGTCATGCCGTTCTCATCCTCGTCTACTTTATGGGTGATTATGATGACTAAGGACAGATGAGCACGCACGATCTAAACGCGCACACAGAAATCTCCAACAGAGAGCGACATGATCCCGCCCCCGGACTCTGGAAAACTTTTAGTCATTTAAATGTTTAATTAAATATTGTCTCGTAGGCTTGTTTAGCACATGCTCAGTAGTGCACTTCATCAACAGGACTGAGGTGGTTTTCTTTTCTTTTTTTTAGAGCAGTGAACATGATCTCCCTTCCAACCTAAAATCTGGGTGCAGTGATCATCCATCACAGCCTCATCCCTGTCCTTTTTTCCTCCTACAGGTGGGAAAGATGAGCAACAATAAAAAATTCCTTTAAAAAAAAAAAAAGTCCACAAATTCAGTTCACGTAGGAGCATAAAAAGGGAATAATCTCTTCATTTTTTTATTCTCCTCCTCCTCCTCCTCTTCACTCCCTTCTTCTCTTTCAGTAACCTCTTTTACAAGTCTGTCAGCCACCTTCTCTCATTATCCTGCTTTTCTTCATGTCTGTGTTCCTCTGCTATCTTTTCATTGTCTTTTTGCTTAATCCTCCCATATTGTTTCGCCTCTTTATTCTCTTATCTGTACCCTCTCGCTGCCACAGGTATCACCTGTGACTTCCTCATCTCTCCTCTCTAGTTAATAACTATGCCGCGGGTTGGTGCAGGAGCCATCGATTGCTTTGAAATCAAGACTGCTAATTTGACAGCAAACATACAATGATTAGACATGTGGGACAAGAGTATTTAAAAGCAGTAAGGACAATTAGGAAGGGGGAGGTAGGTTCAGGTAAAATTTCAGCCTGTGGTAACAGAACTCTTGATTAATGGGCACTGATGTGAATAAACTTTGTTACCCTCCTAAATCAGGGGCTTAAAAACGTCACCCTGCGCCCAATTTACTTTCACCTTGGAAATCTACACTTGTGATTAAACCTAACTTCAGTAATGCAAATATCAGCTTGCACACGGTACATTTTATAACAAGGACATTATATATTGCTGTTTGCAGTAATAAGCATTTCTACACAGCAGCAGCAGTGCAGATGAAGTATGAAGTTCACCATTTTATGTCAGCGTGCACAATCGAATGCATCTTTAATCACTGTGGCAGACATACAGTGTGGTGAATTTTCGTGCAGGTAGCCAGTTGTTAAAACATATTGCATGACATAATTACCTTTAATGAGACAGCCCGAGCGTCAGTGTGGTGCTGTCAGTGGGAAGGAAAACATCTTCAGGGCAGACAGGCAGCACACCGTACACTGCTATGACAAGAGATGGAGTATTATTGTGTGTCTGTGTGTGTGCGAGTCAGTGTGGGGCCTCATTAGCTCGTATGGAGATGCTTCAAGTTGTTGGTTGGTGTGATGCACTGATGACCTGTTTCCCGATCTGTTTGCTTACTCGTGTACACCACCCCTTTTCTTTTGGTCTTTTTTCTTTACATCATCTTTACATCTTTTCTTTACATCATCTTTGGAATGTTATTAGTCACCCATTTACTGACGCTCACTTCCTCTAGTTTTCTCCTTTCTTTGTCACTTGACACATCTGCCATATCCCCTCATTTCCTGTTGAGCTTCCTTCTCTCCTCTTCCTCAGCCTTCCATCTCTCTTCACCCACTCTCTTTCCTTTCTTCCACTTCTGTGTTCTGTACGCTTGCGGTTCTGCCTGTGAGCATCAGATGCAGTGATGTCCTCAGACCATTACGAGAGCGCCTGCAGCGCTTCTCTAGCTCTCACTATCTATCACTCTCGCTCTCGCGTTCACTTCAGCCTCAGTGTGTCTGGCTTCAGTCTGGACACGGTGTTGTGCATGTATGTAGACTGCCATCAGCTCACATTAAATAAATGTCCTTTTGGCTGAGCCTGCAGGGATTGGAGGTCGGTACTGTGCGTGTGTGTGTGCTTGTAAGCGTGTGGGCTCCTGTGTGTTTTTACGTGTGTGCACCTGTTTATTTACAGTGCAGTCCTGTATTATATAGGTGTGCTATCTCTTCCTGCCCAACTCAAAGAGACAACCCCCCCTTATCACACAAAGCACATTAACATACAGTATAGTATAGTAGCCCCGAGCCTGCTCCATAAATATCATAAACATATAAACAACATCACAGGCATGATCATCAGGCATAGGGTTGCACGTGTGATTTAATCTGAGACATATGCCATTGCACATGTCTCAGCATACTTCACCACATTAAATCATAATGTACAGTACATGTATAGGAAGAGAAATGACTTCACTGCTGCTGCCAAAGACATTTTAAAAAACAAACCAACATGAAAACAATGTAACAATGTGTGAAGGCTCAATAATGATGAACCTATACAGAATTATCTGAATCTTCTGCTCCCCTCAGCTTTAACAAGCTTTATAATGAGTTTCAGCTCATTGTGTAACTGTCTGGACGGCTGCTTTGCTACATTCACCACTGTCATGCTGTACGTTTTCAGCAGGCAACTGAAAAACATCTCTAAAAACCCACTGTACACTATAGTACACAAAAGTCAAACATTTAGCACTTACATGACCAAGTGGCCAGAACAATCTGTTTTTGCATGTTTAAAGGAGCTTTGTGAAGGATTTAGTGGCATCTAGCATCTAGTATCATTGGCTGTGAAACTCAGAAAAAGCACTAAAAGCACCGATGTAGAGCCAGTGTTTTGTTTGTCCATTCTGGGCTTCTGTAGAAACACACTGTACCTGTCTGTGGACTTTAGTTAGCATATAAAGATAACTTTACATGAGCTAACTTCGCTGCCAATAATGAGCTCAAAGGTGCTGAAACTACGCATTGTCACTCTGTCTGCTCTCATGACAGAAGACACAAAAGTTAAAGGTCATGTGTAAATCGTGCAGTGTTTTCTTTGAAAGGTAGGATCACACCTTTAGGCGGGGAAGCTGAGGTGAGCAACACAGCATGTTTTGCAGCACCTACAATGACCTTTTCACATTGTTATACCGCTACTGGCAGTCTGAGTCATGTAGTCATGGCTCATAGTGACATGGTTCATACCACCAGTGCACACAGTTTATATATGTGACGTTATGAGGACTAACACAGGTGTGATACAGTCATCTCATTGCCTTAGTACCTGGCAGTTCAATCAGTAATTGGTTTCATGATCATCTCTCTCCCAGAGCTGCTTACAGCAACAGAGCCAGGGCTCTACCCAGTAATTTCCCCATGATGGAGTTGCTTCATTAAGAATGTATGTAAGACTGAACTTGTGGAAAATGTGTGTTTCAGCCTTTTCATCCACATGAGCTTCAATTCACAGTGGTGATAACAGATGTGAAGTGGAAAATTGAGTCTGTATACCAAGGAATTCCCCAGAGTGCTCCTGTGATCACCTTTTCAATCTTGTCTTGTTTATAGCTTCTGGAGCTGTACATTAGTGTCCATGGAAAACAAAGCATGCACTTCTCAAGTCAATACTTAACAAAGGCAGATCTGTACACTGTCTGGATGTTGTTCAGCGTGAGCTTTTAGTGTGGATTTCAAGCGTCTCTGTCAAGCAATGCCATGATTTTCAGATCTGACACGTACTGGTGTACTGACCTATAAATGCAGATCAGGCTAGATTCAGAGAGTTGAGGTTAGTAAAGATTATTCACTCAGATGGCTCAAATTGCCCTATAGCATGAGGCAAATACTACAGCTCAGTGGAAATCTCTGTGAATACAAAAATAGTGTATAGAGTCTCCATACAGAGTGAAACTGGCTCATGCCTACAAATGTATGTCAGCAGTTCATATTACATCTGATACACACTTCTTGGTTTTATTATAAGCTGCACCAGCGGCATGGTTCCGGGAATGGCATTGCTGTTCTGTCTGTCAGTCTGTTGGCTAGTCCACCCCTCTGGTCTAGACTACAGTGTTTCCATCCACTATTGGATGAGTCGCCAGGAAAGTTTGGTCATGCTCGCACCATCAGCAAGAAAAGATTAAAAATGTTTCCAATACTTTGGTTTATGACCAAACACCTGCAAAACTCATGACATTCCCACCAGCTCTAGCTGTACTTTTGGTTTTGTGCTAATTAGCGAATTTACAGTAGCTAACACTAAGATAGTGAAAGTGGTAAACATACTAGCTAAACATTAGCATGTTATCATTGTCATTGAGGGCATGTTTACACTGATTTTTTGCATTCACATTAAATATGCCTTGCCTTGCAGAGCTGCTTACTCTTACTTACCCCCACCCCCTACCCCCCAATTTAGCAGTGTTAAATTATGAATTTCCCAGCCAGACTAAAGAATGTAAGTACACGAAATGTGTTTTTGCTAGAAAGAGGAGTCCCCTTCATATTATTAATCGTTATATTTTGCGTGTCTTCCACGTGATCACAGATTTTTCTCCATCCAAAGACTTGTTTATTTATGTGCAATCCTGAGGGGTTCACACCCTGCTCTGTCACTGTCTGTCTTTCTCACACACACACACGCTGTGACCTTCTCGTGCACTCTGATTCTAAACACACACACACACACACACACACACACACACACACACACACACACACTGTCTGCCTGCGTCAGATCTGTAGCAGTGAATAATAGAAGACTGGGATGAGATCAGACTGTTCAAGTGCAGGGCAAACAGGAGAAGAGGTTTTCACTTAAACATGCCGCACACTTTGAATAAGTCAGAGAACAAACTCATGTCTCCCAAAAACTAGGCCAATGCACAGAACGCTATGATATCACAGGGGACTGCCACTTGTATTTGCAGGGTGACAAAAGCCTGAAGGCTAGACAAGAAAGTTACATCAGCTAATAACCGTAAGGTTGGCGGTTCAGATAGACAAACAGCCAGTTGGGAAAGTCAGTGCGAAGGAAATGAATCAGCCACTGTCTCCTCTTATAATTACTGCTGATGATGTGCCCTTTAGCAAAGCAGACAACTCCGGGAAGCTTAAGTAGAGCTGATTAGAAGGAGGACAGTACAATATAATGATAGATGACCTACAATCAACCAAAACTGGGCATAATAAGCTACATATAGATATTACCTGTTGTATTTAATCTAATTGTACAGGTTTTAGTTATACTGTGCCCTCACCCTTTATGTATGCGCTCCTGTACTGTAACCTTCTCGCATGCAGCCATTCATCAGGGTTTTAGCTGTTAATGAAGATACATTGTTTGTGCTAGAACCTGGCAACAAAATGTCATTGTTGCTAAAATACCAATCTGCACCATAGCATACTAATTGGTCGCATGTCACATTTGAAACATTCATTATCACCCCATTATTTCTGTGAAGTAGCTTTTCAAGCGGCTGTTTCTGTGGCAAAACAAAAGATGTTTGCTGCCATTCAGTGGTGATACTGTGTCATTACAGTCAAAAACACAGCCTAATTGGGCCACTCCATATGGTCTACTCGAGTTCATGGGTCTCGCATACGGAAACAGGGCCAGATCAACCCTCTAGCGGGCACAAGGTGCAGAAATAAGATGTGGGCCCTTATTGACTGTTCTCCCACTCTCTTTGCATCGTGCATTCTGTTTTATTTAGTAATTAGCAAGAAGTTTGAGGCTATTTTATCCAGACATATGCACCATGTAAGCACAAATTAGACCACAGAATTAGGCTACAATACAGGTATTAAGGTGCTTAAGCTCCCTATCATATCACTTATATCGTATCACATATATCACTACAAATTTGGAGTCAATCAAATTAACACAAAACAAATTGTTATGTTGTAAACCTGCAGTCCTCTGCTCAGGGTAGTTGCCCATTTTGGCTGTAAGCATCAAGTAAAAATACTGGAAAATTGATTTTGTACATCAGATTTCATTTAATTATCATCATCCTTACAGCACTTACAGCTGGCTGGACCACATGGTACGTGACACACAAAACAACTCATTATTCATGAAGTGATGCAACTTGTGCATGTTGTTGCATGTATAATTACAATGTTACAGTTGTACAAACACATATCCAAATCATACACGCTACTATAACCTGCTTATTGCTTTCACACCTTTGCACCCCTGTGCATGCACCGTACAATGAACGACAAGTTGCATCTAGAACATTACAGTTTCCAGTACTCATTACAGGCTGCAATCTATACTGTACTGCAGGGAGGTAAAAGTTTGATTCCACAATAAAAATATACAGTGTAAATGTTTTATTGAGCTTTATCAATAAATCATAGTCGGAGACAAACTGGGAAATAAGAATGCGCTGTTGGAGTATTCTTGAGTTTGTGTGTGTTCATCAAGGTGTGCTGAGGTACATCTGCAGAGCAGGAGTGAAGATTAAGACAGTTCCCAGTATTGACACTGTGAGGAAGGCCCACAGGAAAATTCTGTCCAGCACCTGAGCCACAAACTTCCAGTCTTGAACAACCTAGACAGAGAGAAGCGAGCGACAGAACAAAAAAGAAAGGTCCGCAGGTGAGAATCTGCGTCAGCCTCGAGCATTTCGTTTGTCACAGCGAAAACATTCCTCATTCAGGAACCCTTTCATCATTTTTATATGCCCTCATAGAGCAAATGAGACATACACTGGCAGTGACATACATATACATAATGCATATACATGCAATCACTTTTATCCCACGCCTCCCCTCATGTCAGCCCGCTCCCATACCTCTCGTATGAAGTGCTCCTTTTTGATGTGACGGCTGATGTAGCGAACTGAATTCGTGGCTTTCTCCAGCATGGCCAGCCAGGCTTGGTTCTCATCCTCCTTCCCTCCGAGGGGGCCTCTCTGCTGGCCGCTACTGTGTCCTCTCCTCCCCACACCTCTGCGGGGCTTCAGCTCCGGGCTGTGCATCTCCATATCTGGAAAGTGGTATCTGTGGATAATGGACACTCACTGTTTCATGCATTCACGCTTATTTGCTTTCTTGCAGAGAGTTAGATGAGAAGATTATGTTAGCTTGTCATAGCAGCACTGTCATAACAGCCTAGGTGTTTCTCATCTCCCTTCTCTATGCTAAGCTAAGATAATCTTCTCCTCTAACTCTTGGAAAGAAAGTGTAAAGTATTTTTCCCATAATGTTGCACTTTTTCTTACAGTTAGTGCTGTTTTACCTGTCAGTGTGCCCCCTCATACACAGCAGTCTGGGCAGTCTCTGAAGGAAGAGGCTCTTTACCCAGGGAGCCATGGGGTGGTAAGTAGCAGAGGAACGGTGGTGGACGTTAATGACAAAGACGGTGACGATGATGGAGAACGTGACAAAGATCATAATGAAGAGCAGGTATTCTCCGATCAGTGGGATCACCTGGAGACAGAGAAAGGGAATCAGCTAAACAGCTGACGCTTATGTTTGAAATAATTATTTCCATAGGATGTAAGGATGGGGAATTTATGAGGGGAAATTGGTTTATTTAACACATCAAAAAAATGCAAATACTACACTTCTTAATATATCTCAAGAAAATTTAAATTTTGACCTGAAGATGGCACTAGTTAGCTGCAAAGTGATCTGAAATTATCCTGAGGAGACTTTCAATATCTGCAACAGAAAAGCGCAGCAATCTAACCAATGGTCAAAATATTTAACTTACAAACAAAACTAGAAACTTTATGGTGACACTCCCTGTACAATTTTTTTTTTTTAAATCTAGTTTATCTTTTTTTCTGAATAAGTGAAGAGTGTCTGGTGACATGAGATTAAAAAAAAAAAGTCAGGGGATCACCAAAGTTCCTTCAGGAAATTAGAATAACAGTAGCAAATTTCAAGGCAATCCATATAATAGTTGTTGAGATATTTTACAGTGAACGACAAATGAGCATGTTAAAGCTTTGTTAGTCTCTGTTGCATGTTCATTCATTTTTACATTAGATTGTGGGATAATCTGATACTGTACTTCTACATAGGGTATAAAATAACAGAAGACGATATGGAATACACAGTGCATGGAAAAGTCAGTGATTTTGAACATTGGCATCGTCTTTTTGAGTGCTGCTTCTCTGTACAGCTCTATGAAGGACTGAGCTGTGTCTGGAGTCAATAGCTTGGTAATTGAGTTGACACACAGTTTAAGCTGCAGGTAATTGGGGGGCTGTGGTTATGATCTGTTTTAATTAGAGCACACAGCAATTAAGATTACAATTAGGATAAATGGACATGGATAAAACCAGACTTGTAGATTTGAAAAATACAGCCAAGTCAAAACTTTGAAATGAAAAAAGATTTGGACATAACTTACTTTGGAAGATGAAGGGATGATTTCTTCTATGACCAGGAGGAACACAGTAAGTGACACCAGCACAGACGTGGAAAGTGACAGTTTCTCCCCTTCGTCTGATGGCAAATAAAACACCAGCACAGTCAGAAATGAGAGACCAAGGCATGGGATGATGAGGAAGAGGGTGTAAAACAATGGCAGTCTCTTGAGGATGAAGGAGTAGGTGACAAACGGGTACCAGTACACTCCATCCCTCCTGCTTCCCTTTACTCCTGTGGCATTGAGGATCTCCCACTCGCCATTATCAAAGAAGTCTTTACGGTCCACATAATGATCCACCAGGACCAGGTCCACCATGTTCCCATCGTAAGTCCACGAGCCGAACTTCATTGAACAGTTCTGTCGGTCAAATGGGAAGAAGGTGACGTCCATGGTGCAGGAGGACTTGTAGCTGGCGGGTGGAGTCCATGTTATGGTACCATCCCAGCGCACAATGGCTTTTGTCATCAGGGAACCCTCAAAACGACCGTCCGCACTGGGAGAAGATGAGAAAGAAATGATGAGGAGGTAAGGAAAAAGTCATAATGATATAGTTATCTATACTCTGAACGATGTGTGCAGAGTGCTGCATCACTCACTTCTCATACAGCACGATGTCAGGAAGCCATATAGTCTCTGAAGGCACTCTGATGGAGGTAATGCCTCCATAGTCATCAGGGTTCCACTTTAGCTTCACGTCAACCCACTCCTTTAAAAACACACATAACAACACATGATGAGTTACCTGATCTGTTTTAGCTGACTGAAACTGTGATGGACACTAGACTTTAAGCTTTAAGCTTTAAGCTTTATGTGCATCTTCTAAATTTCAGCACCACGGACAGCACCAGACTGATCCCTGCAATGCAAGACAATATGTTTCACATGTTTCTGCATAGTTGTTCCCATTTTGTTTGTGGTCTTGTCCATAACCATGTTTTCAGGTTTTTCAGCATCATATCAAGTAAATACATTTATTTTAGCAAAGTCTAAGGACAGCTTAAAAGAAGTATTCCTAAATGTAATCTCCTTTAAACTTCAAGATTTTTTTCTTTATCATGTTAAATCCTTTATTTCCACAGACTAATGAGTAGTGTTGTAGTATTTTTTTTTATTATATCTTAATGACAAGGATTTACCCTAAACCTTATTTTTCTTTTGTTTACAAATCCTTATATTTTACCCAGCGATGTGTTGTTCTGCACATTATTTTTTATTTTCTTTTTTGTAAATGAATGTTATTTATATCAAATGTTTTTTTTTTCTCCAGAAGCAATTAACATGTAAAATTAACAACAATCTAATACCAACCCATTCATAATATGTAATTGGGATTATCAAACAGCATTTAATACTAGGAAATGAACTGAAACAACAACAAAGAGTAAATTAAACAAATTCAAATAGTAGGCTAAAACTACCCTTATCTGAATATTACATATTGTTGCAGCTAACTTTGTGAAAGAATTTGCCTTCTTTAGAATGGATGAAGTAGTATAGTGTTCCCCATGCCATGCAGGGTCATTGACAGATCTAAAGGAGGCTACAGGTCACAACCTTCTTCAAAGCAATAAGCTAACTCTGTCCCTCCTTCTTTTTTTCTTTTTGACTGAGTAGACTGATGCAGCTGCCTTGATAAGGCTGAACTCTGTGGTTCATCACCATGGCAAACCCAAGGTCAAGATTAGCTTTATTTTGTGTCAGACAGACAGATTGACTGGCTCTCTGGAGAAGGCGGTGTGTGCCTTGAACCTGAAGTGACAACACAATGTGTACCTTTTATATAGGCTACAGTACCAGGTTGCAAATATTCATACTCTATCGGTCTGAGAAACAAAAGGTTGCACTCTTGAATAATTCACAGATGTGAAAATTGCAGCTCACAGTTTATAGAGTCAGTATGTAGCACTGTAGTAGGAATAATAGTGTTCATTGTTACCTGCCAAAGCCAGACATTTGTAGTCATCAGTTGGTTCTTTTCATCCTGCAGGAAGACAAGGGAGACATTTTGAGCACTATTTATAAATCTTAGTGGGGATTACTGTGAACAATAAGAGAAGTTAATGAGGAGGTGAGGACCAAACTCTAAGCTGAAGACAATAAGCTGAGTGAAACAAAGTACTTAAAAAGTTAGAAAGGAAGATTTCTTTCCCCCAAAGTGGGTTAATTGCTTCTATGGCTTGCCACTAAGACAGCACAGCAGAACATTTTGAGGGTTAAGTGCCTTGTTTCTGGCTACATTTACAGCATTTAATGAACGAGAAAAACACAAGTTACTCCTGGCAGTACTAATATGGATCCTGCCGCCTCATTTGCTAAATACAAAGTACTGACATATACTTTAAAAAAGACAAGAGAGAGTTTGAAAGAAAGGACAGTGTTGAATTTGTGGAGGTCAGAGAGGTTTTTTTCAGTTTAAGCTGTTAAGTTTTTGAGAAGCTCATAAAAAACAACACTTAAAAAAGATAAGATAAAACTTAGTTTGAGTAGTGTACCTCTCATGAGCTTGTTTATGAATGTTTGTGACCGTTGCCATCAAGTATAATTTGGTCAATTATGTCATTTTTAATAGGTTTAGGGTTATGGTTAATTAACCAAATGACATTTAATGACAAATCTGTGATAAAAATTGATGACAGTGTCATGATGGTCGTATGCACACCCCTGCACACGAAGTATGACCAAAGAGAAAATCTATGGAATAGATTTGGTGGTTTGTCTGCTGTCGAGAGTCACTGAGGCAAACCTGACTGCATACCTCTGTGAACAAAAAATTGATCTTTTTTTAAATAACAGTAGTTGAGTTAGAGCACCACAAGATGGCACTCTTCTGAATGTTATTTCTGCATGGCAGAAGTACAATCACCAAATGCTGACGTAGTCAAAATTTGGCCCTCTGTGGAGAGTGGGAGCAGTTGTAAATAATAAATGCGATCTGGTTCCTCTAAGCCTGATGGCCTCATTGCTTCCTCTGCTGCTATGAAAGACCACTTTGGACCTCTCTTTTAACCTTTCTTCCTTTCTCATCTCTTTACTCTCTCCTGTCTTCGCTCCCTTAGCCTCCTCCTTGTTTATCCCAACACTTTTGTTCTCAGCATAGAGTCTGCACTATAGTTCCTCTGGAGGCCACCCATTTCCATCTCTTGCACTCTTAACCTGCCTTCCACTGTCTTTGTTTTTGTCTTTCTCTGTACTACTTTTTTATTCTTCTTTCTTCTTAACATTAAATCATCTAAATTCTTCTCCAAACTTCCTCCCTCTCCTCTTGCTTCTTTCCTATACTCTCATGCGTTGTAGTGATGGTGAGTTTCACTTCCTTCCCTTCTTCCCTCTCTCCTTCCTTTCCTCTCTTATTCCAAAACATTACCTTCCAATCCTCAGAAGACTATACCACGATTTTATTAGGCATGTTACATAAGGCTTTTTTAATTTCCTCAGAGAGCTTCCTTAACAGGTCCACACAACTTAAGACTGTGTACTGCGTTGCTCTCCTGGAAGCATTAGAGCCTCTATGTCTGGTTGCTTCGCTCAAGGGTGCTCAGGATGTGATCAACTGCAGAGACAGTTTAAAATACCTTCATTTATCTAATATTAATATAATACATTATGTATAGCAAAGACAGAGCCAGAACTCCCAGACTACTACCAGACAGGGGTACTGTCCTTGATATTTTATTTAATTTTTTCTTATTTATTTAGAATTGTGAGTGTTAGGCTTTATCTAAAGTAGTTTATGTCTGACATTTCAAGGCCAGCCTGATTTTATTTAATTTCCGTCTTTCTTCTCTCCTCTGATAATATAACAAAACATGCAGAGTAAGCTCACAAGCTGCACACAAATAAGACACAGGTGTTCAAATTAAAAATCTGCTGACGTACATATTCACATGTTTATTTCCTAAGAATTAATGACAAAAATAACCTGAACATTTTTTTATTCACTTCCTTCTGACATAATCAAATACAATATTAGGAGCCATACCAGCACAAACCGTGATCTTAAAGATGACCATAGAGTTAAAAACTCTTTCACAAACACAGCACAGAAGGCTCGTTCTCTCTAGTGAAATCTGCCTCTCGTGTTTGCATATCTGGGTGTTGTTTCCTCACCACATCAACCAGCTGCGAGATCTTGAGTCCAAAGCGTACAGTGATGGTGTCATTGGCATGCTGGACAGGCCGCACCCACTTCTGGTAACCCCTGAAAAGGTTCCTCAACAGGGAATCCTCCATCTCAGCCAGCGACACAAAGTCTTCTTGAGCCAGAGAAGAAAGTTGTGATGAGGAAACAAAACAGAGAGGAAGATATTTGGGCGAGAAAATATAGGTATAGGTATAGTGTTAATGAGAATATGAGAATATTGCCATGGATATGGTCATAAGTAGCACTGAAATTGGTAGATAAATGGTAAACAAATAGCAAGAATTGATTAATTGCATTGATAAAACGATCAAACAAACGTTCCAGCCACAGTTATCAGTCATCTATCATCTGAGGGAACAGATGTGCTTCTCTTTTAATCATTCCAGCTGTCTACACAGTTGTTGTGTAAAGCACACACTTCATGTGTGTAAACCTTAAAGTCTATTTTCTTACTGTATATTTTATGTGCAGAACTACAGTGATAATGTGCGGCTCTTGCTACTGTATGCAGGCTGTATAGATCCCTCTGTGACTCTGTAATTCCCACAATGACAGTGCTAACATGCTGATGTTCAGCAGGTGTCCTCTACCATGTTCACCATCTTAGTTAAGTGTGTTAGCATGCTAGCATTTGCTAATCAGCACTAAACAAGCTGATGAGAATGTTTTGCTGGTATTATATTATAAACCAAAGTAGTGGTATTGGAACAACAAAGTTTTTACAATTCATCCTGTGGGGAACATGAGTGTCTGCCAAGTTTCATGGCAAGGCATCCAATAGTTGTCAAGACATTTCAGTTAAAACCACAAATGTCAACCTCATGGTGGTACTAGAGGCAAAGTCGGGGATCACCAAAGTCATTAGGATTTGTAGTTTAGGATACATCATGTCTTCACGACAAAATTTTGTGTCATCCAGTAGATGCTGAAATATTTATCTGAAGCATACAGGCTGTATATGAATAAAGCAAGCAATCTGAGGATGCTAACTTTGACTCTTGGCAATAGTGGTGGGACATTTTGTAAGATAAATGATTTCATTAATAAAGTAATCAATAATGAAATAAAATGTGTTAGTTGCGGTCCTAGTTATATGGCTAGTTAGCTCGCATGCATGTAAAATTCATGTGCACAGACAGATGCAGAAATGAATGTCACACTCTGGCGAGGCTTACATGTTTAAGAACATACAAGGACACAGTCGTGCATGAACAAAGTGAACTACCTCTCCAGAGTCTGAAAAGCAAGTGGAGGGAGAAATTAAGTCAGGGTCTAAGACTCAGACATACACACACACACACACACACACACACACTCTGTCAACCCAGGACTGACAGCTGGTCATGGCCGAGCAAATGCATCTAAGCTCCCAAGGCTGACAAAATGATCATGCTGACATGATCACTTCAGACAGAACAGTCGCCAGGGGAGACAAGCTGAGCTCAGAGCGCTTTGTGCAGTCAGGCACAAGACATAATAGTCCGTTAAAGAGTGACGTTCACGCTGAGCAGGAGACAGTGCAAATGAAGGAACAGTGCTTTTACTTCACCAGCTACCGTTCAAGTGCAGACGGCTGAAAGACATCAGGTCTCCTAGGTAGACAATTACAGAAGACACACTGATTGCAGTTGTAGAGCAAAAAATGCATGATGTGTAATTCATTTGGGTTCAGCTGAAAATAATCATCAGTCAGTGGATAGAGAAACTTAGTCTAATGGTTTCTTCAGCGCCTTAAAGTTTGCAAACTTAGCTATACTGAAAGCCACTGTGTTCACTAAAAGTTATATGTTGTGTTGAATTGTCTTTAAGCAAGAGTCTGAATCTCTTCACTGTTACTCATTGTAACTCAGTCTAAAAGATGCAGATGACAGCAGTATTTGTTGGACGCTCGCAGCATTATGTGGTATTTGTACTTGAGCTGCACAGCAGAGCCTTGCACAGTAACTCTCTGGTTCTATCAGCTCTGAGCTCTGAGCTCTGAGCTCTGAGCATTCCGCTGCATAAGAGGACGGATATTTGGCACCGCCTATGGTGGTGTTACAACAGAGGCAGACAGAGGCTGATAGACAGAAAGGAGAGGTTTGAATCAACAGCCTCGCAAACAAGGGGAATGGAACAGAGGAATGGAGAGAGCTGATAAGGGAAGGAGAGAGACAGAGTGACCCGGAGCAATTCCCTTCAGTGTCTGAGAGAGACCGAACGAGGGGGCAGGGTAGAGGTTGGTGAAGAAGGGGAAGTTAACTGGGGCAAGGGGAATGAGAACAGACAGCAAAACAGATAGCAAGGAGGAGAATTTCCAATTACACTTCCCAACATAATGTTCTATACCGCACAAGCTAATCCCTCTCATCTTCTCATGCGATGCTTATCACTTGACTGATTCAAATTTGATTTTATAAACTGCAGCTCTATGCATGAATTTAAACTCTCCAGATTATTCCAGCAGCGACCTCTGTCCACCATGACACTCAAATCAGACAATATTTGGGCGTGATGGTGCTCCTCATAGGCACAAAGAATTTTAAAACAAGACAACAATTATCTCTCTGGATTGACATTGACTATTGATGAAATATTTTATTCAAGCCAAGCCATAGTTTAAATAGTTTAAATAGTTTTTATAATAGGAAATCTGGAGGAGCCTACACAGCTCCTAGGTTAGGCAGGAGGGCCACTTAGAAAAATTTCACTTACAGCCCCAGGGAGGTCAGGATCGGGTCTGAGTGCAGTACAGTGGCCTGAGACAAAATGTCACATAGTGTAACAGCGTGGCTCCCTGGCGTGTTTTCAATGGCTGTTAAGCAACAAGGGTGCACTACGGCACAGAGGCATAAGCTACATCAGATTTTAGATATGCAGACAATAGCTGTCTGTAGCATTAATTCATTGTTTTGGTTTTTATCCAGAATTTCTTAATCTGTAAAAATCGACACTATGTAGTTTTACTAGAAATTGCTGATAAGATTGGGATCTTGGGTTTGATGTTATACATGCTGTCACGGTGGAGGAGTGGTGGATGAATAAAGTCAGTGGAATGTCCTCACAAGCACTCCATGAGACAAAAGAGTTTTTTTTTTTTTTTCTATGAATCTTTGAGGAAAGAATTGCTTCAGGCTGTGTGGACACAAACGTACACTTATAGTTCCTGTCTTCTGTCTTCTCCAGTTTCCCGTTGGATGTGTTGGAATCTGAAGTTGAAGTATGCAGCGTGTTCAAACTCAGACAGATTACCTCCCATTGCATCAGAACCCCCCTGTAAAGCACTCACAGTTTGTAAAGGCTTAAAACGGAGCGTCAGTACACTCAGCTGAATCCATCTACCATCTCTACAGGAAGCAACGCTGTCTCAAGATGCTCATCAACCAAAAACGCAGGAGCCGAAATAGTCAAACACTGCAGAGATGGATTCCTGTACAAGAGCCCACTCTCTCTCTCCCTCAGATAGAGGCTGACTGACTCTGTGTGAGTGTGTGGTTGATTGAGCAGAGGTGAAGGGGAGAGTATTGATTAGAAGACACAGTCTGATGGTTTGGGGGATGGGGTTGGTTCTCTGTGGGGAAATAGTGATGCATTAGCATACACTTTGTGTGTGTGTGTGTGTGTGTGTGGGAGAGAGTTTGCTGAAGATGGATACAGACACAAGGGTGACCCAGCTTTCAAACAAACACCCTGCATCCTTCTCAATCTCAAACACCCCATGGGCGACACAGTGGTATGATCACCTTGACAATGCAGCCATCTGTTAACTGTGAAACCACAGTGGGATGTACCACTGGGAGGGGTGAAAGGATGAGAGAGAAAACAGAGGGGAGTCCATTATTTTTTTTTCTTTGCACGCGAGTGCAAATGAAAGACAGTTTAACTTTATGTTTTTCTTTTTTTCTCCACGCAGCTGTCACCGATTTCTAATGAGATGTTTCCACACCAATGGAAAAGGGGAGATTTAAAGAGAGAAGGAATCCATCCATCTGAGACGCAGCTCTGCTCTTGTTTACCCACAATGCAACAGGACAGGTGCCTCTGAGGTGGACAAGGCATTTCACAATGGCTAACCTCATCAGTCACAATGTCCTTGAGGCATGTACTGTACTGTACATGTTAGTTTGCATGTAGTCACTGGGTGCAAAACTACACTGACCATCACACGACCAGAGGTGACCACATGTGTGCAGTGTCACTGCACTGCACTGCACATATCACTGTTAACTACTTTCCACAAAATGAATAATTCCTATTGTCAGTGAGGCACGTTGATTATTCAGAAAGACATGCTGCGGTTGAATTTTTAAGGTAATTTTTTAAAAGCTGTGAGTGCCACAAAGGAAATTCAATTAGCCCACTTGAGTTGGCAGAGATGAATATCTTGGAAAATTTGGACCCAAGATTTCCGTAGAGTGCTACAGGTAAAGGAGAAAATATGTTGTTTGTTTTGTTTTGCTTCCAGTGGGTGCCATTTCTGTAATTTAACCTCCTTTGCAGGAAGCTCACTATCAGCTTAAAATGATTCCTCATGAGCTTAAAGCTCTATTGCGTAATCTTTATATAATAAAATAACAGATTTTAAATCATTTTGATTTAGAAACACTGACCCATAATCAGAAGAATAGTGTCTCTTTCATACATTCCCATCCTGTATGTTTCTATTTGTGCTCCGGGTACCATCTCCTGTGCTTTATGGCACTAAGTCACATTCCATTAACTACTTCACTATTTTTACTGAAAGTGAATCATATTTTATGGAAAAAAATCAGATGTCCTCCACCCCAACTCTCTGTAAGTAAACAGTAACATGAACTGTTGTGAACTACAGCTGCTGTTAGCTAATGCTAGCTTACTTTGTTAGCTGGGCTGCCTGGAATGTGAGCAACAGGGAGTCTTAGTGTTTGTACCACAGCTGTTCAGCTGTTTTGGAGCACCAGGAAGAGGAGGTTTTCAGGCATGAGGCAGGGGCAGGAGCTGGGGAAGTAAGAAATAGGCTCAGCAGTCGCTATAGACATAATGGTATAGGTGAAGAACCTGAAGAGAACAACAGAAGTACAGTAGCTAAGAGAAAAAAAGGGAGTAAGAAGATTCCGGATAATAAATAAGAGACTGAAAGACAACGACGTTGAAAATTGGGGGACGTTCAATCACAAAAATACCAATTTCTATGTAATGTCACTTGTGTGGTCTGACACTGGGACAGTGAATTGGTCCCTGATTGGTTCCCTTATACGTACACACAGCAGGAAAGATTTACAGCATGTGCTGCCAAGAGCCACTCCAAGATTAGAGTGGTGTAAATGCTTTACAGTAAGCTGAATCAACACACTCACACACACACATAAACACACACACACAGACCAAGTATCTGCTTTTCTGTCATTTACCACCAGGCTGACACAATATTTCATTCTTCACTTTCAATAAAAAAAACCCATGAGACATAATTTACTCACAGCTTTATCATGTAATGGGATTCTTTCCCCATTAATTTCAATGTTATATTGTCCCATATTGCTCTCCAGTAGCTTGTTATACACACATCCTCAGTCACACATCCCCAGGGCGGCGCTGCGCCCCCATTCTTTAATAAATCATCAACGCGCTCGTCTCACCTGACCCCATCATTTTGTCCTGCTGCCTCCCAAACGATTAGAAGTGCAATCACATCTGAATTATACAATATGTCGGCTTCTTTATGAACCTCTTTCCTCTTTACGCAGCACTGTGTAGGACGGGGCGCACTGGCCAATTACTCTAATGTCAGATTAAAGACACTGTAACGTGTTGGGATGCTCTGTTTTGATCGCGCAACAAGATCCCAAATCCTCACCAGGGTTCAAGCCTTTCAGCAGCGTAAATCAATTCAGTCTTTGTTGTTTTGGACGGGATGCTGCCTGACAGTTAGACAGCTTCAACAGTTGAAAGATGAATTGTGTTTGCTGTCTCTTACCTTGCATAGTAGCCTTCCCGAGAACCAGGGCGAACCACAACACCGCAACCGCAAACTTCATGCTCTCTCTTGTCATTAACCACACCAACTGGATCTATCCACAAGAGCGCAGATCAAATCATTTCACAGCTCTCACAGTCCTGTCGGATGCATCACTTCATCAGCCGAGTGGGACCCGCGGAGTACGGCTGTGATGACCAGTTTAAATAATGAACGACTGACGCGTGTTGGTGGCTTTGTATAACACGGACCGCCTTCACGATGCGGGACAACAGCAGCCCGTGTGCTGCTGTTTTGTTTGTTTCAGCGTCCTCTTGTTCTGTCGCCTGTTCTCTTCATGCAGCCTCTTCTTTTTTCGTGTGTGTTTGTTTGTGTGTGTCCCGGTGCAGAGATGGATGATACCAGAGCGGAGTGGTGCCGGGACTGAGGGCGGGACGGAGGAGGGCTGGCCCGTCAGAGGATGGAGGGAGGACGCGGACTGGAGAGGACAGATGCGGTCCCCATCCACAGGGGAATAAATAAAACAGATGCACATGCATGGGTACTGTGTCCACACAAATATCTCATAATACAAAGATTCAGATGTATTTATATGACAACAATTTCATTTTATATATTTTTAAATCAGAAAAACTTAATTAATTGCATTTTTTATAGAGAGACATGACATGATAATAGTAACTTAATCTGTTTATATGAATTTGGTAAATAACAGTTTAGGTGTAAAATATTAGATGCAAAGCTTTATATTTAAATACTGGAGTTTAGCGGTGCTGCAGGTGAATGCTGGTGAAATACAAGTGATGCAAACAAATCAACAATAAAGAGAGGACCTGCCAAAGTGTCATTAAAGAGTAACATGGCTAGTAATAGGTTAAAAAGCAGTGGTCATCCATTAGCCAACAATCTTGTTCTGATTTGGCATCAGTGATGGGTGTGGCCAGAAGTGGTGAGAAATGTGCTGTGTAGTCACGCCCAACAGTGATGTCACAGTGTATTGAGTACGCTTCTACATCATTGTAGTAAGATTAGATGTTCAATCATTGAAGTGGCTGCTGTTAAAGGTCCAGTGTGTAGAATTTAACTTAACGCCCTCTCTGTAGATATAAAAGGCTCATTCTAAGATAACAAAAACACAATGATTTGTATTTTTAGGTGATTGTGCACTGATGAAAACTATGACTAGCATATTCCATATTTAGCCAAAAGATTCCCCTAAATCTTAGACACTGGACCTTTAAGTTGCACATTTTCTCCAAGTGGAAAAATAAGCCACCTGTTTCACAGATTCATTCAAGTGTGATGTGAAAAAAGTCCAGAGGTGTAATTCTGAAAGTTCAGCTAAAAATAACAGAAGTTTTCATCAGAGTTAGACAAATGAAGGGGGTATCTAGTTTTCTCTATTTGGACTCTAACAGACAGTTTGTCCATGGAAGTGATAAACACAGACAAAAAAAAAATCTCAATTTTATTCATAAAATCTCATACTGTATGTGCTTTTGCTGAACTTTGGATAACATTTTTGCACAGTACAGGGACTGTGGATTTTGTCTGTGTTGCTCAAAAAGGACAAACCAGTGGACAAAACCTCCTTCAATATAAGGGGACACATCAGTATTGCTTTCAGACAGACTTGAAAAATCTTTAAAGCCAAAGAAGAAAAATGGTGCACAAAACTCTTCCGAATTCACTCCTTCACATCACAACAACAGTCACGAACATGACTTCATCAAGGCTCCAACTCACGTCACTGCACAAAAGTTCACATTCAGTAAGGAGCGAAGGATTTTCCGCTGAACCACAGGGCTTACCACTTCATTTTATGAGTAACACTCGGAGATGTCGAGAAACACTTTAGTTTGATAAACGGCTTGAGATCATCTTTCAGGAAGCAGTGACCTGGAAGTTTCCTCTCAGAAGCCCATCACACTGTTTTATAGGCAGTGAGTCTGCACATTATCGTAAATCATCGGGGAGTGCATTTGATGCTTCATTCATTCAGATGCACACGCACTTATACATGCCATGCTATGCCACGCCATACCATACCACACATGCCAGGCATTTACTGTCACAGGAGAGCATTGGTGAGGCCCTAAACACAAAAGCAAAACTGAATCCATGCTAATGATATAAGGACACTGTACACTAGAGGGGGGAAAAAACAGATCCCAGATGACTGGAACAATGCACTCTGCCACATCACATCCTGAAACCAAATCTGATTACAGCCCATAATGTATGTAGGCATCATGGACCCTGATTCCAGTACAAGTGGCGACTGGAGGTGGTTGTGCAATTATTTTATGTACAGTATGTTGTTATTCCAAAGCTATCACCTTTCACTGATAAAAGGTAAAGTGGCAAGGATGAGCACTTACCATAGCACAATCTATCTAATTACCTGCTGCACAAGCTGAGCAGATGAGGCGATCTAGTTATTGATCTCGCAGAGAGTTTCCATACACTGTTGGGAAATTGAGAAATATGCATCTCTTCCAGTTCAGTTCCCTTACTGTTGCAAGTTAATGGAGGTGTAACAGAGAGAAAATAGAACCTACATGAATGTAATCAAGCTTCACAATAGGTTAGGCCATTTTATTTTAATTATGATATAAAATTTGTGGTGTCACCGTGTAAAAAGACATCTAGCAGAGAACAGAGTGCGTGAGGAATGGAAGTGATTTATGGAGGTGCCAAAAGTCCAACAGCCAGACCCTCTGACAGAGAGCAGAGAGCTCAGGATTCATTTGCTTTGTGTCATTTATTCAGGCAATCAAATAAGCAGTTAGTTGACTCGTAAAGAACTCATGGCAAGCAGGAGAAGGAGATGGACTCTTCCTATCTCGCTTCTCTTGTAATTAATTTGGAGCTAACAGCAGCTGGAAGAAGGACCGCAAGGTGAATCATTCTGCACCCACGCACAAACACAACAGACAAATGCATGGGACTCGATGGTTCATTCATAACCAACATGAGCACACACTTCCATGCTGCACACATGCAGGTCACATGCTTGAAAATCTGCCACTTGGCTGCTTTCTTTGGCTTTGTGTATCTCATTAAATGCTGTCTTACTCGGACACCTGATCGCTGCTCTGCTATTGCCAAGACAGTGCCCACGGGGGAACCCAGCCTATCAGTCTCACACACACACACACACACACACACACACACACACACACACACACACACACACACACACACACATATATATATCTTTCAAGTAGGCACAACCGCCCTGCTTATCTAACACCCAAACAAACTCTGCCACTTCTGTTTCAGTGCACACAAACTGACAGTAAGTGCTCCAGTAGTCTTGTTATCCAGTGCTGGGGGTAAACAGAGATTCTGGATGATCTTAAAATTGCAGACTACTTCAGTAATTAGTCTCATTCCACTTCCAATCCATGTTAATTAAGAAAATGAGTTCACATTAAGGTCATCAGAGCTGAGGGGAAGTTGGAAGAGCAATCTGTGTTTTAATTATAAAAGAAATGTGAAAAGCCCCATATTTTGGGCAATTCTCACAACAATTCTGGAGCAGAAGAAAAGAGTCTTTCTTTCTTTCTTTCTTTCTTTCTTTCTTTCTTTCTTTCTTTCTTTCTTTCTTTCTTTCTTTCTTTCTTTTCCGTGATTTTCCCAATCACTGTCTTGTCCCTCATCACAATGTATTGGATAAGTGACAAACACTGATGCAATTTTTTGTGTTGTTGGAACACACAGTCATTGTATAATGGCAGCTGCCCCTTCAGCTACCCTTAACAGGGTGATGTTAATGCAAAAACATAAAGGCACATACACCTGGCTGCCCAAACACACACACGCACACACACACACACACACACACAGGAAAACAAGCTAAAAACGATCTCCCTGCTCTTTAATCAAACTGCGGTTGATCAAATCACCATTTAACAGTCATGCTCCAGTGTGTGCTCAGTGACCTATTCAGTCCAAACAGTGAGAAAAAGGTAAACCACGGTCGAAACTGGAGCATTTTCCTATGGCTGTGTACACGTGTGTGTGTTCCTGTTCTTCTCTCTTTATGAGAACCAACTTTAGTTTAAACCTTTCAGAGCAAAGAGGAGCCATTTTGACTTTAGAAGGAGGAGCTCAACCAATTTTACATAGCAAGATGGGTTTACTCATCCTGACAACTGCTACTCAGCATGTGAAAACAGCTCTCTGTTGAGTTGCATTATGGCATATACCGGGTTTCTGAAGTCTGACCCACATTACGGGGGTAAAATACATGATATTCCAGCCTTTCAGATTACTGTTTCTTTTTTTTTTAACCAGCCCACTGTAAACCATCTAACTTTATGGATGTGACGCACAAAATTGCTAGACTACCGTACACATAACCGCACCCTATTCCCTTGACATTGAGGTTTGGTACTGGAGAATGAATGTAATACTGGTAAGGCATAGTGTTATGGTACATTAGCCTGATACCTCCGAGACTCGATCTATGCATTGAGGTATAAGTATATAAGCAGCTAAACTTCACACAAGAAGATTTAGAGAAAGCTGACATGATTCAGACTATGAATCCCTGCTGCAAGAGCTAATACCTGCTGTCTTCAGCTGCTGTCATTTGTCATACTGATGTTATGTCACATCATTATCCTTCCCTCCACCCTTCCTACTGCCCCTCCTTTTTTGTAACCAATGTTTCTTTATTCATATTTTATAGAACAGATTTCCTGTCCTCCTCTGACATTTCCACAACATCATTTACTTCCAGACCTTTAGTGTGTTTATTTTTTGGAAAATGTCAGAGACAAACATACTCATTATACATTGGTCCAAGCATCTTTGCCCTAGCAAATAGCACACTTATACAATTGCCTTGGTACCCCGCTACAATGCATGCTGACTTAAGAAAAACAGGCATTCAAGCATTCATTTGAACAGAGGGTGACAACGAAAGGCTGGTGCAAAGCCTTTCCCACCAGCAGTGATCCAGTATGGCTGAGTGAACAGTGTGTCTAGCAAAGAGCAGTGCCCAAGAGAATAAAGCAGCATTTTCCTCTCAGTCTGGTGTCTGAGACAGAGACAAAGAAGAAGAGTGAAAGAGAGAAATGGTGGGAGAGGAAGACTACAGCCTAATGAATTGTGGATTTCAAAGAGAATTATTTGGCTCCAAAACAAATCCATTTTTATTGGTATGCTGGTGCACAGGTTGTGCGTTTAATGTGAGTTAATGGCAAGTTCTCTGGTCTCAGGAGCTTAGATAAGAAATATAACCCACCTTTAGAAGATTTGTAAGACAGAAATCACCTGTTTGTCTCTACTTCATTGTCTTGCTAGACTGTTGGGTGAACAGGTATAATCGCTACATGTACTGCACTGGTGTTAGACTGCCAAGCACTTACAAAGTTGTGTATAGTGCTAAAGGAAGGTGAAGAGCTCCCTGGTGCACGTGTATTCACAAACAGCATAGATGAGATGTTTGGCTGGAAAGCAAGTGAGAGGGGAAAAAAAACATTCCAGCGCAAATTCATACCTGAGAATGATAAAATCAACAAAAGAAAATGAGAACACAGACAAAACAGACAAAAAAAAAAAAAGAAAGTGAGCAAAGAGACACATCGGAAACCACGATCCATTGCTGATTATGACAAAGCGATGAGCCTGATTTTCTGCCCCAGTTGCCGTGGCAGCCAGCAGCAGCTGCAGTTGCAGGGTAGCATTCGCTCTGCTGTTCCACTCCTCCATTCCCCGAGCCGGTCAATTATCAATGATATGGAAAAGCAAGGAAGATCCTGCTGGGCCTGCTGCCCAGCACATGCTGGGGCCACAGGAGAGGGGAGGAGGGTGAGACACTATGAAAGGAATGGTTAGACAGAGACAGAAGAGGATATGTTGTTGGCTCTGTTAATACACCAGTTCATGCTTAAAGGCATGAGCGACAGCTAGAAAAGGGAAGATGATCGTACATACCCACACACAGACTATTTTTTTTTTCCCTTAGGAGGTAATAATATTGACTTACATTGATTGCCTGGAGACTTACACTAACATTAACCATATTTGCAATGCAACATCAGCTCATATGAAATGCATGGTAGATATGGCAAAGATTCCGCATGGTAATGACTTGCAAGTGTTCAACGCAAGACGGTTGTTGGTCAACGAGAGGTTAAAAATACTGTGCATGAATTTTCGGGTGACAGCTTGTGATATTTACATCCACTGCATGTGAGACAGTCAGATGCTATACACTGCAAAGCTTAGGGATGCAGCTGCTTTATGACAGGAAGTTAGCCGATGTGCATCTGCCAAAGTAAACCACTAAAGCTGGAATTAAACATCTTCTGTCGCAAAGTGTGATATGGTAGAATGCAGATGCTCGCAGGTGATATGCACATTGTATGCACAATTATAAAACAACACATAACATCTATGTGCAGTCCTTCAGATGAGGCATACATTTCACCTGTGTGGTCAAGTAAGTTTTTAGATCTATTTTCGTCTATTCATTTGTGTGCTTCAAGCAAAGAATGGGTTTGTTACTGCCCCCAGTGGCAAATGGGGGTAAAGTGGTTGGTGAAAACTGCTGTTTTGTGTGGTGGTTTTTTCACCCATTGGCCAAAGGGGGACATCATGACACCATTCTGGCAGTACCACTTCACTAAACCTTTCAGTGGACAACATCTGATGCTGTCCGTAAAGCCATAGATGAAGCAGTCCCTAACAGGGCTAGCCTAACCCCAACTCTTACCCTTCCCTAATCCTACATACTAACCAAAAAACAAAACTTAACCCTGTGTGTTGTTGTGGAGAAATTGCTGAAGTCAAAGGTCAGTGGTGAGGTCAGGAAGGAAGGAAGTGTTGAGGAGCCTCTGATGTCTTATGCTGTATTATTTATTGACACTTGATCAAGGAGAATTAGAGACACTCTCATAATGCATCAGAAGTGCCTGAGTTGGTCTCACATTCTGCTGAACTCATGCTGATGGATAGACTTTAAACCCCAAGATAACATCACAAATACTATACGCCCAGAATTAATCAAAGAGAATGTTTTTACCAAGGATGGTGTCATTGTTAGCATATTTTAGTCTGGTCTATTTTAGTCTGTTTTAGTCTATTTTAGTTTATGCAGATTGGAATGTCAATGGCAAGCTATCTATTATGTCTAAGCAGGCAGCACTAGAATTCTTCAACCCTGGACCCCACAGTGTTTGAGATAGACTGGCACCTACTGTTGCCAGTCAAAGCCAAACAATGAATACTGCCGAGGACCACAAGGCCCACACGTGACCTTGTGTAACCTTGTGTAATGTGTCTGTATGTTTCTATCTATGCTACGTGATTAAGACAAGAACTGCTGGTCCGAAGTGAAATTATGAAGTCATCATTCCATTGTCCGTCATGTAACATCAGCTATGTTGTGTGCAGTAACAAATCTAGAGCTGAACTGACATTTTGTTTGCTATCTGAAGTCAGCTGAAAGACCTTTCAGCGAAAAACAAAGACCTCGTAAGAACACACAACTGAATGCACAGTACCTGCACACACACACAAAACGGAGAGACAGGAGTTGGCATTAAGTAAAACCAAGTCTGTCATTCCCACTCTACCTTTCCACCTCTTTTCAACTGAAGCTGTCACAAAAATATTCTAATAGAGAGACAGAGATCTGACTCACTGCGACTCACCGTCTGCACTCACGGATGCGTGTACCTTGATACAAGCACGCATGCACCATCTGCACACACACACCTACACACACTGACGTACATACTTGTTCAGCTGCACTACCACTGAAGTTGTCACAAAAATGTCCTGGACTGAGAGTTAAAGGTATAACTGAATCAGACTCCTTCTCTCTTCCTTATTTTACTCGCTCCACTCACTGAATCAGACACACACACATACGCACTCGCACACGTACATGTAACACACACAAACTCATACCTAGTCACACACACACAAATATCTTCAAGTTAAGCTGTCAAAGAGATACAGACACGAACAAATCTGATTCATTGAGACTATAACATTTCTCTTTTGCCAACTTCTATCAGTCACTCTCCCTGTCTTATGCACGCACACACACACACACACACACACACCTGCACACACAAAACCCTGCCATTTACTGTATAATACCACCCTGGAACAGACCAGTATCTGAAGCCTCTGCAGTCTCCTGGGGGTATAGCTGTGGCAGCTATCAAAGAATAATGATTCACCCAGTCTGGCTTCATATGGAACATTTTTTTCTTTAATATACTTACACACATGTGCGCGCGCACAAACACACACACTGTAGCCTACTTGTGGCATTACTGTATGTACCCTGAAAATAGAAACTAGTGCTCTGATTTGCCTCTTTGATTCTCACAAGCCTTGCATCTGAGATTTATCATGAATTTCTGTCACTGTTTGTCTACAAACGGGTTCACATCACGCTAGTTTATCAACTGTTACACTGTCTCCAGCACTGGGAATTAAAGTTAAATATATAGCATTAAAAATCTTTCCAATCGTTCCAATAAGCTAACAGACCAAGTTATGATCAGTGCTTTCGGGAAATAAGACCTTGCTCTGATGACATGCACCTGGTGAAGAGATGAATGAAGCTGAGCAGTGTAAAACAGTGAATGCTACCTTTTATTTCATAGTTTTACTAGCAGTTACTGTGAGTGCCACACTTGTTCTGAAGTGTAAAACAGTGGAGATGACACTCAGAGAGTGATGTGTGTTATTATAAAAACATATCTCTTGCCGCCCACTCCTGTTTTCTGAGTGAAGAGCTCTCAGAAAGGGGTCTGTAACGAGATTTCTAATGAATGGGTCATTAAAGATCCATTATGATGTCACACCACTCTCCACCGCCACACTGAGTCATCATCGAGGACAATAGACAAGATGGATATGTCATTCCACTTGCCTTCGTGAGTGTCAGATCATAATGTGGATCATGTGACTTCCCTGAAATGACCTTTTGATATCAGTGATATCAGACCATCTGATGTTAAACTGATCTGATGTAACACACAGTGTCTGCAGGCTCATGTTTAATCATGGTTTCAGTGAAGTTGCTTGAGCTCAGCAATATATTACAATTATACAATTTATGATATAATATAATAAATAATAATAACAACATATAATTTATGTTAGATGTTTAATGCTTTTTCATGTCTTGTTCAGTTATCTTTGTTATATGCCAAATATACGTCAACGTTTTTTCTTTTGATGACTTATTTTTCTTCTGATGGCATATATATAAATGTAGCCAATCAAATGTGATTTGGAGGGAATAATTCTATCCATCATATAAAGTCACACTTAACAATGAGTAGCTATAGGAGAGCAAGTCACTGTAGGAGGTATGTTTGAATGTCAGCTGGCAAAAGAATGTGACTGAGGCTTGATTTATTCATTTCTTCCTTGTAGTCATCCTCAACAGCTCTGCTCTGCTGCCTAATCTTTTACATTTCTCTTATGGTCCCCATAGGGGTTGTGTTGTTTTTTTTTTTTTCCTCTGAAGTAAATTTAAATAATTATAAATAGTCCGTCAATCCTGGACCAGGGCCACTGCATTTGTGGGGCCCCTAGGCTGCTGCCTCGGCCTGTGCATTAATCCACGCCAGGATGTAGGGAGATGCAGTTAAAAAGATTTTAGCCATACTATCATCCACTTTTTTAAGTTAAACTGAAAATGAGCACACCCAAAATTTCAGTATTAATCTCACATTGTGCAAAGAAAATGGGTGCATGCACAACTGATTAAAAATTCAGTCCGTGCACCTTTGAATACTGTCTAAACTGGGAGTTTGCTTAAAACTTGTATGATCACCTGACTTCTTTTCAGCTATGTTGCCACATTTCCAGACCTCAGTAAGTAACTTCATTTATTTGAAGGGCAGAAACTAGGACCAAATAGGACAGAGAAGAATAACCTGGAGTGCACTGAAGGTCATTATACAGTAAAGATGACATTAGCCTACAAAATTTGCTGACTGTATTGCAATTACAAAAAGTGGTTTAGTACAGTAGGTTGTCAAACCTCTCATGAATTATTGAGAGACATGCGGCCACTTCCTTGTTAGTTACATGGCTCCGTCTGTCTTGATGATGATAATGCTGAACTGTACAAATGTAGTACACAGATAAAATGTGCATAAAGTACAAACATCCTGCCACTGTGTACTGTGCATGTACTGCAAGAACTTGTTTTCGATACACAGTACGCAGAAGGAGATGGTGGAAGTCAGAAAGTACTTGGAGAAAACAAGCAACCTGATATATGGGGATGGTATGTGGGTTTTCCTGGAGGAACCTGGGACACTGACACAAACTTGTATTTGATCCTTAAGACAGGCACACGCATGGCAGAACATTTCAACTCAGGGGTTCTGAATATTTGATGATCGAAGACAACATACAAAAACTATGAATATAGCAGGAGATGGAGTTAGACAGGCTGACAGGGGCTACTTAAGAAAAGCAATCAGATCAGATCTTAACAACTTCCAATCAGATCTTAACAACTTCCATCTTTGAATCTTTGAGAATGGAAGTACACTTTACCTTGACTTTCTTTTGAGGTGCTAATATGTTGAAACAAGACAACAAGTCAGATGACTGCACTTCTGTCAAAAAAATGACATTTTAATGTCAGTTTATTCCCATGTGTTCATAAAAGAAGAGATATGGACTTTGGTTAAAAATGATGAAAAAAATGAGAAATTGGTTAAAATGAGCTATTAAATAAGAATTCTTGCAGGAAAAAGGGGTGCAGATATAAATTATACATGGCCTAGGAGCCATTCGGAGCAGTCTCTCTCTGCAGTTTAAAACTGACCGACATTAGGTTTCTTTTTCATCCGTGCTGAAGGAAAAAGTGGTCTAAGAAATTTGGAAAATGTCACTGCAAAGAAATAAAATAACAGCAGCGTGATGTGTTGTTATTAGGTCTATTTGTTAGATTTAGGGGGCTCTATTTACAGATTATGGCAGAAAAAGACTGTGTTAGCTTAGAATGAGCCTATAAATCTACAGATGCAGCTGGCTGTTGTAAAGGTGGTGCTTGTTGAAACTGTCCTGATGCAAAAATGACAGCTGAGCTGGCTGTGCTTCTGTTTCTGCATTAAAACAGGCATGATCGCCACTCGCCTTGTTGTCACTCTCACTGCGTCAGGTGACATTTGTATGATGCTGAGCTTTTCTCAGCTTTATTCTGTAGTGCCACTGTGCTTCTTTTCCATTGGGTGGTGCTGGGCTGCCAAGCCAGGTCCCACTCACAATGGATAGCAGCCGATCACTCTCCCACCTTTAAGGTCTGTATGCATGAGCATAAGTCTCACAATCACTCTCTTTAAGCACTGTTTGGGTCTTTACCAACTCCTGAGGGAAATATCTGTCTCTTTAAGATCCATTGTAGGCATCAGCTAGTCGCTAACTTTGTCTGTCTGCCATTTGGCACAGGGCACGGTGGTTACAGGGAGTTTTTAGAGCTTTTCTTCTGAAAACACCTGCCATCAGCTGCCACTAGAAACAAGGTAGATGAGAGGTGGCCTGAAAATCCAAAACAATGAGCTGAAAGATGTTATAACACCTTATCAATTTAAGGCTCTTAAATTGGGCAAAGTCCCAAATGATGCATCCTTAGTATAAAAATCTTTATTAATGCAGCTGAAATAAAAAAAACAAGCCTGAAATACTTGTCTTTAGCACAGAGACTCAAAAATAAACTCTTCATCCAACTACTCAGTTCAAAAGTGCCTGGTATCTTTTTTTTTTGTCATGGAAATGACTAATTATTCATTTATACGTGGGAATGTTACATTTGGAAACATTATTTGATATAATATATTTTTGCAGTGAAATCACAAAACCATTGCCAGTATGCAGTGTTGTTGTACATCTCCCTCCCACTGCTCTGTCTGAAGTGTGCCTGTGAGAGTTGCTCAGTTTAACATTGAACATTAAATCTTGTGATTTTCTGCCTCCGCCAGCCATCAAAGAAACACCTCTCTGCTGCTGTGGACCGCATCTCTCTGTCTTTTTTCTTTTTTCTTTTTCTCTACCTCGTCCTCCTCCAGTATCCCACAAGCAAACAGACTGATCAAAAAGGGAAAGCCAGCAATGCCCTCATAAGTACAGCTCAAAAAGTTGTAAACATCGAAAACCTATTCTTCTCTTTTATGAGTCTTAAAGATTTCTGTATTTCTGGTCCCATCAAACTCTTGACTAAATAAAAACCAACCCATCAAATTGGATTTAAAATTAAAGCTCATGCTGATTTACACTCTATGTCAGCCACTATATCAGTGCAAGCAGCAGATCTTCGAATAACACAATCAACAGATATGGGGCTATATATTGTATACACAATTTATAACATTGTCGCCATCCCTCTTATTTGTTTTATTAAATATACTTTATCATTCACCGTCTGCAAATTCTTCCTCAAATAGAATTCTTCAGATACATCATAAAATAAAACTAATTGTGCATATAAATATCACACGAGCCTCACTGAACCAAATGCAACGTTGCTTTGCTTCATTCATTTCCACAACTTGGCTTTTCATAAAGTCATATGACATGATTGAATATACCAGTGCAGCACAGAAAGGCAATTTTCTAGAGGGACCTCTGTAAATTTGTATTACATATGATAATGTTTCCTATTAGGATTGAGCTTCATTCCTTTTTGCAAATCCCTCGGAAAATAGAACATGAATCACCCCATACAGTATAATTCCAATTCTGCGTGACATCCCAATTTCATTTGACCTCCGTTACTAAGAGCCGTCTATTGTGGACGTCACTTCATAGTGCCGTGATACGCTGCTCCATTAATGTTTTTCATTTCACCACGTTTCTTCTGCCTTTAAGCGTGGCGCCAAACTGGTTCTGAATTAAATCTAAATCAAATTGCACACTTGTATACAAACTGGGAAATGAAGCAACATAGAATATAATACCCCTCTCAGTTGCAAAGCATGGCTTATTGATACTTTCTGGCCAGATGACTCAATATCTACAACATAGAGCCCAAAAAGCACCCTGTTTTTGCTAAACTCAATGCAGACATCATCCCCCTAAAGAAAAACAAAGATTGCATGTGTTTGTCTATCAACCTCATGTTTTTTGCATTTTGTTGCCACTGTAGTTTCTCCTTCATGTAGGCTGAGGCTAGGAGGCTGCAATTACTGTAGCAAATACACTGCTAGATGCCACTAAATCCTACACACTGGTTAAATGAACATTTGTGTTCATGTGTTTCTGTAGATTTGTGTTAATTATGTAATGGGGGAAACAGTCTGTTCTTCGTTACGAGAGACAAAGGTGGTGTTTAGAAGGCAAACCATCACATTTCTAGGCAAAGACTTGGTTTCTGGTCATGGTTGGCTTAGCCCTATTTAGAATCATCTCATCCAGTTTGTGGGAGACAGTCCCACATGCTTCCTATTAAAAATCTGACCAGTTAGCCAGACATGTAGTAAAAATAACGCATAAATGTGTATAATAGACACCTTTGTGTGGTTTGTTTGTTTTCTAGTGCTGTCAGAATAGTTGCATTACTCCCCCTCCTTATAGCCTCTCCAGATGACAACGTTAGGACTGGCGGATTCTGCAAAGCCAAGATTTCCTTCAGTGCCAACATATATTGTTTATAGATCAAAACTGTACATTATCTTTTCAAATGCTAAAAAAGATGGAAGTACTATTTGTGTTATAAGTGGTAGTCTGTTGCCAGAAACACACTTTCAAGAGCTTTCTATTCAATTTTCTTGTACAATTTTAGGTGAACTGTGTTGATGTTATACTTTTGAACACAGCAGACCTTTCAGTGACAAAAACATTGGATTTTTTTCTGCTTTTCAGAGGTGAAAATGCTCAATTTTGGCAGGAAATGTGGCAGCATCAAGCCCTACCATGAGAAGGTCTTCTGGATCTGAAATCAGCACACAGTATGTTTCCCGTTCACACTCCAGGACAAGAGATTGGAAGCAGCTCCGGGATTTCAAAATAAACTAACAGTGAGTGTTTTTAATCTTGTTGCTGCAGAAGCCTTCCCTGTCAATGTGAATTGAACTGTTATGTGTTTGTAGAAATGAGGTGCATAGGGTCATGGTTGCGGGGTAGTTAAGCAAGGCTCTAAGGACTGAATGCACTGTGTCACAATGCAACGGGTGGCAAAAACACAAATGTGTGCGTGCGTGAGGAAACATTGCTCCCCTTCTAAAACCTGTTAAGTACGCTATGTACAGAACACACTTGTGTCCTTTTCTTGTTTCATATTTGGGGTGTGATGTTTACACGGAACAGTAGATTATTCATATTACAGTATACACGATCATTATCTAACAGCTGTCTGAACTTAGTTGCCTGTGCAAAATTGTCATCAACGTTACAACATCCCACATGTCTCTGTTGTTACCCACTGAGGTCTCTCAGCAGTTAGAGATGAACACTGGTTTCTTAGTAATGGGTGAATAGAACATTCTGCAACACTGTTATCACTGAAATTGTTTGTGTCTAGCTTTTGCTTTCACTTTAACATGTAGGTCGTCATTATATATATATATATATATATATATATTTGTAGGTTTTTTTTTTCTTCAGAGTAAGTAAGAGTAGTTTTCTAACATCAAAATAAGGATTCATCCAGGCTTCTGAAACCAACACAACACACAGACACAGCAAGCAGGATGCTCCAAACCGTGCATGTGCATTCAGACAAACATAATACATAAAAAAAATATTGTACTCTATACCATACACCCACCAATGAAAGCATTTGTAAAGTGTATTTTCCTCTGCTGTCCTTAATAAAATTCCTCTTTCTCTCTCTCACACACACACACACAAAGTGCAGTTTGCATAATCACGAGCCACGGGGGGCAGTTCAGGATATTGTGTTTTTGCAATTATCGCTTCAAATGAAGCCATTCATCTCCTGTAAGACTCTCTGGGTCACAAGACACATTCTGCATGCTAAACATTTGTTTATTATGTATAGTGTAAAGCTAGGAAGCCTGCTCTTGTTTGATAGCGACTGTTGTGAAATACAATACATTTCATTTAAAAGTACATCTGTTCTTTCTATCTGCAACTTTTTGGGGTGGTTGACTTATTGAACAAGCGTTGAGTGTTAAATTGTTTTTATGGAATTTGTGTTGCTGAGCACAGACTTTTTTTTATGCAAGTTAATCCATCATCCGTATTCACGCTGTATACTCTGCACTGTACACACAGAGAAACAAATGATCTAGCTCACTTGGAAATAATTACTGACAGCAAGACCACACTGTGTCCTGAAAACATTGCTTCAGCAGCGTTGTACCACACAGTTATGTTACTGAGATGATATTATTGGAACAGTTTGAAGGCTTCAGCCAATAATAGATGATACCTTTATTATTTCTACACCAGCTCAGTCCATACAGAATATACAAACAGGAAAATCACTTTAACTTGAGTGTTTTGTTAAGTCTATATACAATTAGTTGTGTAATGTAGCATTTAGTCCTACTCTGCATGTGCAGTATGTTCTCTTCTGGACCAGCCAGCCTTTATGTCCCTGTTAGCTGTCCCTGCTCTCTGACACTGTTACTGCATCACTGAGGCCTCTTCAGCCTCTGGGCTCAAACCATGTGTTTCATGCTCTGATGGCACCATAACTTACCATAGAAGAGATTATCCAGTGACTCAAACTGCTCTCTGATCTCTTCCAAGTCCGTGTTTGTGCGCATGCAGCCACATCTCACATGAGTTACAGTATGTTCATATACAGTTATTCTGCATTAGAGATTTATGTTCAATGTAACATCATACTGTGTGTCAGGAGGGGAAAGCCAGTGAGCTCTCTACTGAGCTGAGTATCTGACTAACAAGCTTGTAAGAGCAGACCTGGAGACTGGGGCTGAGTGAGCAGCTGCTCAGTCTCATGCTAAAGCAGGTGAGACAGGATCTGGCAGCTGAGGGATAAATAGGATGCTCTCTATCAGGAGCTGGATGGTCTGAAAACAAGAGCAAGCTCAAGGCTGAGGACGAGGTCAGTCAGGCCTCAGAGAGAAACTGTCCAGATGAAGGAACAGCTTAAAGAGCAGGAGGAAGAATCCCTCACTGTTTTACAGGGTTTCTGAGGAGAAGCTCCCAGAGATGATTATTAAATAAAATTTTAAAAAGTTGAGTTGCTTGGTCAGGAAACAAATTCACTTCTTTGGTTTGAGGAAGAAAAACAAAGGAAAGGCAATGAGTCAACATCCAACTGAGACTCATGCACCTCAACAGCTTAGCACCTTTCAGCAGTAATAGCTGTATGCTGCAGAGTGACAGTCTTATAAAAGTAGCTTCACGCTGTGCTTACTTTCAGGAGGAAAATGCACTTAAATGTCTTTAAATTACAAATCAGTCATTGATTAAAGCAATTGAAAATAATCTTTCTGTACATCCATTATCCATCCATTATCTGTAACCACTTATCCTGATGGTCACGGTGGGGCTGGAGCCTATCCAAGCTGACTATGGGCGAGAGGCGGGGTACACCCTGGACAAGTCGCCAGGTCATCACCAATTAAATGCATGCTGTTAAATGCATGTCTTTGGACTGTGGTTACCCAGAGAGAACTCACGCCATGCAACATGCAAACTCCGCACAGAAAGGCCCCAGCTGACGTGCAAACCAGGAACCTACTTTCTGTACAGACAATGTTATGTTTCGTCAAGTGTGTTGAAATGTTCATGTTCAGTTGTTTTTAGCACTTCCTGTTTTATTTTTTGTACTCACCTTTTCTCTCGTTTCAGACCCTGACTTCCTCCCTTTGTGTGTTTTCCCGCCTTTGGAATTGTTTGCCCCGCCCCTGATTGGTTTCACCTGTTTGCACTCCCCTCATGTATAAATAGTCCTCACATCCCCTTGTCTTGTTCATGTTCATCGTAGAGTTTGTCGAGTGTGACCATCCAGAAACCTTGGATTAAGAGCCCGGAGACCGTTTGTCCTTTGATCCTCTTTTGAGAGCGCTTTTTGTTGTTTTTTGCATCCTCCTTGAGAGCGTCTTTTGTTTGGTTTTTTGCATCCTCCTAGAGAGCGTCTTTTGTTTGGACAATAAATATCTTTTGTTTTGGATTACCAGTAGTGGAGTCGTGCTTTTGAGTTCCTCAGAACTGCCTCAGGTCGTGACAGACAAGTCAAATTCTTCCAAAGCATATGGACCTGGCTCTTTGTACACAAGTCATGTTGAAACAGTAAAAGCACTTTCCTCAAATTGTTGTCATAAGAATCACACTGTTGTCTATGTATGTTTTCCCATACCTTAACTTACCTTAACCTTGAGAGGACATAGACAAGACAAAGAGAGAGCTTGGACATAGACACTACATAAATTAAATATGCACATCCAAAAATTAATTATTAATTACAACCTACAACAACTGAATATGCCACTGTAACTACACACGTACATTTCTGCTGATATGTAAATGTGGCAATGACATGCGTAATTTTATTGCCATATTGAAAATATGTCTGAATAGCACTTAAATGTTTAGATTTTAATTAGACGCTTCAACTGGAGGCTTAATTATACCTCTTTGTGCATGATGGCAGCAAAAATAGCAAAGTAATCCTCCAATGTGTAAATGTGTGCGTGTGTGTGTATGCATACGCAATGTTTATGCATAATGGCCTTCACAAGGAACTTGTTGGTTTCTTTTTTGTAGCATATTTTAAAACCTTTACCAGCAAATGTTATTCACTTCATTTGAAGAAATGTTGCATTTATTTTAAGTTCAAAGACAGCCAGACAAAAGACAGGCTGAAAGATTGTTTACTGTATACAAACATTGTTTGCTCCCGTCAGCATGTTGTGAATTTCTGATGCATCAAATCCCGAAAAAGGATCAGGATGAATGAAATTAAATGAATAAAACAGCTGTAAGGGGCTACACGTTTGTGGTCAGTCAAAGTTTCTGTCATGCACGTTTCTTGCATTGTATGTTTGCTCTTGATAGTGAACCTAATCCAAAAGTGACAAGAAAAAAAGATTAAATTAATAGCCATGGAATTGGATGATAGAATCCTCTCATGAATTAATAAATGTAATGCTATTTCAGGAGCAACTAATCAAGTACCATTTCATTCAGGCCAACCAATTACCTTATGGAACATTAATCGGAGAGAACACTTATAAACACATGTTTTCTAATTACAGAAAGAAGAACAGCCTGCTCTTATTTGTTAAAAACGCTGCAGAGTGCGGCAGAAATCTGAGCTTTAATTGGAGATGACACAAAAAGCGATGAGTGCGATTGGCTCTGACAGTCAGCAGCTTGATGAATCAGACTGGGAAGCGGGTATGACAGTCAGCAGTCAGCTCAATTGGGGGACAATTCAGTGGCTGCCACAGGGTTCAGTTCAGTGTGGTGTAGAGTTTGTGTCCTGTCTATTGGATGTGAAAAGTTCCCAGTTCCTTCTGTTGAATGTTAATTCTCAGGTTCCAGTCCTAAAGGACTACTGGATGTGGCAGGTTTTGTTCCCAGCCAAGCTACAACATACCTCTTTCGAAGCATGCAGGAATCAAGACTACAAGACCAAAATGCAGCAACGTATTTCATAAAAATTAGATTAAGACCTGAATCTGGCTGAAAAATATTATGCCATAGAAACAGGTTCTGTGAAGACAAAATGCCAATTTTATAGTAGCTGCAAAACAGAGACACACTCTGATGTCCAGAATTCTCTGAGCTCTACAATATATTGTCGCACTTATTGTGACAAATCTATCAAATTAGAGATCATTTCAATTCCTGTGAACTAAGAACTATGAATAATCAAAATAAGCTGTAATAACACACTTTGTAGATAACGCATTATTCTCATGCTTTCTGGGAAGGGAAAGGCAGAATGAAAGCAGCCTTAAAAGGCATGAAATTAAGGCATTACAACCTTTGTCTTTGTTGCAAATGCAAATTAGTGGCCAGTCTTGAAACATTTCCTCGCCTTCATCTTTTCTAAATTACTACTCTCTGCAAAAGGCAAGAAGCAAAACCAGCACACCGAATAATGCTTTAGGACTCAAAACTGATTGATCAACTAAGAACTGTTAGTCACTTGTTCAGGATTGGTTGACACAGGGTGGCGGTGAACCCTGATAGGTTAGCAGTTATGAGACAAAGCCACAAAGAGGCTGGAGGAAGAGGCCCACGGTTCCCAGGACGCACACGGTCACAAACACCCAAAGGAAGATTCTATCGATCACCATGGCAACGTACTTCCAGTCATCCTCCACCTGCGAGCAAAGGAAGGGACAAACGACAACGAGTGTGAGAAAACGGATGAGAAGTGTCCGCAGTGACAAATGCAAGATGAAGGAGAGCAGATGAAGAGAGGTGAGGGAACGGGTGGTTCAGGATCTTAGAGGTTTATGGGTGTCGATAGAGAGCAAAAAGGAAAAAACAGAGTGAAAAAAGTTGAACATTTTTGTAAGCCAACAGAAAATTTATACATAATTTACACTAGAGGAAATTACTATGATAATCACTTTCAAACCACAGTGTCAAAAGAAGCGACGGGTGTTTTGACAAAGCTGATAGAGCCACAAGTTTTACATATCAAAGGATGCTTCTCCCCTTTGGGAGATTTCACTCACTGTATTTATAACAGACTGAGGGAGGAGGGAAGGCTCTCAACTCAAAAGCAGTTGGTTCTGACTTACAGTTGTTGTTACTTTTGGAGCAGGTTAGGATGTGTAACAATGCTGCCCAGAATCATTGCACAGCTCTCACAGGCTGACACAGCTTAAAGAGTTTTTGCATAAATACATTTTAAATACATATTATGCATCAAACATACTTGCTGTGTGTTTGCTTTCTATGAGTGGCTATATATACATCTGTATATATATATATAAAATGCTACTGCTGTATTTCCTAGAATGGTTGAAATAGTGTTAGATTCAGCACGTGATGTACAATAACTTTATTTTTTTATGGGACACAAGCCAATAGTTTAACCAGGTTATCCAAATGACCAGGAAAAGCACACATGTAAATAATACATTTTATGATAACTGAATTCCATTTAGCTGCTAGCTTGTATTGTGACTGTCACTGTCACACTGTCAGAACTTAGTGGGACACTTGAATACAAAAGAGCCATCATTAATGTCAAAATGTCTGCTGAGAAAAAAGCCTATTGTGCATGCTGGCTCACTACTGAAACAGAGCCCTTATCACTGTTATTATTACCTGTTCATTTCCTGTCATGTCTGCAATAAGAAGGCCAGTTATCTGATTGCTTGTACCGACTTCTTTTTAATGATGTTCCTAGATCTCAGCAAACAGCCAGGTGAATATCATTATTACTGTACTGAAATGTACTGATAGATAAAGGCCAAGATTCACTGCACCTCCAAACTCTGCTAGCTCCCTCCCTCCAAGCATTTTTTTAAGAAGCAGAAGGTCCACTGGACCTTTGACAGTCACTTGAAGCACATTCACAGCCTAAACTAGCAGATAAGAAAGACTAAGTCTCCAATGTCTGTGCAGTATCTGGGGGAGTAAGCAGAGAAAGAAGAGAAGGCCACAGTCTGCATAGTCAGAAGAGGTTCTGTTGGAGAGGTCATCATATATGTCAACAGTGAAAATAAATTGCAATAGCAAGCTAACAAGTAGAGATAGAATTCAGATATTTTGCACTAAAATGTCAAAATGTGGAACAACACTACTAAATATGTTGTAGGGTGTAGTTTTTCACGTGTATTTGTTGGAGGACATTTGAACACCAGAGACTGGTGATTTATTTTATTCTTTATACACAGCGATTCAGTGTGAACTGTTTAAGTGAAATAAGAATGACTCACCTCTTTGGCCTTGTTGCGACTTCTCATGTTCTCAGCGATGTATTTAACGCTCTCGATGGCCTGTTTGATCTCAGGCGACACCACAGAAAAAGCCACCACTGTGTTGATGCTCTGCGGACTCAGCTGACGCGTCATCTTCCCCATGTCTGGTGTTTCTGGGGTCTCCTTCCCATGCTGGCAGGGGCAAGGGCATTTCTTCCCAGTGCAACCCTCCAAGGACGAGAGCTTACTGTCTCCAAACTCCAGGCAGTTGAGGGAGCCTCCTCCAACCTGCTGGGGATCACAACCGGACATCGGATTAAGTTTGGCATTCTGTTTCAACTCAAAGTCAACATTTTTCAGGTAATAATTTCATCTAAAATATCAGGATGCATCTCTGGGATCTTAACAGCACAACTTTAACAAGGTGATAACAAGGATAGTCTTGTTTCCAGTGTTTTGGGGTGTGAAACTTTGATGAGTGCCCCCTCGAGCTCTCCCTGGCCATAACAATGATCTTATGGGATAATGCTGTATATACACTGTGTGAGAACTTTACTGTTAAACTTCTTCTCCAGGAGAGAAAAGTTTTTAGAGGATTCACCTGGCAGTACTTGCAGGAAGCAAAAGCTAGATCACTAAGGGGTTACACCATTGAAAGTAGGAAGAGGGAAGAGGTGTATGGTCCAACAAGCAAGTTAAAGAGGAGAAATACATTTTATACAGTAGTAAGTTTTGAATTACTGTAGCTGATGGTTCCCAGTCCCACAGCTGAAATACACTTGATTGCTTAAATTTTAGATAGTATATTGAGTTGCTTTTCAGAGCTGCACTAAGGAACAGGCAGAAATTCTTTTGACTGCATGAAGAAGTAGCTGCTGTTCAGATGAAAAGAGATTTAAGCCAAAACTAGTTTAGTTCATGATATATGGAAGTAACAGTTTTAAAATTTAGATATCAACAAATCGACCCTATCTCCAGACAGAAATATCAACACTGGATAATTCTGCAAAACCTCAGATCATGACAAATGGCATTGTGTTTTCTTATTCCATTGCTGCTGGGTTTTCTACAATGTTTCCACATGGAACCTATGGAATGGTTAAGGTTAGAGAGGGAGTTGGTTATGGCAAATGACTGCAGTATGTTTATACTAAGTCAAGTAAATCTCTTGGTTAAAGCTAGGTAAAGCCTGTGGTCATGGTTAAGACCGCATCATTTTATATGTTTGTGAAATGAAACTCATTACATGACAGCAGGATTCACTACACACATACACACTCTGTGCCCTCTTGTGAGCCTTAAATACCAACCTTGCTGCTTCTCATCTTACATTGACCTTCACTAAGAGGTGTAATTTCTCTGGTTTAAATCAGTGGTTTTCAAACTGTGATCCGGGGACCAACAGTCAAGGACCCCTTGAGCGGGTTGTAGGTGGTCCCCAGCAAAAGGAGGAATAAAATATTTTTACATTACATTTTTGAAGAAGAAGAAATTGGGTTGCCGTTACTATACTCTAACAAATACTCTTAAGGCAGTCCTTAAGGCAAAATCCTCTCAAACTGGGGATTTATTGTCTAATGTGCATGTAATGTTGGGTCCTTGATGTGAAAAAGTGGGATTAGAAGTTTTGGGATGGGAACTCCTTACCTGCATCAAGCTGTTCTTCCTTAGCTTCCCTCCTTTCCCTCCTCCGCCTCCTCCTCCCCCTCCAGCTCCTCCTGCCTCCCCACTGCTGCCCAACCCCCCAGCCTTGCTGTCTTCATCAATCGGCCTCCGCATCAGCATAATCCTCGGCAGCACTTTGAGAAACACGGAGCGCACCCAACCCGGCATAGTGTGGGTCATTGGCGTGCGGTAGTGTACATTCAGCACGAACACGGTGATGACGATGCTGAGTGTGACAAAGATCATTGTGAAGAGCAGGTACTCTCCAATGAGCGGGATGACCAGCGACGTGGAGGGGATGGTCTCCGTGATAACGAGCAGGAACACAGTGAGGGAGAGCAGGACAGAGATACAGAGCGTGACCTTCTCTCCACAGTCAGACGGGAGGTAGAAAACCAGCACTGTGAGGAAAGAGATGAGGAGGCAGGGGATGATGAGGTTGATGGTGTAGAAGAGTGGCAGGCGTCGGATGTAGAAGGAGTAGGTGATGTCAGGGTAGATCTCTTCACAGCAGTTGTATTTGATATCGTGCTTGTAGCCCGGAGCGTCAATGATTTCCCATTCACCGCTCTCCCAGAAGTCTTTCAGGTTCACCTAGGAGACAGATAATGATCTTAAAATATAATAACTGAACAGAAGTACAACAATCAGGTCAACTTCAATATTCTCTAAAGCGCTCTGCCAGCCAATACAATATATACAAGGCTAATTTTTGTCAGATAATTATGGATTTATTGTAATATGCAAAACTTAAAACTGATTTTCACCTGAGTTTCATGTCCGCATGCACCCAAAATAATGTATGTTGCTGGAAGAAGATATTTACAGCTCTCTACAACTAAAAATCTGACAGTAATTGGGTTAGGGTTAGGTTTGTGAAGTGAATTGAAGCAGAAAATATAAGTGCAAGCCACTGCAGCTTTTGGAGTAAAAACAGAATCAATATAGTTGTGATTAAATTAAATTTTTTGCAAAATGTTTTTTTTAAAGGGGTACTCCCTTTAATTTAATATTGCACTTAAAGTTGAGACACTTGCAGGAGACACATTTAAAAAACAACCACTTCTTTTAAACACCATACCCACAGTTTGTGACGCTGCTTTTTGTTCAAATGTGTTTTAGATATAAGCCATCATCAGCATCATAAAATCAAAAGAAGTGGCCATTTATAAACAGGCAAGGTTCTTATAGGCCTCATAAATGTACTTCCATGCCTCATTAAATTGCTTTATTTTAGGGTTATCTTCAGACAATGTCTTTGCTACGGTCAAATATTCATCAGCTGTTTCTGAATATGTAAAGTAGGAGCCTCTGTTTTTTCCAAGTGTTTTAAAATGGTCATCCAATGGGATATCATATTTTGCTTTCTCATTCTGAAATATACACAGCTCACCTGGGAATTGAATATTATTTTTACAAGTACTGGATATACATAGTACTGGATCTATTCTTGGATTTATTCCACACTTTATTTACTTTTGCTAAAGACCAGACTGAGTGCATAAGGGAGTCATTAGAGCTACACTCACACACCAATCACTGAAATCTTAATCTTCTTGTCATCACTTTGTATTGTAAATATACACTTTCATTAGTGGTAGTGCTGTTAGTGAGTTACAAGCATTTCTTTTTTGTTTTTGAAGATCTTTTTATTCCGTTTATCTTTATCTCAAATTTTAGTTTTGAGTATACTTGATGGCCTTTATGATTTAAAAAGAACAAACGACAATCAGCCAACTTCCCATCAGCAGTCTCTCCCAATGAAAGAGGTATGACCACCATAATGAAAAAAATAATGAGCAGTGTGACAAGCTGAAAAGGTAAATATGATTACCCAAGCATGGATACATATAGCAAGAAAACGAGCTACACAATCCTAATTAATCTACCTACATGAAGAAATACATGAATAAAACAAATATATAATACTGAAAAAAACCTTCATAATAAGTTACATGGTATATGATGTCTATACAGGAAAAATATAATACCTGTGTACATGCTTAAAACAAGAGAAATAGGAAAATCCCATAAAAGAGGATTACAGTGGGGTCACATGATATGAATAAATAAGGAGCTATGAGACCCAGTCAAACCAGTCCAGGAAGTTTGAATTTTTAAGAGCACAAAGAATATATACAAACTGTATATACCTGCAAAATACACATAGAGAATCCAAATATATCAAGGGCCAATAGCAATAATAAATAAAAATAAAGGAATTTAGGAAGGAATTTAATAATTAACAGTAGTTTGAACCCTTACCCTTAAAGGTATATTGACACATCTAGAAAAATATACTGTATAGAGAACATACATAGAAAAGATATATAGATACAAATATGATAGAAACATAAAAGGTACATACAAGGATAAATAATGTGTAGAAGAACAGTAGTTAAAGGCTATCTGACCCTGTCCATTAGCTACAGTAAGATCCTACCAATAGGCCAGTGCATGTCATAGACACAATGTACAATCTAAATATCCTAATAGGTTACAGCAGCACTTCTTCTTTCAACCCCTTTGAGATATGTTTGTAATGTGTGATTCCAATATACTTCTGTCTGTCAAAGATATTTGTCTGTGAGTCCCAAATCCTGTTTCTTTTGTTTTTTTTTCAAGCTTTAAAGCTTTAATGCTCTAGAGCTGTGTGCATCTTATACTGTTCATCACCATGATATCATAAGGGTGATTTTCTCAGGCTTTAGAGAGCTCCCTCCAATAAAAAACAATAATAATGCTCCCTATGGTAAATACATGCAGCATCTAATCTATGAGTGCAAGCAGAGGCTTCTTGTAGGTAAGAATGAAAACAATGAAATAGATATAGAGCTAATAATTGCAGAAGATTTGGACACATTCACAACACTGACCTTGGACCCAATAAGTACCAGGTCTATCTTGGCTTTGTCATACGTCCAGGAGCCAAACTTCATGGAGCAGTTCTGATAGTCGAAGGGGAAGTAGGTAATGTCCATGGGGCAGGAGGATTTGAAAATAGCTGGAGGAACCCAGGTGATGGTACCATCAAACTTCAGGAGAGCCTTGGTTTTATCCTCCACCAAGAAATCACCTACAGCGCTGAATATGACATGTGTTTGTATAATTAAGCAGAAAGTATTCCCATGACAGAGAAGCCATGAGATACAAGCATATGTGGGTTTTGAATAGGACACAAAGGTTAGAGGAAGGCGGAGACATCAAACAATGGCAGGGAAGGCGAGGAGAAAATGAAAGCGTGGAGCACAAGAGAGAGGAGAAGATAAAACGATGAATTTATGGAAGTATGGAAGTAAGAAGGGCATTAGGATTAAAAGACAGAGGACAATGGACCTGCATTAACAATGAAGCTGCATTACCTGTTACTGTGAAATAGAAAATTGCACTTGATTAACATTATGGGTTGAGTCATTGTTGCAGGTAGAAAGAAGAATGAGACCACAATTAAGTGAAACGAAATTGAGAGATGATAGCAAAGCATAAACTGATCCTGAACAAAAGGCAATCATACTGTTGCACAGCGTAGCAGCTAGAGGTATGAAAAAAAGTGCACCATAATGCCATATTGACAAGATTTTTGTGTAAGATGAGGGCTTCCAAATTTGTTCATATGACCATTACAATCTGACCTCTGAGGCTTAATTAAGCTTAGAAAACTAACTACAGGATTAAAATGCACAATATTTCATTTTATTAAAAAAAAAAAAAAAAAAAAAAAACTTTAACCCTTTAACGCCTAATGTCATGAATTCGCTTCAATTCAAAATGCAGCTGAAATAGTGCATGTGTTCCTCCAATGTCGGTTGATGCCTCTTCGATGCGGACCTAGGAATGTTATGCAATTCCATTTGCATCATACCCTACCCTGTCTATTTCAAACTTACAACATAACACTTGTGTTTTCACACCTCAAGCCTTTATAGCAAACATGATAGCAAACTGTTGTTGATTCGATTCATGTCTTTACGAAGTCCAATGTTGACTTTTGTTGTAGCTCTGTTTTTGGGCTCCACCAAAGCCTGAGGAAAACATCTGGCTTTTTAGCTGCTAAATAGTGGACTATGTTCACCAGCTGGTCGCTAAACGTTTCTGTCTGGTCTCTGTCTTTTGCTGTTTGGTGCTGGACAGGTAGCGTAATGTAGATTTATCAGAGCTTTTTTTTTAGCTAAAAAACATCTGCCTGTTGCTGGAAACGAGGTTGAGGAGAGTGGTGAGAAAGAGGGCTCTGAAACCAGAACACTAAGCTGAAAATGAAAGCTGAAATAAAAGTTCCGTAAAGCTATGAGGAACTACAGAGTTGGCTGATAATTCTCTCTGGGTTCATCACCATGAGCGATGCCTCTCACATAAAACCCATTGTGAGCAGTTTGAGCAAATGACTGTTGCTTTTCTGCTGAGGATGATCTCTAATCAGTCAATGACAATAACAGTGAACTAGGTGACGGTAATGATGGTGACAGTCTCACTTGTTGTAGAGCACAATGTCAGGTCTCCAGATCTTGTTTGATGGAACTCTAATGAACTCAATCCCGTCAAACTCTGCCGGTATCCAGCGCAGCTTGTAGTCATTCCAAATCTGAGAAAGAGGAAGAGAAAAACATTGTGAGTACTCTGCGGAGTTGATCTGTTTTGTGTTTTGCATTGTACACCGCAGACAGTATTACTAGTCGCTAGAGACAGCCCCCCTTCATGGGAATATTTTGAAATACATATTTATACTGCAGGCAGAATTTCCTTTGAAGTTTTACAGTAGAACCAAATCAGGATATTGCAGCCCCAAATCTTAGAGCATCTGAGGGTTTTCATTTCTTTTTCACTGAAAATCAAGCACAGATATGTATGTTTATGATACAATCCCTACAGGTAATACAGCCACAAAGCTTTAGTACACAAATAATAAGTCATCTAAAAAGCAGTTCACAGAGGAGAGGAGCATGTGACCAAATAGCTCACTGACAGAAATAAAGGATGAGCGCGTTCACATGATGTTCAGTCAACATACCTGCGGGTAACATTTCATGAGCCGTGGATCCATTAGTCTTGGCTATTTGCACGTCATTCAAGATGAATTCATTCATTAGCAAGGCAGATTAATACCCGGTTATGACCTGGGAGCTGTTTAATTAACCATTTCATGCTACATTGGCTTTTTTCATTTATCTATTCAGAGAGATTACAATATGATTGGCTGGAGATGTAATTACAGATTGAGGTCGAGGTATATGGCTTATTGTTTACAAGATGCAAATGAATCTGCATTTACTTTCAATGAACATCACAGCAATGAGAAAAGAATACAGTCAGAATGAGTCACTAAAAACCTGCTGGTACATCTGATGTGTATTTTTGTTAAATGTTGCAGAACAGTAATCAGAAGAGTGCTGTTATAATTTCACTTCTAATGCATGCAGTGTTACTTAATTAGTGTTCCATTAAGCGGATGTTCAATCAGGGTACACCATCTTGAATCCTTTTGATTTATTTTTTTACTCTTTCTGTTATGAATGTTTTAACAAGGTGTACCAATACAGCTTTTATTCGAATCTCTGCCAAGCAACAAGGCAACCATCATATTTGCTGATCCCACCCCCATAGGTTAGCCTGAAATACACACACCATGAAATAAATAAAGAAAAAAACGCAAACAAATGACATAAATTTAAAAATACTGTGCAACACGGTAATATTGTTTATGGATTCTAATTCATTTGTATATATATATTATATTGCTTATTTATTAATTGCATTGTCTACTTATTAATATTTAGATAGAGATACTCATATTTATTATGAATCCATTTCCCAATATTCATTTGAAATTATATTTAAATTCTGCCTCCTTCTGTGTTTCAAGCAAACTTCAGCCAATACATTTACAGCTCTTATTTCCACATCATATACAAAGGCTGCCTGTAGTTAGTATTTAGTTCTGTTTAAAGTTTTCTTATACCTTACATAAAAGTATTTAATGGAGCTTTGGTTTTCAGTGAGTATAAATTGAACACATTTAGAAACACTGTATACAGCACAAGAGGAATCCCTTGCAGTGTCACCACAGAACCGATGCAATAAATTCATCAAGGGGGGCGGCTCTAAAATAGCTACCACTGTCAGCCCACTGGCTGCAATTCAAAATCTTTATCAGTGACCGTGATGTTGACACAGCTTCTCATTAGTGATGCTTTCTTATGAATAAAGAGCTCAGCCATTACAAACAACAAACAAGATCAGCTTATACAGGCCTTTGAATGCATTTTAATTGGAGAGCTCAGAGATCACAGTATCTTATCCACCACTGAATCACATCGACATCCAACAGCTTTTTGTCCATGTAGTGCAATTAGTCACTGATTTAAAAAGGCATTGACTATCATGTTTTTGTGTGTGTGTGCGTGTGTTGCAGCTTAAATTCTTTTTTCAAAAAAAGAAAAAAAGGAAAATAAAGATTTCGTGCAGTGGAAAGGAAAGGAAGGGACAAGAAATAACTAAAAGGTGTAATCAGAAAAGTCACAGTTTGAAGGACAGATATAAAGTTATTTGGGGGAATAGCTGGCTGTTTGAGGTCAGGAGTTCAGGATCCATGGCCATAGATCTACTGAGAGGCAGAGCGTGACTAACCATAATGTTAACATTGATCACTAGCTGATTTCATTCAAGTGTCTATCTGAGGTATCCTTGCTTTCTTGTTCACTTGTCCTCTCTCCTTTATTCTTACTGTGTTTAACATTTCAGTGATGTATGACACACATTAACACACACGCGCACACACACATACACACAAGTGAACACACACAGGGAAAGGGAGAAACAGCGTGGCATCCCATATTGATGTCTACTTAGTATGTATGTGCTAACATATATGGACCCATCAGTCTTCACTTACCCCTGTATCTGTAGACCCCAAGATGGGGTTAGGTCAATGTAATAGTTAATACATGTTATGTGTGTGTGTGTGTGTGTGTGTACTTACATGTCTGAGCCATAAATTAGTTTCCATGATCTGATTCACCTCATCCTGCAGAGAGATGAGGAGAAGGAAGTGAGCTTGTTAGCTACCAGAATGCGTGCGTGTGTGTGTAGGTGTGTGTGAGGGAGAGAAAGAGAGTATGTTGTTGGCACAGTAACTGAAATAACTACAAGTAGCAAGTGCGCACCATATTGAGTTTTAGAAGAAGAAAAACACAGCCAGAAATAAAAATCAACATCATTTTTGAAAAGAAATGGTATTCGTCCTCTAATATTTGTCCTCTGGAGCTGAAGTTGAAAAGGCTGAATGTGAGTAAGTTAATAATAGATGAAGAGGTTACAGATGTCACCTTCTCTCTACCTCTCTCTGTGACCCTTATTCATTTTGCACTCCTGTGATAGTTAGAATTTCACAAACCACATACAGAAATGCATCAGCCATATACACTGTATACAAGCAGACATGTGAGGATATGTGCACGGACAAACACTTTGTGGTACATTCAGTCACTGCATCCACACCCACATCCACACACTCACCTTTAGATTAATCTCACCTTGCCGAGCAAGCAGATATAGCTACATATCAGTCCAGTCTGAAAAAGGCTCCTGCAGGCAATTTTCTCTTAATCTGAGGATTTCCATTTTGAGCTGAAAACCTCTTTTCACTGGGGGATGTGCAGCAAGCCCCCCACCACCAACGTTGCCTTCCCTCACACGCATTCAACTTAACATTGCCAAAGCAAAACAGCAATGTATAACAACACTGTGTGACATTTACGGAATCCGTGAAATTGAGCAGACTAAATAAAGAATGTATTCACTTTCGGCTTTCACTTCTTTCGTTTGGCGGCTTATATTTTGCCTTTTCTATATCAAAGGTAGGGAAAATGATCAAGACGCCTGTAGGAAGATACTTCCCAGTTCAAACAGACTCACATACTGCTGCAAGGGTGCTATACGTGAAACATTTAAGTTACATTTAACTTTGTTCATGCATACTTCGAAAACTACGCATATCGAACTGTATGCAATTCATGTGCAAACCTTTGACATCATGTTAAACTGAGGTTTTTGTACATTTAAAGTCTGTGTAAAAGCAAATTCTGAGACTTCTTTCAAAATACATTAAACATGTTGGAAAATAGTTGCTGAAAACATGTGAAAAGACTTTGAACGATATATTACTGAAATGTGGAGTTAGAGGTTCAAACAGTTTTTCACCAGTTTTTAGTCCAGGATTTTGTGGGCGGTCCTAAAGGGTGGCTCGATGATACGCTGAGGCCACCCTAAGCATACACCTAGCTCCCCTAGCAGAGAGATAGAGATGAATTCATCTCACTGAGAGTGTTTCAGAGTTAGTCATGTCAATTTCAACTCATCTGACACATTTCAGTCGTTTCAAAATTGCTGCTTGACTGCTCCCACGAGAGGGCGTGGCTTCAGCATATTCAGTGGACACGCCCTCACAGTCCTGGAGCTGACAGTACTGCTCATTTTTACTTGATTTTAACACCTAATTTCATAAACTTGTCGATATATTTAATCATTCAAATTTGGCTGAGTGGTTAATAACACATTCTTCTTTGGTCTGACAAACACATATTTATTCTTACTTTACACAGGCTGTTATGATGTGTGTGTGTGTGTGTGTGTGTGTGTGTGTGTGTGTGTGTAGCTTACAACTTTGACCAGCTGCGAGATGGAGACCTCAAACTCCACAGTGACGGGGTCAGAGACATTCTCCACTGGTCTGATGAACTGGTTATATCTCCTGAACAGTTTCCTGAACAACCGGTCCTCTCCCTTGGATGAAAAGCAGCCTGGACAGACGGAAAAGAGACGAAGACGAGAGACGACAGAAAGAGTGACTGGATGCAAATGTGAGTAAAAAGAGAGGAAGAGACTGAAATAAAAAGAAGTGTTAGAAACAAAGGCTGAAAGGCTAATGCTCGCAGTGCTAATCAATCACAGAATCACAGCTATCACCCACAGACATCCAAGTCCATTTAAATCAGCTCGAGTTGTGCTACACACAACTTTGATCAGGAACCGAGAGAGAAGCAGACATCAGCGTCGTCCAATTTTGATGCAGTGTCACATCAATCAAGTTTTTGATTTATGAATTAATGCTTGATGAATCATCTATAAATAAGTCTCTTTAGATTGTAGATCCTCTGCTTAGAGCTTCAGAGTTAAATCTCCTTTGAACAAGTCTGTGACATGAGATGACTTTTAGGGCATTTCTTTGTGTGATTTTGCTGATTTTAATGGAGTCATAGCATTGCAAACTGAAGGGCGTGTTTTCTTTTTTTTTTTAGGATCGTAGGATGTCTTGTATTCATGCTCTGTTAGTTGGGAATATGAGATTGGGAGAAAAAAAGATCATTGCTTCATTCAAGACACAGATGACCCCACACTGACCTTTCAGTCCTGACCTCCTGAATGACACAACTGCTTCCCACTGCCTCAATTTATTTCAATTTAGTTCAGTTAACCATGAGACCTTTTTCATTAGCTCCTGTTTTCAAATCATCACCTGTCTTATAGACCTGGCCATAGCCTAGAGAGCTGCATTTCAGCTATATCTACTGGTACAGTTCAGTCCAAACAGTCCATTGCAACTGACCTGAATTCATGAATTATTTGGCCACTGCTGTAGTTCATCATGTTGGAGTAAACAAACATTTGGGATGAGTATCATGTTATAAAGCCCCAAGAGTGTCTGCTTATTTAAGTGGGCAGGTGGTATATTACCATATCCAAGATATCCTAGAATAGTATCTCATTTCAGCTCAAATAAAACTGTGATAACTAAATGGAGATGAATCACAGAGACAAGCATGTCCTCTTCTTTTCTCTTGACTGATGGTAAATATAGACAAGTAGGTGTTGGCAGCTGTGACGGTTCATCCTATAAGAGTACACAATTTATTAAAATTTACTTAAATATAGGTATGTTTTTGGCTAGACTTAAGTGCTCTATACATAGAAGTACACTGAAGTATGAAGAGCCTTATTTATTAATTATCCAGGAAGGAGCCTTGAAGGCCTGAGGCACAATATCAGCATGGCTATTGTGTAAAATACAAGCTATTTTAATATAGTGCAGAGGAGTTGTAGACTGTAGCTGGAGGAGAGGAGATGAAGTGCTGCAAGATTTTTATAGTGCAGATGAAGAATCAAGTTGTGGGAGGAGCTGCTGGATCAGTTAGTGTCTTTTCTGATTCTGTAGTCCTTTTTTCTTTATGACAAGATCATTAATGTTAATTAAAGTGACGTAGAGACACTGGACTCTAATAAAACAAATGTAGCCTTTTGGTTTGTGTAGCAAATTTGAAATTCTACCCCATACAGTAGTTGCTAAATGCAATCAACCTTGAGTCATTACATGCAGAAATGACCTCTTTCCATAGTATTATTCAACTTTAGTGACAGAGCTCACCATTCCCAACAGGATGCAAGAGGGATTAACTGGAAACAACAGTATTGTTTCAAATCTACTGTTTACTGGTTGTACCAGAGCTGCTAAGCTACTTCTGGTGCTTCACATTCAACAAATTCAGTGTTGCAGTGTTGTTGTTTTTTTATGAAGCAACCAATGTATTTGCACAGCATATCACTTTCACTCATTATATGAAACACCAATGAAACAAGAAGGAACAGCTGCAGTTGGATGAAGTGGCAGTGGGATGTTATGTGGAAAACTACTTGTGCCATGCACAGCATGAAATCAGATCATGGTTGCTCATGGCCTAATGTAACAAGGCCAATTAGTGACTGACTTATTTATTAAAATAAATGGAGCGACGCCTGCAAGCTAGTTGCGTCAGAGCACTTGATCTGCTTGTTACATGTCACACATGTGACGTGTCTCACACTCCACAATCATTTACCAAACACACCCTTCCAATTGGGTGGTTTATTTCAGCTGTAATCATTTCCCATCTCTCCCTCTGCTCTGTCAATTGCTGCCCTGCACCAGCATCACCACCTGTTCCTTCAGCCCCACGACCACCACTGCATCGACGTACAGGCTCTGGGAGGGCTTAATTTGCTTATCACTCCTCAGTATCCCTATGCAGACATATATTCCAAGGAAAGATGATGAGGTTGAAGCCTGGACAAATTCATTCCAGTTGTTGAACGGAACTTAAGTTTGTTTGGCTGAACTGTAAACAGATGCACTCTTGCTGTATTTCTGACAAAGTAGCTGCTCAAAGAGTGTTTGCTGACCTCAAAATTATGCAACCTGTAATATCAAACCGCACTTGCTGCAACACCGATAACCGCAGCTGTTGCCAAATCAACCAGGACCAAAACCTTTGGGAAAATAAAATATAAGAATCTAGTGATTACATTAAATAAACCCAAAACTGAACACTCACACACAGACTAGTCATTGTTGGTTGTGTAAGCCACAAACATTTTCAAAGTGAACCATATCAAACAAAAGTTGAAAGTTCCCCACACAGTTTGCTGCCTGAAGGCCAACTGAGTCACATTGGCTATCAACGCTGCTGTTTGTGAAGATGATCACCCACTCTCCCTCCTTTAAGAACCCCAGTCCTTAAAGTTGTCACTCAAAAAAAAAAAAAAGAAAGAAAAAAATCCTGCTTGCTCCCCCAACACACTCTATAAATATCTAAATCAATGCTACATTCTTCACTGTTGGACATCTCTCAAGGTTGTTGGATGGAGGTGAGGGCACCATAGAGAACTGGATTGAAGAGAGGGTGCACAAAAGGAACAAAGAAAGGGAGGAAGAAGGAACAAACAAAGACACAAAAAAAAATGCGAAGCAATAAAAAAAAGAGGCTACCATCCAGAGGATCTTTGAAGAACTTGCGTCACCTCAAAGACAGCAGAAGATTTTGCTTCTGTTGTTTTCCCCAAACTCTTTTAAATATTATCCTCATTTGACTAAACCCAGAAAAACTTAGTTTAGGATAGATGAGAGGAAAATCTTTTAATTAAATGGACTTCTTTGGAAACTCTAATGATGAAACAGTGCTGACCCTATTACATCAAGATCCCTTCCCTAAAGGCAAGAGATAACCCTCGTCATGCAGATAACAATGACACCAGAAACCCAGCTGCTTCTGAACTCCTGCAGACAGCCCTCTGGAGAGAATGACAAGAGGAGTAAAAAAAAGTACTGAGAGGAGAAGAGAAGAGGAGTGGAGAAGAGGAACTGAGAAGAAGCAGAGACAGATTGAAAGCAAAACCTTCTTAAGATGTCACTCAGCAGATTAGGTGAATCCGGACATCACAGCCCTCTGTCTGTTAGCTGCCTAGCATGTGCTAATGCTATGCTAAATAGAGTTGAAACACTTTGCATCTGATCCATGTTTGGCAAAAAAAAAAAAGGAAACACAAAGTTGGCAGCAGTATTTGGATCACACACAAGAAATAGAGTGCAATAGAAAAGAATAGAGTAGAACAATAGTCAGAGGAAGGAAAGAAGAAAGGTAATTTTAATTAAAAGATAAAAGAAAATAAGTGGATAAATTAGACTGTCATGGTGCTTCATGGACTTGTTAGCAGAATTACAAAGGCCCACTGACTAGACCAGCTCTTTGATCACACAGGATTCTATGCTCACACACACACACACACACACACACACACACACAGACACACATATACAGTACATGCATTTAGCATGGTCAGATGCATTTTACGTTGAGAATCATAAAAGAACCAATTATGACAGAAAATGAGCCACAGGTTCTACCCACTTTCATCTGTATTTATCACATTTCTGCCCCCCTCCCACCACTTCTCTTCCTCTTTCTCTCTGTGTTTCCGATTATTAGTCATCCGGTGTCACTCACCTGTTTTCACTGGCTGCTTTCGTCATGCTAGGATTTACATATCACATGGCAAAAATGATTTACCGAGATGTGACTCGTTTTTCATCATGATGTACAAATAAAACCAAGATCTGTATGAATATCTGCAAATGAGTCATGATCACAAATGCATCTTGCTATCCACTACCGCCAACTAAATTAATATGAAATGATTTTCCAATTCACAAACATCTCAAGAAAGGAAAGGTGTGTTAAGCTTTGGCTTTCTGCACATGTTGAGACAGTGTACTGTACATGGGGGTGCAGTGAGAGAGATTTAAGGAGTTTGGGGAATGGTGTCTTTTATAGCATTTCCCAAAGCAAAACATAAGACAGCAAAAGTCTGAGAAATTGATTAAAATGTGTTTTTTCTGCTCTGAGCTGTAATAGTTAGCATGTCTGGCCAATGAGCTTACGACACACAGTAACCTACTGTACTGCTTCATCCAAGGACAAAGACCATAGTACTAACTAGCTACATTAGTGTGCGGGGTTACATTTTGTAAATCTGTTCACAGGTGTGTCCAGTGTCTTGTATTTCACCGTGTGAAACCAGTCCTATGCTATAAGAGTAAAGTTTTCAAACCAAATTAACATAGCATGCTATCTAGCAAGAGCTGATAAAATCTGCCAGTTAATTTTCCGCCAGCAAATTTCATTAGAATTAAACATAATCCCTATCGGTTAATGCTAAAATTGTACTCACCATGCAAATTGAGATTTAGAAATGTGTAAACACCATGAAAAAGATGTCAGTTTAGCCAAGAAACACAGTCAGTAAGATAGGCACAGTTTTTCGCAGCAGTCATTTTGATTTGACATGGTAAGAAAATCACAGGTGTTACTGATAACATTAACGATGGCTCTGTTTTATTCAAGTGTCCCAGTAAGCGGTGACCAGCATGAACAATGCCCCTTTGAAGCAGCTAAATGGAATTCAGCCACCATTATTTTAATATTTACACCTGTGATTTCCCAACTGTGACAAAAAGTCAAAAAGTGAAAATGGACTGTGCCTGGTCAGATGTGTCTACCATAGATGAGTTTCTGTCCAAGCTAGTTTTGTCAGTTGATTCAGTGACACCTGGTGATTGCGTAGATATTTAGTAACAACTAATCTCTACATAACAACCTGTATGTGGTGCAACCTGGCTGGTTTAATTCAGCAATATGTAAATCTTCACCTATACACTTAGGATGGATACACTGAGGATGCATTTGAGAAAGAACAGCTGGTCCAACTGGCTCTTAATCAGCATCTGACATTACCGTAAGGTGTTCAGTGATTTAATTTTACCAACTTGTTTGCAATATTTCTATGATGTCTCATCAAGCACAAGCTGACATTACTGTAAAAATATGTGTATATATGGTTTTACTACATAATTATCATGGCCAAAATAATTGACACTAACGATATTATCACAATGTCTATAGAAAAATTACAGTAGGTGTGTTACCACCACCTACTGTGTTGGAGTATGAACAGAAAATATATGTAATAATAATATAATATATGATAATGTAATATGCACATTCTTAATAGGATCAATCAATCAATATTTCATTTATATCATAATAATTCATACATCGATATTGGTATACCGGCTTGAGTTGAGATAGTCTTTTCAGTCCAACTCCTTTTTTTTTTTTTTTTTTACAACAAAATCAGAAAAAAAGAAGCCAGCTGCAGTTTAAGATGAGTTCGTGATTACAGTAAAGTCAGCAGCATGTACCTTTATGTAATGTACTCAAATGTACAGTATAAATTATTCAACTCAATGTGCAGAATCTGTCAAAACCCACTTAGAAAGTAAGTTGCTTCAAATACACATCCCGTGAGATATTTAATGCACCCAAGACATGAAGGTTGGAAGTCAACTTGCATGCTGTAAAAAAAAGAAAAAATGGAAAAAAAAAAAGTCATTCAGGTCAATAATAGAGAGCAAGGATAAAAAGAATGAAGAGGGAGGAAAAGGGGGAGAGACAGGAGGAGACAAGTGAAGGACAGATAATGAGTGATAGAGAAGAAGAGATTTTATGGCCGGTTTGAAAGGCTACTGTTAGAGAGCCATTTAGCCTTCATTCTCCCCTGAGCATGCAAATGCTTTTAAAGGAGAGTGTGAGAACAAGAGACAGAGAGGAAGAGAGAAAGAGACAGGGCTGGAGGAGAAAGTGTTTATTTTACTTTTACTGCTTTTACTTCATCGTGTACAATGCTTTGAATGTAAATACTGCATAAAAGGAGTAATTGCTTTGCAATAAGCTGGAAGGCTCCAATTATGCTGTTTGTTTTCCCGAGTTGAAACCAGATTAAGTCAACTGACAGAGATTAAACGGGAGCAGGAGAGTAGGGAGAGTGAGAGAGACAGCGAAAAAGACTGAAGTGGAAAACTGATGACAGCAACAGAACCTGAGAGATTTGTGAGGAAGAAAGTGTGGTGGAAGCACAAGAATGTGAGAGACAGGTGTAAAGAGCCAGAGAGGATAGGATAGTGACGCTGGGATGTGTGTGTGTGTGTGTGTGTGTGTGTGTGTGTGTGTGTGTGTGTGTGCAGGTATGTGTGTGTGTTCGGTAAATGGAGTAGGAACAGATGTGATGCCAGTGACAGCAGAATGCTTTTTCCATCACAGATACACCATGTCAAAGCCTGCAAACAACTTTCTTTCATTTTGCTTTTCTTCCATTCTTTCATTCTGTCTTTAGAGCAGATACAAGTACCAATACGTGTCCAATATAGTGCTTTTAAAAGCCCCGTGACATTCACAGAAGACTGCACGTGTGTCTGTGTGCTTTTCATGCAGAAAGATAATGATTTTTTTTTTTTTTACACCTTCATAATGAACAGATCAAATAGAAATTGTATATCTTTTGCCCTTAAGGCTTGTTCCCCAAAAAGTGGGTTACACGAATTTGAATATGTTTGACGTAAAAGAGTCATTCAATCTTTGAGGTTCAGTATCTCAACAGCGGTTTTCTCATTTAAAAATGTACATGTCGTGGTGATTGGGTATAAATGAGACCCTGAAGCAGCCATATTCTTCTCTCTGTGGTTCAGGTAATGTCACCTTGGAGAGGCCAGTGAGAGAGAAATTACGCATGACCAATGGGCCTTCTTTGGGAAAATACATGTATTTTTACATTTAAAAAAAGCTATTAGAGTGTTAAAAAGTGAAACTTGTGTGCATGTGTTGTGGAAAACATGTGTGCATGTGTTGTGGAAGAAAACAGCTTTACATGTTCTAGTAAAACATATGAGGAGTTCTCAAGACATTTATCTATGACTCAGTTTGTGTTTAACCACGCCCACTCTGCTCTGTGTTCTGCTCTATAAATGTTACTGTGATATAAACCTTGTTACCACACAGCTGCACAAACGCACACACACACACACACACACACACACCTAAACACGCACACACAGACACCTCATCACCACAGTTCACTGAACGGATCATCAGTCATGCAGTCAAATACATTAAGAGAGCAGCCTCTATTTAAATACAGGGGACAGCATCATGAATACACCTACAGGCTGAGGTAACACATTAGTAGTAGCACATTGAAACCACCGGAAGCAAAAGATATACTGTATATGCATGTACATGCTACTTTGTGTGTGTGTGTGTGTGTGTGTGTGTGTTCATGTTCATGTTTTGTAGGACAAAGGGGGAAATATATGCTAGTTGCCATGTGTAAGAGATAAGAATTTCAGCCTTCTGTTTGCCAAAATGTCCCGACAATCCCTGAGAAAGGATGTCATTGTGACTTTTAACTTTGGGAAAGGAAACATAACTGCTGCCCCGATTAGATTAATTGGCTTTCCGTCTATATGTGACATGTTTATAATGCACAGAGAAGCGGATGCATGCATGTACAAAGAACAGGATTTTGACACCACTGAAGGTCCATGTCCCATGTCCTGCATTTTAGTTGAAACTTAAAACCTGAGCTTCAAAACAGCTTTGATTTTTTTCCAACATTTAACCAAGACTATGATCTTTAATCTTAACCAAGTGCTTCAGGTTGCCTAAACATATCCAGAAAGTGCTTATGCAAAAAATGCAATGTTGTTATAAATGAAGGTAATTTTTAGGAGACAGGTTTGTTTATTTGGTTGTGTCTGTACAAAGTATGTTGTGATTACTGAGTGTTCAGGCAGTTGTAGATAGTCTTAAACGTGTGAATGTCTAAAATTCATGAATTGTGATTATGTAAAAAATCTGTAATTGTATACTTAAGCTTAATATTTAAACTATAAAAACTATATTTATTAATGTGTTTCTTTCTTCACCTGAAGATAAGAATCATTGTCTTATAATGAGCCCTGTATATCTATAGTGAGAGCGGGTCCTCTTCTATGGAGTCCTCCATTTTGAACCACCATTTTTGTACAGTAGCCCATAACAGACAAACTAAACCCTGACCCAGATATGGACTTTTGCTTTTAATGTGAATTTGGTCGTTTTTCTTAACTGCTTGGAATGAGAGGGCGAGGCATGGGAGAGTATTCATTTGGTTGCAATCTGCAGCTTCACTGTGGGGTGCCACTAAATCCTACACACTGGACATTTAAAGCAGACCTAAATTCAGAATGATGTAAACAATGTGCACTGAGATTTCCCACAGCTTAGCACTTTTGCTGGTTAGTTTACATACACAGATTTAGATTCAGGCCCATGACTTTCCACAAACATTTACAAATGATTTAGGTACAAACTTTTCTTCTGATAATAGACACACACACACATGCAGCCACCTCCTTGCCCAGGGGGTCATGCAAAATATGAGTGTAGAGCCTGATAAACCATAAAAGAGCCTCTCTGCCACCTTGCATAAATCAGATAGCTGTTATTTGTGCCCTTGGAGCAAATGTTTACGTTACTGCTTTGAAATGCCGCCGCATAATTACCGTCTCTGCCTCTATTCCACAGAGTGGCTCCAGGTCACATCCAGGCTCTCTGCCACAGCTGCGGTCAGTGATTAAGTCTCTGGATATATTTTAATAATGTCAAAACCCTCCTTCCTTCCTTCCTTCCTTCCTTCCTTCCTTAATTATATTAATCCCCCATCCTCTCTATTTCTTCCTCTGTCATCTCTTCCTTCCTTCCTTCCTTCCTTCCTTTTCACAGAAAAATACAAGAACAAACACACTAATGACAAGTCAATGCAACTTTCTATGCATGCCATAATTGGGCTAAAACAAAATACGGTTATCAGGCTTATCCAAAGACGCACATTTTTTTATATATATCAAATGCCTGCAGACATGCATTCACACCGCCTATCTACCCTCTGTCTGAATAAAACAATGTTGGCGCAGGCCCTGTGCAATCCTCCAAACTCTCCAAGCAGCCGTAAACACGGAAACAGAGTCTGTAAACAAATTCTAATCTGTTTTGGTTTCCTGAAATCACGACTGACGCCTCAAAGCAAAATTTACATTCATCAAAATTCATTTGCCCCTTCTCGCATTCTTCTGCATTTCATTTTCTTGGCCTACTTAACACGAAACGGAGCAAGTCCTGGACGAGGTTTAAGAACAAACATTTTAAATCAGTTCATGAGGCTGAAATTGACAGTTGATGATAAATCACTGGACGTTTAACGGTGATTTTGTCATTTTTTAAATTATGATAAAACTTAAAAAGTTTTGAGACTAGAGCTCTAAAGGCGGAGGAACGTCTTTGGATTTTACGCACTGAACAGAAACTCCACTAGCTCGTTACTGACTTTGCGCGGCTGGAAGATTAAGAGAAACTTACTGAAAAGTGTCTGACTGAACCGTCATAAAATCTCCAAGTTGACTATCGAGGCACATTTCATCGCCATTTCTTTTAAAGTAACCTTTTAGAGTGTCAAATCGACATGATACAAAAGCCTACCTGGGATAAATCCTACTTACCTTGCGCCATCAAACACATGAGAAGAAACAGCAAAGTCCATCTCGCCGCCGGCTGCATCTCTCCCCCGTGTAGTTCGGGGATCCTCTTCACTTTTCTTCGGAAGGAACTCTGTCGGTTCAATCGATGAGATAGATGGAAGAAATAACGTGAAATACGCGCGTCCCTCTCTCCCCTGGTGCAGTCTGTCTCGCTCTGCCGGTGCGCTCCTTCCTGATCCTATCCGAACTTCACTTCACTTGTCCCTCCCCTATGAGCGCAAAGCTTCCCTCTGGCGCATCCATAAGGACTCCACGCAGGGAGGGGAAAAGAGCCCAGACAATTGCTTGGAAGGATAATAGTTGTAATTTGACTCCGATGATGTCAGGAAAAGAAAATGAATACATAAATTCGAGAATTCACGAAGGCAGTCTTCATGGTTTGGTTGTTTTAGGTTTATTTAGAGTAAAGATGGTGTAAAACGACCAGAACTCACACTGGGGAACATTCCAAATGTGTTGTTTATGTGTTTGTTTATGGACGATATTTCTGTCTAAATTATTATAATAATTGTCCAGTTTACATATCAGCTTGTGTGGACGTGTTAGAAAGTTTAGTTTTGTGGTGGTAAAAGCAGAACTGAGTGATTTGTGATGTTTGCAGACAGCTCGTTTCAGCACCACGAACAGCTGCATGGACTTTCACCGAGGCAGCTGTCCGCGGTGCTGAAACGAGCTGCGCACTGACGTGTACTCACTTCATCCAGGCGGATATTTCACATATCATCAACGTTTTACACCATGTTTTGTCGCATGAGACAATGTCGAGATACATCTTTATGGAACACATGTCAGTGTTGAAGTACAATGTTTCCATTACTTCGGAATGTCTGTTAAATCCAAGATGCTGTGTCTTAACCCAGCCACTAAACCGCAGCACTGCGCTGTGCTGAGGAGGAAAGTTTAGCTGCTCTCAGACATCGTTTCTGCCTCATTGAGAAGCGCCGCTCGTATTATGTGCTCCCCAGGTGTCTGTTTACCAGCCTCTGGATCGCGCCGATTAAGTTTAATTTTAGCCCGTGATTTTCCACGCTTGGTTTGACGTCATCAAACAAAGTAATTACGGTAGTAACGCTTAGCCGAGCTGAGCTGAACCGAGCCGACACACACAAAAAAACCTTCAGTGAGCAGTTAGAAAGTAGACGAGACACAAACTGTAGGGGGGTGCCTGGTGGGAGAGGGATAGAGAGACTGAATTTATCTTTGTGGCTGTCTACACTTGCTTATTTATGGACACACGTATTCATATACTACCCTTTGTTGACGTTGAACGCAGTCGTTTGGTTTGGTTTCCTGGGGTGAATTTGGAACTGCTTGTGAAAGCCTCCTGTTGAACAAATTCTAATTAATTTAATGACTGGATGAATTATTCAGTTTTCATTTAATTATTCTTAAGTCTTAAGTGGCCTATTGTTATTCAAAAGTACCATTATTTGTTCCATCTTTGTTCCCTTGGTGTGTTTTTAACATACTACATCCCCTGATATCAAAAATACACCAAACACTAACAAGTCTCTCAGCCAGCCAGCCAACACTCCAATTATTATAATCATGTTTGTTTTTTAGTTAATATTTTCTTTTGTATGAATTACCAAGATCATAAAACACTTCGATATAAGGAGGATGACACAATTATTGCAATAATTACTTAGGTGAAACATATAAACGTGCCTCAGGTAAAGCTCTCCCAGATGTGATATGTGGGATATAAATATCCATATGCAGCATAGGTGTGTATGTATGTATGATGGTGCTTTTACACACATACCTTATGTCAGGACCTCCCTTTCACCCTCAGGTTATATCACACAGGACAAACACAATTAACCTTCACATGGGTGAGTGTTGTCATAACAATCAGAATCTCCTTATTTCAACCGTCAAAACACTTCATATTTCTCTTCTCTTCTTTATTTAGCTACTGGAAGGAGTTTACTGCTACGGTTTAATCCCCGCAGACGGGCGCTGCATAAAAAAGCACAGATGAAGAAAAAACAGAATAAGCACAACGGGGATAATGTGTTTTTGCTGTTGCTGGTGTCACCATCTGACAAGCGCTGAGCTCACAGTGTGGCGTCATGACACGCTTGTCTTCGCCAGCCTTATTAGTGAAGCAGTTTAGAGGAGGAACTAGGTGAGAAGCAATGTTTCTGCCAGGATTGTTTAGCGTGACGCACCATAGCCTGTCCTGCTGCTCTGCTCCAGGCCATGTTTAATTCATGTTATTCGTAAAAGCTGGATGCACCGAGTCCAAAAGCCATTAGTGTCATCCTCTTTTCTCTCCACAGCGTCATCTCTCCATTTTTATTTCTACGGCCTGCATCAATCACTCTCTGTCCTCCTTTTCAGACTTCTGTTGTCCTCTCAGGCCTCTTTTTTTTACCCAGTTTTCCCTGTTTGCTCATTTTATTCCTCCCTATACACACTTTCTGTGACCCTTCTCCTTTCACCACACATACCAGGAACATGCCTTCCCCCACGGCATCTGCTCTCATTCATACAGCGTACACTGGTGCCATCTTTCTGCCTCAAATGAAACGCAACTCATAAAAATATCTATCTCCCTCGCTAGAACTTTTAGACCATCCTGAATTATTCACATCCACATATCTGCACCACATCTCCTGACCCTCGAGAGAAGTGCTTTTATTTTCAACCCCCAAGTAATCTGGATGGTCTTTTTTTTCTCCTCCTCCTTCATGATCATCTCACTGAGGTGAGTTTAATGGAGCGGAGCTGATCAGAGGCTTCTGGAAGCTTCCGGGAGGCAAGAAGGTGGATATCATGTCTTCCTTATATGGTGAGAAGAGACATAAAGGTGATGGTGGAGTAAAGAGGTCAGGGTTGTGGTGTGGATAGAATTCATGAATTTCAGACAGCTTCAGAGCTGCTGCATGCAGGAAATCACATCAATCTGACTCATTAAAGTCAGTTCTACAAAGTGAAATCATCATTATTATCATGGTAATATACAATACAGCCACTTGGACTAAATAAAGTTCTACTTTAGGTGCAAAGAGTTAAACTCTTGCCGTTGCCAATCCCTTCTGACCCTCAGTAACCCCTGTTCCCATCACCCGACTCATCCACCCACCTACCCACCTGTTCCCATTTTGCTCAGCCGTGCTTCATGTGTGCCAGTCTATTTCCACTAGTCCCCTGTCAGATCATCATGTGTTCCTCACTAAGTGTTCCAGCCAGTTACCTGCCTGCATGACTGAACCTTGGACTCCTGCCCTTTTGCCTAATCCCTGCCTAGTTTAATCTGCCTTTCTTTGTTTGCTTGCCCAGTTGCCTGATGTCTGCCTTTGTTTTAGCAAAGCTGATTTTTTATCTTTATCTGCTTGGGTTGTGCTTTTGGGTCCAAACCTACCTTTATTGAATCTTTACAGAGCGTTCACAGGAGAACAATGCAGCACGAGTCTGTCAGAGTCTATCAGTCTATCGATAACAGCCTCATTGTTTCGACTGACTTAACTGTGCTCCACTACGCCTACTCATGTCGCATGAAATTATATAACTGACTTCTTCATTACAATAACACAAGTTTGTTTGGCCGCAAGTGCTCTTCTGTTGTATTTGTGATAAACTAGCTGTTGCTACAAGTGAAGTTCCATAGTTAACCATTGGTATGGTCAAATCAAGCAGTACTGAAACACACAACGTAGAAAAAGTATTGATGAATAGCTGTTGCAACCCAGGCCTGCAATCCATATGTAGTCATTCTCTCTGCATCCACCTGACCTCTCTCAGGTTGAGGTCAACATAATGTCGAGAGAAGGAACAGAAGCTTGTTTTATGTTTCCTAATTCAAATTACTGTAAGGCAAAAGGCTTAAGGCTGTATTGAAATCGATGAAAACTGGGAAGACTGTGGTTGTAACTGGGATGTGAATGCTGTAGGTGAACTGCAGAGTAAATAAATACCTTAAAAGAGTTGTTTTAAACAAGGATCTCACTGTTTCAGTTTAAATACATGAGCTGAATTTCCCTCCAGCAATATATTTGTGCATTAATGTGGCTATTTATTGCTTTAACGGTGGCTTAATTGCAGCCATTGAATCTGAAGTATTGAGATGAGAGCAGTCTTTTTTATCATGTTTTTTTTTTTCTTTTTTTAATAATATGAGCCCTCAACACTAAAGTGTATTTTTGGGGCCAACAGAATGATATGAGATCTGCCAACAGAAGCAATCCTGTTCTTGAATGAAAGGATTATCAGCTTAATGCACACACATAAAAACAGGTGGAGGAGTGCATACATACACCTACACAAACACATCTGTTCATTTGTCTCATTAAGGAAAGCAGTAATTTGATTGACTCGGCCCACGTAGATCTATAGCTCCATAGTGTGAGTGTACAGTTGGGTAGTTTTATACACACCTGGCTGTGCAGCACACCTACATAGGGATGATTTACATCAGCAGCAGGTAGCATATTTTAGACCGAAGCGAAAAGTGAACATACACACAAACACACACACATGCTGGTTTCACAAAACAAATTTCCTGTGGGACAGCAAATGTCATATGGCCCGGTGCATGTAATCCAAAAATGGGTTAGCTCATGCTGACTATAACTGCAATGAATCACAAGGGGACACCAATTTTTGCCCCAAATTTTATATAAAACTCCCAGGACACTGGTTTAAAGTCCTAAATCGGACCCATGTGTGAAATAGTTTTCACCTGCACACACACTCATGCAAATCACTGAGCTGCACAGGTCCCAGCGCGAGGAGGAGATTGCAAGTCAGGGATTGTGAAGTGATGGGTTTAAAGCTGAAATAAATGTGGCAGCTCAGCGGTGTGGCAATACTTTGACAGTTACAGCTTGTGATAGCGAGGGAAGGAGTATCCGACACTCATATGTACTCGAGCCACAGACAAGAGGAATACTTGAACAAGCTCAAACCCCTGTTAGTACATCGTAAGTGCTGTCTAAGAGCAACACACTCATTACTGTCTGCAGAGGTGGATATCTTTTATTCAGTGCTGAGTTGGCACAGGGGGAAGAGAAGTATAATTAGAGACCAAATGTACTGTCAACAGCTGTTTTTACATGCTCTGGCTATCCGAAATCAACTGAAAATTCAAACTTGAAATTTAGCTGCCATGTACAGTGCGTCAACGCTGAGCAGACTGTAAAATATCTGAAAGAATAAATCCTTTTCAACTCAGACATCTGTTCACAGGACAAATGTGGTGGGCATTGGTCTCCCATTATTACCCAGTGCAGTGTTTCTGTGCCAGTGTCCTTATTGGTCATCTTCAGCCAGCACATACACACACACGCACACAACACACATACAAGCTGACGCACACAGCGATCAAATGTTGTGTGCTGCTGAAAGTGGGTTATCCTGTGGGACAAGCTGACTTAAGCCATCATGCTTAGCAGGCGATATCTAGAGGAGCCACAGCGACACAGTGAGAAGTAAAATACTGCGGGGTCATCTGTGACCTATTGCTGCACAGGCACAACTTTATCTTGGCTGTTTCTCTCTCTGCTACTTTACACTATGGACTTAGGAATACTTCTAGAGTTCATAATAATAAGCATATCCAAAACTTATTTCGTAACAGTAAGTTGAAGCTGTTAAATCTACCTCACTGAAGAGTAAAGCACTCAGGTGGAGGCACACCAACACAGGAATCTACACTGAAGCTTGGTATCTGGCACACAGCCTGTCCCATGTTCTAAGCTATTTGGGCGTGTAGCGTGAAAAAGGACAGATAATTGGGTTTATCACCAGCGTATTTTTAGTCCCCATTTCTCCGCACACAATTTACAAAAGACTGAAATGGGCGGTGGGGAAGTAAGGGAGTGGAAGAGCAGAAATAGAGAGAGGAGAGGATAAGGAGAGACAGAAATAGAGGAATGGAGGTTAATAAAAGGAAGAGAAAGAAGGAATGAGCCACAAAGATTGAGCCTGGCACATGTCCAGGTTTGGTGGAGTGTGTGTGAAGGAGCAGTAGTGTTTTTTGCCCTCAGGCACCAGTGCAAGTAGACGAAGCAGAACAAACCCTCTGGTTGACTGCAGGGGTGTCTGACAAACCCTGCTTATTTAGGAGGGCAACCTTATGAAACTTCAGCAAAGCAGGGAGCCAGATTTTCCACCATGATGCAGACCTCGGTTAACAATGGCAAACATCGTACGGCATTAGAGTATTAATCTGATGGTTGCTGTGTGGTTTGAGGCATCACGTCATGCTAACAAGTGAGATGAAGACACAGTTGAGTGAGTGAGTGCTGGAGATTATTTCCATGGTGGAATTTACATTAAACAAAGTATTTTTTCCATCATAAAATAATAGTTTTGATCATTTTGATCCTACATTGACCTGGAATCGGGTGAATGGTGTCTCTGTCATTCCCACTCTGCGTCGCATATGCCTTTTTCTGTGATATGTAATTTTGTGCTCTAAGACGTACGTAATGCTTTACAGCACACAGTCACACACCACTATTTTGCCGATTTTGGTGTAATTTGATAATATATTATTATTTTATTTGAACTCATGGTGGTTTACAGAGTTTCCTGATGGACAGTAAAGTAAACTGCTGCAAAATAGCTGTTTAAATATAGCCACTGTTAGATAATCTCAGCTTGGTTTGTTAGCCAGGACAGATTACAGTGTTACAGTGTTACATTTTAGACCACCAGGAAAAGGAGGTTTTCAGGCCCAAGGTGTGGGCATATGTTGATGGAGAGCGGAGCCAGTGTCATGCCAGAACCGGAGCTGCACAAGTAGGCGATGTAGCCAGGCTCAGCAACCTCTATGGACATAATGACAGGCCAAATGATGGAGGGGATGTTGGCGGAGGAAAAAAGGAGAGTGACCAAGCAAGATGCCACCGGAGAAGAGTAAATCTGGGACTGACTTTTAGTCGTGGTGAGAGGTTTGTGAAATAAAAGACTGAAAGACAGACACTGGACTGCGATTGCTGTTGGACTGGTAAGTAATATTAGCTGGCAGCTATGTCTTGTGATGTGACTTGACTGGTGTTTCTTGTTTAATTAGCATTCAAGTTAAAATAATAGTTACTATAGGAATAGTTTGACATTTTAGAAAATGCTCTTATTTGTCCATTAAATATGAAGCTACAGCCAGGGCACAGTTAGCTTAGCTAAGCACAAAGCTGAGGAAACAGCTAGCATTGCTCTTAAAAGTGACAGCATCTGTCTACCAGCACCTTTTGAGCTTAATTAACATGTTTTATTTTTGTTTAATCTGTACACAAATTGAAAAAACAACACATTGTTTTACAGGAGTTTCTATACCTTCAGGCAGAGGCTAACGTTGGCTTCTATCTTGAACTAGGTTAAGCTAACCATTTAACACACAGGACTGCTATTGAAAGCAACTAAAACAATGTCTTTAAGGTCTTTCTGAAAATTAAAACTAGTTTTGTGATATGAATAGTTTTACACAAGCTAAATGACCAGAATTTAAGTCTACATCTGTCCACCAACTGAGTTTTTTTCACTAAGCTTTTTCCACGTTAAGCTGCTTATGTCTGTTTGTGACCCCTCCAATATTTGGCTTTATTTTCCACGGAGCTAATTGTTTGAAATTTTGTGAACAGAGTCCGGGATATTCACTGGGAGCTACAGCCATTAAAAACGTGACACATGCACTTCAGTCACCACCGCTGTACCTTCACAAATGGATAAAGGGCTCATTGTGTACGTGTGTGTGTTGGACAGTAGCTGCTGATCTGAAAATCTGGGTTCACTTAAATTAACACTGCCATGGGTCAGCTGAGGCCAGCTACACCAGCAGTGATCAGGAGGGTGCCGGGGTGAGGATGAGGGAGAGGAGTGGCATAAAATGGAGAGATGAAAGAGATCAGCGAAATCACTGTCCTGGAAAAGTGCTGCTCGGTGAAAAACCGTGACACTATTCAAAAATCAGTCACAGAGGAAGAGAAATGAAAGCAGTGACTCAAAGTTGGTTAATTGTTGTAGTCTCAAAAATTAAGCACAATCAAACTTCATTTTGGACTGGCTGTGCTGTTGATGGAAGAACAAACAAACACATTCAAACGAAATAGAAATGAATAATTAACAAATAATTTGGCAAGTGGCACATCATCACAGCTTTTCCAAATGTACATACATGCAGGGATAAACCCACACACAGCTCCTGCATATGCTTCATAAAAATTTATGACAGTGGTGTTCAGACATTACGCCGCAGCCCTGTGAACTCAAGGCCTCCATCATTAACATAACCAGCCATGTTCCAATACTATTAACTGTATAAAAGAGGGTATTGTTAAAATATTCTTTTCATACAACTGAATTGTCATTTTTGCTTTGGTCAAATTACATCTACACAACTATTAAATTTAGCTATGTATTTCATCCATTTCGCTCTTTTAAATAACCAGTTAAATTGTTTATCTGTTACATTTAGCTATTCTGTTTTATCCACTTATTTATTACTTTCAGCTAACCATTTGATCATACTTTAAGCCATCCATTTGAGCTATTTTTCCATTTTAGCAATTGCCATTTTATCCATTCATAGATAAATGGTTAACTTTACCTATTTGCAATGTTTATTACTTTTAGTTTCCTGTTTAGACTTTATGTACTTAATATGTATAGCTTTGGTGCACTCTAAATTGCACTTTTATATATTTTTAATCAAAATTTCTATTTTTTTTTAGTTGAGCTACTCCACAATCTTTCCACATACCTGTGGTACCTGTGGCAACTACAGAAGTACACCCTGGGGTAAGGTTACAAGAAAAAGTCCTTTATAATAACTTTTAAAGAATTTATAAATTCTTACTGTTTTCACTATGGTTGAAGACAGAAAGATAGTCAATCAACTGAAAGCAACAGTATTCTTCTTACATGAATTACATGTCATTTTAAAAACATGAAAAGAAGTATTATATATGCTCACAACACTGACAGTTCACCTACATATTCAAAGTGTATTATTAGCAGACTTTTTTGTCATGTTTATGGCTAAGATCTACATGCAAATTCAACGTCACCCCATTTACAGTCCCCTGGTAATGTGTGTGTGATGTATCAGCGCAGCTGCACAGAAGAACATTACATTACACAATCTAATATTACATATGACAGCTGGCCTTCTCTGTCCTCTTCCCCCTTTCCCCTGACACACCAACATCACATCTGTCACCTTTATGCTCCAGTCAACCTTGTATTGATAGGGTGGGGCACCTGGTAAATATCACATACACACGCGCACACACACACAGCAGAGGGGGCACAGTAAATATGTGTTTTGTCGATAACTGTCCACCACAGCAGAGGCTCAGTAGTAGTATTTTTGCAGAAGTGCTGACTTCAAGAATCAGTGCTTCACTTTTGCTGAGATAAAGAATTTGAGCTAGTTAAATCTTGTCATAGTCTATTATGTGTGTGTGTGTGTGTGTGTGTGTGTGTGTGTGTGTGTGTGTGTGTGTGTGTGTATGTGTGTGTGTGTGCTCATGCAGTAGTGGGCTACAAAAAAAAGTGACAGTGTGCTCTGTCTTCAGAGGTTGATGACAGTTTGAAGGTGATCTTATCACCTGATATTACCTTTTTGTTAGCAGATGGAGTTCACAAATTTGGACACGTGTATTCATAAAACACACACACACACACACACACACACACAGCAGTGGAACAAAAGCGCATTAGTACTGACGAGCACATTTCCGCTTTTGTCAGAGTGAGGAAGGCTTTCTCGTACACACACACTCAACCACCAGAATGTCCATTAACAGGATGTGACCCTGTGTGTGGATTCAACCTTTTTCCACTTCAGATAGATCCGCTGACCAGAGCAAAGGCTTAAAAGGGATTTTAATTGTGGGTGTGTGTGTGTATATGTGTGTAACCTACACACATGTACACACAAAAGAAAAGAAAAAAGTCTCCAAAAAATTCTCACTGTTTTATCTCACCGATAACGCTAGCTAGCAAACAAAAATTTAAACAGTACTGAATATTTATTTCTCAGACAGAGCGACTCTTACATTCATGAGACTTGACGCTTGAGTGCTGTCTTCTGTGTTTGATCAAGAAAACAAATTTGGAAAAAGGTTCAAAATGCATTTGAGGTCATCAGATAAAACACGACCTAATGCCGCATAAGTGTCATTATACCAACCTTTGAATAAAAATAAAAATACTTATATCACTTTCTAACGCTGTGCGACTCCTCCTGAGTATTGAACACCTCCTTTTATGCCATCTGTCAGGACTCAGGCTGAGTCTTTTCATGTCAGTTATCCCTTCCATAAAAGCAATAAAATTATTTATTTTCCGTTAATAGTTCCTCACAATGATGATGAGATCATGGTTTAGCTATATTTACTGTCAAGTGCAGAACCCCTACCAATGTTCAGTCCAGATTATGTCTGTCCAGACGGCTCAATTGTATTCTATACAACACACAGGCTCACCCTCAGGTATACCATAAAGACAGGGTCTGAGCTTATAAACTGAGGCTGGAGATGATTATTATAATGAGAGTTTGTGTTCATATGTCACCTTTTGTGAGGCTGCTGAAATTATATATTATAATTAAATATTAAAGAAATCCAAGTGTTTGTATGTGAAAAAAACATACATACAGCCAACTGTCAAATTTATTGCATGCTTTAAAGCATTCATAATTAATAATTATTTGTATTCCCTGTTCTGTTACCAAACATCATAGCTTATGAATCATACACAGGATTCACAGATCACTCACTCAGGCAGAAAATTAATTGAAACTAATGGGCCTCTGGAAGGTAGGAGAAATGCATTTAAAACTGATAGGGCTGCTTGCATCAATTGGAAAATGGTTGTATAAAATGGTAATATATGCTGTAAACACAAAGCGTTTACTGGGCTGACTAAACCGCTGGTATTGTTCTTTAAAGTCTGTGTAAATGCAAAACCGAGATTTATTTCAAAATACATTAAATATGTTGAAAAATAGTTGCTGAAAACATGTGAAAAGACATTGAACAATATATTAGAGAAATGGGGTTAGAGGTTCAAACAGTTTTTCACCAGTTTTCAGTCCAGGATTTTGTGGGCGGTCCTAAAGGGTGGCTCGATGACACGCTGAAGCCACCCTGAGCATACCCCTGCACCCCTAGCAGAGAGATAGAGATGAATTCATCTCATTCTAACTTAGTCATGTCATTTTCTTAACTCATCTGACACGTTTCAATCGCTTCAAAACTGCTGCTTGAAGTGGGTGTGGCTTCAGAGCATACAGCGGAAACACCCCCACAGCCCTGAGCTGACAATACTGCTCATTTTTACCTGATTTTGACACCTAATTTCATAAACATGTCATCTTAAATGATATTTTTAATCATTCAAATCTGACTGGGCGGTTAAACACTTTCTTCTTTGGTCTGACAAACTCAGAACACATATTTAGTCTTACATTACATGGATTTTAAGTAAAGAAATCCTGGACAAGAATAACTGAAAAACTAGAGGAACGTGAGAACAGCACTGTCCAAACACATAAAATTCACAATTTTTTATTCAACATGTAACAGAATACAGTCAGTGTCATATTTATTGTCAATACTGTATGTAACCTGGTGGTGCCACAATTGTGATATGGGAAACAAAGGAGAGAAAATAAAATAATAACTAAGGAAGTGAGAGAAAGACATTAAGAGGAAGCAAGAGGAGAATACACATTCTTCAAAATAAGACATTGCATTAACAACTACGACTCTGTTTGGGAAGTGGATGGTGGAAATGAGGCACAAAGCTCTGAAGCAGAACAAGAGATGTGATGCTTTCATATTTTTATGACGAGAAAAGATGAATAGGACAAAGTGTCCTCACTTTATTACAATAAAGCTTTGTTTGAGAAGAGCGGACAAACAAAAAAATATGGGCTATTGTACTGTGCCAACACAAACAACTGGTATAATGTTGTTTAATGTTATATTTTTCACGTCAACAGTGGTGCAGAGGAGAGCAGACCTTATGCTCTCAGAGGAGTTGTAATGTGTAATGAACCTGCTTCCATTGTGCAGAACTCTTCCATCAACAACACAGCCAGTCCAAAATGAAACAAAGACAACAAATGATCAGTATATTTCATTATCTTTGTGGTTGTTCTTTACATTGAGAAAGTTAAACACTGTCAGTCTGCAACTTATCTTGTATGTTGTTAACTGTGCACAGGCACTATCTTGACTTTATAACAATGTCATCATGTAGGAAGTTATAAAAAGTGTATCAAGATTGCCATGCCTGTGGTGATGGCCAAGCTTGGATGTTGGCAAAATCCATCAAAAATAGAAGCCATGCAGTAATAATAAAAAAAAAAAAAAACAGCAAAAAAAGTGTTCTGGTCCGTCCGCTGCTGCAAACACAACGCTGGCTCCGGAGGTTATGATCCAACCAACAAAGAGCTAGACCTGGTGTAGCTTCTCGGTTATACTTTCCATGAGACACACATATTTGATTTTCTCGCATCACAGAAATCCTAGAAATCCCCATACCTATGAACAGAAATACACACAATAGTAAATAAAAATATAAATTAAGAGAACTTTTTTATGTACTCAAATTAGCAGGTGTAGTTATGGAAGTATATGAATTGAGACACAGCATTGGTTTGTGGATGCTTGTTGGAAATGAAGATCCATTTTGAGTAGTTAACGCGAGCATAAAAAACTACTATAGGGTTGGCTGTAGTTTAGAATGAATAAATTTTGCATATTGATTCTGGTTCTTGTTGTTGTTAACCTTGATCTCTGGTGGTAAACAAGTAGGGGGAGGGTTGTTGTGTGGCCTTACATATATACTGACAAACAGACCAGCAGACAGACATACAGACACAGATAGACAGACAGACAGACAGACAGACAGACAGACAGTATGTGTGTGTGTGAGTGTGTGTCTAAGTGTGCATGTACTCTGTATTTATAAGTGCTTGTATATATGTGTGGATATTTCTGTGATAATACTGATATTAATAACAATAGCTACAAAAAAGGGAAAAATAAATAATAAAATAAAAAATATCTAAATAAAATAATAAATAAAATAAGAGATGAATAAGCAACAATAACAATAATAGAGTAAATAAGAGAAAGGGAAAAAAAGAAAGGATCAAGAGAGAAAGAGGTGTGTTGCTAGGTTCTGTGGAATTGGCATCAGGCATTTGTAGAAGTGGATTTTTGAATAAATGTAGACCAAGTTTTGTTGAAACGGGGTATGCTGTGATTAATTGATGCTGACATTTTTTCCATTGAAATTTGATCTATTAACAGATTCTTAGAACAGTACAGTGTAGTTATAGTGTGATTATGTAATTGTACTGATGGATTCTGGTTCTTATCAATTCCTGCAATTGTTAATTTTAGTTTGAGCGAATAGTGAAGAGAAGACATAAAATGTCAAACAATAATTACCTATCATTTTATCATATTTAGCTGCCATAAAGCCTTATTATAAATGACACAACATCTTTTGATTCTACCGTATTGGGTATCAACTAAGTGCCTACTAATCTTCCTCAACAGTTAATCTCCAACAAAAACAAGCCATTTTCTAATCCACTCTGCTTGGAGCTTCAGTGAACTCAGATGCCGTTTAGATCCAGTTTAGAAATAGAAAACATTCTCTAACTGACCAGCTAGGCTGTTATTGTGAAGCAGCCATAGCTTCATGTTGCCTCAGGCACATATCTTAGCAACTGCTAAATCGGAGGTGCATAAAAATAGGACAACATGATATAGAGATTTTGAGTTTCTTTTTTTTGGCAGCAATGACATTTGAATGACAGTGTTTGCCAAGCTCAGAGGTGTATCGTGTGTCTTTTTTAATGTGTGTTTTTGTAGTATGTAGGCGACTCACTCGGCGTCATCAGCAGTCCGTGTGTTATAGCTTTGGAACAATGGCTGCATGAAGAGTCCCAGAGTTCCCACCACACACACCAGGATGAAGATCCACAGGAACAGACGGTCTATCACCATGGCTACGTACTTCCAGTCCTCTATGATCTGGAAAAAACCCAACAAGTTTAGACTGTTACAACATGTTGGGACAGATCAATTCATGGCTAAAACATTTGTGTGGTCACAGTCCACCTGTTTTATCTTTTGTCAAACCCTTCCTGTTAAAAGTGTTTTAGCTGAAAATAGGTTTGTCAAGCTTTGGCTTTCTCCACATGCCAAAACAGTGCTTGTGTAAGACTGCAGCCTTTCAAAATCCAAAAATACAAGGAAGGAAAAGGAATGAATTAAACTGTTTGTCTGTGATTAGTGATCAGAAGCTTCCACTGCAAACAGCAGTGTCAAGAAAAAAAAATGCCATGAGGAATACAGCTGCAAAACTTGTTTGTAATATTTATTAAGTGTGGGAGTTTTGTGGAAGTTTAGAGTCCCTGGGACATAAATCTGGGGTTAGGGTTGATGCTGAGTTCAGCCAGTCTGTGTCTGAGTTTGTGCAAGGTTTTCTGGGGATATCTGACATTTTGAGGAAAAAATAGATGATTGACATTTGGAATAATGTCACAGCGGAACAACATCAAATCTCAAATGATTTAAGATGTGGCATGTCCCATTTCTAATCTTGCCCTGATAACCTCTTCATTTCTTGTACAAATCACCTCATTTTTTTCCCATTGCATCTTTGTCATCACACATCTCCATAATCTGCTTTTACAGGTCTTTACTTCCCTCATTCTAACTCTGAAATAATATATTCTGTCTTCCCATTCATTCATCCTTTGATCCTATCTCTTCTTGCTCAACATCACTTATCTATTTTTAAACCATGGCTTTATATCCTCACCCCTTCATCGTCATCTTCTGTTTTCATGTGTTCAGTGATGTATTTCACTCCATCCACTGCTTCCTCCAGATCTGCATCCCACTGAACAGCCAGACGCCTCTGGTGGAAGTCTGAAAACCCACCACCCCCATCTGGGATGTCGCCCACCTTCCAGCAAAACTTGTGCGCCAAGTCCTCATTCACGTAGAGCGAGTCGGTGTCTGTTCGGATCCCACCGAGTCTGATGTTGGAGTACTGCTTCTTCTCTGTGCCGGTCTGGGAATAGGTTTTCCCCACAGTATTGGCGTACTTCCGGCGGAATTTATCACGGACATTAGAAGAGCCTGGACGCCTCATGAGGAGAAAGGTGGGCAGGCGGATTAAGAAGAGGCGTTTGACCCAGTCTGGCATGTGGTGGGTGGATGGGGAGCGGTGGTGCACATTGAGGACACAGACCGTGCTCACAGTGGAGAAAGTGACCAGCACCATGGTGAACATCAAGTATTTACCTTAAAGAGAGTGATGGACAGAGAGGAAAAAGATAGCCACCATGAACAAATACATATTACTGCTGCCTTTAATCACACTGCTCTAATTCAGACATTTGTTATTCAGTATTCTCATAATGGCATCTCAAATCATAATCTAATCTAACTGTAACCCAACATGGATAGATAAGTCTCTAATAAAGCCCCTGTATGGCTCTCTCAGGATGCAAATGCCCACATCACTGATTCGATCAGTACAACAGAATCATGTCGAATTTAGCCACTTGCAGAACAGAAATACTGTCTTAACCCTGCATCACTATGGACATTTTTGTCCATTTGGGCAAATTTTTTAGTGTGAATATCACAATTTTTTGTAACAAACTTTCTCTCTTGACAAACTTTGGAATTTAAATTGTAAATATTCTAATAGATCAGTAGAACACAGCGGAAAAAAAATACTACCCAAAAAATGTCCACTTCCAAAAAACTGCTATAAAAACTTTACAAATGTGTTTTTCTGTTTTTGTCTGCATAAATCTCTTAAACAACTCCAGCCCTGCACAAAACTCCCAAACATTCAATCATTTTGAGGATTTTAACCCTTTAAATGCCAGTTTGATTACTTGAATTTGTAATTTATGAAAACAGTTATTTCATAAATAGCAACAGTGACATTAAAACTGACGCAAAATTAACTGAATTAAACTGACACATGAGGGTTCACTCACTAAGCCACTACAACAGCTTAATAAAAAAGCATCAGAATGGAACTGACTGGAATCAATTCGTGAGTGAAGTGAATGTTACCTGAGCCTGTTGTTACATCAATGGGATTAGTGCTGTAGAAATGTACATGATCATGAATTTATCAAAACTTCAGGTAAACATGAAGGTTCTCTGTAGGTGTCAGTTCACAGCCTTAATTTTCTTAGCTCAACACACACTTGCACTGGACACACATGAATATGACTGACCTATGAGTGGCACTGCGAGAGAGGTGGGTGGCACTATCTTTGATATCAGCAGCAGGAACACAGTGAGCGCCAGCAGCACTGAGATACACAGCGTCATCTTCTCCCCACAATCTGACGGCAGGTAGAACACCAGGATTGCCAACGACGTGATCAGCACACACGGGATGATCAGATTAATGGTGTAAAACAGCGGCTTCCTCTGGATCACAAAATCATAGGTGATGTCCAGGTAGGTGATGTCATTGGGGTCCTCGTTTTTGCGAGCCGGGAGCGAGACGATGTCCCACTCTCCGCTTGGCGTGAAGTCATCACGGCTGGCAAAGTCGCTTGTGAGGATTAGATCCACTTCTGTGTGGTCGTAGGTCCAGGAGCGGAACTTGAGAGTGCAGTTTTGCTGGTCGAAGGGGAAGTTCTGCACCTCGATGGCACAGGCTGACTTGTAGATGGCTGGGGGAAGCCAGAAGATGTCTCCTGTGTTGGAGACCACGGCATTGCAATAGAAGGAAACCTCGTACACGCCATCAGCACTGTGAGAGGTAGTAGTGGGTGAGATGTAATATTAGGGAGAGCATGGTTTGAGACACAGCTAACTCTTGAGGCACCATTGCAGACATTTTTTCTCTTCATTGCAGTGATAGAAAAGAGGCAAACCCAAACTCTCCTTCATGATTGGCTGAAGTGATATTAAAACCAAACATTGATTAAGCTTGTAGTAATCCCCTTCACCTCAGAGAATGCAGAACATTTTAAGTACAAAATCCCCATGGAAAAACATGTATTTTAGCAGCAGATTTTCTGCTTGGAAAACCTCTTAATACTGTAAAACGATATACTGTAATCCATTAGTATGAGGCCACCACACACACACACACATACACACACACAGGCCATTCATCACAGTGCATTTTTTAATTGCACTGACTTCAGAACTGCATAGAACCACAACACCAAAATCAAGTAGCTCATACTCACTTGTTGTAGAGCACTATATCAGGGAGCCAGATGTGTTTGGATGGTATTCGTAGTTTCTTGATGCCTTCATATTTTTCTGGGTCCCATCTCAGCCTGTAGTCATTCCACTCCTGAAAAGAGAGTGTTTATAAACTGACTCAATGATAAACGCACCGACACACTGTACATATTGTATGTTCAACACTGTATGTGCACTAGGTAGGTGGAAAAGTTGCGTTGTACCTGACACAGCCACAAGTTGGTCGTCATGATCTGTTCTCTCTCATTCTGCAGCAAACAATAGTTTGTCATACTGTGAGCATCCTTTTCATTTTACAAGATATATGGTTGAATTATTATAATGATCCGGCAGTGATTTAAGACACACAAAAGCTCAAATCCAAATATTAAAGCACACCTTTAGGGAGTGGACGCAAAAAGGTTAAAGGAAGTTAAAGGAATATGTGATGTTGCATGACTGGGGCCAACATTAGGCTAGCTGCTGTCAGTAATTATCTTCAAAACATTGGTTGTCTGTTTGTTAAATCACTCCCTTTTCTACTTTGGTGTGATAAATACAGAGAACAAGGCCATGCATGTGATGGCATTTGCAGAGCTTGGCTTAGTAATGGAAAATGATAAGTAATAAGTAATGTGACAAAATATGTTTAGGAACACGTATTATGAGATGAAGACTGATGAAGACTGAAATGTGATGGATGGATTCCTCTATGCTTTTACACCTAATTTACATGCTGTTTGCCACAGCACAGCCTTTGAGAACCTCAGCTGTGATGAATTAAAGTGTGTTAGGGTTCATGCCACACAGTGGATAACAGTCTTCATTCAATTTCCCAAAAACATAGATAATCCAGACATGGATTACTTTTTAAAACCAAATGTCCAAAATTATCCATCCATCCAATTTCTAAGTTGCTCATCCTGTTCAGGGTTGAGGGAGGGCTGCAGCCTATCCTAGCATGCCTTGGGAATGAGGTGATGCACATTCTGAACTGGTCACCTGTCTATCACAGAGCTAATTCCAAGAGACAGACAAACAGATTCAGACTCATTCAGACCACAGACTACAAGTAATTTAAAGTTGCCAGTGCACCTAACCAGCATGTCTCTGGACTCTGGCAGTATGACGCATTATCATAAAGTTTTTATTATGACACATGTAATGATGTCATATTTATTCCGTGTTTTTATTTACTCAGTGGTTTTGTAATATTTATGTAGCTGCATTATTCAAACCAACTCAACTTTTTTTTTTTTTTTTAAATGAACATCTGTTATATTCAGGCCCTTGCCAAACAAGTTCACACAATGCTGACCTCTCTGTGTTTCACAGCATACGGGAGTTTTTAAACTTAGTGTCTGTGGTGACATTCTTACACTGGGTGTACCAGTCATGATGTCTTTACGTCAACCAATAATGTATTGCCAGAGCAACCATAGTGACAGACTAGGGAGTATATGTAATACTGTAGGCACATAGGTCATAAGAACACACTCACTACCAGAAGACAAATGTTTTACTTAAAGGGAACCTATAATTAATTTCCTTTTCTGTCAAAGTGCTTCTCTTGGTTGTAAAGGAAAGTTACATATTTTCTCCTCTTCCCTCTGATGTCCTCTGGCTTCTCTGCCTCAGCTCATGGTGATTTAAGGAGTTAACTGATGGATGCTGGTGCTCTTAGCCCCGAGTCCCTGGCACAGTCAGCTGAAAGGATGGCTAATTTAGCTGCACAGCTAACTTGCTAACAGCAGCTATAGTTAGTGGCCAAAGAAGTTAATCACTAAAAACAAGTAAAGCCATTTGCCCATCAAAAAACTCTGTAAAAATAAAATATGATCAAGTGAATAAAGTTATAAAAGTTTTTTTTGTTTGTTTTAGCGAAGTAATCAGTGAGGCCTGGTCTTAAAAACACTTGTATGTATAAATTACTGAATAGTGTTTTTCTGTGCAAAGTAGGCAGCCTGCATGTGAATAAAGACTCTGAAATCTGAAAAGACATTTAAAAAGCAGACTGCATAAGAATTGCTTAAAGCCATAGGAGATAGTAATCCAAGTTGTCAGGTCCAGGTTACAAAACAAAACAAACTGAGGTGCAATTTATGCATTGCGACCAAGCTGGAAAAAAATGATTTATGATGATTTATCAAAAGTTTTTTTTCTATTTCTATAAATATTTTGTCACAATCAGGATGTCACTGTTATCAAAGGGGTAATGTTAAAAATGTATAATGAACATTTATGTCAAAGCTGCAATGTTTTTCTGATACATGAGAAAATTGTACAAATATACTTACTACACTGATGAGCTGAGACAGAGACACCTGTATGGAGATGGTGACCTGCTGGCTCTTATTAACAGCTGGTCTGATCAGTTTGTTGTAGCGCTCTGGACCCAACAGGTAATTCACCAGCCGCTCCTCTGCATTCTCTGCCCTGCTGCCTACAGACAGACAATCCAGACCACACAGAGGGAAAACATTATACATTATATTTTTTAAAGTGCCATAAATCCTAGGATGCATGCTCCATGTTAAATATTTACAATGTAGATACACTTAAATACGGAGGACTAAAAGTGCCAAAATTAAATAAATAAATACATCATTAAATAGTTACTGTGTAGTTAGTTAATGTGTCAGTAATTAATTAAATCTATCTATCAAAAATAATATCAATAATATTGATAATATTAGTTTATTATTTTATTATTTGCATTTTCCTCAATTTATTTCCCAAAATGTATCTATTTATGTATTGACAATTTATAAAATATTAATATTCTTTAATTTAAAAATCAATGAATTAAATGGGAACAGAAACAAACAGGGGGATTATTACGAAGGTTAGTCAAAACAGAAGGAAATAAAAACAGTATGACTAAGTATGAATTTATGTCACATATTCTAAATTACTTCATGCATACATTTATTTTTGTGTTATTTTTGGTGTATTTGGGGGCTCATTAATTATTAATTAGGTACTGTGTCTCCACATTGAAAAATGTCAACACATTATTTGTGTGCGTGCGTGTGGGTTGTTGTTCCCACCCATGATTTTCTCTCTATCACGGGATGTTTTTAGTCCACTGTCATCATGAATGATGAACAATAAACAAGTTGGCTGTAAATGAATTAAATGTACCAGAGGGCAACAAGAACGAATCACATGTTCTTTTTAAAATGTGTGTTTATGTGTGTGCGTGTGTGTCTTACTGCAGGGTTTTAACGCAAAAGAACAAACAAAATTCAGTCATGCATCTATCCCTGCAAGAGGATCCCCGAAGCTTTGTGTTTCCTCAGCCCTAAATTATTGGTTATGTAAAAGTGATCGTATGAATAAGTCAGAAGCAAAATGCTTTCGACCCATTCTTCCAGCTTCCACAGCCATTATGTCTACATTGTCAAACAAAACTGACAACTGTGCAGAGAGCATTTAATATCCGGAATGCTTCAGCCCCTCTGTGCCACATGAATTGTCTGTTGTTGTAAGATTACATGCAGGGAAGGCCAAGAAAACACGGATGTTCTTTTTTTCAGCAGCACCCCGCTGTTTCAAGTCGCAGTGAACACCGTTTTCAGCTGTTTGAGAGCCAGAGACACAAGGGAATCCATGAGAACTTAATGGAACTTCAGTCTGCAGTTTATTTTAACTTCAGAAGATAAATTATTTGCCATTAATTAAGAACATGAATACTCTATTTGTGTGAGGGAATGATGTTAGTTAAGTCAGGTTAGATTACTGAAAATTATTGTTATTATTCTTATTATTACAAATTCATTAGTATATACCAATAAACAAAATACTTAGTGGGTACCACCAAGAAAATATTTAAGTGTGGGGACAGAGGGCAAGGGGTTATGGGGAATAAGAGAGTAACAACTTTCCCAAAAAGAAAAACACAGTACAAAAGATGAGTACATAATTAAATTAATAAGAACCTTTTTATAATTACAGGGCACAGTAATATTGTAATTGGGTAACATGGTAGAGACAGTTGATAAAATGGGCTAAAAGTAATACTTAATACTGCACTAAAATTAGCCATGGTATAAAAATCTACTTCAGGATTTTCTTAGAGCTAGATGAGAAGATCTGACTTTAAAAGTCAGTATAAAATAAGAATAAATATGTGTTCTGAGTTTGTCAGACCAAAAAAGAAAGTGTTATTAACCACATGGCCAATTTGAAGCATTAAAAATATGACTAATTTATGAAATTAGGTGTCAAAATAAAAAATGAGCAGGATTCTCAGCTCTAGGAACACGGGGGCGTGTCTGCTGAATACACAGAAGACACGCCCACTCGTGGGAGCAGTCAGGCAGCAATTCTGAAATGACTGAAATGTGTCAGATGAGTTCAGAAATTGACATGACTAACTTTGAAACACCCTGAGTGAGTTGAATTCATCTCTATCTCTCTGCTAGGGGTGCAGGTGTATGCTCAGTGTGGCCTCAGCGTGTCATCGAGCCACCCTTTAGAACCGCCCACAAAATCCTGGACTGAAAACTGGTGAAAAACTGTTTGAACCTCTAACTCCACATTTCAGTAATATGTTGTTCAAAGTCTTTTCACGTTTTCAGCAACTATTTTCCAACACATTATTGCCTTTATACATGACTGTAACTCTTTAAGTGTAACAATGTCAGACAGTTTTAAAAGAAAAAAGATCGAAATTGATGCAGAAGAACCAGAGATATTGTCTCTTGTATTCTAAGCATTCATCTTCCTTGTCAATACCCAGTGCCTAGCTTACCCACAATGCATCTTGACCGCCTTTTGTTTAGTCAGCAATTCAAGTGTGTTATACTAGTAACAGCTGCTGATAAAGCAGAGATAAGGCGCAGGCAACACTGGTCTTGTAAGCTTGATTCTTTCTAACTCCACACCCAAAGAATTTTTTCATTTTCATATTTGCAGTCTTTAGACCCAGCCAATGCTGACTCCAGGGACATCACTGACAGCAGTTTGTCTGATTTTACGCAGCTCCCTCTGGAGGTACAAAAGGCTTTTTGTATTGTATTGGCTTTAAAATTGACAGTACACTACGTTAAGGAAGATGCACAGAAAATCTGGTATATGTGGACACCATTTTTGGGCTGTATTATATGTACACACTATGAAATGTGTAGACCTATAAAAAATATTGTTTACTATATTGGAACTGGTGTTTTTTTGTTTTGTTTCTCGCAGCAGCAGCAGCTTCAGTTAAAACACTGATGTGGGGCTGAGGAATGGTGCCAAACATCATTGCATAGTACAAGGCCAAGTCTTCTGGCCTTGAGGGAAATACAAACACTCACAACAACATGGTGGAAGACACAGAGAAGTGCTATGTGTCCTCTTGGTGTATTATATCATTTGAATAATTTAAACCTAGATTTCAAGGTATCTTGGCCTTGATGGATGCTACGGAATAGTGCTCAACTGCATTGCCTGTTGTCACAGTTTTTCTCTGAGTCCTGTCGTTTTTGTAGAGCAGATCTGAACGTTGATGGCTCAGATTTTTTTTCTTTTTTGTTTTGTCCTAAGTCTACAGAGTATGTGCTTATACAGTTTCAAAACATGCAAAGTCAAGAAGGAAAATACAATCAAGGTCAGGTTGATAACAAAAAGCTCCTCTTTTAGGACAGTGGTGGAGACATCCAAGTGTTCTCCAAGTTCTCCCTAAAAGACAGGAGACAAAGCTTTCTTGTTGGTAGGTATAAAATAATCCTATGTGAATTATTCAAAGAGCCCATCGGCTTTTGCTTGCCAGTATTTTAAGAGTAAGAACGCGACACAGTTTTAAGAACACTGTCTCTGAGGCATACGTTGTTGCAAGGAGTGTTGAGGCTGCTTTTAATTCAAAAACTCCTTTCTGTGGATGCACAAGGGACCTCTGAGTTTTTGTCTCTTTCTTTGGTTATACAGAAAAAAACTCAGATTTATCATCGAGGTGCAGACCAAGAATGTAAATCAGCTGAAACAGAATCCAAATATAGGTAAGACAGGACCTTAGCTATTCTTAAGGACACTTAGGTGATGTTGAGTCACTGGCTTTTCTGTTAACAATAGTCAAACTTTTCTCAGAGAGAGCGTTTTCATTGAGAGAGCTTCAGCTCATGATGATCAGTCAGTTAAAAATCCAGACCATGGTCACAATGGTACATAATGAAACGACAAAATGTGTCTTTGATAGAGCTAAAACAGTATAGAGAACATAAAGTTAGCACTAGCTCTTCAGGGTGTCATGTTGCATTCATGTACCGAAACATCTGGAAACGTACAGTATAGGCTACATTGTTACTCTACATTGTGTATTTTAAGCAACATAAGATCCAGCACTTTGTGTGATTCAGTGACTAACATGTTGGGACATATTATAGCAAAACTTGATGTCTGTCTTCTCACAGCAACATTTCCAGTGAAATGACAGCAGAGAAAGAGAGAGAGAGAGAGAGAGAGAGAGAGGGAGAGAGAGAGAGAGAGAGAATACTTTCATCTTTTTGTAAAATGAAATTATAAAATATTTTGGCATGATGTGTATATCAGCACCATGGACAGCGTTATATTCAAGTATAGCTGCTGTACATGGCGGTTAAAGCTTAAAGCTGGGGGGGTAGGTATATTATGTTACCTCACATAAATACACTTCAATACTTTGGGATATTTAAAGAATATGAAAGAACTCACTTGTGAGAGAGAGAATGGAGAGCAGAAGAACAGTGCTGGTAGTCATCTCCTCTCTGCTGTCCCTGGACAAACTTGCCACTTTTTTATACTGTCCTTCAAAAAACAAAAGAAAAAGAAGAAGAAGAAGAAGAAGAAGAAGAAGAAGAAGAAGAAGAAGAAGAAGTGTCTTGAATGAAAACAGGGAAAATATTCAGTTTTTCTATTCCGTCGTGACACAGTGAGCCTTCTCTCTTGTACCTCTCTCCTCTTCTCCTCTGTGCGCTGGTTGCCTCACACTCCGGCTGATGGTCGCAGAAATATACGAGTAAACTTTGGCTAATATAATGAACAGGTCAATTGTAGAAAATGTTTATTTCCCAGACACAACATGTTGGTCCTTTGTTTTACAGCTTTGTTGGGCTGGCCATTGTGCGCCGCCGCTTCAGCCACAAACCAGCCACGGTGACATTTAAAACCTCTCGATCTAAATCCAACAGTCCAAATTTAAGGAGTGGAATTAAACCTTCTGATGAAGCGCGGATAGTGTGAAGAAATCGGCGCAGTTGCTCAAAGTGCGGGGGGCGCACCGTCAACACGCTTGTTGTAAATCGGCTCCTCTGGGGTAACTACTTCAGTTAAAGTCCATAAAGAAGCCGGGAACGATTTTCCATGAAAAGTCCGCGTTGCCTGGAGGAGAAGCCAGGAGGAGAAGCGGGATGAAGAAATGTGGGGGTGGAGAGGGGAGGTGTGTGTGTGTGTGTGTGTGTGTGTGTGCGCGCGCGCTCCTTGAGTGGAAAAAATTCACGTCACGGCTTGAAGTGATGTTCAGCTGCCATTTGGCTCTCCATGGCTTCTGTTCTGCCAGTGGTGTTTAGATAGCCTACTTTTCATGACACCAAGTGAACCCAAACTTGAAGAATACTGAGAAGAAAACGCACAAGAAGCCACAACACGCGACAGTGAGTTTGTACACTAATCTGATAGCACAGAGGATCCATTCTAAGAAGCACAAGAAGATTGACAGATTGACAGAAGAAGACAAGCATTATGATCACCGGAATATGTTTTGGAATGGCATAAGTAGATACGCATTGAATGCCAGCTGTGAGCAGATGTTGTCATAATGAGTGGAGGAAGGGTGGGGAGAGGATTTTTTTTCCTTGCTCTGTGAAAAACATTTCACTGAAAATATAATAATAAAAACACAAAGCATAACATGTAATTGCTGAAGCAATATAGTGCTGTAAAGTTCACTGACAATGAACAAAGACTGTAAAATCTATCAGATCCACACAGGCACTCTGCTTCTGATTTCATTCTGATACATTTTTCCACAAACAAATTCTATAACCTCTTTTAAAAGAAAAAATACATTTACAAATACTTAATAAAAATTAATAATATAATATACATTCATTGATGGTGCAGCTGTTACCTCACAGCAAAAAGGTTCTAGGTCCTAATCAACCTTTTGTATGTTTGCATGTTCACTCTATAGCTGCATTGTCCACCAATATGTGCGAATGTGAACCGGAATTTTGTTGTTGTTCATCTCTATGTGTCAGCCCTGTGATGAACTGCCGATATATCCAGGTTGCACCCCTCCGTTCTCCCAAAGTCAGTTGGGATTGGCTTTGACAACCCTGATAAGCTTAGGTGGTTATGAAAAATGAATGATAAAGGTTATTGTTTTATTACTCTAATCCAGGATCTATAAAAGCATATTTTTTTTTATTTCAGAGGTTTAATTGCTACACCTGAGATCCTCTTATTTCACTGTCCGTGTTATTGGCTTCCAAACTAGTTGGGATGTCAGAAAATTATCCTTGTACCTATGTGTCTTTAAAGATGCAGTGTGTAGATTTTAGTGGCATCTGGTGGTACATTTCATGTAGAAAACATGAAAGGTCCCATATAGAGCCTATGTGTGGTTTGTCCTTTATGGGCTGCTGTTGAAACAAAGTGGGTCAAAATGGCTAACTCCATGGAAGAGGACCAACTCCCTTCTTATCTTCTTTTTCATTATTTTGAGGTGATTTCACACTAAACATAGTTATGAAAATGATATTCCATTTCTGTCAGTAAATACCCTTAAATGTTACACACTGGACCTTGTAACAGAGATTTCAAGTGAACACAGAGAAACTTTTTTCCCTTCAGCAGATGAGCAAGATAAGTGTCAAAAAAAAGTAAGATAACAGCATCTCAAATATCTGAAGAATAACAATTAATGTCATTGTCATTATTTTTTTTTTTACCTTGTGACTTACTGTATTGTTTTTTGTTAGGAGACAGAGGAGCTCATCATCTACCTCAGAGCCACTCTACAGAATATTCAGTTATGTTGCACGTGTGTGTGAGTTTGTGAGACGATTTACTCGTACCAGGAGTATTTTTAACAGTTGGACTGTGTGCATGTGACTATGACTCGCCATCACACTAAGAGGAGAGTCATGTCAAATGCCTCTCTGCTGCAGAAGTCACAGTGAAAAGAGAGAACGGCTCGGGTGTGAAAGCAATGAAGAGGAGAAGACATGAAAAGACTGCACTTCTTTTAGACATTTGTGCTTGTTGCACATGAATAAACCATTGCAGATTCAGTGGTTAACACTCGCAAGCATGGATTCCTCTGGGCCAGGGGGATTGAGAGGTTCTTTCATTTGCACGATATAAATATATATCAATAAGAAACAATTAACCTCATGGGAACATCTTCTCCTGTCAAAAATCAAAAGAAATACATTTAAACACATTGTCTTAATCTTTTTTTCCTACTTCTTTTCAGTTATTTTTGATGTGAAGCATGTGAATTCATGTATCATCTCTCTCTCTCTCTCTCTCTCTCTCTCACACACACACACACACACACACCCAATCTCTTAAAACAGAAACAATAATCTCAAAACAAGAACTTATGCGAGATTTACCCCTGTGTCATTGTTTAAGGGTTCTTAGCATGTGCATAAATCCCTCACAATCTGGGCCATATAACTAACATATTACTCCTTCACACGGCCCACTGGAGATTTCAATCTGCCATAATGGAAGTGTGTCTCTGCTTCAGCCAAGTTAACTGGCACGAGCGCACCACAGCTTACGGCAATTCATAACCCCCCCCCCCCGTCTCTAACGCTACTGCTCCATCACTATCTTTCTCTTTCGTACAGGCAGGTTCATACAGGCTGCTAAATAAAAGTGCCAAGATGATACCTGTCATATGAAATATTTATGTTAGGACACACTGTGCTTGGTGGGATCAATATATCAGCATATTATTTCTCCTACTGCACTGTTAGAGCTCTGTACATGTTGGTGTTTAATATTTATTTATCTAAATAAGGTCTGCTGACTGTGCGTGTTGCAAAGATTGCTGAGTCTGCAGCAAACAGCCTCCCCTCCCATTCATAAACACACACACACACACACACACACACACACACACACACACACACACCTGGCTGAGGATGTTAATGTTAGCCAATGATCACCTCCAATGGAGGATTGTCATTCTCTCAGAAAAACGGAGAAACCTGCTGGACCAGCTGCAAAAGCAGCTGTACAAGTCTTATATGTTATAGTCAACTCTTAAACATGTGTCCTAAAAATCCTTCTGTTTCATAAATCTAGATTCTAGATCTAGAAAAAAAGAAAACATAGTTACTCTAGAGAGAAATTCGTCTCTAACAATATTTTTTGTGTAGTCGCGGTGCCAATGCTAATATAGACCTTGATGACACCAATGTGGCTCCATATTAACATCATTTTTTTTTCCAATTTTGCCCAAATAGTGATTGGATCTCAAACACCAAGGCAGTAAAGGAAGTAATGCCATGAACAGACACCATTCAAGACTTTCTGCAAGAGAAGATTTTCTAGCTACTTACAGCGTTTTGCGAGATGTACTTGAGCTATCAGGAGGAGGCAGTGTTTGGTGATCTTTCGACTCGCCTCTGGGATTTTTCTCTTGAAAGAATGTGGGCATGCTGTACAGAGTGTACCTACTTGGATGAGATCCAATCACAACGTGTGCTTGACCACCACCAAATGTGGTCTGTCTGATCCAAAACTTCTGCATGTATTTACTGGCATTTTTCTTTATCCAAATAATGTATCCCGATGAAGATCATATTTTAAATACCAAGTGCAAATAGGGTTCATGACATCATCATGGGTGAATTTGTCAATGTCCTCCCACAGAGATTGAGACTTAAACTTTATGTTTAAAATCCATGTGGTGCTGCTTAAAGTCAGTAAAATAAGAGCTCACTTTTTTGCAGGAAGGTTGTGCTTTCTGGAGGGCAGGGAATGGGCAACAGAGCAGTATATGAATATGCAGCTCCGCCAGAGGAGGGGGTCAGGTTGAGGCTGGGAGTTTGCAAGAGAATACAAAAAAAGCTGCCAGCATGGAGGCAGTGAACAACCAAGAACGGGCATCAAAGCATTACATGCCAGTAGAAAGAGTCATATAGGGGAATGCTTTAAGTGTAAACTTAAAATAAAATAGCCAATCATCACATGATGGTTTTCTAAAATCAAACCAAGATCCTGAAAATAAGGCAACATGGGTTCACGAGTAGAAATATAAAGGTGTGTGCAGGGCAGACTGTTCCAGGGCAAAAAGTCATGTTAGCTTCCTGTGGGTGAATCAGAGCTATAGGTGTACAGGATATGTACACATCAGCCTGAGGCTTGAGGCTGGGAAACAGGAGCAGATCTGAGTCTAGCATAGCAATGTTAGGTGTGGGATGTGGTGATAGGGTAAATTAACTCGAGTGAGAGGCAGTCCAGGATTGAAGCCTGCAGGAATCCAGTGTTCTCCTCCACAGACCTGATAAGCAGAGTTGTACAGATCAAACACAAAACATCAGGGCCAAAGACATCAGTTCACTAGACCCAACATCTCATGTTGTTTCTCAGCACAAAACATGCCAATCTTATTTTTATGGTATGGCTGAAGGGTTCAGTTGCAGGTGATGACTGTGAAGAAGAAATCACTGATGTCCTGCCAAAGCTTTTAGTTCAGACCTCAGGTTTTATCATGTAGCTCAACATTCCAATTTTTTACATCAATGCTGTTTGAATTAAATTAGAAAATAAGCAATAAAATATGACAAATGCTTGGACCTAAATGCAATTATTATACAACTCTGTTATAATTTGTGGCAACAAGTATTGCAGAACACTATTAATATTGTATAACACAAGTCGGCGTATGCAAAGGTGGCTAACCTTGGAACCTGAATATATATATAGATATATATATAGAATATAGATTCTTATATAGATTCTTATAAATATGCTAGATTTACACGGTTAATATCTTATAACATTTATCTATATTTAGATTTATATTGTTTATATCTTTTTTTCATTTGCTGGACTTTTTTTATATCTCTTTACACCTGTATACATTTTATATTTTTATGTTTATTGCTTGTTTGCGCCAGGGATATAAGGGAAACAATATTTCAATTCTCTGTATGTCCTGTACGTATGGCAGTGACAATAACGGTGAAGAACAGGTGAATTTACCATTTTAAATGTCCAGAATGGTTGTATTTTGAACTGTTGTTGCAGGAGATTTGTGTTGTAGATTTGAAGTTATGCAAAGGCTTATTCATTTTACTTTATACCAGTGTTGTAGTCAAGACCAGATGAGACACAACCAAGAATTTGGGGGTTTAAGACCAAGTCAAGACCAAGACCAAGGCAGGATAAGATGGATCAGGACCATACAGTTTGTAGCTATTATTCACAAAGTCTCTTAAATGAGAGACTCACTTACACTTTAGCTTAACTCTCTTTGAAATGCTTCCTTCCGAATTGGTGATAAATGTTTGACATGTTCCTAGTCGTCTCAGTAAGCTTCTTCTCCTGTCATTCATTTTCTTTGAGCGCGTGCAAGTGTGGGGTGACAGCATCATTAGAAATGGGTCAAGTTACGGGCTGCATTTGAAGCAGGAAGTTTGACATCCAATCAAAGTAAATCCCTTCAGTTGTGGTCTCGACTGGTCTTGAAATAAAGTCTGCTTTGTCGAAGACCAAGACAAGACCAAGTAAAACTGTTGAAAACCCATTCCGAGACAGGTCTTGAGATGTGTTTTTCAATGTGAATTGTTTTATGTATGGAGTTGTAATATGTCTCAGTCATCCAAACCCCAGAGCTTATTAGTCCGTCTCCTGTGCATGTTCATCATCATACTGACTTAGGTTTTACTGTGTGTGTGTGTGTTCAAATGTGGCTCCTTATGCAACACATGTGCATGCATATGTCTGTGTGACTCTCTGCTTATTATAATTTCATAGCAAAATAATTAGTTTCATAACATCTTAAAATGTGCACATATGAAAGGACACAAATATATACATGTATAGATAGACCCTTTTCCTGCTCACTCACCGTTGATCCATTTTTCACTCCCAGGTGAAACATATTGATTTCTAAAGATGGACTTTTAACAACGCAACAAAATGTAGATTTGCATCCATTTTCCGTAGATTTACAGTCATCCTTAACCTGTTTCCTTTACTGGCATGATTTATTCCATTTCCAGATATAGATACAGATATATCCAGATGTTTTGTAAGTGTTTCACTCAGTGTAGGCAGATTAGCTGACTCAATACCTGCCACTACTGATACATCATGACAGCAGCCTGGATCTGTTTCATACCATCAGTATTCATGTCGGTGATATATCAGCTAATTAACCACTACATGTGTATGGGTATGTAATAACTGGTGTAAAGGTTGATACGCTTACACTCATGTTTCACATTTTCCCATAGATTCATGTAGAATTGTATATGACCTCTTTAATTACACTTTGTATGCTTGAAATAGAGTTTAAAAAAAGTTACAGCCAGAAAAAAAAAGGTACAGAAATGTGGTCATTTATATACTGTAACATCACTAGATAGCTACAGAAACCTAATAACTCTAACTGAAATAGACCAAACAACCAAAGAAACAATTAAAAATGTTCAGGCATTTTATATGTTTGTGCATCCTATTGCTTTCTGTAACAATCCTAATGCCTTGTGTTATTGGACAGATCAGCCTGCTGGGGGGCACTCTCTGTGCGTTTAGTACATGAATATTATGCCTGAATATTGCATGATCCTGGGTTCACTGTGTGGATGATTAGATTAAAACAAATAAACATATGCCTCATGTAATCACACTATCAACTGAAATAATAAGAAATATTTTACACAGTGCCTAGACATTGGGTAATAATACAAGACCCATTACCAGTCCCTTGATATTAAGTGTGCAACCTATATTCCCAAATAAAATTAGTTCTTTCATTACCATATATCAATTGACATAATGTGAACCTTGGGCTTTGTGTGGTCCGTTGATGTCTGGGCTGCACCAGCTATTCATAAATCCATTACTAAACATGAGCCTGCGTGTGTGTGTGTGTGTGTGAAATAAATCAAACTGTTGATTTATTAAATCTTCAGGAATATTTTATTGTATATATTCTTATTTTATGTTCTCATACTTACACATACAGAAGTGTAAATTAATTGTAGGAAACATCTGTCCAATCAAAATCAATCAACAATATAAACAGGAAGTAACTGCAGCATCACAAGCTGTAGCATAATTTCCAAATTTCCAAATAATAAATTAAACTGCCAATCCGTTGTAACTTACCACTATTCTGCTACATTACAATTAAGATAACAATCTTCCCAATTTGCATCATTACCCACATGATTTTTATCCAGGGTCGTGTCAGATAAGTTGGCTCACATATTAGCAAGTTAGCATTAGCTCTCTCAGTTGGTTTAGATAGCTACACAACAGTTGTACCTTGCGGTTACGCAAGGTTATATGCAGTATTTTATATTAAGGTTATGTGTAAATCTCCACTTTGTCAACACATATATTTTAACTAGGTTAGTTTAGGCAGTTGCCTGCTTTAACCAATTGGTAATCTTGTCATATGGAAAAGCAAAGACTAGAAGTCCACATAATTAACATTATCCTTTTACTGTAACTGGGTCAACTGGGCCAACACAGTGATGCACCAATATATATAAATGTAAAGGAGCTCTCACAGTCACTCCATCCATAACCAGCCCAAAACAAGTCTGCATCACAGGGCAAGTAAAGTTCAAGTCCAAAGTGTGTGGTATTTAAAACCAAGTGACACTACATCTTCTTACAGGATCGAGAGACGAAGGCTAACTCTGAAGTTATCATCGTCTGTCCTTTTCCTTCACCTGAGCCTTGAGTATGGGGACATAATGGAGCATATGAGATGACAGAGGGACAGAAGAGGACAATGGGATGTGAAACATGACATGTGCAGCACTGTAGCAACAAACACAGACACAACCAAACTGAATCATGTAGTGAAATCAGCATTGTAAGGCAGCTTTCTGAATATACACTTTGTTCTGTCCTTTAAGAATTACTTTTAGCATTGCATTAGCATAAAGGTTGTTGGGTAAATGCTCCACTGACACTGGAATTAAAATATGAAACAACTTCAGTATTACATGTTTGATCCTGACTTTAAAAAAAGAATAAAAAACTGCCTTTTAGCTCAAACAACTGAATATGAACTGACAGAGCATCAGTCATTTATGAGCGTTAAATCATAATGGTGTAATGGAAATGGTTAGAGCAAAAAAACTGTGAGAAAATGGCATCAGCTCTAAAAACGCTATAATCACTAATCTGACATTTTTAGATGCTATGTGTGAAACATTCATAACTTACTGTAACAGCTGACAGAGTGAGAAATACACCCGTGGCTTACCAGTTATCACATTTGTCACAACGAGAGGAACGATAACCTGCTCGAGCAGCTGCATGAGCATATCTGCTGGAAAGCTGATGTAGGTTTTGTCAAGGTTTGACAGATAGACGTGTGTCTTCAGAATCATGCCCAAAGCAATGTCTGTGAGACAGTGACATAAAAATATTGTAACTTTAGCTTTTGGGTCAAAATCGCTGAGGATAAAGGTGTAGAAGAAGAAGAAGAAGAAGAAGAAGAAGAAGAAGAATATGGTAAAGGTGGCTGCATGCTGCTCTTTTTTTATACCACAAGTAAGCAGTGCAAAGGGCCATGTAATAAACCTGAACAGCCAGACCATTACCTCAGCTGAGCGCATGAGAAATTTACTACTAAGCCTCTTGCTTTGTCCAACCAAAGGTCCAAAACTTGAAATCCTTTTGTCTTAGGGTCATTTAATGTGCACTGTTGGAGCAAACCCAGTGACCTAAACTGTCCACTAGATGATGCTGTTTAACCTGGTGTGATCAGATACAGTGTCTGTCGTTAGGTACCGGGGAGCAAGATGAAAACAACCGTCTCATTACTATTCACAAACAAATGTCACGTGACGTACCTGCTAAAAACAGAGTGCACAAATAATGCAGAGTCATCTGTATCTGTAAACACACTTCTGTCAACTCGGCCCCCTCAGTTGACAGAGTTGTAATGTATGTTTGACTATTTATAATATATTTAATTTAACCCGATCTTATGTTATAAATATATATAATATAATATATAATAATATATATAAATATATAATATGTATAAATGTGAGTTTGTTGTGACCCAACGGCTCTATCTGATCACAACAGGTTAAACAGCGCCCTCTAGTGGACAGTTGAAGTCATTGCATTTGCTTTAACAGTGGCACTAGATCACATGAAATGACTCAAAGCTAAACGCATCAAAATGAAGTGTTTTACTCGTGGAAAGTTCTGCTCCTTTTTTATCGGGAAGGTGGATTTATTAACTTTTTTAATCCTACTCAGTGTTGTTCTTGGTAAGTGATGACTGCAAATGATTTTAATTAGTGTAAAGTTAGCTACTTGTTCTAACTGCCGGCCAGAGCTAGCTAACGCGATTTAACTGCCTGCCATAGGCAGCTAACGCTAGTTAGTTGTATCAGCTAGTTAGTTACTGTAATGGTGTTAAATATTAACAAATTTATTATTTATCAATTAAACATTAAGATATTTTGAAGCAAAAACACAAAGTTAATGTGACATTTTGCTAAAGTAAGGTAAAGTTAGCGTCCATGTAGCCACAGAATGCGTGAAAATACCGGACGCTGCCATGGCAACCGCATCTTTGTCATCATGCAGTCGGCTCAATCTGATCATCACACCACGTTAAACATCACCATCTAGTGGCATGGATTTATTCATCTCACGGTGTCAAATACAGTAAATATTATCGATGATGTTGACAATAACCCAGAAGCTGATGTTATAATATTTCTCTGTCACTGTCTCACAGGCATCGCTGTGGGCATTACTCTGAACACACACGTCCATCTGTCCCCCTTCGACAAAAAATACGTCGGCTTTCCAGCAGAAACGCTTATCCGGATGCTCAAGCTGGTCAGCCTTCCTCTCATTGTGACAAATGTGATAACTTGTAAGTCACAGGTGTAGTTCTCCCTCTGACGGTTCTTACATTAAGTTATAAACGTTTCACACATAGCATCTAAAAAGTGATAATAGTGATCGTTTATAGAACGGACGTCATTTTCTCACAGTTTGATGGATAGAAATGTTTGAAGAAATAAAACACCCGAGCTCACTTGAGATGTACTCCATTAAACCTTGGTGATGTAAGACTCGTGGGTGATTTTACTGATGTGCTAACCTTCAGTTTTAAGATCTCAGCTCACATTTTTGCTCTTTATAGCAATTTGTGCTACTGTTGGCATCAACGAAAAAATCGCCATGCGTGCAGCAGTGTACTATGTCTCCACCACTCTGCTGTCTGTTATAGTAGGTAAGAGAAATACCATGCATATGGTTATTGTCATTACAACCATATACACAGTACACAGTGAAACGAGACAGTGTTTTGACAATGTGCTACATAGAATATAGTGCAGCGGGTGCACACACATTACAAAAAACAAGAAGGGCTATATACATGTATATACAGTATGGCTATATGAATATATACAGTATGATATTGATAGATTGACAGATACAGTAGATATTGAATAAAACAGCAGCAGCAGGTAAACAAGGTGTAATGTGCATGGATATATGTGCACGTTTACATTTTGCTGTTCAACAGGCTGACTGCCTGTGGGAAGAAACTGTTTTCCATCCTGGCAGCGAAGCTGCTGTAGTACCTGAAGGTGTCCCAAATTATAATACTATATATAATAGTGAAAACATTTCAACACTGAAACATTTAGTGAACAAATTTTAGACGGACATGCTGCTAAAAGTCAAGTGTTTCTGTTTAAGAGAGATTCCGACATTTGCAGCTTAGCAGTAAAATATTTCGATATGTCACTAGTTTTCATACGCTGTACTGTTTTTTCATCATGTAAAGTCATTTGTAACTTTGTCTCATGAGGCGCTGTTGATATTGTGTTATGATGTTTGCCTTCTGTGGTCACTCTTGGATTATGTGTTGTAGGATTAATATTGATGTTGCTGATCATGCCTGGGGTCAGTGATAATACTGTAACAACAGATGATGATGACGACGATGATGATTATGAATCCACGGCTGATGCCTTTATGGATCTAATAATGTGAGAACAACGTGTATATTCAGACAGGCCCGATTCCTCCCACTGCATGTTTAGGTTTCTAGTTTAGCCAGATTCTTCAGTCTGTTTGTAACATTTCAAAAAGTAATACATCATTTCATCAGAGAATCCAAATGACGTTCATTACTAATATATTTACTCATCAGTTTTTAATAACAGTATATATGTTTGGTTTTCCCTTACTCTTTACAGGCAAATGGTGCCACGAAATCTGGTTCTGGGCAGCTTTAAGCAGGTATGTGTTATTACACAGGTATGCAATATTGCCCATGAAGGAGACAGTGTAATATTTAGGTGAGTTTTGAAATTGAAGCAGCTGATTCAAAATTCTCACCTCGAAACATGTTTCTTTTTGTCACTATGAAGATTCCTCTGTGAAGTTTATGTTATGCTGACACACGAAGCTGCCATCAGACTCTTGTTCTCACTGAGTTTCTCATCTTGTTTCAGAAAAAGGCTGTGGGTCTGATGGCTGAAAGTCATGATAAACTCAGTACTCTGGGCTTGATTGTCTGGTCTGTTATTCTTGGACTAGCCCTCAAGAAGATGGGGAAAAAAAGTCAAGTCTTTGTGGAGATTCTTGTTGCCCTCAACGAGGCCATTAGACGTGTGGTTAGAGGCATAGTATGGTATGGTGAAATAGCACATATGTTCTGGAAGAAAATCTCAATCTAGTGCATATAATATTTAAAGTCTGTGTAAAGTAAGAATAAATATGTGTTCTGAGTTTGTTAGACTAAAGAAGAAAGACAAATTTGAATGATTAAAAGTTTATGAAATTAGGTGCCAAAATCGTGTAAAAATGAGCAGTGTTCTCAGCTCCAGGACTGTGGGGGCGTGTCCGCTGAATGTGCTGAAGCCACGCCCACTCGTGGGAGCAGTCAAGCAGCAATTTTGAAGCGACTGAAACGTGTCAGATGAGTTCAGAAAATGACATGACTAACTTTGAAACACTCTAAGTGAGATGAATTCATCTCTATCTCTCTGCTAGGGGTGCAGGGGTATGCTCAGGGTGGCCTCAGCGTGTCATCGAGCTACCCTTTAGGACCGCCCACAAAATCCTGGACAATCTCAGAATTTCCTTTACACAGACTTTAAAAAGTGTAAAATATATAATGAAATGATTTCATACTGTCATCTATTATATTACGCACAGAAAGACAGTGAACACCTTCAGTTTATACTTATACAACATACATTCTGCTGTTTCTTTTCCAGCCTTTTACCAGTAGGAGTGTTTTTCTTGACTGTAAGCTATATTGTCGTGGTTCAGGACCACTGGGACGCTATCTTCAAATTTGGAAAATTCATTGCAGTGATCATTACTGGGTACGTTTTGCACTTTTAAGCACTATTGCAGTTACACTGTGAATGCAAAGTCCATTTGCTGTTGTTTGTAATTTCGTTTCTTATACTCCAATATGTAGTTTTTGCTTTTTTTCAGGCTCACTATCCACGCAGTAGTAGTCCTACCACTCATCTATTACATGTTTTTGAGAAAAAGCCCTTTTCCTGTCATTAAGGGGTTTTTTCCTGCTTTAAAGAAGGCCTTGCTCAGCTCACGTAGGTAAGAGAATTATCTTTGCCAACAGTATAGGCCAGTATCCTACAGATCCTCTCTGTGACAATCTGCAGTTGATTGATTGATATAAAAAATGGGCAGATATTTAAGAACTAACAAGGGACGCACTCTGTCTCCAAGCGCTGCGTTTGAGGAGACTTTTCGATGTTGTGAGGAAGTAAACGCGATTGACAGGAGAATCACTGCCTTCATGCTGCCGATTGGGATCAATGTCAACATGGACGGAACGGCGCTCTATGAAATGGCAGCAGCAATTTTCATCGCCCAGTTCAGCGGCATGCAACTGAACTTTAGCAGGTTGATCATGCTTGCGTAAGTCACACTCTTGTTATTTTCTCACTCACTGTTGACCTTTTATCCATATCTGATTTTGTGCTTTGTTTTTGATTTGTCCGGCAGCAGCTGAAGCTTTAAGTCTCTGCTGCAGAAGCAAGTTTTTTTGATCCATAGCTTGGACAATAATGTAGTACTGTTTCTTGTTGTATATATGCACTCCCTCCATCCATTACATTACATGTCCCATGATGCCACATGTCACATGTTTTGTGAAATTGTCCAAACCAAAAATCTGGGGAAGCAAGATACTGAAAAATGAGCATGCAAAAACTGACTAACTATATAAATGATTAGAAAAAGTATAGAATGTGCGATCTTTAAAAGCTGGCTCATAAAAACAAATACACAGTGCTGCTATTGTGTCTTCAACAGTCCACTCAAGTGATCACTTGCATGGCTCTGCGTTTCCTCCACAGTGTGACAGTAATGGTGTCCATCATCGGACACTCAGGGATCCCAGCTACAGGAGCATGCACCACTCTCTTCATTTTGGCCGTGGCTGGGATTCCTGTGAGGGACGTTTGCCTTTTGTTTGTGATAGAATGGATTTTGTAAGTTCAACCTGTGCTTTGGCACGGACAACCACAACTGATATCAAACAACACAGTGTGAGGAAGCACATATCCACTGATCTTTTGCTTGTGTCTTTCAGACATCGCTGCAACTCTACTGTCAACATCCTGGGAGACTGCGTTGGTGTGGTGATTGTTGAGCATCTGTCGAAAAGAGAACTCGAAGAAATGGACGGGGGAAAACCGGAAGGGACACAGCCAGGTGAAGTTTTAGTTGTTGTTTTTTTACAGCATCACAAGGGACATCAGCACATAATAGATGATTTTAACCCAGTGCATGGACACATGAACAGAGCACATTCTATTTTCTGGTATTATGATATCATTTGTATTATTAGTATGTGAGTGAATCATTTACATTGATATGGAAAATTATGACACTCAGATTTGCATCTATGTCATCCAGAGCCCTGATGAGGAGAGGTGCTCCGGGTACACACCAGTAGGAGGGGTCTCTGGAAAACAGACAAAGTCAATAACTCCAAGACAGCAGAAGACTGAGACAAAGTGTGTAGTAGTCTCACTTCAGCAAAACAGGAGTGACTTTGAAGAGAATTCTTAAGCACCAAAAATGTGCTCTTTGAATACTTTTTCACTTATTTGGTATTACAATTTTTAAATCACATTTTTAAAATTTAAAATAATCCCATTGGCGATTATTTGTTCATTTGATTTATATCTTGCTTATATCTTATTTCATAGTTCATCTAGATTTGATTCTAGTGAGTTAAATATGATGCTTGAGAAAGTCATTCACTCCATCACAGCAGCTGAAGTATGGAGTAGCCTCTTGATTTAGTTTTTTCTTTGTTTTGTTATGTACCTTTATTTGAACTGGTTGGCAAAGATTTGCTTATTTGATTTATTTGGAATTTTTGTTAATTTGTGTTTTTGCTGTTACATTTTGATTTTGTGTCCATTCCGTAAAAATCGGCCTATTTTATAGACAGTTTTTTTGTTTTTGTTTTTTTTTTACTGATTAATTTATTTAGACATAAATTGGCTTCATTGATTCATTGTCCTGCAATTATTTGTTGACTTTTTTTTATTTGGAATCAATTTGACGCCATTTTATATTTTCACGTTTGCCAGAAATTATTATTACTCTCTTTGATGTGTTATTGTGTATTGATGTATTAATGTGTATTATTTCGTTTCACACGATTGTGGTTTTGAATAAATTATTTATTTCTCAATAAAGTTCAGAAAGAGCTGGATGACCACTGTGTGTGTTTCAATGGGTTAGCACAAAATACAATGTGACTGTAACTCTTCTGTTTCTGGAATGAATTGTTTGTGACGCAATACAGTAAATCAAGTATCAAAATAAAAATCCAAACTAAATGATAAGTGATCATGTAGACGGAGGAGAAAGGTTTTCTAGCTGTGTTAAATAACATCACTGCTGGCCTCCACTATGACCTCTGAAAGACCACAAAGTTACACAATGTTAGTTTGGTCCAAACTATATACACAAGCAGACAGATATGTGACTAACCAGGCTGGACACCTGGTAAAGACGACTAAAAGACTTGACAAACTGAATGTTTGTAGTAAATGGTGAAACTGGTGCGATTCAGGTGGGACCACTCTGGGAACTGTACTCTGGACAGTGCCTTTGATGGGCCAAGATATCCAGTTAGTTAATTAGTTAGTTATCTTTAATTCTGTTGCCCCCTGATTATCATGTCTTGTTTTTCCAGGCTCACTATCCACGCAGTAGTAGTTCTACCACTCATCTATTACATGTTTTTGAGAAAAAGCCCTTTTCCTATCATTAAGGAATTTGAATTAAGAATAATAAGAATAAGAATTTGAATATGTATATATTAAATTTGAATTTGAACATGTATATGTTAAGTATATATTAAATTGAATATGTATATATTAAATATGTCTCTTGGATAAGAGAACTATACTGCCATCATGTGGATTCGTCTATCTTAAAGGCCTTAGCGTAGAAGACTTTTTTTAAGTCATGAATTACATTTTTAATAGCTGAAAGACAGGAAAGTATGGTTTGGGGAAAGAATAACAGAAAACACAATGCTTTAGAAGAGGATGTTATACATTTATTATTGAACCAGCTTTTGAAATCCAAAAGACGGGGTAAGGGATTAAAAAAATCATTGCACTACTTAATAAAGTATTACTAGTAATAACTCTCATACAAAATGTACAAATGTTTGTTAAAAATTTCATTATCATCATAACAGGCCTTCAAATGATTTTGGTTACAGATATAATACATAATGAAACTATTATGACACCATTTTAATGACAGAGTTTCATAGAGTTTAAAAGGAAAAATATCCAAACAACCCAACAACTTGCATGGAAAAAAAAGATTAGCAAAATAAATCAATAAGCACTAATCATACTGGTTGCGCCATTTTCTGAAAAGACATAAATAGTGGGACTGAGGTAATTGCTAGTGTACCAAGCAACAACAACAACAAAAACTGTCCAACATAAAAAAAACAAAAACAATCCTAAGACACAAAATGGATGCATACAGTCAGGCCCCCAAGAAAAAAAGATGACAGAAAATATACCTTCCCTCCATTCCCATGGATATTACATGACTTTATACACGGACTACGCTGAGGAAGAGTTTTAGAAAACAATGAATTAATCTTCCTGGACACTGACACACTGTTAGCAAAAAAATAAAAAATGTATTGGTGTGATGTGGTGACACTGGATAAATACAAGTACCAGGAGAAAATGAAGCTTTATAAAAGGCATCTCAGATGTAAGACACTGCAGGTGCCTGGCAGAACGTTCCAAACCAAACTTTGTGTCTCTATAAGGCCTATGTTAGGTTGTCATCTGGACACAAAACACCAATTGTGATAAATAGTGATAAATTACATTAGAAAGCTTGCTCTGTGCATGAGGTGAACATCTCTGAGTCACATTATCACATGCTGACATAGGCCTTACAGAGATAAAGTACAAAACAGAGCCCCTAAACCTCTGCAAATAAACAGATGTGCAGTGTGAAGAATATAAAAAAGGAACTGATACTGTATGAAGATGACGTGGAGAACATATACTGTATGTTTTTAAATGCTTTCAAATGTTTGTTCGCATACACACGTGGGACTGTGGGAAACTGATCAGTGGTTTGTTCAGAATGAAAAGAGTGTGTAGGTCTTAAATCTACGTATTAAAGTGCTCAAGTGTCAAATCCACCGTCTGGTGAAACAGCAGATTTCTCTGTGACCTTATAAGTCTCTTCAAACTTGTTCCTTGTCAATGGTGGACAAAAACATAGCATCCATATTTAGCAACACTTACAGAAATCTGCCTGGGCACTACGACAGATAGACACATTTAAAAAGAGGCCTCATTCCCATTAGAAAGCTAGTAAAGTGAGCGTGAATGTTTTGATGACATTTTTAATGAATGCTTTGCATCCACCTTGTCAGCTCTGTAGGATCCAACTGTATTCACATGATGTGCCTTGGGTTAGAGCTTAGTGGATATGTCGAGGAAGATAAATAGTCCTGATCTGTTTCCTTTAGGTTAAGGACATAATATGTCATGAAAAATGTCTTTCAAAAGCCTCCGGCCTTTACTAGCTTGAGACAAGAACAATGCAGAAGGGTAGACATGGAGTGACAGAGTCAAAGCGTGATAATGGCATGACACAAAAGCATTGTTAACTTCCCTGGAGGTGCCCTTGGTCCTGCACTTTAAATTTGAACTTTTGATTTCTGAACAAATCTTTGCTATAAAAACAGTCTGGCGTTACCCTCAACCTCCAGTGAGTCTAAATCTACGTGAAGTAGAGTGAAAAAAGAAACAGGATTAAGGAAGTCAATGTACTGTATACCACATGAGCTGTATAAATACCACAGAAGGAGTAACACACACACGCACACACAGGCAAGTGCAAGGACACACACAGGCGCTTGCACACAGACACACGTTTAGAGAAAATAAAGTATATTTTTCCATTGTTCCAGAGTAGCTCACTCTTTGACACACAGTGTACAGTATCTTCGTTTCACCTCATACAGCTCAAACTGCTCTCACACAGAGGAATGCAAGAAGAAACACAGCGAAATCAAAATGGACTGATACGGTTCAACTGCAATTAGAATGAGTCTAGTAAAAATGACAGTCTCTGTGGGCCAAAATGTTGGATGCTTAATTATAACCAGAATAATAACAATGACATTATCATAATCTTTGGACTGCCAAATTCTTCCTAAATGTTTGTTAGTACAACTATACAGAAGGCTTTTTCCCCCGCCCATCACCTACAAGACTGAACAGGTGGCATCAGTTTGGAAGGGCTCATAATGCGTTTAAAAAAATACACTTATATATGTCCACCTGCACATGACACTGTGTCTATGTGTTTTAAAGGCCATTCATAGTTAGGGTTAACCGAGAGCAGAAGGCAGAGTAGTAGGGGCAAAATAGTTCAAAACAGAAGGTCTACGAAGTCCAGCGATAAAGTGAGCATGAGTCGGCAGAAAGTTGCTGATCCCAGATGAGAATCACTGTTCAATGTCCTGGAGGATTGAAAGAGCACTGGTCCCAGTTATGCGGCAGAATGTGTGAGTGAGCGGGAGGTGTATAATAGAAGGAGCGGAGTTCACTGATCGGTTGGTGCATCCAAAAGGGAGTCCGGGATTGCGGGTGCTGAGTCTTGATATGAGGTCACTCAGAATCCCGCTGGACCTCAGAGGCATCGGCTCGACAAATAGGACAGGTTCGGTTAGCCTGGAAGGAACGAAAAATAAGGAGATTTAAACAGGTTAAATATATATGCATACCAGGTGGAAACCCCAGGCTTTAAGGGCACGGTGGAAAACAGTTGATTTTCAATGTCTTTACTCACCTTGAGCCACTTGTCTACACACTTGGCGTGGAACTCGTGATTACAGGGCAAGACCCTGAGGAGCTGGCGAGACTCGAAGTCACACATACATACCACACACCTGTAAGATGAAAGAAGGTTGGTCCCATTTAAAAAAGGCATCTTGTGCAAATGTGTACCACATCAAAACAACAGCAATCCACAAAACAAAGCCATGGGAAGGAAGAAAGGTACTCACAGTGTTTGCTCAGACTGATGGTTGTTGGGGTTGAACCTGTATGATGGAAGCTGTTCTATATCTGCTTTAGTTAGACCGCGGGGCTTTGCCTCTCCTAAACGCTCTGCGAGGTTCAACAGGGCCTGAAGTTTTCACACAGAAAAGCAAAGGTTAGAGGACAAAGTTTACAAAAACAGAGGATGATGGCTTTATTAATTCACTGATTTTCTAACTACATAGCCTATATAGCATGTCCATGCTATAATATGTCAAAATCAAATCCTGATGTGTATCATGTGATAACATAATTTCTCGCTAAACCGTTGGCAGCAGGTTGTCCTACCTCATAGTTCTCCACCTCTCCGTCGTCCACGTCCAGCTCTAGGCTGATAGTGGGGGCCACATTTGGGGGTACAGGAAGCATGGACCTGTAGATGGTTGAAAACATGGCACACATAGTTTAGGAAACTGCGTTTGTTACATCTCTGGAGGCTCAACATAAACATGAAGAAGTAAAAAAAACAAAAAACACTTACAGGAAGTAAGGCAGGAAGCTTGGGTGGTAGGGTGATGGGGGTACAGCCTGCTGAGAGCGGTAACGCCGGCTTGTGAATCGGCGAGGCATAAAGTGGGGATAGGGCTGTAAAAGATGGGAGAAAGAAGATAGAATAAATGATTCCACCGTGGATAAACATATTTTATCCAAACAAATTATGCTGAGGGCATGTAGTGAGTTTACTTACCACTGTAAAGAGCTCCTGCGACAGGGGGTCGTGGTGCGAGAGGAACTGGAGTGGTGTGGAGGGCGGCAGGGTGGACGGAGGCTGGTGATGATGGTGGTGATGATGGTGGGCATAGCTGAACCCTCCACCCACTGAAAGCTGCTCTCCCAAAAGCTCAACCTCGTTTTCGATCCTCTGTAAGGGCTGAGGAGAAACACACCGGGTTATCAAACGTGACAAATGTATAACAGGTGTTATGGCGGCGCAATAACTGGGCCAAAGATGTTTACAAGTAGTTTTGTAGGACACTTAAGCAACAACAGGACAGCAGATTTTGTCTTAGTGAGATCTGTGTTTGGTGGCACAGATATATAATAATTAGGCCTACATCATGATGACAATATGACAATTTGCACCATCATGAGATTTCTAAGCACATGATATCTTTGTAATGTACATACACAGTTCATTGCTCTCTCCTAAGGCTGTCGTACAATGTTATCAATGTGTCAGTGGTGCAGCGTTTAAATCCAATAAAAACTAATTCATACTGTTTCTTTATTAATAACAAAACTCTAGCCTGGGAACCAGACAAATCTGCCGTGCTCATGTTTCATTTGCTCTGGCAGATTTGTATTTGCGAATTAGTCTTGCGATGCCAGGCTAACAAAACCCTAGAGAAGATGAACAGTTTAACTTCTAATATTTGCATGCGCATGAAGGTGCACCAAACAAGTACTCTTAACATCTAACTAGCATGGGATTATGACACTGATTAAATGTGCCGGTTAGAAAGAATGTTGCACTTTGATTTTGAAAATCAAATACTGTTTTTATATATAAACATTACATTTTGTGTGTTCTACATAAAACTACTACCACTAACTAAACTGGCTAAAATGGCTTCTTTTAGGCTTACCTAAGTTTGTGTCATAGAATGATGGACAGTGACAGTGATGGATAAATACCAGATAACAATAAAAACATAAATCGTCCACTTACCGATCGTGGCTGTTGTGTCTGGAAAGGTAGGAACTGTCCGGGTGAGGGGAGGTGTGGCGGGTGGTGAGACAGGTGGGGTGGATGGGGAAGCAGGAACTGAGGGTCACTTGACAGCAGTGAAGGGAAGGCATAGGGCACCGGCAAATGTTGCATTGAACATGCCTGTAGCATCTGGAAAGCGGTGAACAAGAAGAGAGAAAAAGTTTTAGATGCATGTTTTTCTCACTGTGGCCACAAGGTGGCAGCCGAGACCAGGAAGATTAACAGCCTCCTAACTGGGAAATTTTCTGCAGGTCTTTGCTACTTTCAAACCACTTTTCTTCGGAGTACTTTGCTTTTTCTTTAGTTGAGCCATAGGGCAGACTGTACAGCACAAAGTGTACTTTGTTGTTAGCAAACAAACTCACACACTCCTACAAAATTGGTGTGTATGTGTGTTCTTCTCACCGGGTGGTAGTGTTGTCCAGTGCTGAAGACCACGCTGCAGGCGGGGACTTGTTGTTGTGAGGAACAGGTAGGGGGAAGGTGCTGGCCGCTACACAAAGGTGCTGCGAGACCGTGTGGAGGGACAGGGGTCACTGTGTAGGACACTGGTACACTGGCCTGCTGCAGCTGGGGAGAAAACACACCACATTAATTTGCAGTCACACAAAACACACACACGTGCATTGTCTTCTAGCGGTCTTGCATGTAAATTTTTTGCAGACTAACCTGTTCATGCAAGTCCATGACCATGGCTCCTTGCTGTTGTTGCGTTGCATGATGCTGTTGCTGATGGTGATGGTGGTGGTGGTGGTGAGCAGCTGGGTGCAGTAGTCGTGGCGACAAGGTGGGAGGGTGGAAAGCTCTAGGCTCCTCCAAACCTGCCCCCCCGCCTCCCACTGAGGGAGGCTGACCATAGGCGCTGGGCGTGTGTGTTGGGTATGTCTGGTGTGTGGAGGGATGGGGGTTGCGGTGGTAGTTCTCATCCTGGAGCTCTGACGGCGACAGACGAGGTGGAGGGCCTTGGGTGGAGGGGTGGTGGTGGGGAGGCAGGTGACGGGTGGGTCTAGAGAGACGACCACGCTGACGCCTCGCTGGCGGGCTGGAGGTGGGAAGGGAGGGAAGTTTTTACATTTAGGATCGTCTGATGACTTCTCGCAGTGGAACTAAGTCGTAGAAATCAAGAAACCACCATACCTGCGCCTGTGCCGAGCAGGAGTGAGGCATCTCTCCTGGTGGTAGTGTGTGTGGGGGTGAGGTTGTCTCCGACTTGGGGGTCCTGACTCCCAGGGCCGGATGGGGGGAGATGGGGTGGACGGTGGGGGAGCGGATGAGGTTAGCTGTTCCAATACAGACTGACTGGACAGCCTCTGGCGTTTTGGACTGGGGCTTTCCTCACTCTGCAGAGGGAGGGGTAGAAAATGGAGGAGGAGAAGAGAGGAAAGAAAAAGGAGAGCGGGAGAGAGAGGATGGGCATTGTGGTTAGTGACCCATAGCACTCGGATCAAATCAATTTTACCACACTTTACAGTCCCTCTGGCTTACAATCCATACCACAATCCATGCACAGACACTAAGTTCCTTTGTGACTCGTGGCATTTCCTGTATGATCCAGTGCGTGTATGTGGGCGCGCTTGTATGCATTTGTGTCCATGCGTGTGCGAAAGAGAGCATATTACGCCACCAGTGCTCGGAGGCCCCGAGGGTTCAAAGTTACTTCCTCTTGGAGTGAGGAAATGCAAACGCAAGACAAGCACTCACAGGCCCGTGTGCGAGTCATACGTACACACCCTCAACTTGTCAACACAACAAATTCATTCTCTCTGAGACCAAAAGAAAAAAAAAAAAAAAGTCATTGATCCACACGAAAACTGTGACGTAGCTGAACATGTAGTCATCAAGGTTTTGACTGACTAAGGAGTTATCATATATTCAACTCATCTGTGAGTCACTTCACTTACAGTCAAGCGGTGACTCTCACACTTGGCACTTGGTGAGACAAGAACACACACGCTCATGTGTCAGTTCTTAGTCATTCTCCCTTAACACAGACCTTAGCTGTGCTCTGAAGAACACACCGGTTCTATAAGAGACACCACACACATACATTTCCTCGTAGTTACAGTCTCCACACTTCTCCCCCCCCCTCTACTTACTTGATCCCTGCTTCCAACTCCCCTCTTCGTGGGAGAGACGCGTTGTTAAAGTGTGATAAAAATGACTCAGCGGCTGTGACTTTTAACACACACACACACACGCGCGCGCGCGCACACGCACACGCACACGCACACACACAGCTCAGCAACCTTGAGAGCAGTGTGATAGCTAACAGGAAACAGCTGGAGAGCAGGCTGCAGAAACACACACACACAGAGTTATGGAAACGCCTGCAGACATGCGCAAATTCGCATTCACACATGGGCAGCTGCCACTGTTTGAGTTCTACAACCTATAAAGAACAATACCTTCTAAAGCTCTTTAGAGGCAGATGCTGCTGTTGGAACAAACATGAACAAAATGTATCTAGACTGCAGAGCCCGAAAAACACACTGTACATTCATGGCTGCTCACTGGCACTGGATGTGGCCTGAGCTGGACCAGCTTATGGGAAAGACAAACAAAAACAATGACTTCATTTAGTCTTGAGCAGAGTGGACTACATGACAGTAGAGGGCTGGAAAGACGGAGGAGGCGATGCAAAGGGAGAGAAAAAGAGAGGTAGAGAAAGAATGAGTGCATAAGATGGGCAGAGACAAAAGAGAGGTGAAGCTTGGCGGAGCCTCGGGGTGCACCAGACCCTAAATGACAGAACAAATTTAGGTCGTGGCGAGGGTTACACACACCACAATTCTGAGTGCGTCTGTCTGTGTCTGCCTGGATTTTTTTTAGCCATGTAAATTACCATGCTTCAGCATCTGTGTCCAAGATCACTGGTGCAATCAGCAAGCCTGCCCCTAACCCCTTTAAAGCTGCATTTGATCTAAACGCTTCCTTACCTACACTTTCCGTAATTCAAAATACATTTTTGTTCTTTCTTTCTGGATGTGATGGTGTAATTTCGTAGACAGCCAGCTTTTGAATCGTGCAGTGACAAAGGGTTTGGAGTGACCCAAAAATGTTCAAATAACAGACAAAGATAATTATGCTGTAAATGCTTCAATACATTTCCAGAAATTCCCACAAGTCCCAGTCTTTACTCACTTGGTCTATTCTGAAGCTTGATCAATTCTGACTATTAATTGCTCTTAGAATTTTCTTTAAAATATCTAAGCTTTCTCTTGTCAAATAAGGGTACTGGTTGTGAGAAAAAGAAACAGACAAACTATGAAATGAATTTGAAAAAAAAAAAAAAAAAACAGAGCCTGGCTATCAAACACAAACATCTTTCACAGCCAAAAAGAAAGCCATGGTTTTAAAATCTGTAATGCAGGATTTGTTCCTCATAGATTAGACTCTAGATTTTATAAAAGGCGATACGTTAAGCGAAGTTGAGAATTCTCAAAAGCAATGTAACCGATGTCAGAGAGAAAAGTACTTTGTCTGATTCAAGTCTATAGTCTGTAATATTCCAACACAATCAGGGTCTCTTAAATTTCAGGATATATTTGCATTATAAAGACACATTTAAAAGAATTCTGCATAAGTTCATCATCAGGTAATGCTACGTGTGGAAAGAAAACAGAACCTTGTTTGTGGGTTATTTTATGAAAAATGAAATGGAAGACACTACACTATCTATTGCTCATTTCTACACAGGAAGGAGGGCACCAGCGATCCACCCCCACTTCCAAACCCCTCTGTTCATCTCAATGACATCCCCCTCTCTACCAACCCGACACCCCAAAACCTCTCTACCAGCCTAGCCTCAACCACAAAACCCTAGGGACATCTACTGTGCCCATTTTCATACCTAAGCCATCCTCCTCCATCCCGAGGCTGACATATTCCCTCCTCATGCACTCCCCACCCTGCCCAACAATCTCCTCCCACCCTCCCCCCTTTCCTTCCATCAGATAAGCTGAACCCCTCTACAGTCCCCTCTTCCTCTTGCTCCCTCCCCCCTTTTTCCTCTGTCTGTCCTGTCCGAGACCCCGGCCTGAAATCTGAGGGGACAAGACAAGAAGTTCTTAGACAGGACACCCTCTCACACACGCACACACACACGCGCACACACACACACACACACACACACACACACACACACACACACACACACTGTCTTAACACATGCAGACTATTGCCCATTAGTATGAAAGTTTGATGGACCTGTCTAACCGCGTTAGTGGAAGGGGAGCGGTGTCAGACAAAGGGGTGTGTGTGTGTGTGTATATGCGTGTGTCCTCAAGCAATATGCCTTAACATGGCCTTATGTTTTAATAGAGTGTGTGTCATACACACACACACACACGTCTGGTCCAAACACGTTTCCACTAAAGCCGGAAAAAATCGAGAACATAAAACATGCTGAATTTCAAAGTCTCAAAAACACACAGACAGACAAACTGACACACGCAGTGACTTCCCGGCACGACCCAGAAACATTGTGAACTGTGGCTGATATTACAGCACATTCTGCAGTGCTGTCAGTGTAGGGACCACACATACACACACACACGCACACACACCCTCCATTCCTTTCACTATGTCCACATTCAGTGTGTGCACACACCAAGCTGGGCAGACATCCTGAAGCGCGAGCACAGACACACCCTTTCACGTTCTATTTCACCATGTCCACATTTGGGATATGCATGCGTCCACTCGCACACAAACACACACACACACACAGAGTAGCTGTGGCTGGCAGCTGTTGTGGCTTCGCTGTCATTGCTGAGAACCAAAATAAAGAGGCCCACAGAGTACATGCAAACACACACACACACACACACACACACACACCTATGAAATACAATGAAGCCCAGGTCTCTCTCTTTTTCCGCATTCATGCCCTAGAAATGGTCTGTGAATGTGCACAGTGAGCAAATATGGTCATTTGCTTTTAAAGATTCATTAATATTTGCAGACATGCTTCCACTAACACTCAAACACTTCTCCCTCCCCCACTTATTTTCTTTCCATCAACAAGATTTCAAAGCCCATTTTGTTTCCTCTGCCACTGTTCCTCCCTTCCTCCCCCCCTCCCTCCCTCGCTCGCTCCTTCCCCTCCTTTCCCTTCTCTCACTCCAACCAAGTCCCACAGCTGGAGGTGAAATCATTAGCAATACCCCCTCCCTGTTTTTGGCCTCCCCTCCCTTCCGACTCTCCCTCCAAGCTTTCTGCAACACCTTCCTCAGCATCCTGCCTCCCCTCTTCTCCTCCTTCAGTTTTTTTTTCCATGCTTCATCTGCTTGCTTTTTTTTTTTTTTTTTTTTTTTAAACAGCCCTTCGCTTGCGACGAAGACAATGTTTACTGAAGTACACTTTTTTACATTATGCTTTTTTTTGAAAATAGATCCATTCATGACTTTAAGTTTATAGTTTCTAATAAAGAATAAGCACCCCCAATGGTAAAGGGAAATATTAGTGTACACACTGTAGGAGGAGTGCATGGATGTATCGGCCAGGTAATCAGCTGATAAGACAAAAAGCTTCCACAAATGGTCATCAGCTGATTTCTTAAAAACACGGTCGGCGCCTACAAAGTCAATCAAAACAAAAACAAACAAAAACACCTGGAGTGACGTGAGCGCAAGTGCCCAAAAGGAATTTACTTAAACAACAAACCAGCAAACTTTGCATTTCTTCATCCTTGGGGGGGCTTATGCTGCTGACGGCTCTCTAAACTCTCTAAACTAGTGTGTACAATGTATACAGTGTAAACACACTTCAGCATTAGTGAAGGCAGAGTTGCAATTTGCAAACTGTGTAGTGTTTGAGTTTATTGAGGAGGTACTACTGTTAAAAGTATATACACAACAAACATGATTAACAGCGTGAGGGCACGACGTAACGAACAACAACAGCATCATCAAGGGTTTGTCGGAGCTAAAGCTTTAACCAAATTAGCCCAGGTTCCACATTTCATTCATTCATGTGTTGGGTTTATTTCAAAATAAAAGAATGTGAATGCCATTTAAACAATAAAGGTTTCACTTTTACTTTATTTCTTTAAAGTTAAAGAAGAATTATTTTGAATGAGATCATTTTAAAAAGGACAACATCATTTGTGGATCAGATCATATTTGCACATTTATATAACTAAGTGAAAACAGTACAGACCTGCAGTGTAAATAAAAATGATTGTTTTTTTAACCATGGATATTCCACATTACATAATAAAAACATAATAATTCTAGTCATATTTACTGGCTTCAACACCTCCTGTTCTCTTAGACAACTATAAGTTCACTGATGGAGCATGAGACTGACACATTGTGCTCTGCATACGTCATATACACATCACACCATCTAGAACTGGTCTGGGTGTGTGTTAGGTGTCTCAGCCCTTCACACAGCGTTACTTGAGAAAGATGTCATCTAATATTTGAGTCATAACGCAGCATGATCTCATCAGTGTGCAACCCAGTGTTTGTTAGGTTTGAACATATGGATGTTAAAGGTGCCATGGCTTACCTTATCACTCTCCTCTCCATATGCATGGTCTGGGTGGCAGTGGTAGGACCCGCCAGAGGCTCCTAGACAGAGAAGGTAAGAGCAGAATAAATAAAAGGTCACAGTGAGACAACATATGTCTAAATATGTAAAGCCAGGTCTTTGTTATATACACATCTCACTCATATAAAATGTTGCCCAGGGTCATAAATGTTCTACATTTCATAACTGTGACACATCTGAATGTTTAATGAGTAAATTCAGTAAAACATTTAGTTTAGAGTCTCAAATACATCAAAATATTACAGAAAATGTTTAGTTACTGTCACTTATAAGACCTTGAAAATATTTTCATAGATGTCCATTTAGCACCAGGTACAACAGTGCCTATAATTAGTCAACAATGTAATAAAATGCATGTGGCTTTTTTTTTTAATGCAATTCCATTTGAACCACCAACCAATGTGTTTTCTGGAATTGTGTATTATTTTGCAATACAATATACAAAAACGTGTTGGTAATACCTTTTGTTGAAACTGATAGCGCCATTATACACCAGCATCATGGTGAGTCCCCTGTTTATCTCCACACAGTACATTTAATCCTGTTGTTGTTATTGTTCTCGTGCAAGTTGGATTTAAGACACAAGAGTAAAAAAACGGTAACAACATGTTTGTGTGAAGGGGTATGGACCGTGTGTATAGCATGAAAGTGATTGAAACCCATATGGTATACTCTTGTCTCAGATCAGAGGGAGTAGATGTAGGTGCGCACACACACATTCACTCACTAACACACACAAAATAAACACAGTAATCCCGGATTAGAGAAGCTTTCTGATGATACTGCCGCTTGCATCACGGCTAAGACTTTTACTCTTTTGTTTTTCCACAATCCTTTCATCTTTTTATTGTCTTTCGTATTTATTCTGCCTTTTGTTTTGTCCTTCTTTCATGGGCACGTCATGGGCTGGGGACGTCCACACCACAGATGGTGGCAGTGGTATACACACCAAGGGTAAGCACTCCCAAGGGCACTCCAGGCAAGGCTACCTTTACGATAGAGATGAAGAAAGCTAAAGTAGCAGGGAACAGATGCAAAAAAGGGCTTTTTAAAAAGAGCATTTTTCACCTCTCGGCTGTTTGTTTGTGGGATTTTTCCCTGCTCACAGCCTCCCTCTTTGAAGAAAAGCTGTGATTGACAACAAAGAAGAGAGGAGGGGGGGGGAGAAAGAGAAAGAAGAGGCAGACAGAGTGAGGTTTTCACAACTGAATTCCTCAATCCCTAAAAAAGCATTTCCTCTCATACTCCAATCCCCAGAGCAGGCAAAATAAATGGATTGAAAAAGATTGAGGTAAGTAAAGCTTACATTAGTGCAGTGAAAACCGGCTGAAAGGCTATTTTCACAGAGATGATTTGGGACGGAGTACTGCCGGAGCATTCACAGGACACGCCGGCTGCATGGCGCTCTTCTGTACGACACTCATTCACCAATCACAATAGGCAAAAATCCAGCTCCCTCCCTGAATATGGTCTCACTTGCACATTGTCAGCGTCCAGTAAATTGAGTCAGAGACGAGTCATTCAGATGGAGTCACTCCATAGAGCACAATACAGAAGCCACAGAACAGGTTTAAAATGATTCGACGACATCATGTCAACTGTTGGACTAACAGACTGCACACAGCTCTGTACACACAGTTTAGTTTCTACACTTATGGCCTCAAGGAAAGTTGAAAAGCAGGATTCAGCATGACTTTCAACGCTTGTGGTCATGGTAATGTCTTCTCCGGCAACTAGGAAGTTTTAAAAATGCTAATATAGGCAATTTAATGAATAATATAAACATGAAAATCTGTTAAAAGATTGTCTCGTGTAAGACTTCATTTGCGCAGACAGGGAATCTGCACAGCACATGGTCCTCTGGTTTGCGATATATATACACAGTAATGAGTCACCACTCATGCTGCAGAGACAGGGTCAATGTTGAGATTTCTATGTATTATTATTGTTTGTGTATTTGCGTAGTTTAATTCTGGAGTTAATGGGAAAAAAAATTCAAAGTTGGACCTTGAGACAGCAGCACAGCTCAAGAAGCAGACACACTCGGGTCTAGGAGACTTGTGCATACACAAAACAGAGACACTGTAGGCAGAGTCGATGCTGCAAATGTTGGTGGAAAAAAGTAAAAAGAATTTTTGGAGTGCGAGAGAGAATTCAGGGTTTAAATTCAATAAAACATTCATTATAGTCAATTTGACATGACGGGATTTAGTGGAGGAAAGTCTGTACTTTTAGGTAAAGTAAAAGCACATTCAAAATGTGCCTTAAACCATCATGAGCCTTACAAATACGTTCAGTATGGATAAGTTTCATTTACAGTAAGAGCATTTCACTTTAGGTGAAGCAAATAGTATTTGCAAAGTGAAATTTTAACACTTTTCTAAGCATGGCGGAGAAGAAAACAAGCTCAAGCTGTCGAGTGTCTACATGCTCTTAGCAAACTACGGTGACCACAACAGAATGCTGAGCTCTAATTTTAAGGTGAAGTTAAGATGGGATGGTATTAACCAAACAATATAAAGCAATTTGCGTTACTAAAAACACAAGACTGCTCCTTTAAAAAAGTGACACAAAAATAGCACGCCACAATCACCAATCTTGACTTTGAAAGTTTCACTGCTGCCTCATCAGCATTACCTGCTGTGTGAGTTTAAGGTGCAGCATGATACAAACGTAGAAAAAAAGATGAAGTAATCAACAGTCGATTAGCTTTAGTAACAATGTGGAGAGGTGAAAGTTTGCAGATCAAATGAAATCATTCCTATTTTCACACTAAGGTTGCCAAAAGTATTGATCCTTTTTTGATACAGCATGTTTAAAATGATATGATAATTCAATAGTAAAAAGTAACAGACTTTCAACCCAAAGCTGCAAAGGTGAAACAACTCATTATTATTCATATCATTATTATTACTATTACAAAATTAGCATATTTTCTGTGCTGTGAACTTTTTTTGTCATGGTATTGAAAGAGGTATCGACCACAACCACACCTCAAGAAAATTACCATCAGGTGTTTATTTTGGTGAGAAAAATCATGAAAGTACAAGTCTGTGATCTCTGTTGTTCCATCTAAAGCATACCAGCAGCCTGCAGAGGAAAAGAGAATGTCTTGGAAAAAAAAAAGGGGGTGAAAGACAAGGCCACTACAACAGTGATGGGAGGTGAGGAGGAAGAGGGGGAGCGTGAAGGAGAGAAATGACCAGCAAAGAGAATGTGGGGGGACAAGACGAAGGCAAAGTGGCGGTACAGACGGAAAGGACAAGGTTGGAAATGCACATGAAAGGGTGAGTGCACTGAGGAGGAAAGGGAGATGGGAGAAGATAAAGAGTGGAGGAAAAAGCATAAGGAAGGGGGAGAGAGCAGTAGAGGGTGAGAGAGCAGGAGAGGGAGAGAGAGAGAGAGAGAGAGAGGGAGAGAGAGAGAGAGAGAGAGAGAGCAGGGTGGGGGTTGTGGCTTCCCCTCTTGACTGCTATTGATTTTCTGTAAGCCTCAGAGTGCATCAGCTATTTCTATCCATTTCCTCCACCTCTCCCTCCCTTTCTCACCCCCCTCCCACCCCGTCCGCTCTGCACTCAGCTCAGACACCCTCCTCACACATCCTCCTCCTCCTCACACTCTCCATCACTTCATCACCATCCCTCCCTGCCACCGATCTATTTCCCTATCTGCCGGCCTGTCTCTCGCCCATATATTCCTGCTGCTTTATCACACACCATCCACATTTCCTTGCTTTCCCTATCGCACCATCTCTGTCCGTGATCTCCATCACCCTCTCTCTTGCAGTCTTTCTCTATTAAACTACCTCTTCCGTTCTCATGTCAAAATGGGAAAAAAAAAAAAAAAAAAACAGAAGGAGTAGAGTAGAAAGGCTGCTTGGAGGAATAAGATAATAGATAAGTGACAGACTTACCAACAAAATCAACGGCTCAACAGTAACAAATGGCCAGAAGCCTTGTAGGCTGTAGCCGAACTTGTACCAATTTACATATACAGGAAGTAAAGGCAATTTCAGCAGAGCATATGTATAACACGAACATACACACACACACACACACACACACACACACACACACACACACACACACACACATATATATGTGTGCACCTCTCACATCACCCCGCCTCCTGAACACATGTCACAGCACACTTCACACCCTCGCGCAAAGTAGAGTCGAGTAACAAGCTGGCATACAGGCTTAAAATAGGCGGGCATGTAACGCCTGCCCAGCCATTACCTGCCTAACACTGCTTCACATAGGCCTGATGGCAAGTAAGTGTGTGTGTGTGTGTGTGTGTGTGTGTGTGTGTGTGTGTGTGTGTGTAGAAACAGGAATTATTCTACCTCTCTCCCACTTCATTGTCCTCCTCCTTCTATTTATTGTTCTTTCCTTCCTCATTATCTTTCTCATTATCTTCCTTTCTGTTCTGTTACTGCTGCAGTCCTTGAGGTTGCTCCTCCATCCTGCACTGGTCCTCAAGTCTGACAACTACTTCTAAACCCGGGAGAATGTGCGCAGGTGTTCGCTCTCATACATACTTGATGATCAAGTTGTTGTGTTGTGTACAGGTGGCGGTATTTCTCTGGACACAATGAGAATGCACTGGAAACGGGAACAAGTCTAGAAAGTAGGCTGTGTAAAATAAAATGAATCAAAACTTAAATGCATTGTTAATGCATGTCCTTCCTTGATCAGCCAATCACATCTGGCTTGATACACACAGCGTTTCAACCACACATGATGTGCAGCTGAAAGTTTGAAGGCGAACATGGTATTTAACTCACCCACGAACACTGTCTGTACATTCCTTCACATCATTTCGCCGAAGCATGTTCTGGCATTTTTTCTTTATGTGGTTAATGATGGCCTTTTAAAGGGCAAATGTTCGTCATTATGTCACTGATTTGCTCATTACTAGACATTTTTTTAGATGGTTCCTACCTAAGACAACATCGTTTGCCTCATGGCTTATTTTCTATTTATTAAGAGTCACATCTCCGAAATATCCCCGTCCACTCGAAACTATTTCGCCTTGATGATTGAGTTTGACATTAAAAGCACTGTTTTCACATTTGCCTGCAGAAGGAGAAAGTCGCTGTCTCGCGTTAGACACACAAGAGACATCTTGTGTCCAGCTGTTAAATGAGACACAAAAATATTTGCATATTCTCAGATTCAGGGGACCTTTCATATATTCCTCTTGTCACTTTAAAAAGCCTATGTGTGCAGGATTGAGACGTTTCTTCTCATAGCGGTAGTACCAGGCCTCTCTTTGGCAACTCATAAAACGAACCCCTCACATCTTGTGATCTTGTTATATTTTTGGTCACAAAACCGAGAAGCTGTGCAGCAAGAGATGGTTGCTAAATCTAACACGTACACTGCAAGCATACAAAAAACGGCGATATGTCAAAGAAACATCAAAATGTTTTCATTTAGCTTATAGCATGCTATTAAGGCCCCCTGCGCTCGATACACACTAGCAGCTCAAGGACAATACCTGTCTGACTGCGTTGTGAGGTCTATTAGTCGATTAGAGCATTCCTTCTGTCTGATATTTCTTTATAGTTATACCTTTGCTCTCTTGCTTTCACTCCTGTCAACTTCTTCTTAGTACAATAAAGCTTGCTGTGTATGTATGCATATGTCTCTGACAGCCCCGTTCCTGCTCCCAGCCCACCCAAGCAGCAGATAAACAAGTTGTGTGCACATACACACACCGTCAGCAGAGGTATATGAACATCCACATAGCTAACCACTCCTTCACAATCTTTATCCTTAACCTCACTCCTCCTTCTGTCCTCTCAGTCTCTGTCTCTTTCTTCTGCTTATCGTCCAATGAAAGACAGAAAGAGGCAGTGTTAAGGGAGAGAAAGTAATGAAAGGCAGAGACAGATGACCGTCTTAATTCTCCTCTTCCATTATAACTCCCGACACTATGACCACAAAGTGAGCTATAAACTCATTGAAACTACATTCTGTGGAGCTAAATGGAAATAGCTTGGAATAAATAACTTAGGCCAATGATAAATGTCAGCACATCTTAGATACAAACACATGTTCTTAAGTTCAAAATATGTGATACATTTTGAACTTATTTCCTTCGGTATTCTTTAGTTTTTCTCTCAATTAGCGACCACTATATGGCTGTGTGATTCTAATAATAAATGGATAGCTATCATTTTATTAGGAGGAAGGAAATCCTAGTGACAACACAAACTTACATATAGTTAATATGGCTTTTGTACAGCTATTTGTCGAAATCAGAAAATTTAGAAATACATTAATAGTTTATGATGAATTGAATTATTTTTTTCTTAGATGAAACTAACAAATACTTGCACAGATAGCAATAATACCATAGGAATACATGTGCAAGCTACACAGAAAGTATCTTATACCTGACACGAAATGCTAAAGGCTTATGATAATTTCCTAAGCTGAGAGGTGTCAGTCTTGTAGTCCAAATAGACCTCCAGTGAGTGGCCAAATAGATACATGAATTCAATTCATTTAAAAACAGGAACAGAACTGCACCCAAAATATTAAAAAAATAACCATGAAGCATTAAATTCTGTTAAAATTAGTAGTATCAAAAGAGCGTTGCTGTTGAAATATCTTATGAAAGCTTCTCAAAGCATTCCTGCAGCATGTTCTACCTCTCTACTGGCCGTCTGTGTTGTCGGTACTACGTAGCTGTTTTCTTACAACTGTGAGTCTACAAAATGAGCAAAAACAAACTTATTTACTACTTCAGCATCTCCATCAACGCAGACTTGCCGAGTCCATGCGTGCAGTGCCAGCTCACTTTGCATAACAGTTACAACAGGGGCAGGAAGAGGACACAAAGAGGGTGGAAATAGGGAAGGACGCAGACGTGTTGAAATGGCATGCGAAAGCTGAAGATGCTATGAAACTGTTGAGACAGAGAATTGCTACAAACGCAATTCGAGGTCAAAAGTGAGAAAATAGTAGAACTGTTTGTCTCTTTAGGCTGGATTTAAACATGACGCAAGAAGTTAATGGCAGTCCTGCCATAGACACCTACAGTTTCCAGTAAATGAGCTACAAAACAGCAGAATATATACTCCTTCTGAACTACGTCCAGTGGACTTTGCAACCACGGATTTGCACCCATGACACAACCAAGCCACATCCGCTGGACATTCCCAGTTATATCAACAGGCATAGGAGGCTGACATGCAAACAGCACCAAAGTCACTCAGCCACTCCCTCCCTTCCCCTTAAATCACTCCACAATGATTCAACAATCATTCATGCTTTTCTTACACACACATTTACCTACACTCACAAGCATGAATGTTCTCTCCTGCCCTCTACCGTCCCACAAATCAGCTCTTTCTTCTTCTCTTTTTTTTTTTTTTTTTTTTTAATCTTTCTTTCCCTATCTATCCACGCCTCCTCCCAGGTTGCATATTCTACAGCTGTCTGTGAAACACGCTTCCTCTCTGTGCTTTGCTTACAATAACACTCATCGTCTTGTGTCTCTTTCACGGTCCACCCTTTTCCGTGAAACTCGTTAACGTTCTCCTCTCCTGTGCTTGGTCTAATCATCTCTCACTTTTCTTTCCTTCCTCATCCTCCCTCTGTAGATCTAAACCTCATGTACTTCACCTCCACCCAACATCAATTCCTGTAACTCCTTAATCCAACCCCTCGACCTCTCTCTCTCCTCTTGCTCCTCTCCAGTTCAGTTTCCGTACTCTCACTGGCCTCCCTTTGCTATTCTCCGTGTACTGACCTTATTTAAGACTTTTGAGTGACCTCTCCCCTGCTCCCTCCTTTTTAAAAACCACATCAGGCCCTATCCCTTAAATTTTAAAGCTAATTTGAAGTCACTGTCCTCTACCCCCAGGATCTTATCTTGCTGACCAAAGTGACTGCTTTGTTGTTGATTTGGGGTGACGGAGTAGCAGAGAACCCCTGCTACTTGTGGTCAATCCAAGTGAAAGAGTTTCTCTTCAAACCGGAGGGGGTTGCCTGCGTGACAAGACAAAGGAACGTAAAATAAAAATAGAGCGTATTTTGCATGTTTCCACTTCTGTTGCAGACAGAAGGATGGAGAGGATAGGAGTGGAGTGGACGGGTAAAGGTAGAGTGGCAGGAGCGTCTGCCCCTCTGCTGCTTTGGGCAGTCCATTAAAACGATCCCTCCATTAGACAAATGTGGGGGAGGAGGCCAGAGAAAATGGACCGGAGGGGTACAGAAAGGGTTGACTGATCCAAAGGGCAGGGAGAAATGCATGTGACTAAGAGAGGACAGGCTGTCACGGAGGTGGGTCAGAGTCAGGATAGTATATCAACTGCCACAGAGGATGTTTTTATCCACTTCGACCAATCTGGCAGCATTTTAAGCATTTGGTGGACATCATTTTTTTCTTTTTTTTTTACCCCATAACAGCATTTGATAATCAAAGTAGAATGTCAAAACAAGGAAAGAAAAGAAATGCGAGCGCTACAAATTGTATAAAACACGCATGAAAGAACAAGGCACAAAAGAGGGGAAAACGGCCCAAAAGATTTAGAATGGACTACGAGGGGAAGAGCGATAGAGAGGGATTGAAGGGTACAGGATATCATTAGCTTTCATGCACAACGCAGGTGACTAGCACGGGAAGAATGGACTGAGTATCTCTCCGTCTCTCTCTCACTCTCTCCCAACAAGCAGGACCCATTCTGGGAATGGAAAGAGGGTCTAATAAAAGGTGTGTAGTGTTGGGAACGGTCCAGCTAGCCAGCTGCTTCGCTTGTGTATGAGAATATTCAAGTATAAATTAGCCCCAAGGCTTCCTCCAGCTAAGTTAACAATGTAAACAGCACTCAAAAATGATAGAAATGGTGCATGTTTTTCATTTCAAAATAAAGCAACTGTTTTGAAGCGCTTCACATCCACAACCTTTTTTTTTGTTTTTGCACATTTGCGGCAGCCAGGCTTTATTATTTCAGCTCCTTACACAGAGTACACATAGAAATGTGCACACCCGACTGTATTCTTTCTGAAATACTGTGCTTTCATGTGTTATGCATTTTAGGTCTAATTGAAATTAATCCAGATAATGAGTGAGTGTCTATAGAATTTCTAGCCAGTCGCTCCCCCTCCAGATCGAAATCCATTTGGATGGAAATACAATACAGTCATTCTATCCATTGATTTGCGCTATCCTACATGTCATAGCCAAGCTACTATGACAGAGTATAGGTCGTAGGTCACAGCAGGCCGATAAACTCTGGCCATGACTAGTTCACCTTCTGCGGCGATGCAGTATGAACGCCACACCGATCAGTACATCTATTCTTTTTTTTTTTAATCCTTTGTCTTGCTTCTTCCTCATCTCTCAGTTGAACACAAACATGGTGGACAAGATGGACCTTGACTCCTCCCAACCCAACAAAGCGAGACATACAGCACAACACACATATTGCTAGACAACCTATAGGCTGCGAGTCCAGGAGAGGCCTGTGTTTGTTTATGTGTGTTCAGCTGTGTTTTTCTTACTCTCACTCTCCCGGACAGGTAATTCCAGTCTCCATACACGGTTGCTCGGTCAGGTGCAGATAATTTTGGTTTAAAAGCGTCACAGACTTTATAAACTGTAAGTGTGGGGAATCGGGCCTGTAGAATATTGTTTTGTGCTTTTAATATAAAAATTAGATTCATTTCACTGTGTAGTTGAATTGTGTGCTTAAAAGGAAGAAAACACATGTGACAGTGACTAAGCTAACCCTGGGACTGATTCTGTCTGCCTATTGTGAGTTGCTAAATGAGAGGAATGACTGGGTTGTTAGTCTTTTCGAGAGCATGTGAAGTTCTAAATGTAAAATTAGTATGAGTGTGTGCTCAGAAACCAGTCACTGGAAGGTGAATAAGCAACTACAAGACATTCCTCTTAACCCCCTCCTTGGCAGCTTGGTGGTCAATACCTCTAATTTATATTCCAATTTAAAGTATGCCTTGAGATTTGCACATAAGGACATGTAAAATAAATGTAGTCAATTCTTCCCTTTGGAGTTTCAAGTTGTTTCATTAAGAAACTACCACTTAGAAAACGCTCCCCAAAGCACCACGGGAAACAGCATTCTCCTAACCTGAGAAGCCTGTTAGGTGTGCTGAAAGAAAAGCTTTCCCATAGCCTCGCTGAAGTGAAACTCTAGCTGTGCTGTTTCCATGTTGTGTGGTTCACTGCACTGCATTCGCTGTGTGAGAGTGCCCTCACATGTATTCCACACCCAGCACCAGTCCGAGCTTCCACACTCTCGCTTAAGTTTTGCTTTGCAGTGAAGCACAAATATCAAAGCATGGCTTACCCATTTAGTTAGCAGTGGAGAACCCCCCTCCCTCTCTATCTGAAACAGAATACTCGAGTGCCGGCTCTCAGAGGCCATGGCCACCCTCGTTCATATAGCATGACACATCCTATTTTGTCATTTAACTGATGAGCATTTACAGTATTGTAATTTTAGTCTGTGAATGTAAGACCCTACTTAAAATCAAGTCTCGTTACAAAAATATACGAGGAGTGGCTGATTTCTTTCTTATTTCTTATCCACAATGACTTTTGATTTGAAGAAAACCAACTCCCTGAGTTACAGTCATCGTTTTTTACCCATGTTACCCGTGGGAGTCTTTAAAAAATAATAAATCATGCCCAGTTTGGACAAACAACAGCCTGCACACACTGTAAGGCTTGTTTCCTAGCTACATCAATATTTTGTGTAGTTGACTAAAAGTGGACATGCCACCGTGCCTTAAGAAACACAGTCTGGGTAAGTAACTATGCACAGCAGTTCAACTGGCTTGAGGCTACACCAGTCCACACCACAGACTGCTGTTGTTCATTTACCTACTGTATGTGCTAACTGTGCACCACATCCACGCTGCAGCTCTGTGGCAAGCACATAAAACACCCCGTCTAATTAGAATACAACAAATGTGTTCACACATGCACAGACACTTTTGTCATGCCAACCCCAGGACATCGTCCTCCTCCTCCTCTCAATTTGCCTGTAAAAACCTCCCCACGGTATTAAACACATCGACTTCTATCACTTCAACTTGCTTATTGCAAAGTCTAATAAAAACGTGTGATTCCTTTGATTCTAGGGGCACCCTAGTCAGTGACAATGACAAGTGAGGACATTTACCTGCCGCCGGGATGCGGTGCGCTCCGGGAACCGAAGAAAGCCTCTGAATGCCGGGAGAGGCGTTACTTCCTGGAGCTCGCGGCTGGTTCTCCGAGTGGTTGCCGTGAGCTCCAAGTGGAGCGCAACCGGCACCGTGCTGCTGCTGAGGATGTAGTTGCTGCTGCTGCTGGTGATGGTGGTGGTGGTGATGATGGTTAGATCCCATGACTCCGCTGCCGGTAATTCCGTTGCCATTTCCACCACCGTACTGCTGGTAATATCCAGAGCGAGAACGCGATCGAGTCCTTGGGGGCTCCATGGCCATTTGGTGGGGGTGAAGGGGGTGGAAGAGAAAAGAGGAGGACGCGGCTGGGGACTGCGGCGGAGAACCGTTGATGGATCCGGGCTGTACAAAGCCCCTAGCGCCGCTCTGGCTGTAACTATAGCCCCCGAGTCCTCTGCCCCCCTCCGCGCCCCCGTACTCTGTTCGCTCTGCCGACTCCGCCGCCCCCGCCTCGTCGAATAAATCAGCCCCTTTAGGGACAGGCTCCGGGGTGGAGGGCAGTCGGGGGCAAACTCTGGGCTCCTGAGTCGTTGGCTGTCCAGCGGCTGCGATTGGCATTTCCTTTCGGGGGATTTCCTCAGTTTCTTTTTTCCTGCGTTTTTTTCCCTCTCGTTTCCTCTCACACAAGAAGCTTTTAGTCACTGTTTAAAAATACAAAGTTGGAGAGTGGTTAACAGTTAAACTGAGCTGTGGAGGCACTCTCTGTTAGACTGTTTACACAAACACTTAACGTGAGCGGCCGCTGCTTATTTTTGACAAGCATGTGTGTGTGTTGTACCTACTTCCCCCAAGTTTGTCTAAGTAACGTTAACGTACTGAACACACAGCGTGATTCCCCAAACTGGTTCAACAACTAAACAACGCTGTCTGCTCGATGTACCGTCGATATATCGTGTTTTAAGTAAACACATGTGTGGCTAACAGTCGGCAACTTATATGAAAAAAGAAATACGAAGCTACTTCCACAAGAGAGTAACGTTAAACCTCACGGCTCAGCAGTGTTTAGTCCATAACAACCGAGCAGTGAGCACGGCCATGGCTCGCTAGCTCACAGGAGGCTAACGTTTGGGGGGGACATGCTAACGTTGGTGCGCATAGCACACTGTGGTAAACGCGTTATTACGCTTATTCTACGCGTACAACCACCGCGTTAGCATTTCCGTTCGCTCCCTCATAGCCGTGTTTATCCCCGAGTTGAGTTTAAGGCAACTTTGTCCACTTTAACAACCATTTAAACTTGTTTAGCCAGTCTGCGTAATGTCGTTCGCTAGCTTGGCAAGCCATACCAACCCCTCCTCCTCCAGCGACCAACATAGAGAAAAATCCCGTAGCTAGCCACCCACGCCTCGATTCCCTTTAAATTGCTTGGTAAATAATAACAAAACTAAACCCGCTTTTTAAAAAAAACTTATTCTTGGTTATTTTGGTTGAGTTAGAGTGAGCCGGTAATGTTTTCCCCAACTGGTAAGGGGGCAAACAGTAAAGCGCACAGAGAAAGATAAAAAGTGGTCAACCTAAAATTACAAAGAAAGAAGCACGGCTAAAATTAACACGATCTTAAGGAATGACCCCGCCTTTGAGTGTACGGCTGAAACCCGGTCTAATTTCCCTGCCTTGAGTAGTTTTTACCCAACAACTTACCTCCAATGTGCTCTCCTCGACTGTACTCCTGACTCGGATCTGTCGATAATATGGTGAGCCCTGCCTGTGCGTGTATGTGGATGTGTGTGTGTGTGTGTGTGTGCGCCCAGTGTTCGCTCGGTGTCAGCGTGAAATGTGACAGACCGTCAACGCTCAAGTCGGATTTCACCAGGCTTGCCCAATCGATACCGGAAAACGAAAAGCGTTTGTAGTTGAATTCAGTGCCCACACCTCCCCCCACACATTCACGGGTAGCCGAAGAGCACGAAACAACATTTAAAAGTGTTCAGTGTGTTTTGCTTATATCTGCTTTGCCTTAGAACCACGATTTTACTAGTATTTTGAATGTGTCGAGTATCGGTAATCGACTATGAGTCCTGTTAAATCAGAAGCTGTGGCTAGCAGAGAGGCAGGCAAAAGGGGGCTTTAAATTATTTATTTACAAATACCAAGCCTACCCATTGCAGCTGTTTCCTCTGGAGTCGTAAGTTCGCTTTAAAAATAAGTATTAGCTGTGTTCGCAAAAGTTGCGTACTAGTTTACAGTGGCTGCGAAACAAGACGGGGGAGACAGGAAGAAAATAAAGAGTGACAAACAGAGAAGAGGAGAGGTTCATTTAGCCCACGTGTGAAATAAACTAGCCTCAGTTCAGTTCGGGGTAAAATGAGAGCCTGCCTCTGTGACCTGAGCCACATTTCTCATGGATAGAACAGGTTTGTGCGTGTGCAGGCCAATTGAGCTCCATGTGTTATATATATATATATAATTGATCACATTTTCCCAGCAATTTGTGAGGCTACAACACTTTTCTGTTGTGCTGTTGTGTCAAAGGTCAAGAATATGGCCTGTATATGAAACGTTTCTGACAAATATGTATTAATACTGTGTGGCATTGATATTCTATGCATGTTCTATGTGCACGTGTGTGTGTGTGTGTAGGGGGGGGTGATGTGAGGGAAAACATGTATGTATCACATACATGCACACATACACACACCTAAACCCATCCCAGTCCATCTCACCTCCCAGATACCCTATTCCCTTGGTCTTGTCCTCTCATTTCACACACACTCAATCCAACCCATCAACACCACTCCTAATACACACATACATACACACACACACACTCACACACACTCACACACACTCACACACACACACACACACACACACACACACATTCTCTCCTCATTACACTCCCTTTCCCTACTTTGATGATATGCAAATATCCCTCCCACCCTCACTCCTCCTCCACTGCTTCCCTCCCTCTCTCCCGCAAGCAGCAAGCCTCAACACACACACACACACTCACACGTACACACACACCCACACACATCACACACACTCACACGCAGGCTAATGCGCTGTGGCAGCGTCCACAGACAGGCGGGGAGGATCAATTTTTCACCCAGTGTGCTACCGATATTCATAAGATAAGGCCACAGAAGAGAGAGGGAGGGAGGACAGAAGAAAGGTGGGGGAAGGAAGGGGAGCGGCAGAGATGGGGATAAGGAAAATGGCGAGTGGGTGTAATGAAGGGGAGGGAATTTGAAGAAAGGGTGTCCAGGAAAAGGGGTGAGTGGGAAGAAGAGTGAGAGTGAAGGGAGCAGTTTACTATGGAGGGTGAGCATGGGTGAGAAAGTGGAGAGGGTGGGGAAGTCTCGTGGGTGTGTGGGAGGGTGGAGGCAGGATGAGTAAGTGGGTTAGGGGTGGTAGGAAAGGGGGATGGGGTGTAGACAGGACTCTGGGGGATGGGGTTGGGAATGGATGGGGTGGTAAGGGAAAACGAGGGATGGTGTGTGTGTGTGTGTGTGTGGAGGGGGGGTTATTTTGCTGACGTGCTTTCTTATTGGCTTGTTCAAACGCTGGGGGAGGGGCAGCCACAAACCATACACTCACCAGCTGTAGGGAAGAGCAGAGAAACAAAGAGAGAGAGAGAGAGAGGAGGGAGGGGGCCAGATATGTGTTTTAATGTTGATATTCTGGTCTAATTAGATTCCTGTCTAAGTGGCGGAATGAATGGTGCTGATCAGATAGAAATGGGCGTAGCAAAAGAGGGAGCAGGCTTTGTTTGAGTTGGAGAATTCTGTTTTTAGTGCACACACAAGGGGTTCTTGATCTATAATTCAATTTCACTTGAGAGACAGAGAGGAGCAAATTGCCAACACTGTCTCTTATGGATACATTCAAACTCGCATTTATTCATATTGTGTCGAAAAAGACAGAGTGTCTTCAGAGGAGCAGCTGAATTTGAGATGACACGTCAGTGCTTTAATACATCCAGAGTTACCTAATCGTTATGCAATATGTTTATGGAGGTTGTATGTGACAATAAAGTCACCTCAAGTGATCCAAATGGTTTAAATTTCATTAGCTAGTTATTGTTCACTGCAGAAAAAGAGAAAAGAAATGCATATGGCCTCCATCCATATGTTTAAGTGTAAAAATATTTAAATATCTTTAAACACGTCCGTAAAATGGAAAAAAAGATTAAATGGAAAGCATGGACAGCATAGAAAAAGAAATACCATTCCAGCACACACAAGAAGGCAGATTGAGAGCCATGTGTTTGTGGAGCCCAGCTGAACCCCGCCTGCTAAACCAGTCCGCTGGCTGTGACAGACTGACAGGCAGGGAAATAGAGAGGGTGGTGCGTATGTGCGTGTGTGTGTGTTTGTTAGAGAAGAACAAGAGAAAAAGAGACGAGAAATTGAGACAAAGAGGCAGATTGACCGATGCAGACAGACACAAAAAAATAAACCAGAAAGCAAAGAGACGAACAGGACAGACATAGAGAAACATACAAAGAGAAGGAGCGAGGGACACATACTGTAGTCATACATGGAGAATGAGAGAGCAGAGAGTAGAGGAAGCCAAGCTTTCTGTGGCTTAGCCAGACTGGAGCGGTGGGACTTGGCTGGCTGTGGACCCTTGGCTTCACTATTAAAGCAAGGGAGAAAAAAAATCACAGTCAAAAAATGAAAAGGGCAAAGAGCTATGCCAAGAATGCACAGGCAAGAAGCAACACATTAGGTTCTTTCCTTCTGCCTGCCTTTCTGTTTCCCCAAGCAGATCTAAACAATAGGTGGGACCAGCCTTGAGAACTAAGCACTATACACTCAGAACCCTGCTGAGTGACTGAGGTCGACTCTGGAAGTTTGAAACTGTGTATAATGAGCATATCATCCCCTTAATGCACAGTTGAAACCCTTTTGTTTCCCCTTAAGTAGATTTAAGGTTCTTAAAATCATCACATTCCACATAGTCTGACTGTGTGATAAATTGTGTACTCTATTATCAGCTTGTTCCAAAGCTATACGATGTGTACATTGAAATATTTAAACCTGACATGTTGTTTCTTGTCTGTATCATTCAATCAGATGCAAATATTTTAAATGTTCTCACCAAATTCAGTCTGACGTATTTGTGTACTTTGAAAACTTCGCTGCCTATATTAGGATATACAGCTCTGAGGGTTTGATCACTTACGATGATTCATTGCATGACTTTCTGGAGTTTTTAATGACTGGCCCACCAGCAGGCCCACAGTGTGTTACTAGTGTTACCAAAAAAGTAGGAAAAAAATTCACACTTAAAATATCTTCTGTTGTGTTATGATAAAACAAGAAACGTCTACAGCCAAGCTAGCAGCTGTCTGAGGCTGTACTTTGACACTGTGATGCTTTGAGCTAAATGCTAACATCAGCATGCCAACATGTTCACAGTAATGACACTAACATGCTGATGTTTAGCAGGTATTCTGTTGACCATCTTCAGTTTACTTAGCGCGAAACAGCGAGTACAGCTGAGGCTGATGGGAGTATTGCACATATTAAAAACTTGACCTTGATGATCGAGATAGAGGGAAAGTTGAGAAATCTCAAAAGTGGGGCTATTGTGATTCATCGTAGAGGCTGTTGTGCCAGTCTAACTGGTAGATGTTGAGATATTTCACTGAACTGATTGAGATTGTGACCTCCTAGTGGCAGGAGATTATACATACCATGTTTCATGGCAATCTGTCAAACAGTTGAGACATTCACTAACAGTTATGATAGCACGAGAGGAAAAGTCAAAAAGAATGATTTATCCCTTTGGGAGCATGTATGTACAAAATTCCATGGCCCACCATCCTGTTCAGCTATTTCAGCCTTGATCAAAATGGTGGACAAGCCAATTGACCGACAGACTTGCCACTAGTAGGACTCAAAGTGTTTCCAAAATCTAATCTTGGCCTTTACAGTGTTTACTCTCTTTTGGTGAGCAGCACTCGAAGTTAATGGCATCGCAAGAACAAACGTATGCCAGAAGTTTAGCTCTTGTGAGTGTGTGTTTCAAGTGCCCTGTTGGCCATTTGGATGATTGGCATTGTATATCAGCCCTAAAGAGAATTAAAAGCCAGAGGGGCATCGGCACCTGTGTAATTTATGCTACTGGCGCACACACTCACACACATAAACAAAGAACATCCCTCCTTTAGTATCATCGACCATACAAAACAACATCATATCTCATAAGGCGAATTGACCCAGCTACTCACAGCCACTAATCATGTAGTAATAGTCACTATAATCATATCACTATATACGTAGAGGCATGCAGGGATTTATAAGCTTTGCCAGATTAATAGTGAAAAACAAGGACTTATTTTCCTGACTTTTCCATCCGCTGATACCCTAAGAAGAGGATTATAGCCTTTAGATCGTCTGACTCCAGAAAGGCCGTCACAGAGGGGGATATTTGTGGAAAACACACCCCAGAAATGGCTCACCACACCATGGTGCACAGCATACCAAAATATCCAACTGGCTGTGCCAAGTGAGCACCAGAATGGCTTTGAAACAGTAAAGGGTGCGAGATTTTTTTTTTTTTTTTTTTTTGGCTTGGTTAGAAAACCTTAAGCTGTTTCCCTTTCTCTGACAGACTGATGATTTAGAAGAAGCACGGAAAAGTCATTCTGAAAACTGATATTTTCACATCGACAAATGAAAATATCAGAGGCAAGCAAAAAAGTGTTTTCGCTCTAGCTCGAACAGGTACCAGAGTGAATCACCATGTGGTTCTTTGGTTATCTTCATCCGTCAAATGTTTGAAATGCTGCTTGATTTTGTTTGCCATATGTCTTGTACTGCGAGGCTGATTGTGTGTTTGCAGCTGAGATGCAACCCCAAAGCCATGTCATATTCTGGGCTTGGAGGAGAAAGGAGGATGCCAAGAACTGAAACGTGATGACGAGTGGGTGTGTGAGAGTGAGTGGGGAAAAAGGAAGCCTTCCAAAGGCTCCCTTTTGCTCTGTGTGTGTGTGTGTGAGTGTACTTTCATGTGTACGCACATGTGATCAAGAGTGCATTTATGTGTGGGAAGAAGGAATCCTTCCAGCCGTTTTCTTTCCTGAGCCTCTTCCTGTGTCCCCCCCGCACACAATTCTCAAAGCCGGCGTCGGAGGGTTTGGCCTCGGCAAGATCCAACCCACCAGAGGAGACGGAGGAGAGGAGCCAGTGTTTCTCTCCCTCCTCAGAGCTCTGTCTGTTTCAACCACTCTCTGAATGTTACTATAAATCCTGTCCACACACACACACACATAGACAAATATTCCCACATCCCTCCATCCAATGTGTGTTGGTGTATCTCATATGACTTGGCAGAAGTGAACCATGCATATGTGCGTGCCAGTGCGGGAATGTGTGTGTTAAGAGTTTTGGCAGTTTTCTCAACGCAAGCCTAACCAAAAGATCCTCTGGGAAATGTGGTTTTAACGCCCCCTCTCTTCTCTCCTCTTGTTTCCTTTCTCTCTCCATTTCACAATTACATTGCCTCTGTTTCTCCGTGCTCAGCTCCCTCTTTCCTTTTAATTTCATTTTCATTTTCCTCCGTTTCAACCTGTGGAAATCCTTCCTGCTTCTCCTTCTAGCAATTCCTTCTCGCTCTAATGACTCCAATCTCTGCTGTTTTTTGTGCATATTAACTATCTGCTCTCTATTAGAATCATGACATCACCATTTGCATAAAAAAACATTGTGAGCTGCGCATGCATATAGGCCTCAGGTTCAGGATGTAACTCTCCGAGCGCTGTCCACACACAATGAATGCTGATGGAGAGACATGATAGGTTATCCTGTAGGGATGGCTGGTCAGATGAAATAGCTACTTGGTATTCCGTTCCTCTGCAAAGCGTGACACACACAGGAGCGGGACGCTAGCAAATATGCAAATGATGAAATACTTCATATATTTCATAGCCCTCTGAAGTTCATCAGCAACACAAATGATATGTAGATGTTTTTGTCATGTTTGAGGACTGAGAAAATCTACTTTTAAATATCACAAATGTTGTACATGGGTATACATGTGTATATATACATGTATTACTCCACTAAATTTAGTAGTCATTTGTAATTACAAGTGAATTAGAAGATTAAGGTTTTACGTATTTTATGTATATGAATCTTTTTATATATCCTCTTTGACATTAATTGTAACGAAATTTAATTCTGTTACTACTGTACTAATGCTGACATGTGATCCGGATGATACATGTTCATATCTGTTCATTAAATCATTTTAAACATTTATTTAAACATATATAAAATATTTTTTGCATTTTCAGTTCCTCACTATAGCTATTACAGAAAACAATCCTTTTAACAAATATACAATGACTTTTCTTTTTTTTTTTTTTACATTAGTTCTCACCCTTTGTCTGTTAAACATGCATACTGCTGCCAAATCATGTTGGTTTTCGCTCATTTTTAACAACTTTTAGAGACTTCAGATTTTGTTTTTGGCCCGATGTGTGCTGTTTCACTCAGTTTGTTCAAATCACATAGAGCTTTACATTTAATAAACAGTGGGTTCCTGATAAAATAAATGAATCTAAAATTGTATAATCTGCAAATATAAAGTACAGTTTAAAAGACAATAAATAAATGAAGTACTCCACCCATTTAGCATTTACTTCTATAACACTGTCGGACTCAAAATGGACAGTTGGACAGTGCCTACATTACCCACAATCCTGCTTAGTATCACAATTTATCCAATTTCAGACAAAGGAGTTTATTAAGTTTATTATGCAATAATAGCACTCTCCAAGATTAACTCCTCTTTCATGTTTTGGAAATAACTTTGAGCTACAACATGAAATTCTGTAATAGTAATATATAAAATATATATAATATAAGACTTACAAGGCTCATTTTTCATAGTAAGCTATTTTAGTTTTAATACTTTTATAATACATTTTTACTTTTTACTAAACTAAAATGTTGTATTCCAGAGTTTTACTTTGAAGTTTAACAAATACTTCTTCCTCCACTGCAATGCCTGCTATAATGAAGTACATCTCTTTTAGTTATTCAGAGACAAGAAACGAGTCCCACTGACAACGATAGGGATTGAACCACACAGACGTTTGCCTGTCTTCATCTACAGCGGCCCTGTTCCGCTCTGTGAAGTTCATCAGAGTTCATCTTCTTTGTCCCCGCTGAGCTGAGGCCGACTACTGTCTCCATCCTTGTCTCGCTCATCTCTCCTCACCCCTGTCCCTCCCCAGGTCTGCTTCCATCACCTATCCCGAGGGGATAACCGCCTCCACACACCAACACCACCCCCCTCCCCCCCTCTCGTCTGTCCCTCAACCAACCCGACCTCACCCTGCCTCTCCCTCTGCTCTTTGGCTGCAGCCTCTTTATGTGATGTCATTGAGGAGAAGTACAGCCTTTTTTTTTGGTGTATGTGTGTGAGTATAAATGGGTGTATGGTGTGTGTCTGTGTGAGTCAGGGAGTGGGGGCGTGCATGTGTGTGAGTATGTGACAGGGAAAGGGGGGGGGGGGGTTCAACAGAAAGAATGAGAGAAAGGCAGGAGTGTCAGGTTTCCCTTTTCAATTGAAAGGATCAACTCCTTGTTTTTAATCTAGAAAAGAGGGTGAAAACAGCAGGAAAGGAGAGAAGATAGCTGGGAATTTGAGCTGCTGACAGCTGTTTTTGTCCCTTCTCTCCCCACCGCTCTTTCATTCTTCCTCTCCCTCCCTCTCTTTACAGTGTCATGTCTGGGTACCCAAGGCATTTGTATAAAGATACATAAATTTGGATATGAAATGTTGCCTATTTACATGTCTTTTTATCCATTATCATATATAGACAAAATAATTAGAGATGCTGTCTGTCTCTTTTTTTCCACTGATGATAGTATTTACCTCTCAAATCACATTTTTCTCTCTTCCTGTGACGTCTCACTCACCACATCCTGGTTTTGACTTCACAAGACGCCAACACATCTACAGTTTAACGGTTTTCCTGTCGATTTTCAGTTCACACACTTATGCACTTGCGTGCTCTCATAGGATATATATTTCTCACCACGCCAGCTAAAGTGAACGCGCCCACACTGCACAATAAATAATTATATACCATAATGGTAGGCTACTGTCCAATCTGTGGGAAGCCCGTTTACTTTGGTGAGTCTGACCTCTTTAATTTTTTTTTTTTACTCTATATGTCTGTCTGCCTCTGTCTGTCTGCTCTCTGTCTTGTTCTGTCTTTTTTTTTTTTTTGCTCTTTCGAAGTCTTTTCTTTCCTTCAGTTGCTTCATCTGAAAAGGAAAAAGTTAAAATGAATGAAGAGTAAAGAGAAACATTTTGCCATTACCAAAAAGTACACTTACAAAAATGTAAGTCTATGGGAAAACTAATTAGCGGATGAAAATATATTAATATTAATGATTGGTCTGCCAAACACAGGGGAAACTAGTAATGTTAACCAAGGCTGCATTCCATTAAGATATCCCAGTGGTAAGCTGTACCGTTGTGCATACTAACTCACAAATGGAGCTAAATGGAACAGACACATTATTACCATTATTAGTTAACATGCTTGACGTGCTTTCCCTGCCATGACAAGTCAAAATATCTCCTATAATAAAGTATTCATGCTAAGTTTTGTCTCCATTCTCCATTTGAAAGGCAAAAAAGAAAGCTTTTCACTCTTTCTTTCTCTATCAAGCAGACACACGCACACACAAATGCATGCACACGTATCCATGATAACAACAGGATGTGGGTCTAGCCAAACTTGCTCGCATGCTGCTCTCTGGGTTTCCTCCTTACCTTCTGTCTCTTTTAGTTGAGCCCTCTCCACACGCTCTGACCTCATTATTATATCCATAACAGCAACTCCAACCAACTATTTTAAGTCTATTTTGTTATTGTTGTTGGTTTTGTTGTTGTTTACTGCTAGTTTTACCTCTCTATTTGCATGCCATCTAAGTTCAAATTCTCTGATGTGACCTGGCCTACTTACCTCTTTTCCTCCAACAACGCCCTCTTTGGTCTGTTTGTGCTGATGAGAGTAACAGTCAGAACCAGACACTTGAATCACACTATTTCTTGTGGGTTCCAATGAAAAATGTTATTACCCTGCATCACAGTCACGCAGTCCTCTTTTTTTTTGGTACAGGTGAGAAGAAGAGGTCTTTAGGGAGGGACTACCACCCTCTGTGTCTGAAGTGTCAAAAGTGCAACAGACAGCTCACAGCTGGACAACATGCTGAGGTATATGAGGACAATGAATGAGGAAATATATGAGGAAAATAGTAAGAAGGTGATTGAATGAATGAGAAAGATGGTGCAGTAAATGTGTCCTGCTGGTTGTGTTTCAGTATGATGAGAAGCCATACTGTTCACACTGCTACCTGAAGATGTTTGGTCCAAGAGGTACTGCCTTCACACTCACAAAGCACACACATACAACCACACACACTCAAATGCTGGCACCCACATGCATTTTGTGAATGTCTTTTCTCTGTGTGAATCTCTCTTGACAGGTAACAGGTGACTGGTGTCGTCCTGACACAGTGCAGACACCAGACAGAGCCAAAATGGACAAATGCTGACATATGAAAGACACGTAGGGTCTGTTCATGTGAAAATGAATAAATAAATATGAATAACAGACAAATATGTAACAGCCCCTACACAAAACAAATATTTATAAATGTGTGATGACCACTTGATGCCATGTGTATGTGATTGTTCACCTTTATAATGTAAATGAATTTTGCATGTAGAAAATGAATTAAAAATATTTTTAAACATTCCAACGTCTGAATCTGGCAGATGCCTCTGTCTCTGTGGTGGACTTTGCAGACTTCAGGCACAATGAAGAGCCCACATGCTCTTGCTTTGGCTTTGCAGGGTGGATGTATTTATTCACAGACTAACAAATCAAATCAAATACCCTAATCACTGACAACATGCATGCACATAGAAAAATGAGTTGAGTTATAGGATTCTCTCTCTCTCTCCCTCATCAGGCAGCCAGGGGAAAGGAGAGGGGAGGAAGGAAAGAGGAATGGATGAGGGTGGTTGCTGTTGGCAAAGTAAATCAGATCTTATGCCAGCAGAATCTGCTGGAATGGGTGCTACAGTGAGGCAAAGACGGATCTCGCACATACACATACACACATACACGTGCACACATGCATTCATTCACACTGCTGCAGGGGCTTGTCACCCAGTGGTGGGTGAAGTACATAGGTTTGACACACACACACACACACACACACACAGATACAGAGAAAGAGAGAAGTGTGCTGATGTGGTTCCCTGTAAAGTGCCATGTGCCACATAAGTGACATTTCAGGTATTTGTCCTTGAAGGGTGGAGGGATACAGAAATAAAAAGGTATGGAGGATAAAGGAGGAGGCACAAACAGTATGGAGAAAGCTGCTGGACAAAGGGAGAGAGGGTTGATGGGATTATTTTAACATCTAGCAAAGAGCTGGCAGAGCGTTGCTTGTGTGTCTCTACCGCATGTCTTTGAACCTATCTGTCTCCTTCTCATCCCCCCAGATCCCTCCTTCATCCACCCTCTTCTTCCATCCCTGCACTCTCCCCCTCTCTCCCTCCCTCCATCCTCTCTCCATGTCTCCTTCACCCCTTAACCCCCTACCTTGATAGATCACATGACTGCTGTGATACCAGCTGGCTGACTGCTCATTTGCATGTTTTTCAGCTTTACTCCCTTATTAGAGAGATGGGTGGTGGTGATGTGGTGGAGGGGGCCATGATATAGGTGGAGAAGGGGGTTAGGGTTAAAGGAGCATGAGGAACTGTGGAGAGCACTGAGAGATTGAGGGGCACTGTGAGAATTTAAAGAAAAAGGAGTGAAACCATGAACTTATGGAGGGAGACAGGAAGAGAGAGTCCGGCGAGGTTCTTCGACCTGCATTAATCATCTACCATGGGCCCAAACTAAAGAATGGGAATTACCGTGTGATGGCTACACCAGAAAAATCAGTCTGTGAGCAGGCCACTTGATGAGGAAAAGACAAGTTCAAAATGATCATTAAGAAGCACCAGTAAAAAAAAAAAAAAAAAAAAGAAAAGAAATATAAACAAAAAGTATATCTCTCAGGAAAAGTCTTTTTGCGTGACACACAACACTTTGTATTAGTCTTCATTTGTGTATCGCTGTCGACATCTAGTGGCCATAAAAGTTGCTGCTGCATGTCAGAGAAAGGCAAGCAGCGGCATGAATGAAGGACAGTGAAGGCATCAGTACACTTGTTTTAAGTGTGACGATGAATTAAATATCAGAATATGTTTAACAGAGTTTCACGTTTTTAATTTTAAAGTACAAGAGAGCCAATTTACTGTCTTAATTTAATGGGGAAATCCTTCATAATGAAATGATTTTAAAAAGTGACTTAAAAAGAAAAAGAAATCTGGCGTATAGTATATCTGTGAACAACTGGTGTCATAGCAGATCAGTATGTGATTCTGGTGACTGGCTGGAAACTGACTGGTTCGCAATAGATGCAATAGAAACTAGTTTACTTCCAATAACTAGCTATATTTGTCTTTTGTCGACGTTTAAAGCGCCCCTTTATGCGTTGTAAAGGTATTATTTGGTTTATGCCTTACATTAACTATAGTCCAACCATGTGAAGTCAACATGCGTCATTTTCACAGTACACATTGTTCGAGAACAATTTTTGCCGGGTGACAAAATGCTCACGTCTTCACATTTCGGAAGTACCGACTTCACAAGGAGCACTTGAACGCGTCTTTAGTTAGCGGCGTTCTTTTTTGTGCGGCGCATGCGTAGTGTGCTACATAGGAAGCAGCACAGACGAGCCTGACGGATTATGTGGACATATCGACACAGCTGCTTTCAAATAATTTATTTGGGCTTTATGTACTCGTGGGCAGAGAGACGCCTCGTTACAATGGAACACTGACACCTTAAAGGGAGTTGAATGTAATTTATTGAACATTTAATTGTATGTATTAAAAACTGAGCGACAATGATGTCAGAATGCGACCCGACAGAAACAGAGACCAGCGAGCCAATGCTGGACACCGGAGCGACAGCGGTGCCTTCGGAGTGTAACTTTCACTCCTCGGACCCTCCAAAGGTATTATTTGACAAAAACCGGTTAGGTTTGGGGCTTGGACTGAACCCTGGAGTTGCTGTTCGTATTTCGGACTCCTGTGAAAGCGTCTTGACCGAGCTGGAGACAGACGGCTCCGGCGAAGAGGCGCTGTTGTTACCGTGCTTAGCAGGAAGCTCGTCGTCTCCGCGGGGTGTACGAGAGAAGCGGAGCAGGCGGAACAGACACAGCTCGTCGTCGGATAAAGACACCTTGGCTTCCCCAGGTAGGCCAGATTGTTTTGGATCGATGCCTTTGATCGGATTAAAGGGAAGTACCGGCGAATAAATCTAGACAGCTGGGGAAGGGAAGCCATGTCTGATGAGGATATGTCTTCAGGAACGTGTGTGTTTTGTGGCATATGGCAAGGTGAAACACAGACTGGTTAATGTCAGGTCTAGGATAACAGTGAATATCGCTTTATTAAATCATTCTTATCTTGTTATACAAAGCCTTTGAGGAGTGTTAACCATTTCACTGTGCCCCTAGGGCCCCTGGGGGGTCTTGGGCCTGACCTGGAGAACCAAAATGTTTAATAATAATGGATAAAAAGTCAAGTTTTATGAAGCTTTTCATCCAGTCATGTTACACTGAAGGCATTTGTCTTGTGTTTGCATGAAGACTGAGTTGTATGCCCTGTGTGTGTACCCTGTGTGAGCTTCCCCTCAGCTGATGTAATAGCTGCATGTTATCATCCATATGGATGAGCTGACACACTCACCCGAATGACTTGAACATTGAACACTACATGGAAGTCCAGAGGACAGCTAATAGTCATCACTCTCATAATTGCATGTTGTTGTTTTCTTTTTTAGTTTTTAGTTACTTTATCTGTGTCCATGCACATTCAGATGAAGCGGCTGTTTCAGCAGGTTACAGTGTGACATATTCGCAGTAGTAGATTTGACTATAAAAAGACAACACAAAGAAAAGGTGATCTAGTCACCATGGAAGCGCCACATATTCTAACTTGACTGCTAATTGGATTTAACACTTCTCCCCCTCATACCGCCCACCCCTTTTTTTTTTTTCTCCTCGCAACATCCTCCAACACTTTGAAACATTTGTTTCTCTCCATATCCACTCGGTGTGTGTGTGTCTCTTCTCTTTTTCCACAGAGGTCCGTTGTTTGACCGGGTCCTATCAGGGCCAGAAATCTAGGCCACAGGTAGACATGCTGAGCCTGAAATCGCAGGTGTTAGTGTCCCATTTCCTGTGGCCTTTTTAGTATAACAGTGTTCAGGTTTAGAGTTACATCATCAGTTTTTGGTCGGTGCGTTACATTACATTAGGAGCCACGCGGGGTCCTGAGATCTGCCTGCGTTGCATTGTGTGATTATAAAATGTCATAAATCTCCATGGCAAATTGTTTCTACCGCGCTTATCTCAGGCAACCTGATCTTAAGCCATGTGAGCCTTTACAGCTGAAATGTACATCCATATAATCTGCCAAGTCTATTGTCGATGAGTACTGTTACCAGTGAGCAGCAGGCAATGCGGAATTATCTCTATTTAAAGTTACGCAAACTACATTTAATCTTGAAACATTTGCACACAGTTAAATATTTAATGGTGCGATTGTCTAAGCATAGAACAGCTGTATTTGTTGTGTAGTAAAGCACCAATTAATCAAGAATATGAGCTTGCAGTGACTTCAGTGTAAGTGTGTGTTTCAAGTCCAGTGTGCATCTTCACAGTTTTCGGAGTGTAGTGTTGCGACATCTCACACAGCGCCGTAAAGCTCAGAGTGAGCTGCGCTCCTGCTGCGAAGGAGCTCTTTCGGGCCGCATTAACCTGACCAACAGCTCTGAGAGGCCGCTATTAAATATGCATCAGGCCTTTGTGCAAGTAAACACACAGACAGACACGCAAACACTCTGCAGCCCCGTATGATGCATAACGATGATGACGGAGAGGGAGTTTGGAGAGAGAAAGCATGCGTGTGTATTTACATTCACCCCAGCTTTCTGCAGGGTGGGAATAATGGAAAGAGAGAGATATTCCAGCCTCCTGCAGTCATACTATACAGTGACATTATCATAGACTTTCATCAGAAATACAATCCAGTACAAGCATCCATCCGTCATCAGACAAGACAGCTGAATAAACGCACCAAATCTATTGTTGGAAATGAAATGATGAAGATAAAATATTGTGTCAGCTCTGTCTCACGTACAGATAAATTGCGCGTTGTAAATCAGAAGGCATCCCGCAGGACTTTACCACAACAATCTATCTTTAGCACTGTGTTGACAGCATATTATTCCCACATTAAAGTCAAGATGGAGCTGTTTTTTAAATAACAATCCGCTTCCCTGCAGACCACCAAAAAGATAAGATGCACGGTCACACTCTTCCCGTGCCTGGGTGGCGTACTGGCGAATGCAGTTTGCTAACGGTCAACAAAAAGACCTTCAGGGAGGCTCTCTGTGGACTGTGTAGTGTCCTAACCCAGGGAAATGACCCAGCTCAGGCAAACAAGGCACCGCACACACTAACCCAGTGGATCACATGCTAGCATTTTCCGTTTGGAGCAGTACAATGCGCATTCATTACATATACACACACAACATTGTGTGAATTCATCAAGTGTGTTGTCATGTGCTACTTTGTCACCATTCGAATCAGGACAGGCAAGTGAATGAAGTAAAGACGACTGCTCATTATAACAGATGATACATGATCATTGAGTCTTGACAAAGGTCTTGAGTTGAGACTCCACAGGGAGATCTCTGTGATGGAGCGGTGTCAGCCCTGAGCAGCAGCAGGAAAATAAATTCCCTCATGGAGTCCAGACACTGGTGGCGGCGGCTGATTGACTCTGCTAAGGCTTATGATGGATGAAATGACGACGCTGATGAATCTGTGAAGACTAGGTGGAGCGCACTGGGAGCCAGGGAGAAAGAATCATATTTTGAAAGACAGCTGCTAGATTATATGCTAACAGTGTTGTTGTTGGTGTGTTGCTGTGCTAGTGGATGAAAAAAGAAAATACAGACCTAGCATGCAAAACAGTAGTCTTCATGATTCAGCATTCACTAGAGCTCGACCAGAATCTCTAATCATGTAAGCTAGTCACTGGATTGGGTTTGTCTGACAGTCAAAAATTCTCTATAGGGTGATCTGACCTGCTGTTGAAGTTTCTCCAAGTTCGAGTCAGTCTTAAAATCATCTGCTGCTCTACTTTCAGGTTCCCTCTTAAGGCAGGATTAAAAAAAAATCCATAGTATAAACTAGGCTAACAAAATGCCAAATGGAGCAAAAAAACTGAAGTTCAACCTGGCCTTGTTAGCCTGTAGCTCTACTTCGCAGTAGTATGTCACTTTCAGAGAGAAGTGTTAGCGATAATATTGAGGCTGAGAAGAGTGTGGGTGTAAATTCTTCAGAAGTTCCCGTTAAATAAGACACTAAATTTGCCTCTAAATATACTATGATGGGATGCTTTAATGTATTTGATCAGGTCCAGGTGGGCCTCATGGCGAGCAAAACCCTGACTTGTCTGATGTCATATTTGCATATCTTTATCCTTCTGTTCCCTCCTTTCCTCTTTTTAATTAGCCTCTCCCCTTCAAGTGAATTAGCCTCAAAGCTATCTTTGTTCCCTCTTATCTGTGACAAATGGCATGTTAACTGTCCTCCAGTCCCTTTGTCCATTTTTCCCTCCTCCCCGCGTCTCTGCCTTCATCCCTCCCTGCGTCCCACTGTGACTTTAACGCGACTGATACAGGCCATATGGAGCCTTTCTGTCAGCTGACTGTTCTGCCCAGTGTGAAGAGGAGACGGCAGAACGTGTCATGTCACATGATTTTCGTGCCTTCATCAAAGGAATAATTGGCACCCCACATCCATCAGAGAGCAGTCACATCCAGAGAATTATATTAGATCTGCAAGGCAATAGAAAATGTCATTTCCAGACAAGAGGCCGAGTCATTCATTTCGCTCTGTCGCCTCACAGCAAGAAGGTTCATTTGCTGGTTCTGTGCCTGCAATCGACCTGCATGTCCTCAAGACAAACAGGTTTGGTGAAATGGTGATGCTAAATGGCCCGTAGGTGTGAATGTGTGTGTGATGGACTAGCCCTAGCCTGGTCAGGTTGTACCCCATCTCTCACCCCCAGCATGTGCTGGATAAAATTCCAGCCTCCCATGACCCCGAAGAGAACAAGACGTTTAGGGAACGGATGGATGGCTCACCTATGGCTCACAAGCTGTGTGTGCATGATATGACACAGTAGATGGAATAGACTAACCTACAAGTATATAAATACACATGATTGTATTCAGTTCATGTTTGCTGACCTGTGAATGCTTTGTAATATTAGATTTGTCTTTAAAGGAAAAAAAGATGTGTCTTTTCATGATGCTGTGCCACAGGTGAAGCTAGGTGATCTGTGATGAGACTGTCAGGGTGATGAGACAAGCTGTAGTCATCTCTCATTGGTGCTTCAGACTCACAAATTATTCCTCCAGCTCCTCCTAATTATCCCTGTTTGAAATGTATTTTCTACTATTTTTACCTTTCATAATGTGGTTCAGCATGCATTATGTAAATGAGGTTCACACAACTGTCTTACTGATGTATTTTCAACTGCAGTGCAATTATTTAACGCCATTTTTTGGAAGTGTCATGATGATGATGATGATGATGATGATGATGATGATGCAGTATAATTGTTATAGCCCAGTCTAATTAACCACAATATGAATATGAGTATTAATCTGCTCTGTCTCCCGTTCTAGGTATCAACAGTGGAGACTTCAACCATTTCCCTGATGATCCTGAGTTTGCAGATATTATCCAAAGGGCGGAACAGGCTATCGAGAATGGCGTCTTTCCAGAGAGGATTTCCCAGGGTTCCAGTGGGAGCTACTTCGTCAAAGACCCAAAAGGGGTGAGATGGAAGACGAGAAGGGGAGGAGAGGAAGGACCATGGAGCTTTTTTCATTTACCCTAATGAACAAGACCTCTTTTTTATATTAATTATGATATGCATTCATGTTATCCAGCTATTTTAGTTATTAAATGTGCTAGCTTTGCTGTTAGCACCCAGTAAGGTGGTTGCACTTGAGGAGAGTCAGGCAGCTGAAAGGAGTGGACAGGAGTTGGAAAATTCACAGGGGGAGGAATCTTCAGTGGAGGGTGGCTGAATAATGCAGCCAGCATGCTCGCATCGATAACAGATAGCCATCATGCATGATTAGCATCACGTTAACAAGTTTAATGTACGCTTCAGGGACAACATATCGATCTCTAACTTGTTAGCAGCATTTCTGTCACTTTACATCTGTTGCTCATAATTTAACACGTCTTTAATCTCGTCTTTTAAAGGTCCCACATAATTGAAAAGGTCAACTTCTGTCATAGTCTGTCATGTCCGTGTGTGTGTGTGTATTTTACGGTTGTCTGAATACATTTTTTGATGCAACACTGTCGTCTCTTTTCCTTCTCTAGAAAATCATTGGTGTGTTCAAACCAAAGTCAGAGGAACCTTACGGTCACCTGAACCCCAAATGGACCAAATATTTTCACAAGGTATGTTGTGTCATATTTTTTTTTATCTGTGGTGTATAAGCAGACATGTCACGCCTCTCTCAAGGTTTGCTGATTGTCCTCTTTCTCTCTCGCTCTCTCATCAGCTGTGCTGTCCGTGTTGTTTCGGCCGAGGCTGCTTGTTGCCTAACCAGGGTTACCTCTCGGAGGCTGCTGCTTCACTGGTTGATACCAAGCTCGGCCTGGGAGTGGTGCCAAGAACGAAGGTGGGGTCTCTCCGGTCGCGCATACGTGTCATTGTTTTTTACCAGTACCATCACAGTTTAACTGAAATCAGACTCATTTCTGAACTTCTGTAAATGTATTAAAACAGAATATTCAGTTCAGCACTGTAGATGTGTGATTATGGTACATTTTTTTCCCGCTGTAGGAGAAACTATCCAGCAGTGGTCACATGAAACAACTTAAGCAGTGTTAACCGAGCATCTCTTCTCTCTTTTCACTCAGGTGGTGTATCTGGCTAGTGAGACGTTCCACTACAGCGCTATTGACAGAGCTAAATCCAGGGGGAAGAAGTACGCCTTAGAGAAAGTGCCCAAGGTGGGACGACGCTTCCACAGAGTTGGCCTGCCACCTAAGGTAACCCTTCACAGTCCAATGTCACCAATCAGAAGCATCGGCTAATATATACTACTAATTAAACTGACATATTTAAACAGGTTCTTTAAATGTCCGTTTTTGTTATTTTACATATCTGCTGTCTCCTCATTATGTAATGAAAGAGTTGTCTCAGTGAGCGGAGGGCTCAGAATAGCTGCTGATGCAGCCCTGGCAGAGGACAGTAAAGACAGGAATCGTGCCACACTGCCTGTCTTTGTGTTCCCCCGAAAAGACAGGTTTATTCAAAGAAATAGGTCGGAGGGAGAATAAATGTCATCTCTGCTTTAAATTCTGTTCTCTTTTTCAGGGTCTTTCAAACAGAGATTGGGCATTCTCATCTCTTTTTATTGTGTACTCATATCCAGCGCCAGTTTTAGCATTTAATCCAAAACACGTGAAACAACAACACCATGTTTCTCATCTGAGGCAGCCTTGCAGATGTTGGATGCCATGAAAAGATGACTGATGTGTTCAGGAAGTGGTCTGAGGAAGTTGGCTTCAACTGTCATGCACAGCTCACACCAGCCCGGCAACGTCACAGTTTCACATTACTTTGCACCACACCGCATCATTTGCGTATAATTAAACTACCAATGAAGGATGAGTCATGATTTTCAAATGGTTGTCATGTAAACAGTCATGTAATTCTAAAAATCTAATATCTTAGGTGATTATCATCTTTCCATAAAAATATATTTTTTTTCTTTTTCACTTGTTCCTTATAGTAAGTAACACATTATGCATTACTAGGGCGTTATTACATTTGCTACAGCACTGTGAGTGACAGTGTCAGTCTTTGAAGAATGATCATTCCCAGTGAATATTGTGTTTGTTTTTTTACGTGTACGTGATGTGTTTACTTCCAGGTGGGCTCATTTCAGCTGTTTGTGGAGGGTTACCGTGAAGCGGACTACTGGCTGCGGCGCTTCGAGGCAGAACCTCTGCCAGAGAACATCAGGAAGCAGCTGCAGTCCCAGTTTGAGCGGCTGGTGGTGTTGGACTACGTCATTAGAAACACAGGTGAGGGTGTGTCTGTGTTGACGTTTTAAGAGCGTTTACTGTACTTAACCACAGTGCTGCATAACAGCTCGTGTTACATAACATACGTTAAGTTCCTGTTTGTAGAATCTCCTGTTTGTAGAATAAGTTAACTTTTGCATGCAAGCATTGTCGCCTGTTTTCTTCGTTCTGTGCACTTCAGAGCTACTTGTAGACATTGTTGGCATACTTGCTGTTCATTAGTGTGTCATATTGAACTTGCACCTGTCATCATCGCCTCTGAGTTTAATAGTTGAATGCATGTCTGTTTTGTTTTCGTCCTCAGACCGAGGGAATGACAACTGGTTAATCAAGTATGAGAAGCCAGGAGAAGGAGGCGAAGGAGACGAAGTAAAGGTGAGCTTAAATCAACAGGTACAAAAGGTGTGTTCAGGCTGACCATGGAACAAATCTGTCCCCAGGCGGTTGAGCTGCTGGAATGTTGATGCACTTTCACACACACACACACACACACACACACACACACCCACACACTCTTCGTGCTCTCCATACTCATTCACACACAGCACACACTGGGGCCCTGCATACACAGACAATAGCTTGGATATTGCAGGTCTGGAACAAACCAGCGCCCCAGTGACTTTGTTACAGCAACCAGAGCACTATCTGTCTATCATCAATGATTATTTGTCACATGTTGATAAATGGGCAAAGGCTGTCATCTCTTTAATCAGGTCTCTGGACAGCGATCAATAACTGCTCATCAGTCATTAATCATCCGGTCTGCTGTTGTTGTTGGTGACTTCCTTCTTCCTCTCTCTCTCCTCTCGCTGCAGGATGCAGATTGGTCAGAGAGCAGTTCAGACTCCTGCATCAAGATTGCAGCAATCGACAACGGCCTGGCCTTCCCCTTTAAACACCCGGACGAATGGAGAGCCTGTATGTTGCTCTCTTTCCTCCCTCATCATTAATGTCTTTGCTATTGGCTGTCTCTGTCAGCACCGCGTTCTTACTAATAATGCTGTAAACAACGGATAATGAGTCTCTTGAAAAGTAGATAAAGGAATCATTTAAAATTTTGGGAGGTACACTTGAAAACAACGTTAACGACATAATATGCCAGAACTACACAGTATGTAGTAGCACAGTAACAGATGTAGTAGCAGATGTAGATTGTCATGCAAGAACAAGGCTGTGACTGCGGTGGCAGGTAAAGGTGATGTGAGAGATCATGACAAAATGTTGTCCTCCCTCCATCAGACCCGTTCCACTGGGCATGGCTCCCCCAGGCTAAGGTGGCCTTTTCGCAGGAGACCAGAGACCTGGTTCTGTCCCGCCTCTCTGACATGAACTTTGTCCAGGACCTCTGTGAGGACCTCTATGAGATGTTCAAGGTATAAGACGCCTCATAACTGTTCCCTCTTCTCTCCTTTCTTTCTCTGTTAATACAGATGAAAAAAATTGTATGAGTCTTCTTTAGTAGTAATTTTAACAAATGTTCGCCTGGCACGTGTAATGACACAGGTTATTGTTTTTCTCTGCAGACAGATAAAGGTTTTGACAAAACCATGTTTGAGAGACAGATGTCTGTTATGAGGGGACAGGTGAGTTCTTTTTTTTTTACTCCGCTGTTGCCTTTTCTCTTTCTCTATTGTGTCCTCTATTTTGTTCTTTCCTTTTATATCCTACCTCGTTCTCCTTCCTCTCTCCCTCGTGCCCTACTTTCTGTCACTTCCATTGTTTGCTCTGTAACCTTACCACCACCATCTTGACCTGATTTCTCACCCTCCATGCCTGTCTACTGCCCTGCTTCACCTCTGCTGTCTTTTTTTTATTCTCCCCCTCACCTCTAGCCCTGCTGTTCTTTCCCCTCTTTGGATTAATAACCACTGAGTGCTTTAAAGCATAATGATCGCAGTGGACAACAGAGCCATGTAACAAGTACCTTTCGATGTTGTTCCCATCATTCACTGTGTTTCTGTGTTCTGTTACGAGATGTTGTCTTCTGTTGCCACTGGAGCTTAAACGATGAATCGGTTAGACAAAAAAAACATTTTAATTAATTGTTGAAGTCATTTTTCAGCACATTAAATGATACTTTAATATTTTATAGGTGTTTGAGAGACACTCAAATGCAACCAATGCACCAGCACTCACAATGCCACCTCTTTTACAATACATGGTTTCTGCATGTTTCTCTATTTCATGCATCATGAACCCTTTTTGTCACCAGGTGTTGAACCTGACTCAGGCACTGAAGGACGGGAAGAGCCCCATCCAGCTGGTGCAGATGCCCCGGGTGGTAGTAGAGCGTAGCCGCTCAGGCGGCCAAGGACGTGTGGTCACACTCGGCAATGCCTTCACACAAACCTTCCACTGCAAGCGCCCCTTTTTCTCCTCTTGGTAGTCATCTTCCAGATGGGTAAGGAGGGGCGGCTGAGGAGAGGCTTTTTTTTTTTCGTCCTAAAATCAGGAGGCAAGGGAATGATGCTTATATTTCCGTGGTAAGAAATCGCACTCCTGAACATTCCTTATTTGTGAAGAGAGTGCAGAGAATCATGGGAGCTGGAGTGATTGCCATACCAGTGTCTCCAGAGACCTTGGGGCTGTTTGTGGTTACCATGGTGACTTGACTGGATAATCCACAGAGGTGGGTTTTGTTTATTGTTAAGAAGAAAGGATTTTTTTTTCTACCCACCCAGAGTACCTAATGAAGTCTCTTGCAAGGTCTCTTAGTGGGGCTAATGGCCAAAGAACAGGCACTTAGAAACCACAACCAAACAGATCTGTGGTCCTGGAGCGTTTGGGAATCTAAAGGACCGGTTTCACGATCTCTCCAGAAAGTTTAAACTGGGGCAGCGTTGTTTCTGGTCTGGGAAGTCTAAAAATATTTGCTTTGCCTTGTAGGATTACTTATTAAAATATAGACGTGTACTTGCACTGCTGGAAGTGTTTGACTAGTGCTACACAACTGGGTCAAACCACTCTTTAACGAGTGTTAGTTTTCAAACCACATCTGTTGAGTAAACACAAACGCAGTGTCTTCAACTCTCTCTACTGCCAAAATCTGTCTGTGGAAGGAATATTTCAAAGCCTCAAGAAGAGAATATTGTTGAAACTTGAATATGAACTCTGGAGGAGGAGGACTAGTAATAAACACTTTGCTTGAATGTAATCTGTTTACGGTTTCTACACAGATTTTTGCTCCTAAACATTTCAGTATGAGCAAATGCTTTCAAAAATCGACTTTTCTCGTAACGATGAATGTATTTGTTGTTTGACATGTATTTAATTGCTGGCAAGCAGCCTTCTCTTGAACCTCGCTGCATGGGGGACGGCACCTCGTCTCTCCCCTTTATAACACGACATGAAGAGGAAAAAACATAATGGAGGACAGTGTTTCACACTTGCTCGATGCCGTTGTGTTTTCTTATGTATGCATCTTGAAATTTTTATTCCAACTCAATGATTGTATGAGAAAAGTTGTATATTTAACAGATGAAAAATAAAAATGAGGGAATTTTAATCTTTGTTTTGGTCAGTTGTGTTTGACAAAATGTGTCAGCGATTGTGTAAAGAATGAGAACAAGTAGCAACAAAACTAACTGACTAGTAACTGAGGAAAACATGACACACTGTAATAACAACTGTGTACATTTACTTCTCTCTCACCGTTGACAAATGTCTGTTCAGCAGAGCTGAGCAGACATGGGAGTCACAGTTTCCATACACCTGTGACGTGGCTATTAAAACAGCAACTAGTTGATGATTTACTGATGGAGGGAACAATAATGCCTCGAGCAAGATATCAGTTACTATTAAATCTGTTGTAAAGGAAAAAAAACGATTTTTGATTTGCAGAGTAATCATTTAGTCCAGCGTTTCTTACATTTTTTACGCCGCGTACCGCCTCAGAAAATATTCGTCTCTCCAAGTACCACCATCATGAGAGAGGTTAAAATTCAGTTGACCCTGTTTGGCCACAGATCGCTCACATAGAGGGCAGGTTTATGCTACACTGTCTCTAGATTTTATGGTGAAAAACTGCTAAACCATAACAGCAAAAAACTGTAAAATATGCCATGAATTATGAATTATGTTTTCTTGTATACAGTAAAATACATTTCATTTTAAGAGAACTTCTACAGAATAAAGTAGTATTTTATACTAGAGACTGTTGATTATACAGTAAAACACTGTAATCGTAAATGGAATATTTTACGGTCTTTTACTGTCATGGTTTGACAATTTTAACTGTAAAACCTACAGACATTTTAAAATATGGAGTTAAACACCATCCTTAAACATAAAATCAACTGTACGAACATCCTTTTACCGAAATTGTAGAAAAAGTTCTACCATATTTATTATGGTAAAATTCTGGCAACCACAGTTTTTTCACCATATAAACTTTTCTTTTTTTACAGATTATTGTTGACTGTTGTTGAATCCTGAACAGAACCAGAGCTGGTTTGGTGGGAAAGTGTTAACTCTTGATCTATACTTCTCTTTCTATTATTTCCTGTTTGGAGCTACCACTGCAGCGTTCATTTTTACCTCCACTTAATAAGTTAACGTCACATATTCATAACTAATCACAGATGAAAATGTGAGCTGTGCTAACCTGCATGGAAGTGACTACGTATCAGACTGATATTGAAAATGAGAAACTTATTTTAAATGACATTCCAGCAATAGTATTTTGATATTCTATGTTTTTAATTATGTTATTTCAGAGATTGCTCCAAGTACCACCACAAGGAGGTTGAGTACCACCAGTGATACTCATACCACAGTTTGAGAACCAGTCTATCCAATTTTTTATTTTTATTTTTATCAAACAATTAAATCCAGAGTTGTTCAATTAACAATTAACAATATCAAACTGATTAAAGCAGCAAATTATGAATTATCAAATATGTTGCCATCGTCAACAAATTAATTGTCTAATTGTTTCAGCAGTACTTATAAAAGTGGAGATTTGAAGGGC